>CM041522.1:38011286-38721286 GCA_023091065.1 Dianthus caryophyllus | reverse complement strand
TAGCGCCAAATCCAAAATTTCGAAATATTAAATAATTCGTATTTAGCGCCAAACTGAAAATTTCAAATACGACGAAATTTTGAGTTTTGCGCCAAACGAAATTCGAAATTTGAATTCTCGAAACTGACCTTAACGACGTGCCGATGGTTCGTGCCTTATATTTCTGGAACCGTCTTGACACGTACATCGAGACGGTATCAGCTCATGCTCCGAAAGCGAACCTAAAACGACGTAATATCCGATTTACGTGTGTTTTGAAACTTATGATGTAACAATTTCAAAAAATGAATTATATATCAGATACATTATTGTTTAACTTTCTTAACATTGAACTCACCTATGTTAATTCTCTCCGTTCTATAACCATACGACCTCCAATGAACCCGCTTCGCCATTACGTCCAGAATAAAGATAAATAATCAGGATTAGAACTTTTGCGGGGTCCAACGGGACGTTTTATGGCCCGAGATTGCTCAAAAACGTCCTCGGGAAGCGTGCACGGCGGCCCCGGCGCCACGTCAGCGCCTCTGGAAGCGTGCACGGCGGCCCCGGCGCCACGTCAGCGCCTCGGGAAGCGTGCACGGCGGGCGGCGCCACGTCAGCGCCTCGGGAAGCGTGCCGCAGCGGCTCGGCGCCCGCGTCACCGCCTCGGGAAGCATGCAGCGGCGGCGCCACGTCGGCGCTCGGGAAGCGTGCCGCAGCGGTTGCGGCGCCACGTCGGCCGCTCGGGAAGCGTGCAGCTGGCGAAGCGGCGCCACGTCGGCGCCTCGAAAGCGTGCCGCAGCGGCTCGGCGCCACGTCGGCCTGCTCCGGGGCAGCGTGCCGCAGCGGCTGCGGACACGTCACGCGTCGGGAAGCGAACGCAGCGGCTCTGGCGCCACGTCACCGCCACCGGGAAGCGTGCCGCAGCGGCGGCGCCACGTCACCGCCTCGGGAAGCGTGCCGCAGCGGCGGCGCCACGTCAGCGCCTCTGGAAGCGTGCCGCAGCGGCTCGGCGCCACGTCCTGCCGCCTCGGGAAGCGTGCAGCGAAGCGGCGCCACGAAGAAGCGTGCCGCAGCGAGCTGCGGCGCCACGCGTCACCGCCTCGAGAAGCGTGCAGCGAGCGGCGCCACGTCACCGCCTCGGGAAGTGTGCACGGCGGGCGGCGCCACGTCAGCGCATCGGGAAGCGTGCACGGCGCCACGTCAGAGCCTCGGGAAGCGTGCACGGCGGGCGGCGCCACGTCACCGCCTCGGGAAGCGTGCACGGCCGAACGCCTTAACTGCGCCGAAAAAGCGGCCCTGTTTTTAGCTCGTTTTTGGAAGCGAAGCTGGCGAAGCGAAGCGAGCCGAAGGCTTCTTATTTGGCGAGCAAACATACTTCTGCCAGCGGCCTGTTTTTAGCTCGTTTTTGGAAACCCTAAACCCTAAACCCTGAACCCTCAACCCTGAACCCCAAAACCCTAAACCCTATACCGTAAACCCTGAACCCTAAACCCTAAACCCTAAACCCTAAACCCTAAACCCTAAACCCTGAACCCTAAACCCTGAACCCTAAACCCTGAACCCTGAACCCTAAACCTGAACCCTAAACCCTAAACCCTAAACCCTAAACCCTAAACCCTAACCCTAAACCCTAAACCCTAAACCCTAACCCTAAACCCTAAACCCTAAACCCTAAACCCTAAACCCTAAACCCTAAACCCTAAACCCTGAACCCTGAACCCTGAACCCTGAACCCTGAACCCTAACCCTAAACCCTAAACCCTAAACCCTAAACCCTAAACCCTAAACTAGTAAAGGGCCGGGTACGTCCGACCTCTTTACAACCAGTAAAGGGCCGGGTACGTCCGACCTCTTTAGAGGATATTATTGTGCTCTCTACAACCAGTAAAGGGCCGGGTACGTCCGACCTCTTTACCTCATCATAGGCATGCCATCGAGGCCATGGAGGCGGTGAGGGGAATGTTTTTTTTTTTTTTTTTTTTTTTTTTTTTTTTTTTTTTTTTTTGCCCACTGTAAGAAGTTTCATAGCCCATCTCAATTTAGTATTTTAGATAGTCTTTCGATACTTCTTATAAGCAAAGAAGTGAGCTATACTCCCTCCATCTGAAAAGGGACACTTATTTTGGGATGTAGGGAGTATTTTATAAGTCCCAAATTTTGCTTCTTAGTCAACATGGGATAAAGATGTACTCCTTCAACCTTATTATTAAGCCCTTAGTCCTCACAAAGGTATGAGTTGAATGGAGGGAATATGAGCATTATATTTCAATACTAATTAAAAAACATGTGCATCGCATGGGTGTAATATTGATATACTTAGGGGGCGTTTAATTAGGGGTCTAAAACAAAGGTAAAGTAAATCAAAGTTTATGTTCAAATTCCATCCCTGACCTTTAAACCCCTCTAATTCCTATCCCCCCACCCTCAAGAGAATGAGATTCTCTTTTCCCCCCGACTCACTTTTTCACCCACAACCACCACTCATCACCACCAACCTACGTGATTATGACCACCACCATAACAACCACCACGTTGCCACCCCGTCGTCTCTAGGTGGTGGGTCGGATTAGGTAAAATGGGTCGATATTTGAGTTTTGGTATTCCCTTTGATAAAACAACCAAACAACAAACTAAATTTAGGGCAATCTCATTCATTTCTCACTCTTTCTCTTTCTTGATTTCATTTTCTTTCCCTTATATAAACCAAACGCCCCCTTAGGGTGTGTTTGGATAGAAAAAGAGAAGGGAAAGGGAGGGGAGGGCAAATGGAAGGGAGGGGTATGAAAGCGAATGAAGATGGAGTGTTGATGTTTGGATACCATTTTCCCTCCAAATCTTGCTTATTGTGGAGAGATTTGGATTAGGCTTTAAGGAGGAAAAATGGATTCCTCCAAAACTCTTCCCCTTCATTTTTCTTCCTTCCATATTTTATACTCCGTATCCAAACAAAAGAAATCCAATCCCTCCATTTTCCACCCCTTCCTTTTCTTCTAATTCTGTCAATCCAAACACACCTTTAGTGTTATAGTGATGTATAAAGGGTTTAATATAAATGAAAAATAAATAAATTTACTCCGTATGATTATATTGTTCACATACAAATGAGTAACACACGCTATATCAACTTGTATCATTAGGATCCTGCCTAACTTTATAGATCTAAAGTGATACTAAGTATATATGCTTGTTAATTAACGAGCACATCCAAGTTTTGGACATTATCTTTTTAAAATAATACTTAAAACTAAACAATTTATTAGTTTGCGATTATTTTCAAATTATTTGTAAAAATTGGGTCCACCTTAGAGTTGTTTATGTGTGATTTTTGTCAAGTGTAAAATCGCCCAATAACGAGAAAATTTGCTTGAGAGATCCTCAATCGGTGCATGACTTTCCTATAGCAAGTCATTTTATAACTCAACGTTTTTTTCAATTTGTAATTTTCTAAAAATTTATTTTGTATCATTTAAAATTTTTAAAGTCAGCCCTTCGTAAAATAAGTAATTAACTTAACCAAAGTTGTCAAAAATAGAGATTTATAACCAAATAAAAAGAAAACGTTTTCTACATGGACCCTAATTATACAGCCATTTAAAACTAATATACCAGAAATACATATTGGAAAACATAAAGAATCATTTAAAATAAAATATGATAAATGTATAAAATATGATCTATGTATAATTGTACATTTTTTGACATAATGTAAAAGATTTTGAGTACTTACTATGTCGATATCAACGTGAATCACGGATCCTTATCAATAAAATATTTTACTATAAAATTGAATAATTCCAAAATATCTATTAAACTTCTTTTATTTTTAGGGTCATTTGTGAGATAATATCTTTTATTTAGGGTCATTTGTGAGATAATACCTTTTATTTATTTTTATTTTTTTTCCCGGTACCTTTTATTTGACCATCATTTTCTTTACTTATATTTGTTAAACCATATCTTAAATTTGTTTATTTTTGTTAACATAAATTCAATTGTTTTTCTTATGATTTGTCAAATATTCCTCCATCAATTCTATATTTTTGATAACACAAAACAAAACACTTTTAAACTAACCTAAATTGAGTAATTTCATCTTCATATTCTTCTTCAATTTTGCCAATTTTCCATTACTCCATAAAAATTTCTTAAAACTTCAATTTTGAGGCTTCTATTTTCAGTTCTTTTTCTTCAATTTAACCAAATGTTTCACTATTTTTTTACACTTTTCCTCATCATTCTTATTTGATGTCTTTTTAAAGTTCTCTTAGTTGCCACCTTCAATTTTGGGTCCTTGAATTTCAATCAACATGTTGGGATTTTTTGCTACTCCGTCTTACCTTCATCAACCCAATAAACAAAAAAAACCCACACTCGGGCATTTTTCGAATCATAGTTGAAGAATTTAAAAGTTACAATCTTTTCCCCTACATTTTGCGAGGTTCGATAATTCAATTTGCAAAAGGTAGGTCACATTTTCGTTTTATTCCCATGTAAGATGTATTCAATGACGAAAACATATTTTAAAATTTGTAGGGAAATGTTAAAGTAGTAGAAAATTTGTGAGGAAATGTTTGAGTTTAGGTTTTAGAGAAAAAATATGTATTTTGGGAAGAGTAAATTTGGAAGAGAAATTTTCTAGGTAGATTATGTTTTAGAGGGGAAATAGAATATAAGGTAGAATTTAACAAATATAGTTAAATTTTATCTACTTTCACTAGCCAAATAAGTGTCTCGCCGGAAAGTTTGTCTTCCGATCATAGAATTCATAATTTGGTACCTTTTAACAAAAATAACAAATAAAAGGTACTACCACCATCCAGCTTTAAAGTTCCTACTTTCCTTTTTCATCCATTCATATTTAAAGTTCCTACCCCATTTCTATCAATAATCCATGGTTATAATCAACTGTGACCCCACAATTTTTCTCAACTTTCATTTTCCACCACAAATCTCACCTTACTCTTAATTTTTGTACCCCTCCATCCATGAACTTTAAATTTGGATGGAGGGAGTAGTAGAAAAAAAATAAAAAATAAAAGGTATTATCTCACAAATGACCCCAAATAAAAGGTACTATCTGACAAAAAACCCTAAGAATTTATTTCATTATTATTTCCCCTTTTTAAATTTAAAGTTTCTATTAAATAATCAACATTCATAATTCCATAGGCACCATGAACATGATTGTTCAATTCTAAACAATAAAGTCTTCTCATAACACTACTACAAATCTGAGCAAAAACAACGGAGCAAAAACAACACATATTAGCCTTTCCGTTGTTTATAATATTATAAACAACGCAATTAAAATTTCCGTTGTAAAAAGTATAGGCGCCAAATCAAACTCATCACTAAAAACAACGAAAAAATCATTAAAAACAACGGGTGGGTTATAAAAAACGGTTTTTATTAAAAATGTGTTGTTTTTGAGTTAGACTTTAAATAACGGTTTTGTAGTGGAAAACCGTTATTTTTAACAAAATATTAAAAAAAAACGGTTATTTTCAAATAACCGTTGTTTTTGCGTTAAAATAAAAAACGGTTTTTATAGTAAAAACCGTTTTTTTTAATTAAAAAGCAAAAAAAACGGTTATTTTCAAATAACCGTTGTTTTTGATTTAAAATAAAAAACGGTTTTTATAGTAAAAACGGTTTTTTTTAATTAAAAAGCAAAAAAAACGAAATTTTTTAATACTAAACCGTTTTAAATAATTATACTCATAATATATGTATCCTAATAATTTGTAGAATTTGGTAACAAAATTTAAATTATGAAATGAAATGGTTTATAATTTTTATGATATTATGAATATATAAGTGATTTTGTAAATTTTAAAAAACTTCATATGTACTACCCCGTTTTTCCTTAGCCGGTAATTTTTATGATATTATGAATATATAAATGAAATGATTTTATTTATATATATAAACTTAAAAATTATATTAGTATATACCATCTCTCTTTATATTATTTAAATAAACTATTTCCTAGCTAATATCACTAGTAGAAAACACACCTAATGTGTCGCAGCTATTGTGGCGGTTTTTTTCAAAACCGCCACAAACGATAATTCAAAAGACATTAGTGACGGTTTTTCTTAAAAACCGCCACAAATTTTGTGAAATTTGTGGCGGTTTTTGTCCGGTTTTATTTAAAACCGCCACAAATTTGTGACACCATTATTTCGTGAGATGTGGCTGTTTTCACTTTTTGAGAAAATTAAGGGGACATTTGTGGCGGTTATAGTTGAAACCGCCACTATTAACGTTATAACTCTCGATTTAGCTTTAACATAGTGTGTCGTTTGTGACTCGATTTTGTAATCCATTATACTCAATTGAAATTAAAAAGAATAATCTCATTAAAACAAACATACTACAACTAATTACTCCGTATTTTCAAAGGTTCAAAAAAATTGCAATTAGCTCCGTATTTACAACTAATTACTCCGTATTACTCCATCACCACCGTGCCTGTAATACTCCGTATTTTCATACCTTGTTATAAGCGAAACTCATACTTTAAATCGGGTTTTATTTATTATTTTTTTTTTTTTTTAAGTTGAGCTTATACGAGTTTATATTATTTTTTTAAGTGGAGTTTTTAAATGATAATAAGAGTAAGAGTAAATAAAATAGACCCAAAAACTAAAACAACCCACCAGCACCCCTTATGTTTAGTCGATGAAATCAAAATACTAAAAACAAAAAAAAGGGCGAGACTGAAGCCCTCCTTCTGCTTCGACCTGCTCCTCTTCTTCTGCCTTCTTTGTTCTCCCCTTCTTCAATCATTCATCATCATCACTCATCATCATCATCACTCATCATCATCATCATCATCGTCGTCGTCGTCTCGTTGCCGTCGTGGTGTTTCTTCTCTGCTGATTGTTTCGGTTTTTCCCACTCGTTCTCCTCGTCTCAATATACAATTGCTCGAGTTTAAGTCACAATTCATCGGGGCTGTCGAGTTTTAAAGTAATCCTATTATTAATTGAAGGTATACTTTGTATCTAATCATTTTAATTCGATTTTCGTAAAAACCCTAACCCTAGAATTTGGGGCTTTCTATTTTGGGGTCGTTTTTCATGATTTTAAGAAGAGTTTGGCTTTGTTTAGTATGGTTGTTGATGTATTTTACGCTAATTGTAGAGAGTGAGCTTACAAACGAGGTTGGTGACGTTTTTTCTCTCAAAGTTGGGTTTTTGGCGCGTTTCGCTTCGAGGTAAGGCTTAGCCTTACATAGTCCGGTATTTGTGACGTGTTGATGTGGGTATTGACGTGATTATGTGTGTTTATTATAACCGTAAGTGTGTGTATGTGCGTTCTGCCGTTTCCGTTGTGCCTCGTCTGCTGCAGTGGTGTCTCGTCTGCTGCTTTATGGTGTCTTGGTGTCTTGCTTTTCGCCTCGGTCTATTGTAGTAGTTGTCGGATGGCGCTGATTGATTCTAGTATGTGTGCATTCTACCGTGTATTCTTTGGCCGCTTGTGTCATGTGTACGGTTGAGCTCAGTTGGAGGGGTAGGGTGGTACCCGGTGTTCATGTCGTTTGATGCTGCTATGCGTGGATTATTGCGGTCGTTCAATTAGGTGTGATGTTTTGAGTTTAAGTGAGGAATAACGGAGAGTTTTGAGTGAGTTACGTTGGAGCTGAGTGCTTAAGTTATCGATTGGTATAAATTTGCTATCGGGGTCGTCTTATCGTTAATTGTGACTGGTGACTTTGTTAATTGTTATTGAAATATGATTAAATTTTTTTGCAGTTTGTGATTTTCTACTTCCACAGTTCAAGTTTGCAAGGTTCTTTCTTTGAACTTCTACGTCTTGTTTATCAGTTACTCGAGTAAAAATTTGATTTTCTAGGTATTTCTCTTGCTTGATTTTACGCGTGTTTTGATATCGCTTTTTTTGTACTTTAACAATTCATTACCTTTAACAATTCACATTCATATCTGCGTTTAACAATCATATACATACTGCTTTCAGTTGACCTGTCTATCTACTGTTGCTTATTTGTCTATGTTTGTTTCTTCAGAGGCGCATATGGTGATGACGACAATCAGGTCATTTAACTTCAGCGTTTCCTTTTTCATTATACGGATTACCTCGTTGAAATAGTATACGTATCACCTCAAATATTCATTATTCACTTTGTGATTTATTCGTGTTTTTCAGTCTATTGATTCAAGCGTTAGAATGTCCTTGTATTGCTGACTTGCGGAAAGGGCCTTGTGGAAGCCACTTTTCGGAGGCCTTCCTTTGTTTTCTTAAGAACACTCCTGAAGAAAAGGCAAGTATAGATTCCCCTTCCTTATCAATTACTCAATATGGTGTGGATAACATGGCGGAATCATAAGTGTCATCAAGACAGATAAGGTACGGAGTATAATTTTGTACCTGACGTGTCACGTTTCCGTTGTTTGGTGCTTTTGCTCGCTGGCCGCCTATTTTAGCATGGTCGAGTTGGCTTATTTGAATTCGAGCGATTGATCGCATTATTTATGAGTGCATATTATACATTTGATGAGTGAATGATTACTTACTTATGAGCGTTGATTACTCCGTATATGAGTGAATGATTACTTACTTATGAGCGTATTGCTATATATATTTATATATGTGTCTTGTTGAACCACAGGTTGCGCAGCGGGCTCGTTCAGTCGAGCCGCGTAACGTCCTCATTTAGGTGGGGTCCGCACAACTCAAATGGGGTGTTACAGACGGCTTGAACTACGATGGTTAGATTAAGCTTTCAAGTATCTATTTTATTATTATGCACTAAGATAGTTATATATTTTTTGTTTTTGTAGTATATCGGTAAAAGTCCACCTGGAACATCATATACGGCGCAAGAAATCGACGAGGAACGAGATATGCGGGGATAATTTATATAAATTGTATAAATTGTATCTAGAAATTTTTGATAATTTGTATAAATTGTATTTAGATAATTTTTATAAATTGTATTTTGACAATTTATGAAATTTTTGATAATTTATTTGTAATTATAGCAATTTCGTAATTTTATTTTTTTTTTTTAAAAAAAATTTGAATTTTTTACAACGGTTTTTTAAAAAAACCGTTTTTTTTAATAGTGTTATTAAAAACAACGGTTTTTTAAAAAAACCGTTTTTTTTAATTATTAAAAAAAACGGTTTTTTAAAAAACCGTTTTTTTTAATAAAATCCGCCAAATTTTTATAAAATGTTATTTTTGATATAAACATCGGTTTCGTATATTTTTTTTGCGTTGTTTTTGATTATAAATAACGCTCATAGAAACAACGGTTGGATTTTTTATTTGAAACGGGTTTCTTGCGTTTTTTTTGCTTAATTTTCGGGTAGTGTAAAAAAAAAAACGAATAATAGTACAATACTAAAGTCGTGTAATTTCCTTTCATTGATTAGGTACAATTAGAGATATGTTAATCTAAATATCAATGTTGGTTATATATAAGTAGTATATATATGAACAACAATGTAATTTTCACTCCATAATTTTTTGGAATTTAATTATAGAGAAAAAAAACTACATAAAATTACTTAAATCTTTTTTAAATAAGAAAAATCTATAAGAAACTTGTCAATACAAATGTGTAATATTTGTTTAACGATTTATGACTACTTTCTCTATTCTATTAAAAATTAAATAACACAGTATAAAACCAATGGACTTGACTAAATGGATGAAGTTTGTCGATAATTCAATTGTCATTTGATTTTAAGTTCTAAATATTTGATTCTATATTTCCTTGTGTGCTCAAGTGCATTGCTCGACGAAAGTTGTTGTACATGACTAATTTTTGTATGATTAATCCTTTATCTCGGCATAGGAATATTAGCAAATGTCTTACATGTAATCGTTTCACATGTGAGATCTACAATAAAGTAATTAAAATTTATTATAAGAACGTAAAAATAATTTTTAAAATTAAATAATTTTATCGTCAATGAAAATTTATATATTAATATATGAACACTATAATAGTATCGACGCAATATTTTTAAACATCAAATTTGGGTATATTAACAAAAACTACCTTATTTATATTTCATCGTTTATAAATACTACCTTTGTTTTTAAATTGTAAAAAGAATTACCTTAATTGTTTTTTATTTTGAAAAAAAAGTACTAAGATTCATTTGCTGTCAAATGTGGTCGGTTTTTCGACGTTGATGCCTACGCGGCTGCTTACTTAAACTCGAAATAACTTCTTTTCCTTAACAAACACCAGGTTACTCACTTATTTACACACCCTTATTCCCAATTAAACTCCTCTATAATCTTTTTCTCCAAGTAATTGTTCATCATCCTTGTTTTTGGTAGCTTTTGAAAAAGAAAAAACTAACTACAACTCCATGTAAGCAACCACATAGGCGCCAACATAAGAGAATTGACCAAATTTACCTAAAAATGACTTTTTGTAGTCTTTTCCTATATAAAATAACATTTAAGGTAATATTTTCCAAATTTTGAAAACAAAGGTAGTGTTTCTGAAAGAGAAGTATTAAGGTAGTTTTTGACGAAATACAATTAAAAGAAAATATAATTTTAGTGTGGATTAAAAGAAAATATAATTTTTTTTTATCATCAATAATAATAAATCTTTAAAAGAAAAAACATTTAAAAAATATATTTATGGTTACGTTCTTACCTTATTAAGAGATGTATGGGTTTAAGAATAATAATTCCGTAAGAGCAACTCTTATTATTATATTAAAATTTACTTGCAACAGAAATTAGACATAGAAGATGATTACTAATTTTTTACATTGTGATTTGCTTCGCATAACTTTAATAATTGATAATGTAGCATATGTATAATATACAGGCTCTTTTAAATAATATAAGCAAAAACATTAACATCAACACGTAACAAAAAGGTATAAAAAAATAGTGGGTGATGTTTATATTAATGTATGAACATGGACTAATAATTTATAGATGCATGCTTAGCTATTAGCTAAGTTACACATTTACAAGAAGCGGCCGGATGGGTAAGCAAGATCCACCCAAGGTTGCCAAATTTGAAATTCGCTCGATTCGAATTCGTGATTCGCTCAATTTAGCAATTATATTCGACGAGACGACGAAGATAATTCCCTAATTTGTTCTGATTCGCTTAATGTTTTAAAAACGTAAAACGTAAAATTTAAAGAGTCCACAATAATAACCAGACTTGAGACCGTATAACATATTCGAGACCGTATAACATACTCGAATTTAAAGAGTTTTTTCATCTCCCACTCATGGGAAGGTGAAAAAAAATGTTTTAAACAACAAACGCGAGGGATTTAAAGAGAATTGTTTAACAAATTCGAGTATGTTATACGGTCTCTTTAAATTATAAAAATTACACTATTAAATCCGTTGTTAAAAACTATTTTAAAAATTACACTATTAAAGCATTTTTTATGACGGATTTAATAGTGTAATTTTTATAATTTTTCCACAAGCAACTTTTCGTGAAAATAAAAAACAAAGGCTTACCTCGAAAAACGAAAACGACTTATATTTTTGAACAGAGGGAGTATTGTTTAACAAATTAAAAAGTCAAAAGGTTATACAACTTTAAAATTTTATCTATAAAAATAGTTACTAAAAGATTATAATTAATGCATGTTAAAAGTTTCCTAAAGTGCAAATTTTAAACAACAAACGCGAGCAAAAAACTGGTCTCCAAAAGAATAAATAACATAATTTATAAAGAAGTGTTTTTAAAATTATAATATTGTGTATCATCGTATCGTTGTATTATATTCTTTTATCTAATTTTTTTTTTAAATGCTTTGAATTTTTTTTTTCAATTATGGTTGTTTATCATATAATTTTATTGTTTCAAGGGCTTTCAGAGACGATTTTTATAAACCTATTATACAACGACTTTATTATTTGTAAATTTTTATTTGAACTTCATAAAAAAAAAAAACATGCCGTGCACGGGCATAATATTAGTAGGTACAAATAGCAACAACCAAAGCTTGATTGATATGTGAAAGTGACGAAAACTGTTAGGGGGTGTTTGGTTGCAACAGGGGAAAGAGAAAGGGAATAGCTAAGGGAAAAAAGATGAAAGGAAAAGAAAAGTAATAAATTCCCTTAGATTAAAAAGATTGTTTGGTAGATAAATTGCAGTGGGAATCTAACACTTCCAAACACAACCAACTACAAATTGCCCAACTATCTCAACATCGATATATTAAACTAACACCACCATTGTCACTGTCAAGACACCACCACCACCACAACTGACACAAAGTCATCGGCAAGCCACTACCACCCCCGAAAAAACATCACCAACAAGCCATCACCATCGTCGGCATACTACCACCACAACTGGACACACCACCACCAACAAGTCACCACCACAGCCGGCACCTTGTCCTCGGTGGGCCACCACCACCGGTCGGTGATTTAAGGAGTGGAGCAAGGTGTTCTAAGGATTTATAGGGATGTGGGCGAGGATCGAGGATCTACTGGCGACTTGGGACGAGAAACACGGTCGACGTGTAGGTGGAAGAGGTCGCCGGCAAGGCTAGGTTGTGACGATGGAGTAGGGTGGTGTCGGGCTGGTGGTGTGGTGGTTATTATTTATTAATATGAGTTGGGGTGGTTGATAAAGGAAAGAGAATCTGTTTCTCTTGGGGGGTAGGGGATTGAAATTAAGAGGACTTGGGAGAATGATGGAGAATAAAGAGGGGAATGAAATTGTGAAAAGTGGTAAAACAAACAGTCACAAAGGGTATTGGATAATCTAATTCCCTTTCCCTTTCTTATAACCCCTCAACCAAACACACCCTTAGTTCTTGTGAAATTGGATTGAGATTTGGTTGGTCTTTTGAATGCATGGCTGATAACACTAACCTCCCCATATAACACTTGATAACTTAAAAAAAAAACTAATACTTGAGAATTAGAAAGAATGAAAGATCATGAATTAAAGAAGGGAAGAAGTGAATACACAAGGGTTCTTTGGGAACACAAATTAGAACGTGAATTCAATAGGTTTGTGATAAACTAAAATTTATTCTATCTATTTTTTGAAGTTTCTAGATTAAGGACATTGTATATTTACTTTACAATAAGTGTACTTTATTTCATAGGTTGTTAACTTCTTTCAAATAAAAAATAACAAAATACAATTATTAAAATCAAAAGAAAAAGAAAGAGAAAAAGAGAAACAATAACTAGTACTAGCCGCATGACACATTGTACACTTAAATTAAGACTGCAAGAATATTAAATAAGTGCACTAAAAAAGTTCAACAATCTAGAATATTCAAAAGCCACAATTAGTATAGTACAATTTCCCAAATATGGCGTTAGTTGGCTACTTTTTACTGTCAAACCAAAGTCATTTAAAAAACGCAAATTCATCTTCTTATTAATTGACACTTTAATCTTCTTGTCCAAGCGTTCTTGTTTTCTCAATCAACCACCCACAGCACAGAAGAATGACACAACTTTTATCTCGCCCCTAGAAGCTTTAAACTTCATAATTCATCACTGCCCTTCATCTCAACTTCTCATTCTATAATCACTCCTTATCAAATTAAAAGTAGCGTTTGGAGGTAGACATTTGATTTGAAAATTTTCATTTGAAATCTAGATTGTAAAATGTGGCATTTGTAAATGATATGGGGTGGAGGTTGAATTTGAAATCACCAAATTTAACCTTTGATTGGGGCAAGGATGGATTTTGTTCAAATCCAAATCCAAATATTTGTATTTTGCCAAGCAAGTGATTTGGATCAAATCCAAAATTTCAAATCAAATCCACCTATCCAAACACACCATTATGGATTTCAAGTAAATGGAAATTAGCTTGAATATACTTTTTCTACATATTTGTTGTTTTAGCAGAGCATAATGATTCGTTCATACTAGCGAATTCAAATTGATTCCGGCGAATCGATTCGTGATTCACTTGGGGGTAGCGAATCCAGTACCCTTGGATCCACCTCTGCTCCACCACCCACAACAAATACAGCTTTGATATACAAACCCGCCCACCACCCGTCAAACTTATACCCATCCTCATCCCATCTAGGATGGATGTGGTAGGATGGATGTGGAGCAGTGCTATACGGTGTGGTATCCACTTGTATTTGCCTCACTGATATCCCTAGTGGTGGTTGGTGGGAGGGATCATTGCCAGAGAACTTAAGTCGGTCAGCGAGCACATAAGGGCGGGTAGAGTTTTTAGTGGTGGCGGTTGAAGTTGGTGGAGAAGTGGTGATTGAAGGTGGGCCTTTTTTTTTAAGTTAAAGAAGTGGAAAAAGTTATGTATGAAAAATTAATTATGATATTAGATATCAAAAATTAAAAAAAACGTTATTGCTCGGTCACATCGTTGTTTATTCCGAACGCTTGCATTTTTCCATAATTTACTATTCTTACCCCTCTATAATTTTTAATTTACAACATTTTTTCTCTTAGTTTGAACGTGAATTTCAATTTGGGGTTTAGGGTTTAATATTTGGGTTAAGTGGTTCATATTTTGTGGTGCAGACGTTTTAGATTTTGTGTTTAAGGATTTGAAATTAGTTTTAGGATTACAAATTTAGGGTCTAGGGCGAGATTAAGGATTCTGATTTATGGTTAGAATTTAGAATTTAGGTTTTGCAATAGGTTTTATAGTTTAATGTTTTAAATTTAGGGATTCATATTTAAGAATTAAGGATTTCAAATTTTTGGGTATTAACTTAGGGTTTATGAAGAAGCAAGGAAGCTCAAATCGGTCATTTTTCCACAAATATTGCCTGGACAAGGGCCTTGGTTGCAAGTTCTAAAATTTTGTCGTTTTTTGACTTTATGTAAAAATAGTACTCCCTCCATTTCATTTATTTAGCCTCAGTTCCTTTTAAGGAAATTTCAATCATTTAACCTCATTTCCAAATTCATCCACTTTAAGCATTGAAAATTACAACATTACCCTCACTTTTTCACATTTCCACATAAATATAGCCTCAGTTCATTTATTTAGCCTCAGTTCCTTTTAAGGAAATTTCAATCATTTAACCTCATTTCCAAATTCATCCACTTTAAGCATTGGAAATTACAACATTATCCTCACTTTTTCACATTTCCACATAAATATAGCCCTCACATTCAACAAAAAGACCACTTTATCCATACTTTATTTCATTTTCTTAAAATTTGAGCCAACCCACTCTGGGGCTAACTCGTTGAAAATGAGGGATTAGTATCTTTAAAAGGTTGTAGTTGAAAATCCCGACTGTAGAAGAGATTGTTATTGAAAATTAACCTATTTGTAAACAATTTGTTGTGATATTACACATTATAAACATGATTAAATATCAACTTTAGTATTGTGCATACAAAATAGAGTTCAATATATTTGAAATAATTGTTACTCTCTCCATTTGACTAATTTTTTCTCATTTGCGTTTTCACATTCTCCTACATGGTACCTTGACCGTATTTATTTGGGTTTATACACTACATTTGCTAGAATATATTATTTGTGAGATCTGTAGATTTAGACTTGTTTACTGGTAGGTTTACAACTAGGTTTAGAACTAGGTTTAAAAAAAAGTAGAAAATAAAAAGGAAAACTAAAATAAAATTCTAAACTTACTTTCAACTAGGTCCAACCTACTTCAAAACGGTAGAAAATAAAAAGGAAAACTAAAATAAAATTCTAAACTTACTTTCAACTTGGTCTAACCTACTTCAAAACTTCTAAACCCGGTACAAGTGGCATGATGTGATTGACTCTAACATTAAAAACATTTTGTATATTTTTAAATGCTTTTATTTTCAAATTTGTAAAGTAAAATAATATATAAAATACATAAATGTTCATGTTTCTTTAGTTAAAAATTTAAATTTACTTAATCCAAATATATTATGTGAAATTTTTTAATATCAACCTTTTTTTTGGGAATTTATATAAAGCTCAAAAATAAAAAAGTTTTTTTTTTTTTTTTTTTTTAAATATAATAAAATGTGAATAAAAGATAGGTTAAGGTATATTATGTAAACCTACCAATAAAGTGTTAGAAAAGTGAGGTAGGTTTGAGGTAGGTCTAGAGAATTAATATTTTAATTCTAAACCTAGTTGTAAGTAGGTTTCTTGCCAAACCTCTTAATAAACGTAGTCTTAACTATGAATCATAATTTGTATCTTAATACAAAAGTTTTAATACTATTGATGGTTGAAATTTTGAAGTTTGACTCCATAAAAGTATACGAGAAGAAACGAGTGAACTGGAGTGTAAAATAAGATAATTTTTTTTTTTTTTTTTTTAAAAAGTTGGTAAATGAAAAAGCACGAAAAAAGTGTCGTCAACTTGTATATTGACCTAGTGTATTTTTAAACTAACTCAACCCTACAAGTATTAAACTCGACCACTCCCATATTTTGACCCAACCTATATAATTTGAGAACGAATCTGACCCTTTCAACCCTTTTGACATGTCTATTAGAAGACCATTCCAATCAAAACTTTGAGACATTTGAGGTTCAATAATTTATTCATATACCTTATTTCATTGTATGATTAGTCAAATAACTACCATGAATAGAACTAATCAATAATTTCTGTAAAATGGTTGTAAAATATGGAGTATTAAATAAGATATGTAATTATAACCACTATTTTGACCTACTAGAAACTTAGTTAAACCCAATCCGCACAGACCCATATTTTTCAATCTTAAATGACACCTCCCCTATTTTACTTGAGCCTGAAATAATCGAACCCATAACCCACCCGTCCGCCCCGTGCCCTATTCGTTTGACAGGTATACGTAGGAGCTTTAAAGATGATGAGCATAAGTACTCAAAATGAGGCGGGTGAAGCTTGTAGTTTCGTAGGCCTTTTCGTGATGGTATAAGGATATATTCTGTGATGGGGTCATGTTTTTTCGATTGGCTTGTTATTGAAAATATGAAATGTTCATGCAGCAAATAAACTCAAACATTGACATCTCTCTTGGTCTTTGTCCAATGTGAGGTAGTAGATTTTGTGTGAACAATTTATGATGATAATAATAAATTGTAGTAGTAGTAGCAGCAGCAGCAGCAGTAGTAGTAGTCGTAACTTCAATTGAATTCTTTTGTAGTAGTAGTAGTACTTACGTAACAATGTGTAAGTTGGTCGTAACTTCAATTGAATTCTTTTGCAGCTTATGGTATTGATATGCTGAACACCATCGGTTATATATACTCACGACAGGCAGCTAAAGAGCTTGGGAAGAAAGCGATTTACCTTGGTGTGCCTTTCATTGCTGAATGGTTTAGGAACAAAGGCCATTTTATTAAATCACAAGTAACAGCTGCAACAGGTGAGTGATTGATTGTTCGAGTTTTCACTTGCTCCGTTGTTTGTCTCATACTTTTTGTGTTCTTACCCATTTTATTAGTCTGTCAATGTTTACTTTAATTAAATACGGAGTAATAGTTTTGTTGGCAGTTGCAAATAGCGTTTTTATTCTAATGTTATTGCACTTCAAAGCCATACTTACTTACGAGAAAATAAAATTTGAACAAGATGAAGCATAAAGGTAAAACATTGCGCATCTAGCATCAGTTAAAACATTGTAGTATTTACCATGAGTTTCTTAAATCATAAGCAATGACAACCACTCTCGCATGATTGGGTTACCAAGAGACGAATAAGACGTATTTATGCCGGACAAATGTAGGAATAAGAAGGTAAAAGAAAGTCCATATGGCTTGACTCTCCTGCATATGGTTATGTGATTGATCTTACAAATCAAGAAATCTCTCAGGAAGATACGAGAGAATAAAGAGTTCCCTTTATAACTAATCCCCTTGCCACATACACCCAGGTTATCCTTCTAGGATTTGTCCAACATACACCAGACGCACAACATCAACCAAATCACTAACATAAAAATCCACAAGGAATTCAAGGGTTGGACATCTGATCTCGTGGTAGAATTTATTTTCTTAAAGGGCTACTCCCTCCTATCCATGTGGTTGTTTGCATGGGACCACTTTTTGTGAGGGAAAAAGTGATCCTCAGGCAAACAAATGGATAAATTTGAGGGAGTATTATGTGGTAGAATTTATATTCTTATAATGGCTTTACTGTAAATATTAGAACGAAATTGGTTTAGAGACAGACACTCTTAAGTCATACTTGTTGAGACAGACGTTTTATACTGGGAAGAATTTACTGATAAGCAACGTAACTATAATAATCAGACAAAGGAAGAATTGATACCTATATTAGGCACCAGCACCCTAAGAAATATTGCTGAGGAAACCATCACATCCCATATCAACATTCCAACTTCAATCAACAACGAGCGAAAAATCTGCAATGGAGAGGAAAGATTTGAAATTTACTACTAAAAAACCAAAAGATATTTTACACCATAAATCACCCAAATCCGAAGTTAAATGATGGACAACAAACCAAATTCGCAACTGAGACTGAACACCAAGAGCGGCCCTAGTCAAAGCCCAACAAGGAGCAACTATAAACTCAAGAGGTGGTGGTGAGCAACCGGAACACTATTAAATCAGAAAAGCCAAACATGAACCAACAGGTGGGGAAAGGGGCGAGGGGTGAGGGTTGAGGAACACCATGTCGGGTGCATGCATAAGAATAAAATTGAGGAATGAAATCAAACTCATCGTCTCATCCCAATGACCCATCTCGTGACAAAAGAGATGAGCACATAACGGAGGAGGTGAGGGAAGGGGGTGAGGAGTAGGGTAACACACTAACACCTCTCTGTTATCAACCATGGCTGCAGAAGTGCATGAGCAGTACTTTGAATCTTGATTTACTGTGTGTACGTACTTTCAACCTTGATTCATTGTGTACAAATTTTGTTCTTCCTGTCAGACCATAAACCCTAAATACCAAACAAGCAGGGACTTGATTTTTGGTGTCCACATATAATACATTCTCTGCTGGTTTCCTGGTCATAGATTGTAGTACACTGATTGGTTCTTGTCCTTTTTCTGGCGCTCCAGGTGCTTTGGCTTTAATTCAGTTGCAAGAGGACATGAAGCGACATCTTAGTGCACAGGGTAACTACAGTGAGGAAGAGCTTGAAAATTACATGCAGTCTCACAAGAAAGTAATGACAGATTCCTTGTGGAAGCTGAATGTGGCTGATATTGAAGCAACTCTTTAGCGTGTTTGTCAGATGGTTGTTAATCCAAACCATTTATGTGTAAATGATTCTTCACTAATTGGTTATAGCCTGTTGTTTGATCTTTACAATTACATGTACCATGATATAAATAGGTTCTTCAGGACAACAATGCCAAAAAAGAGGAACTTCGAGCACGTGCAAAAGGGCTAAAGACCTTGGGGAAAATATTTCAGGTAATTTTTCTGGTTTCTGTGCAATATGTTCACTACATTATCTGACATTGTTTACTCTCCTTGTTAATTGGAACTATTTATACACATCAACAGGTCAAATCATATGATGGTAATGGGGTTGATAATGTAGCAGGCGCTGACTTGCATAAGCTAAATGGATGTGAATCAAGCAATGATATGCACAATTCAAAGATATCTTCAAGTTCAACAGTCGAAGCATCTTATTCTGCAGTCGGATTTCAGGTACTGCTTTACTTTCTTTCTACTCGGGTAGTGGATGCGTGAGGTCTACATTGAAGCTGAACAAAAATATGACTGTTCGGAAATAACAGTCATTTGAAAACATGCATTTACATACTGAATAACTTCTGTTAAAAAAAATCTTACACTGATACAATATAAGTGACTCAATTTCCCTGCGATTGTAAGGCATTTATGCGATGTATCTTAGTAGCATCGGATTATTATTCATCAGTGTTTCCTTATCTTAAGGATGTTAGGGTGTTGATTGTCTCGGTTTCATTAAGTGATACCCACTTCCCCTTCCGGGCTATAATTTTCTGTTAAGGTTATTTTACCTAAAAAAGTTGGTTCTCGAACTTCTGAAGAAGTAATTTTTCCGCTCCTTAAGTTTGTTTTATAATCATAATGTGGTGCTTGTGCCTTATCCTGATGTTGCAGAGCCCATATGTGGAAGCTCCTCAGTTTGCTGGTGCCCCAGTTAGCTGCGACTTCCCAATGCCTGCAGCACCGCCTGGTGTTCACAGAAACCATTAGGCGAGGGATTGTTGTGGAGAAGTTGACTTTGTAGGTTGAAATCACTTGACGAGGAATGGTTCACGTCGGTGTGCCTGTGTGTGTTGAATGGACTTATAGTGTAAAATGAGTAAAGGTTTGACTACTAACAAAGTATTAGTTGTCCCTTTTGAGCTTGTTAGAGTTGTGTGCAGTTATTGAATAGCTTAAGAGTTACGCATTGTATCATTATCAGTATATCATTGCCATTGTTGTTAGAACAAATAATTGAAACAAGATTGCAGAGTGGCGTTATTTATACTGTTATTGCGGAAATTATCTTCAACTATTAGGGTAATTACTTCAGGATACGGAGTACTCCCTCCATCGCAAAATAAATGTCCACTTTTCTATTAAGGGCTTGCTTGGATTGCCTGTAATTATTACTAGGAGAATATGGTCAACGCAAGAGTAAAGTAAGAAAAAATGGTGACAAGTGGTTCTTGTAGTCTTGTAGATGATGGAAATGGAGGGAGATGGAGTAACAATTACCCCCGTATAGGGGTAATATATTACCCTAGGTAGGGGGTGGATAAAAATTACCCTTCATTTATAAGTATGTTGGTACTCTTTTTTTTCATCCCACCCTTCATTCCCACTCCTTATCACCATTCCCCTTCATTTTTGCCTTGAGTTTTTGGGATGGAGGGAGTACTATATTACACTCTTAAGCCTATGTATTCTATTTGATGAGATATATTACACTTTGAAGCCTGTGTAACTACTTTCGTTTTTCACTGGATACAAAGTCGAATTGGGGTGATACGGAATCACCCAACATCGAGCCAAGGTTCATACCGGTGAATCCACAGCAATTACCCATTTATAAAGGTATTTTTATTTTACTTTTTAATTATTATTTTTTTGGCAAGAGACTTAATTTGGAATTCCACACCTCATTTGAATTGTAGAACAGCCTTTCTCTCTAAAAAACTAAAAATCTCCCTCTCTAAACTAAAAATCACCAAAAGTAAAACTAGGTGCTCCACCCAAACCACCCTTCCCGGCCAGATCTCTTAATTCCTGCCCTTGCTGCCGGAGGTGGGTCCTTCCTTAGGCTTGCCTCCGTCTTCCTCCGGCGGAGGTTCGACGGAATGTGGCCGATCTTGGTCTAGTTCCGACGAGTCTATTTTAAAAGTTTTTAAAACACCTCTTTCGGGACAAATCATGGTCGGATCTCGACATGCAACCCCCAAAAAGAACGCTTTCGCTCCCTCTTTTGACCTTTGGTGGCTCTCTTATTGGGTGCCCTCGTTTAGGCTCGATATGGCACAGGCCTTCACCCTCCCACCCTCTTTAGGCCTCCCCTGTGACGGGTCCGGCAATCTGGATGCGGCATGTGATCCCGGCTTCAGCAGTTAGACTGTGGGACATGTGGAGGTGTTTCTCCTCCCCCTCGGTTTAGAACCTTCGTTTAGGTCCCCTGTCTCGTGTTGGTTGTTGGTCAGTATTTGATCGAAGTCTTGAATCTGACATGGTGTTCCCCTCCCCCTCGCCCCCCTCCCCCATCTGGAAGATGAATTTCGTGCCTTTTATGTGCTACACCAACATACGGTTGTCACTTGGCTTCGCAGTTCTTTTAGTTTACTTCTATGTTGTTGTACTTTTCGGGTGTTTTACTTAATATGTAAGTACGGCTCAATGGGTCGGACTATCCGTATATAAGACACTTCTTTTTACGATTGGCCAAAAAAAAAAGAGGAATTAGCTACAAATGTTTAGCGTTAGTTGCTAACTGATGAGCTATCCTATTTACTGAACGTGGAATATAACTAATCTTACAACAGTGAAAATAGGGAATAATATAAAAATATCTAAAATGATGCTTCCAGCATGGTGCGAAGTTGTTACAGACTTACAGATGAACGTGTAGTACTCTATTTGAAATTGTCTATTCAATTGCCATCTTTAGAGTCTTCAATTCTACTTGAGAGGCAGATTCCGCAAAACCTGAAACATTTAAAGAAGTGTGTTTATTGGTCCAAGGATCATAAGCAATCCAACCATAACCCGCCTTTTCATTATCATTCCACCTTGCATCACATTTAATGTCATAGACCATGTAGTCATCCCAATTACCAATTAATTGAAAAGGTTTGTAGTTTTTGACATCAACTAAAATAGATCCTTCAAAATCTATTCATTACCTTTGCCCCTTTCCAAGCTACCTTCAAATTTGTCATGTAAATATTCATAATCTTAACAACGCAAATGTTCGTGTCACTAAAGATGTTATCAATCCTATTACGCCAAGTACTCCATAGCCCCGTAAGAAATGTCATCATTGCCCATTCTGAATCATCTTTTTTAAGCAGGAAAAGTAACCAGTTAATATATAATCCATAATCTGAAATCCACCTCCTTACCTATATCAGATCTAATTCCTAAAGGACATCTTGTCCATATTCTCTTAGCAATATGGCAATCTCTAAAAATATGGCTTGTTGTTTCCAAAACAGTAAAATTGCAAGCTTTGCAGCCAAAGTTGTCTCCAATGTCCCTTATGCGAAATTTGTCCCCAACAAGTAGCGTATTTGTTAGAATTTTTCAAATCAGGATTTTCCACTTAGAAGGGCCCGAAAAGCCACAAATTTCTTCGAACAAATGGCAACAAATCTTCATGCAATCTTGTTCTGTCCCAAGAGAACCATGTTCTTCTAAATAACTGTCAAGCGCAAGCCCATAGGCACTTTTGACATTATAAATTCCGGACTCAGTTAATGTCCAATATATATATGGTTTCACAACTTTTTCCAACATACCTTGATTCCATGCTCTATTCTTAATATAATCCTTCACTTGATTGAACCGCAATCTCTCCTCAGACTCACTATCTTGAGTATTTGTTATAAGTTTCCTAATAGCTGCATCTCCATCAACCCATCTACAGTCCCAACAACTTAATAGTGAAGGATTTCTCACTTTCCATGCTATTTTCATTTCTAACAATTTAAATCCCTAAAGGATACTACGCCAACCCCATAAAGCTGTAGGAAAAGACTTGTTACTAAAGTTAGATATCTCTGAGTCCATCATAATATACTTTTGATAGAAAATTTGACTAATTAAAGTGTTCTTTCTGTAGGAATTCTCCGAGCCATTTTCCCCAACAGAGCTTAATTAAGACATGTGATGTTCCGTATTCCTAGGCCGCCTTGACTGTTTGGAATGGTTAGAAAATTCTCACTGCAGCAATGAGTAACTCTACCTTCCCGGCATCCCGCTCACCAAAACTGCACCAGGATACTATTAATTGCTTTTTGACACACTTGCCGAAATTTTGAAGGTCGATAAAACATAAACAGAGAGGGTGGACATGATAGATGAAATAAGAGTTAACCTACTTGCGGCTGAGAAAAATTTTCCATTCCATGAGGAGACTTTCCTTTGTACGTGTTCTATAGTAAAAGAGAAAATATCTTCTTTGATCCCGTGAACTCCGTTGGTAAGCCTAAATATATTCCTAATCCGCTTTCCAGAGATATATGCGAAATTGAGCGTAAAAAGCTTTTGAATTCAATGGATTAATTGTCAAACATATCCTTTAAAAAAGCGCATTTTGTCAAACATCACCTTTAAAAAAAAAAAATTATCAATTACCACATTTGAATTTTGTTTTTTTTGGCAAACACGATTTTTTGACCTGAGTTTGACTTAAGTTAACTAAATTTCGACATTTTGGTCACCGGAGTACATTGGAAGGATGAATTTCTAGGTTTTAGTGGTGAAATTCTTAGTTTGAAGGGGGTGTGTTTTGGGTTTTGAAAGATGAAAATTCGAATGTAAAGGAAGTAAGAAGAGAAAGATGAAAAAAAGCATGTGTTCTAGTAAGTGAAACGTCGGAATTTGGTCAACTCATGCCAAAAGGTTTTAGTCGACAATTGATTTTGTAAAAATGGTAGTTGACAATTTTTTTTTTTTTTTTTTTTTTTTTTTTTTTTTTAAGTGGTGTTTGACAAAAATCATTTTTTAAAGATTGTGTTTGACAATTAATCATTGTTCAAGTGTACCCAAATTCCCAATTGTATATGACATTTACAATTTTACTCACTACAACAATTGATCAATTGGGCCACGATTTATGCTATGAAAATTCGTGAAACGTGGCAAATTTTCATTAAGTCACGGGAAAAACTATTGTAAATGGCCACAGGGAAATTTTATGCCACAGAAGAAACATTACGTGGCTAAAAATCACTTGCGCCATGGAAAAAGTTATAAACGTGGCAAAAACGTTCATTTAACCACGATTATAACTTTATCTGTGGCGCAAGTGATTACCTGTCAGAAGCTCATTTATCCCGTGTGTGGACAAGGGATTTTCATCCACGCGATGTTTTATTTCAAAAACATTTTTCATTTCGAAAAGAGTCGCCACTAAATTTTATATGGAATTTAGAAAACCAATTTTAGAGAGAATGAGTTCGTGTGAGTTTACGTGTTACGAAGTTTAAAAGAATTTCATTAATTTAACGCCTAACCCCGCCCGCCGTAAAGACGGTCTCTACTAAGTAAAACCATGGCTATTATGAGTACACATGCGGATATGCAAACAAATATTTTAACTCTAAACAAAATACATCCTTTCTATGTCGTTTAATGCACACATAATTTCGTCGAAGTTATTTAACATATTTTCATTTACTATTCTAGCAAACAAAGAGAAGAAGCAGAAATACTTACCGACAGCATAAGATAGATTAACAAACGTTAGCGGCAGATAAATAAAAACAATTAACTCAACTGAACTACACACGAGTGACTAGCATGAATAATCAAACACTGCTCACGAATAAAAAAATAACAAACATACGCACAAATGCAAGCAAACACTCAAGGGCCTACAATAATCAACTGCAACAAATAAACACACAAGTACAGGCGTATGACATGGCTAATATATGAATGAGAATAAGCAACTAACATGAACAAGCATTCCATACGAATATAAAGAAGTGACAGACAAACACAACCGAACGTATAAATTAATAATCAAGTGTAGCTAAAAAGACGTGCAGACATACGCGAATTGTAATAATCAAACACAAGCAAACTTACCAACTAGTAATCAATTAAAAACAAACAACTTCCAAATACACTAACATACGTATATAGACTCTAAAAGATCAACTGACAGCATACGAGCAAGTGTATCAATAAGCGGAAATCAGCTGAACGACACGAAGCAAATCATATAAATACGGGTAAATACACGCGAACGTAAGCAGACTACATAAAGACCTAAACACATCACACGAAAAACCTGAACCGAACTATCCCACATGTCAAACTACTATGCAACTCGAGATTTAATATACGGAGCAAAAACCAACAGAAATCACGCAATACACGGCTCATGTGAAATCAACGAAGCTAAATACTATACAAACGCCAAACGGTGAAATAAAATTCCGATAACTAGAATGACATACAAACATGAATTATCAATTAAAAGAGCATAACATATCAGTTTCAGACAATAATATATCCAAGCACGAACAAGGTCTACTTACACAATAAGCTAGCGAGCAAACTAATCTAACGAGGAATTTTAAATCATGCTTCGCAAAGAAATCAAAAAAAGCATACTGAACAAACAAGGGCACACGACATGCTCATATATACATATCAAGACCGGGCTAAAGACATAATTCGAAGATAAACGATGAAAAAAGATAATGATTACAAAGATAAACAACAGAGCGACAGAAAGCGATAAAAAGCGACAGAGAGCAATAAAAAGCGATAAAGACAATAATTTAAACAAAGTAAAGTGAGTATTTTGCACCCTCAACTTACATGTATCGTTGACCAAATATCCGAGTCGTAATCGATTGTAAGATTTTATCCCAAGGGGCCGTCGTCGACGAAAACAATTTGTAAATCCGTAGCTTTATACCAAACTGACAGCAATTTTCAAAAGCTTGTAACTTCTTCGTTTCTCAACGAAATTTCGAACCGAAAGATGTTTTGGAATCGTGACAAAGTGAACTTTAAGACTATGTAAAGAAATCAGAGAGACTATGGTGTTTTCAACACGAAAAACGAGGTAGAAGAAGTGATAGCTGAACCAAAATCAGAAAAATCTGCTCTGTTTTTGGAGCAGCTATCTCGACTCCTTTTGAGGGTTTTTTAGGGCTTTTTTGTGACTTAATATTGCGTATGTATGTTCTCCAACCCGTGTCCTCTGAAGGCTTGTGGATGGTGTGTATATATAGGGTCGAGAGTAGGGTTTTGAGGGAAGAAGAGCAGCTTTGCTCTGTTTTCTGTGGAGCTGCTGTCCGAGCTCGGTTTAGGGCTTTGTTGAGGGTTTTCTTGAGTGGCAAGGCAAGGTTTCATGGGTAGGATAGTTAGGATACGGGTTTGGGTCATGGGTAGGCGAATAGGAGTCGGTTTCGGGTCAAATAAGGGCTGATTTTGGGCTTACGAGCTGCTGCGGATCAGCTCTATGTTTGGCTTCGTTTTGGCTGGTTATGGTGGGTTTAGGATGTGTCTTGGGCTGGGTTTAATCGTGGATATGTGGGGAAGAAAGTGGGTAAAAGAGGCCTCGAAGTTTGTGCTAAAACGGACTCAAAATCGCTCTTTAAATCGAGCTTAAAACGAGCTAAAAAACTTGCTTTTAAGAAAACGAATTCGTCGAATACGATTTAATAAAATGGCTTAAAGACACGAGAGACGACTTTTCAAGTCAAACATCAAATTTATAAAAGCGATTTTTCAAATCGAGTTACTTCAAATGATTTTTCAAATCGAAATATTTTATTTTCAATAAAACAAATTTGAGGCAAATAATTTTGATCGAAATAAATTTACCTTGTCAAAAGATTAATTCAAATATCATTTAAATTAATAAAACATTTTGTCGACGGCGTTCGGCTTACATCGTAAAACGAACTCAAATAAATGACACGAAATACATGTTGTCCTATCATCATTGGGCGTTTGTCGGGTGTTCTATAAATTTCCATATCGACAGATACGGGTATCAACAGAGCCCCCACTTTGACTAAGGCTTGGACAGGCGAAAGTCAAAGTAGACTCTCGAGTCGATCGAAGATCACAACTTGAGAGCCTCGCGGGTCGTTTATGGTCCCTTAGACCTGTGTATATAAGCTCACCAGCCATAAGAAGAAATCATACCTGAAACATGATTCTGGATGCCTTCATTTTCATTAAGGTGTGGGTTGAGCCTTATCCTTAGGCGCCTACGTATCCGTTGTGACAGAATCAAACCCGTATCGTAGTTCGAGCTCGGCCGGCTGTAGCTTTTCGCTTGACCCAAAACAAATGATATTTGTTTACTCGATTAAGTAAAGCCTATATCTGCATTCTTTTTGGAAGTGTCACTTCTTTTAGCTTCTGCTAATACTTCTTCATTTCGAGGATGTCATCCTGTCGTCGGGGTCTAAGGTTGATGACTCTAGAGCCCCCGGTTGGAGCGTTCCTGCTCAATCTTAACAACAAATCATAGCACACAACTCACATAGTGAAATCTGCGACTTTTGAAATAAAAAGGATGGATCATCGATCCGAGCTGCGAATTTTATTCGAAAATGGGTCTTCGACCTGCTTTTAAAAAGGATGGATCATCGATCCGAACTAAGAATTTCAATTTGAAAAAGGGTCTTCGACCTGCTTTTTAAACAGAAAGGATGGATCATCGATCCGAACTGAGACTTTTACTTTGGAAATGGGTTTACTCGACCTGATTTTTAACAAAAAGGATGGATCATCGATCCGAACTGAGAATTTTAATTCGAAAAAGGGTCTTCGACCTGCTCCTTAAACAAAAGGGATGGATCATCGATCCGAACTGCGAATTTTAATTTTAAGTATTGCTTGAAAATGGATATTGCGCTGGAAATGGGTCATCGACCCGAGCTAAAACCAACATTTGCGTCCTCGATTCGCAATTCAAAATTTTTGTGTCCTCGACCTATTCAAAATTTTGTGTCCTCGACCTATATTTTGAGATTAAAGAGTGGTGGGTCTTCGACCGAAAACTGTAAACATCTTTTGAGAATGGGTTGTCGACCGGAAACCGTAAACATCTTTTGAAAATGGGTCGTCGACCTGAAACCGGAAACATCTTTTGAAAATGGGTCTTCAACCCGCATTTTTAATTAAGTGGATGGGTCATCAACCCGAAACCGTAAACATCTTTTGAAAATGGATCGTCGACCCGCACCTTGAAAAATGGATGAGTCATCGACTCGAACTATAAACATCTTTTGAAAATGGGTCTTCAACCCGCATCTTGGAAAGTGGATGAGTCATCGACTCGAACTATAAATATCTTTCGAAAATGAGTTTTCAACCCGCATTTTGATTTAAGTGGATGGGTCATCGACCCGAACTATGTTCATCATTTGAAAACTGGGGCCATCGGCCCGTATCTTGAAGAAAAGGCGGATAGGTCATCGACCCGAACTATAATTGTCATTGAAAATTGGGGCCATCAACCTCGATTTTGAAGGAAAAGGTGGATAGGTCATCGACCCAAACTATAATTGTCATTGAAAATTGGGGCCATCGACCTCGATTTTGAAGGAAAAGGTGGATAGGTCATCGACCCAAATTATAATTGTCATTGAAAAATTAGGGCCATCGACCTCGATTTTGAAAGAAAAGGTGGATAGGTCATCGACCCGAGCGGAACACGGCTTTTGAAAATGGGTCATTGACCCGCATTTTGGAAAGTGGGTAGGTCATTGACCCGTATAGCAAATTTCATTTGAAGATCGAAAGAGGTCATCGACCTGAACTATGGATTTTGAGCGCTTCGAGTAATTCGGCCATTACCCTAGTTTAAAAAACGTCGTTTAAAATAATGTAAAAGACGACTCTAAAAGTGTAAAATTATACAATTAATATACATCCATTTACTCTATTATCAAACTCCCCTACACTTAGCTTATTGTCGTCCTCGACGATGACAAACCGAGCTACTAAAAGTATCACCATACTTAACCTTATATTGAATTATGAACAGTCAACGACAAACTTAAAATATATACTTCAAGATCATTTCAAACAAATCATATGAATCAGCAACGCCTACAATGAAATTTCTCCTCCACAACAAAACTGTACAATCGATTAATTAAACCACATTACCGATTTTAGACGCTTTTAAATTGAAATTATTAACGAACTTTTCATCCTTCACAACTTGTTTCACTTTCTTTCTCCCCACATATCAACAATTAGACTATGGGTTTCAGCCAAATATTAAGGTCTCAAGGGAAGGGGTTTACCTTCGGCACCTTGTATTACCACATTAGTGCGTGGATCGTTCTCCCGGTTACCTAAGGTGTACTTGCTACCTCCTCACAATATTTATTTTTTTCCTTCTTTTTTCCTTTTTTCTGATTTTTTTCAACATTCTCTTTTTCAAAAAATATCTGTCAAGTGACCCATGTAGCAAGCCTCAACCGATGGATCCCGTCCAACTGGACAAGTCATCAGGCATTCTCCCAATAGCTAAGATTGGGTTCCCCTCGGGCTAAGAACTCGAATCACAAGACAGTCAATCACGCTCTTTTGAGGTCAAGTAATCTCCCTGTCGGTCCATTAAAGGAGTCACCACGAAAGTAAATAATTAAACACAAGACCGGCTTACACACCACACTATTAATTAGTCAACAATGGGGTTAAGATCGTTACACAAGTGCTATTCTTTATTATCCATTCATGATTCAAATTTAAAAGAGAACTAAAATATGTAATGTCATGAAATTAATCAACTCAAGTTTAAATAAGGAGGAGAAGTTCATGCATTTGCTACTTTAAATTATAAATTCTCAATTTATTCCGAAAAACAATTCAATTCGAGTTTGTCGTTGACTCATCTTAGTCTAAACATTAAACAGAAGGTTCAGGTGCTTGGTTCGAAAGTTACCCCACTTTGGCAACTTGACTTTGACTTAAGGAGAAGAATATGCAACTCAGGTTCAGAAATCGACACGGTTTCGACACTATTTGTAACGACTCGGGATGCAAATGGACTGGACCAGATTAATCATGAAAAGACTCGAAGCTTAACGACATGGTCTACGACCTAACTATACAAATGCATGCGACATATGGACTTAAAGACAGACTCACAGTACGGGATTTAGACCCAACTAGACATGGACTTGAAGTAATTAGCTCGTGCGCGGACCAAACAATTTCTAAGGTTTATACAAAACTTCCAAATAGCTTAGCTAAGACGTTGTTGTGCCCTGACTCAAAACTAAAAATTTGACATGCATGACTTGGGCCCAAGTGTAGGCCTGGGTGACCAAACTAGGTGAGACCTCTAAGACTTTTAGATGGACTAGACTTACTATACGCGGCTTAGATTCCAACTAGACTCGACTAGGTGCATTTCATGCTTACTCACGGCTTGAGAATTAAACTTATTTTCGAAGTTGAGGTTTGAAAAGGGCAGCACTTCGACTACCAAAAGGCTTATTTGGTTCGAAAATTCTAGTCCAACTAGGCTAGACTTTTACCTTCGAAAAACTTCGTTTTGGTTGGAAAAAATTCTATTCCCAAATGGGTAGCATTTCAAAAGCGTTCGAGATTACTCTAATCCTAAACGTATAGCATTTCAGCTTAAAAACTATTCTTTTTTCAAAAGATGTAGTGTTAAAAAAAAATCGTTCGGGATTAATCTAATCCTAAACGGGTAGCATTTCAGCTTGAAAAGGATTTTTTTTTTCAAAAGAGTTAGTGTTGGGAACTGTTCGAGATTATTCTAATCTTAAACGGATAGCATTTCAGCTATAAAAGGATCTTTTTCAAAAGAGTAATTGTTAAGAACTGTTCGAGATTATTCTAATCTTAAACGGGTAGCATTTCAGCTTAAAAAGGATCTTTTTTCAAAAGACTTAGTGTCGAAGACTGTTCGAGATTATTCTAATCTTAAATGGATAGCATTTCAGCTTAAAAAGGATCTTTTTTCAAAAGATAATTTTCTTTTAAAGAAAAAAAAGTTTTAGGATTTTCTAATCCTAACGAGGAGCACTTCAGCTTAGAAACGATCTTTTTTTCAAAAGAGCTAATATCGAAAATTATTTAAGATTGTTCTAATCCTAAACGAATAGCATTTCAGCTAAGAAAAGATCCTTTTTCAAAAGAGCTAATGTCGAAAATTGGTTAAGATTATTCTAACCCTAAAAGAATAGCATTTCAGCTTAGAAAAAGATCTTTTTTTTTTTCAAAAGAGGCAATATCGAAAATTGTTTAAGATTATTCTAACCCTAAACGAAAAGCATTTCAGCTTAGAAAAGATCTTTTTTCAAAAGAGGCAATATCGAAAATTGTTTAAGATTATTCTAACCCTAAACGAAAGTCATTTCAGCTTAGAAAAGATCTTTTTTCAAAAGAGGCAATATCGAAAATTGTTTAAGATTATTCTAACCCTAAACGAAAAGCATTTCAGCTTAGAAAAGATCTTTTTTCAAAAGAGTTAGAATCGAAAATTATTTAAGATTATTCTAATCCTAATCGAATAACTTTTAGCTTGGAGGATATCTTTTTTCAAAAGAGCTAACATTGGAAAAAAATGTTTCAGATTATTCTAACCTTAAACGAATAACTTTTTAGCTTGGAGGAGACCTTTTTTAAAAAGAGCTAAAATTCAGAAAATTATTTAAGATTATTCTAATCCTAAACGAATAGCCTTTCAGCTAGGAAGAGATTTTTTTTTTCAAAAAGAACTAAAATCGAAAATAATATAAGATTATTCTAATCCTAAGAGGATGACATTTCAGCCAAGAAAAGATCTTTTTTCAAAAGAGCTAATATTCAGAAAATATCTAAGATTATTCTAATTTTAGAAGGAAAGCGTTTCAGCTTAAACAAAAATCTTTGTTTTTCGAAAGAGATAGTGTTGGAAAATGATTAAGATTATTCTAATCCTAAAAAGACAGCATTTCAGCTTAAGGAATGATTTTTTTAGAAGGAAAGCATTTCAGCTTAAGTCAAAAATCGTTTCAAAAAAGATATTGAAGATTATTCTAATCCTAAAAAGACAGCATTTCAGCTAAGAAAAGATTTTTGGAAAATATTCGATTGAAAAGATGACAATTTTGACTAAAAAAAAGGATTAAAACAAGGCTTCGGAATTCACAGAGCAATTAGTCACACGCAGTTCAAGGATGCAATGCATGAGCTAGACTATTCTAAGTCTCGAAAAGGGTCCATGCCAATGATTCCACGTTGTTAGGGAACTTACACCCCCACCATAAGTCAGGAACGAAATGGTGAGCGTGATTGCTAACCTCGGCGGAACCACCTTGGTATTTAAACCAGACACAGTGAACGTCATTTCCCTACTTTGAGATCGACCCAAAGGGAGAAATGGTTCGAATCCTAACAGTATGATGCATAAACAACATAAAAAAAAGGGTACTCTAAATAGCCATCGTTTTACTTTTCAAGTTTCACTGTCCCCAGCGGAGTCGCCAAATTGTGGACAAGGGATTTTCATCCACGCGATGTTTTATTTCAAAAACATTTTTCATTTCGAAAAGAGTCGCCACTAAATTTTATATGGAATTTAGAAAACCAATTTTAGAGAGAATGAGTTCGTGTGAGTTTACGTGTTACGAAGTTTAAAAGAATTTCATTAATTTAACGCCTAACCCCGCCCGCCGTAAAGACGGTCTCTACTAAGTAAAACCATGGCTATTATGAGTACACATGCGGATATGCAAACAAATATTTTAACTCTAAACAAAATACATCCTTTCTATGTCGTTTAATGCACACATAATTTCGTCGAAGTTATTTAACATATTTTCATTTACTATTCTAGCAAACAAAGAGAAGAAGCAGAAATACTTACCGACAGCATAAGATAGATTAACAAACGTTAGCGGCAGATAAATAAAAACAATTAACTCAACTGAACTACACACGAGTGACTAGCATGAATAATCAAACACTGCTCACGAATAAAAAAATAACAAACATACGCACAAATGCAAGCAAACACTCAAGGGCCTACAATAATCAACTGCAACAAATAAACACACAAGTACAGGCGTATGACATGGCTAATATATGAATGAGAATAAGCAACTAACATGAACAAGCATTCCATACGAATATAAAGAAGTGACAGACAAACACAACCGAACGTATAAATTAATAATCAAGTGTAGCTAAAAAGACGTGCAGACATACGCGAATTGTAATAATCAAACACAAGCAAACTTACCAACTAGTAATCAATTAAAAACAAACAACTTCCAAATACACTAACATACGTATATAGACTCTAAAAGATCAACTGACAGCATACGAGCAAGTGTATCAATAAGCGGAAATCAGCTGAACGACACGAAGCAAATCATATAAATACGGGTAAATACACGCGAACGTAAGCAGACTACATAAAGACCTAAACACATCACACGAAAAACCTGAACCGAACTATCCCACATGTCAAACTACTATGCAACTCGAGATTTAATATACGGAGCAAAAACCAACAGAAATCACGCAATACACGGCTCATGTGAAATCAACGAAGCTAAATACTATACAAACGCCAAACGGTGAAATAAAATTCCGATAACTAGAATGACATACAAACATGAATTATCAATTAAAAGAGCATAACATATCAGTTTCAGACAATAATATATCCAAGCACGAACAAGGTCTACTTACACAATAAGCTAGCGAGCAAACTAAAACTGACGAGGAATTTCAAATCATACTTCGCAAAGAAATCAAAAAAACATACTGAACAAACAAGGGCACACGACATGCTCATAAATACATATCAAGACCAGGCTAAAACATAATTCGAAGATAAACGATGAAAAAGATAATGATTACAAAGATAAACAACAGAGCGACAGAAAGCGATAAAAAGTAACAGAGAGAAATAAAAAGCGATAAAAAACAATAATTTAAACAAAGTAAAGTGAGTATTTTGCACCCTCAACTTACATGTATCGTTGACCAAATATCCGAGTCGTAATCGATTGTAAGATTTTATCCCAAGGGGCCGTCGTCGACGAAAACAATTTGTAAATCCGTAGCTTTATACCAAACTGACAGCAATTTTCAAAAGCTTGTAACTTCTTCGTTTCTCAACGAAATTTCGAACCGAAAGATGTTTTGGAATCGTGACAAAGTGAACTTTAAGACTATGTAAAGAAATCAGAGAGACTATGGTGTTTTCAACACTAAAAACGAGGTAGAAGAAGTGATAGCTGAACCAAAATCAGAAAAATCTGCTCTGTTTTTGGAGCAGCTATCTCGACTCCTTTTGAGGGTTTTTTAGGGCTTTTTTGTGACTTAATATTGCGTATGTATGTTCTCCAACCCGTGTCCTCTGAAGGCTTGTGGATGGTGTGTATATATAGGGTCGAGAGTAGGGTTTTGAGGGAAGAAGAGCAGCTTTGCTCTGTTTTCTGTGGAGCTGCTGTCCGAGCTCGGTTTAGGGCTTTGTTGAGGGTTTTCTTGAGTGGCAAGGCAAGGTTACATGGGTAGGATAGTTAGGATACGGGTTTGGGTCATGGGTAGGCGAATAGGAGTCGGTTTCGGGTCAAATAAGGGCTGATTTTGGGCTTACGAGCTGCTGCGGATCAGCTCTATGTTTGGCTTCGTTTTGGCTGGTTATGGTGGGTTTAGGATGTGTCTTGGGCTGGGTTTAATCGTGGATATGTGGGGAAGAAAGTGGGTAAAAGAGGCCTCGAAGTTTGTGCTAAAACGGACTCAAAATCGCTCTTTAAATCGAGCTTAAAACGAGCTAAAAAACTTGCTTTTAAGAAAACGAATTCGTCGAATACGATTTAATAAAATGGCTTAAAGACACGAGAGACGACTTTTCAAGTCAAACATCAAATTTATAAAAGCGATTTTTCAAATCGAGTTACTTCAAATGATTTTTCAAATCGAAATATTTTATTTTCAATAAAACAAATTTGAGGCAAATAATTTTGATCGAAATAAATTTACCTTGTCAAAAGATTAATTCAAATATCATTTAAATTAATAAAACATTTTGTCGACGGCGTTCGGCTTACATCGTAAAACGAACTCAAATAAATGACACGAAATACATGTTGTCCTATCATCATTGGGCGTTTGTCGGGTGTTCTATAAATTTCCATATCGACAGATACGGGTATCAACACCGTGGTAAAAAAATTCTTGTGTAAACATATTAAATTAAAATTAATATGTCACAAAATAACGATAACATAAACTAATATATGATAATAAACTCATTTATCTTGTGACGAAAATTGTATTATAATCATATTAAATCAAAATTAATATGTCACATAATAAAGCTAACATAAAATGATACATGATAATTTTATCATCATACATGTTTTATAAAATAATTTCAAAATGTTTTCTATTTAGGTACAATCACTATTTAAACATTTAATCAAAGATACCCATAATCTCAATTTTTTTTTTTCTATAAATTGTTTTTCAAATTCTCTATGATACACATATGACCTATTTTTTTCCATTAAAATACTTAAATATTTGAGAAAAATCATCGTATGATATAAGTTTATATTTTAATGACGTAAGTGTTACAACTTCATCCTTAAAAAGTAGAGTGAAAATATGTTTTTGAAATACACAATGTTTTTTTTAATATTTAAGCGCATTTATTTCAAAAAAATTGATCAAAGTTATTGCATATAAGAAAGTTCTAAAAAAGAGTTCAAAATATAAAAGAAAGAATAAACATATGCTCAATAAAATTAATTATACAAAATTTATACTTTGTACGTTTATCTAAAATATTATATGATTCAAATAATATAGAAAAATAATTAAAAGTTTATAAATATCTATAATTTTAAGTCTAATCATTTTTAAACTAGTATTATTAATTCAAATATCACATTAAAATAGCACAAAGTAAACAATTTAAAGTTTAAGTAATATTGAGCACAAAAATAATCAAAAATTTCGGAGTGGCACAATGGTTGGTAACTCATTAATTAAATGAGAGGTCGTGGGTTCAAATCCTTTTATCAAGATTATTTTTAGTCACATGAATTTTATTTCTTTACAAGATAAATGTAGGCCACAAAATAATTCGCCACGTGATAATCCGTGGCAAAAAAAATACATTTAGCCTCATGTACACTAGGGGTGGCCATGGGTAGAAATTTGAGCCGGCCCAGGGTGGGCCATGTGGTAGTGGGCTCAGAAAGGCAGGCGAGCCCGACCCAATTTGGTGAAATTTGGGCTCTAGTGGTAGTGGGCTCAGAGACCAGCCAGGCCACAGCCCCTGCAGGTTTGACTGGGCTTTGACCGGGCCGGGCCGGGCCCACTATAATATATACTCCGTATTGTTTTTTTTTAAAAAAAAAAAAATTTATTTTATTTTTTTTAAATAAGACAAAAAACATTAAAAAAATAAAGGGCTTGGACCAAATTATTAAAAATCATTAAATCCCTCGGTTGCCTCTTGTGCAAAATCGTTATATTGTGGTTGGTTTGGATCCATATTAGAAATAAAATATTAGAATTTAAATGCAAGTAAAAGTATAAACTTATAAGTAAATAACTAATAATTTATAAGTATAAATATTAGAACTTAATTTATAGAGTATAAATATAAGTATATAAGTATTATTATAAAAGGATGTAAGTATAAATAATTTATAAGTATAAATCTAATTATAAGTTTATAACTAATAATTTATAAGTATATAAGTATTACTATAAAAGGATAGGTAAAATTGTAAATAAAAAGAAGAGATAATTTAGTTAAAGTTTGAATGTTATGAGATGAAGAAAAGTAGAGAATGAATTGTGTGGAAAATGAGTTAGAGTGTAAGAGTATTTATAGGTAAAAATAATAGGTTAAATTTTTTTTAAAAAAAATAAAAAATAAAAAATAACGGTAACTTTTTGTACGGTGGGCCTCAGTGGGCGAAATTTGAAATTTGGGGTGAAATTTGGGTTTGAATTTGAGGTGGCTGGGTTTGGGCGGGTGGGTGGTGGTGAGGTGGGTTAGTAGTGTGGGTTTAGTAGGCGCGGTGGAAAAATCGAAGCAGAGCCAAACCCATGGGGTGGTGGGTCGAAATGGGGTGGTGGGCCGTGCATCACGACCTGACCGGATGGCTGCCGGGCCGGCTGGCCCGCACTTTTGGCCACCCCTAATGTACACCACACAATCACCCATCTATTTTCTTGTCTCTCTTTTCCCTCCCATGTACCCAAAACCCAATTTCCGATGAATTTTATCCAATCTCTGGTAGGCATGATTATCATCAATAATAAGTAATAATAATTGATGTGTGCCTTTTATATAGATTATATGCCCCCGGTTTAGTCGCATTTAGCTTGCATTTAGTCGAGTTTAATATTATATTATGAGTTGTTTGCTTTATATTTCGGTACCGCTGTTCCCGTTTATATTTTGTAGGTTTTGGCGGTCCCGAGCCAAAACCCAAGTCGAGAGGAGCGAGCACGAGTACCGAGACCAGAAGACCAAGCTCGAGCTTATACGGAAGCTCGGGATACGAGTTAAGACAAAATGGATCAAAGGCCCAAACAACAAACGAAGCCCAAGTACGAATTGAAGAAGGCCCGGCCCATATGGTAGTGCCGGCCGGTCAAGCCAGGCCGGCGGCCGGTCGACTGGCTGGGGGGTTTTTTACGCGTGATTCGATTTACTCCGAGTTGTTTTGAAAATTTTGTATATAAATACTCTTAGGACGACCTAAACTTATATCATATGCTTTATTTTATTTTAGAACTTAGTTTTTGTTTTAGTTTATCTCTCTAGAAAATTCTCAAATATTTAGTTAGTTTTACTTTGCAAGATTCAACTTTGATTTCAAGATTTATTTCAGGTTTATCTTTTATTGTTCTTATTTATTCATTATGTTTATTATTAATTGCTTTAGTTTGGTTTCAATTATGCATAACTAATTTCTTTATTAGGGTTTAGGGTGATTGGTGACTATTGATTTGGAAACATGTTTTAATTGCTTTAATTGATTGAACTTGTGCAAGTTGATTTCTTCTCACGCGTTTATATTATCAATTGAATGTAGAGACGCCTAAATTGAATTGAATCTTAGTAGTTTTGGTTTAAGATCGAAAGCCTAATTAGAACTAGAGTTACGAGTATTTGATAAGTTAGGTTTAGTAAGTTGCGAGAGCCCGCTAAATCTGCTTAATGTTAATATTGACTCGAGAGCGCGTATTTTTATACCTAATCACTTGCATAGCTTCAATCGATTATTATTTCTAATTGAGTTGAGTTCCTAAATTGATGTCACATTGAACTCGATGCCCTAATCTTTCTCTCATATACTTTTATATCTTTTATTTATTCACTCTTAGTTTAGTTCTTATTTTCATACCTTGATTATACTCTTGAGATAGCCTTTTTGACTAAGTAATCTTTTAACTACCCCGTTTCTCTGTGGATTCGACCCTGCTTGCTGCTAGCTACTAGTTAGTTGTTTTGTAGGTTTATTTTTTTTTTATTGTGGTGATACGATTAAGCCCCATCAATAATATTAATATTAATGAACAAGAACCACCATCGTTCTTGAAGCCTTCCTCGCACTAAACTCCATGAACCTTCTTCTGTCTCTACGATTAACAACAACACACAGCCATGGTAAAAAGCACACCCCGAACCTCGCTCCGAAATAGAAAATTTCTTTATTTAACTAAGGCCCCCCGTAAACTCATAACCCCAAAATTTGGACTTTTATAAAATCCCGAAAACTAAAAGGTTAACATAAAAGCGGGAATTTAGGAAAATTACGGGACTGCCCGTACTTGCAATAACTTGGTCCTGAGAATGAAAATGGCTTCATTTACTATGAATAAGGCCCTTGTTAACACAGAACTCAAAAATTTTGATGTTCCCAAAATCACGAAAAACTAGGGAGGCTAACATAAAAGTAGGCTTTTGGGTGGTTTTCGGTACTGTCCATTTATGAAATGACCTCGCTCCAGAAAAATAAAATGTCTTTATTTATCATAAGACCCCTATCAACTCTGAACCCCAAAATTTAGGTTTTCTCAAATCCCGAAAAACTAGGGGGCAAACGTAAAATAGGGATTTTCTTGTGATATACGGGTCCACTTGTTCTTGTAATGACTAGGCTCCGAGAACGAAAATTTCACCATTTAATATGAACAAGGCCCTTGTCAACTCAGAACCCCAAACTTTGGACGTTTCCGAAATCCCAAAAATTTAAGTGGTAAACATAAAAGCGGACGTTTAGGCTCATTACGGGGTCGTCCGTTCATGACATGTTCACGCGCAAAACACAAAAATGTCTTCATTTATCATGACTAAGGCCCCTGTCAATTCAGAACCATAAAATTTAGAACTTTCCGAAATCCAGAAAATTTAGGGCGGTAAACGTAAAAGCGGTCGTTTTAGACTGATTACGCGGTCGTCCGTACATGATATGTTCTTGCTCAAAACACGACAATGTCTCCATTTATTACGACAAAGGCCCTTGTGAAGTCAGAACCCCAAAATTTTGGCCTTTTCGAAATCCCCGAAAATTTAGGTAGTAAATGTAAAAGCGGACGTTTAGGCTCATTACGGGGTCGTCTGTTCATGATATGTTCACGCTCAAAGCACAAAAATTTCTCCATTTATCATGACTAAGGCCCCTTTCAATTCAAAATGCCAAAATTTAGAACTTTCCGAAATTTCGACAATTTAGGGTGGTAAACGTAAAAACGGTTGTTTAAGCAGATTATGGGGCAGTCCGTTCATGATATGTTCCCGTTCAAAACACAAAAATGTCTTCTTTTATCATGACTAAGGACTTTGTCAAGTCAAAACCCCTAAATTTGGACTTTTTCGAAATCCAGAAAATCTAGGGAGGTAAACGTAAAAGCGGGCGTTTAGGCTGATTACAGGGTCGTCCGTTTATGATATGTTCCCTCTCATAAAAAAAAAAATGTCTCTATTTTTCTTGGCAATGGCCCCTGTCAAGTCAGAACCCAAAAATTTAGACCTTTTTTAAATCCTGAAAATTTAGGTGATAAACGTAAAAGCGGACGTTTGGTCTGATTTTGGAGTCGTCCGTTCATGATATGTTTTCGCTCAAAACACAAAAATGTCTCCATTTGTCATAACTAAGGCCCTTGTCACTTCAAATCCACAAAAGTTGCACCTTTTCGAAATCTCGAAAATCTTGGTGGGTAAACATAAAATCAGGAGTTTAGGAAGATTACAGAGCCGTCCGTTCATGATATGTTCCCGATCAAAAACGAAAATGTCATTATTTTTCATGACTAAGGGCCCTGTCAACTCATAACCCCAAAATTTAGACATTTCCGAAAACCATGAAAATTAGGTTGTAAACATAAAAGCAGGCATTTAGGCTGATTCGGGGCCATCTATTCACAATATGTCCCTGCTCAAAACTCAAAAATGTCTCCATTTATCATGATTAAGAGCCTTTTCAAGTAAAAACCTCAAAATTTGGACCTTTTTCGAAATCCTGAAAATCTAGGGTGGTAAACGTAAAAGCGGGTGTAGGCTGGTTTGGGGATGTCCGTTCATGATATGTACTCGTTCAAAACACAAACATGTATGTCTTCATTTAATCATTTATCATGACTAAGGCCCCTTGTCAAGTCAGATCCCCAAATTTGGAACTTTTCGAAATCCCGAAAATCTAAGGCGGTAAACGTGAAAAGTGAGCGTTTAGACTTATTACGAGTTCGTTCGTTTATGATATGTTCCCGCTCAAAACACGAAAATGAATTAGTGAGTGACTATTTTATAGAGTAATAATCATTGAGCATATGGATTTTTGGTACGGTAAAAAGGTGAACAAATATGTTTTTCTTAATTAGTGATTGTTTAATTTGTTAATACTATGTACTTTTTACTCATCTAATTAGGATCAATCGTCAATATTATCTAGGTTTGTCTTTAAGTAAGATACATAATTATTATAGCAAGGAGCCGAAAACAAATGTTCTTGTTGATAAGTAGCTTAAAGCAAACTATATATGTTGGTATTATAGCTAGGGCTGAGCAAAATATCCGAATATCCGAAATCCGAAAATATTTATCCGATATTCGATCCGATTTTCTGGATATCCGATCCGATTTTTCAAAAATTTCGGATATCCGTATCCGAAATTTTCGGATATCGGATATCCGTGGATATTTAGTTATGAAATTTCGGATATCCGATATCCGAAAAATATCCGAAATTTTTAAAATAATCCCAAAAAATCATAAAACCCTAGACTAACCATAAACAAAAAGCCCAACCCCAAGCCCACATGTATAACTTACGAAGTATCACTTCTCTGCCTCTTTCTCCACTTCTCTTTCTCCCTTTCTGACTTCTCTTTCTCCCTAGTCTATTTCACTTCTCTTTCTGACTTCTCTTTCTCCCTAGTCTCTTTCACTTCTCAAATACAAAACACCATATATTCAGATCTAAAATGAAGTCCGGCGACCAAGTCAGGCACCACTCACGCTCTCTCTCGTCAGTTCGACATCATTCTCGTCACTCATGCTCGTCAGTCTCTCCATCTTCTTCTCTACATCGTACGGCCTGCCACCAGGCCAGGCCCACCACGCTGCCACCGCCCACCGGGCTCTACTTCTCTGTCAACCGTCACGAGTTCACCACTGCTATTCCGTGTCCTTCCTTAAATATAAATTTGAAACTTGTATTTTAATTTTGAGATTATTTTCACTTTCATTGTTTGTGTAATTTTGGTTATTTATTTCGGTGAAGTTTTGTATTTTAGACATTTGTAGTGAATTATCAATGGTACGATTCGAAATTAAGCGATAACTTTATTTTACTTAGACGTTTGTTGTAAAATTGGCTATGGAAAAGTAGGTATTTACATGTTTGGATATCCGTCGGATATTTGGATATCCGATCTGAAAATTTCGGATATCAAATTTCGGATATCCGAAGGATTTCGGATCGGATATCGGATAGTAAAAAACTGAAATTTCGGATACGGATATCCGATCCGAAAATGTAGTTCGGATCGGATATCCGATCCGTGCTCAGGCCTAATTATAGCGACACAATTCTCTAACGTATATTTAATAGAAATTTTAAGACATTTATTGGAACCTAAATGAAATCGAACCTTAACAATGCAAGGACAAACAACCCCTATGGCTAAGTTATTTAAGTAAACAATTTCACCGCAAGAATCTAACCGGACAATACAGTCCGCATTGGGGGACTGCGCGCACCGCATACAGTCCAACAATTAGTACGTAAAAAGGGAAGAATGTGGATTTATGCTTTTGTGTTAGTAACTTTGTTTTTACATGAATTGCATCAAAATTCTACGGTTCGACAAAATTGTCATTTAATTGTATTGGAGATAGCGCATAAGCCTTGATTGTGATAACGGCTTGCACTTCACAAATGTTAAGAATGCCAAATAAATTGGTGATTTTCAAGATTGCACCAAGACGATGGTGTTATAACCGCATATATAATTTTAAGGATTTTATGTGGTCGAGAACACGTTTCTCGTAAGTGAAAAAAAAAAAAAAAAATCAGCAGGTTTGAGAAGAAATGTGCTCCCCGCTTGATAAAAATCTGATTTAAGAGTCCGAAAAGGACGTTTTAGCTATTCTTAAATTTTTAAGGGTTCGAAGATGGCCCGTACCCGTCCTGATTATTCGGGCTCAACTTTTACCGTACGCCCTTTTAGCGGGCAGACTGCCACAAGCTGGCGAACCATACATATGTCTTAAAAAATCAATTAAAGTTACGAAATTTTTTTGGCCCGTGGGCCGAAGATGGCCTGGCCCGTCCCGGTTATTCGGGCTCAACTTTTTACCCGTACCCGCCCTTTTTTAGCGGGCCGAGCTACCCACGGGGTAGCGGGCTTCATACATATGTCTTTAAAAATCAATGAAAGTTACGAAATTTTCGATAAAATTGACTACTCCGTATATAATTGGGTCAAAACTTCTTTAAATATGTCCCTTAAAAGTAATAATATCTTACCCCACGCATTCTTTGTTGTTAATTTATTATCACTTTTTGAATATGTATGAGCAGTATTATAGTGAAGTCGGTAAATATTAAAATTGGAAGGGGCATTATATGTACCAAATTGCAGTTAAGTAATTTAGAACATTTCAATTTATCTCATATTTTACCTTTATTATTCATTAATTAATTGAATTAAATTCATAAAATAAAATATTTTCAAAATAAAAAATATTAATGTAATAAATTAAGCGGGCCTAACGGGCCGACCCATGGAATTTTCATAATGTCCATTTCCGGCCTGTTTATCTAGGCGGGCCGGGCTAGGCCCGCCCAATAATTTAATTTTTCCTAAATCACTTGTCCAAACCCGCTAAAAAAGCGGGCCGGGCTTTTCGGACGTGACACCCCGTGAACGGCTCTACTATCAAGGTTAACTAATTAGGTTGTTTCGTTTGTTAACATTAATCTGTGTAACATTGTTCTCTACTAAACAACCACAAAAACCCAGCTTATAAACATCAATCGAAATTCAAGAACCCTAAATAAAACCGAAATCAAATCAAACCAATCCCGCATAAATCCCCAAACTGAAATCTACAAAACAAGACTATGACAACATATATGAATAAAAACGAAACTCTAAATAGAAAAAAAACCTGGAATCTTGAAGTTTGGCGGCGGATTTCTTTTTGTCGGCGAAAACGACGCTGTCGGAGCCGCGGACGCCCACGGGTTAATTGAGTTTTTATGATTTTGAGTGTGTCTGGGTTTAGTTCAACTTGGGCACCAGTACTCCACGAAAAAAAATGTCAGCTCATGAAGCACGGGGTCGGAAATCAGCTGAAAATACTTGTAAAAGACGTGGCAGAGGAGGTTTTCGTGGTCGAGGTCACGAAAGCGGCAGAGGAAGAGGTCGTGGGCGCTATAAACTTCCGTATACTAACCAATTCTCCCTCCAAAATCTTATAACAAACTTGACAACTGGCCAAGTTTGTTATTATATTATGTTAGTTACTTATAGTTGCATAACAGAATTCCAACAACTAAATTCCTCTACTTTTTACCCATTTTCTTTTTTAATTTTCTTGAAAATGGAAAAAAAAAAAAAATGAAAACAGTGTTATCAATTTCCTTCCATATGATATACTTTGTTCAGAAAGTTGTCCACATCGAAGTAAAGCCTGCGTAGTTTTAAGCGATGCGTCTTTAGTATCAAACAATCATGCTGTAGGGTGCGTTGTTAATTGTTTTTGCGAAAAATTGAGGGGAAGTTGTCTTATACCTCTCAGTTTGACAAATGCAAATAAGCTTCAAAAAGTTAAGCAAGACGATTCTACCTTATATGAATTACACGGTTGTGTTAATGCGCTGAAATTTGTTCGAGGTAACTTGTGTGACATCGAAGAACTCGACCTCTTTTGCGATAACCCGCTACAACAATTTAACACTAGGGCCACAAATTATGCCACGGAAATTAGTGAAATGTGGCATAATTTGGTTTAGCCACGGAAAAAACAATTATGATTGGCCACGGGAGAAATATGTCGTGGCAAATAATTACTTGCGCCACGGAAAAAGTTAAAATCGTGGCAAAAACATTCATTTGGCCACGATTATAACTTTTCCCGTGGCGCAAGTGAGTAATTGCCACGACCTCATTTTTCCAGTGGCAAAAAAAATCTTCTTTAGTTATATTAAATGATAACATGTATGTCACTAATAAAGCTAACATAAACCGATACACGATAATAAGAAAAAAAAAATTGTGTAATAGTATTAATTCTTAATTAAATCTATCAATTTATTTTATTTATGCTTAAAAATATCAAGTTTATTTTTATCAAATTGAAATAAATTTAACGTTAGTGTGGATACCCATATCCGTACCCTCCCAACCAAAACCCTGTGATGTAACTCGGACTTTTATAATGCATGTTTTAACGCTGACTTAAACGGTTCTAATTATGTCGAATTCATTTTTGAATCATTTTGAAATGTTAAATAAGTTAGGTCGCTTCACATCACGCTTAGATAAATGTTCTTTTGTCCATTTAGAGTCTAGCCTGGTCCTGGTCCGCGTCCTGCTTCACTTGGCACGAGCTTCGCGTTTGCTTTACAATTAGTCCTTTTACATTAACGAGTTCTAATTCAACATTCCTAAATTCCTAATTTTAGGTCCGGTGGCTAAATCTCCCCTTTAGCTCCCTCTCACACAAAATATAGCCTCACGGGTTATCTCATTTCACAAAATACTACAAAATACACCCTTTTCGTATTTTCGGGTCTCGGGCCCAGAACTGAGCCCAAACCCGCCTTTGTCCCTCACTCCAAAGCCCTCAACCTTCTAGTAGGTCATACTTGGTCTACTTGGAGCACAAGCAAGGAGATATTGTCGAATATTTCTAAGATTCGGCAAGCCGGATTAAGAAAATATGAAATCACGGAACTAAAACCACACCACCAAACCGAAACAGCCTATGCGGCTCAGGGTGCAAACCGCATAAGGCTATGCGGTTGCCCCACCAAACCGCATAGACCTATGCGGCTCCCTGGGCTGGCTTTTTTCCTGTGCTTTCCTATTTTCGCTCGGCTATTCTCCTATATATACCCCCCTATGTACGACCTAAGGACACAAGTTTTCCACACAAGAAAAGCCTCTCTTCTCACAACCTCTCTTCCTAGGTTTAGTGCCCACATGGGTCCCACAAAATATACCGTCTAGCACGGTATACACACAAAAACTCTCACAAAAGCCTCACGCACTCAAATCCTTGAGTTCAACACATTATCCCGTGTTGAATTCATCCTCCTTTCAAGTTCAAGAAGCGAAGCTCTGCCCAGATCTGAAGCGTCAGGACCAGGTAAGTACCGATCCACTTGGATCAAAGCTTTTTCTTATTTTTTATGGACTAACAAAGGGGGCTACACTTTAGCGCACCCCGGGCTTTGGCACCGAGCGCGCTTGGCCTTCCAAGTGTTCTTATTACTTCGGGTACACACCATATCCGATGACACGCCAAAGTCGCATAAGCAACCGACCCTTCTAAAATGAACCAATGGACAATTGAACGTTTATTTACATGCATCTTGCACCCTTTTTCTTTGCATTTAAATCAACTTAAACAATGAATTCGACCTTTAACTGAACCGTTTTCGTTAACAAGTTAAACCTGCTAAACTGAGGGTTTTAATCAATCTTTTTGCATTTGCATTTTTTTACAAACTTTATCGCACTTGTACGTAGCGATAACATTAGCTCAAATATCATTTTCCATGGATTGTTCTAGGTCAATAGAGGCTATTTTTACATAGGCTTTTCTAAAAGGTTTTCATAAATCGTTATTTGAATTGATTTTTAGTTAAGTACCCTCACCCCGAATCCATTCTGGTTTCACAAGCCTTAGATCTGGGGGTGTCGGCGTGCTCCAAAATCTAGGACATGTCTTTAGCTTAGGACATGATAGCAGGTTCCTAATTTCCGCGATAATTAGGTGGCGACTCCAAAACAGTTTTAAAGGTTTTCTAAATTAGTCTTTTTAACTTAAAGCGCCCTTATGCAAGACGCCGAGTTGGGTCCCCCTCGATCCCGGGTTCCACAGTTTGGCGACTCCGCTGGGAAGAATTTATTTTTAAAACTAAAAACTAGCTTTTTCTTTTTAAAAATAAAGAGGTGAAACTTGAAAGCCTTGAACAATCCATGTATACATATTTGAGCTATGCACATTCGTTTAGAGTCCATTCCTTTTGGAATTTAGGCACCCTTTACACCCTCGAGAGGTGGTTCCAACACGCAGGCTTGTCCACTCGATAAAGCACGTGCAGGACTAACTTTCCTCTCTCCCCTCCACGGCTTGCCGTAAACGACTATCTTGACCGCCCCAGTGCTCCCCTTAGAAAACCTATCGCCCCGGCGTAAGGAAATAAACATGGACATTATGAAAATTCCATGGGTCGGCCCGTTAGGCCCGCTTAATTTATTACATTAATATTTTTTATTTTGAAAATATTTTATTTTATGAATTTAATTCAATTAATTAATGAATAATAAAGGTAAAATATGAGATAAATTGAAATGTTCTAAATTACTTAACTGCAATTTGGTACATATAATGCCCCTTCTAATTTTAATATTTACCGACTTCACTATAATACTGCTCATACATATTCAAAAAGTGATAATAAATTAACAACAAAGAATGCGTGGGGTAAGATATTATTACTTTTAAGGGACATATTTAAAGAAGTTTTGACCCAATTATATACGGAGTAGTCAATTTTATCGAAAATTTCGTAACTTTCATTGATTTTTAAAGACATATGTATGAAGCCCGCTACCCCGTGGGTAGCTCGGCCCGCTAAAAAAGGGCGGGTACGGGTAAAAAGTTGAGCCCGAATAACCGGGACGGGCCGGGCCATCTTCGGCCCACGGGCCAAAAAAATTTCGTAACTTTAATTGATTTTTTAAGACATATGTATGAAGCCCGCTAGCCAGTGGGTAGCCCGGCCCGCTAAAAAGGGCGGGTACGGGTAAAAAGTTGAGCCCGAATAATCAGGACGGGTACGGGCCATCTTCGAACCCTTAAAAATTTAAGAATAGCTAAAACGTCCTTTTCGGACTCTTAAATCAGATTTTTATCAAGCGGGGAGCACATTTCTTCTCAAACCTGCTGATTTTTTTTTTTTTTTTCACTTACGAGAAACGTGTTCTCGACCACATAAAATCCTTAAAATTATATATGCGGTTATAACACCATCGTCTTGGTGCAATCTTGAAAATCACCAATTTATTTGGCATTCTTAACATTTGTGAAGTGCAAGCCGTTATCACAATCAAGGCTTATGCGCTATCTCCAATACAATTAAATGACAATTTTGTCGAACCGTAGAATTTTGATGCAATTCATGTAAAAACAAAGTTACTAACACAAAAGCATAAATCCACATTCTTCCCTTTTTACGTACTAATTGTTGGACTGTATGCGGTGCGCGCAGTCCCCCAATGCGGACTGTATTGTCCGGTTAGATTCTTGCGGTGAAATTGTTTACTTAAATAACTTAGCCATAGGGGTTGTTTGTCCTTGCATTGTTAAGGTTCGATTTCATTTAGGTTCCAATTAATGTCTTAAAATTTCTATTAAATATACGTTAGAGAATTGTGTCGCTATAATACCAACATATATAGTTTGCTTTAAGCTACTTATCCACAAGAACATTTGTTTTCGGCTCCTTGCTATAATAATTATGTATCTTACTTAAAGACAAACCTAGATAATATTGACGATTGATCCTAATTAGATGAGTAAAAAGTACATAGTATTAACAAATTAAACAATCACTAATTAAGAAAAACATATTTGTTCACCTTTTTACCGTACCAAAAATCCATATGCTCAATGATTATTACTCTATAAAATAGTCACTCACTAATTCATTTTCGTGTTTTGAGCGGGAACATATCATAAACGAACGAACTCGTAATAAGTCTAAACGCTCACTTTTCACGTTTACCGCCTTAGATTTTCGGGATTTCGAAAAATTCCAAATTTGGGGATCTGACTTGACAAGGGGCCTTAGTCATGATAAATGATTAAATGAAGACATACATGTTTGTGTTTTGAACGAGTACATATCATGAACGGACATCCCCAAACCAGCCTACACCCGTTTTTACGTTTACCACCCTAGATTTTCAGGATTTCGAAAAAGGTCCAAATTTTGAGGTTTTTACTTGAAAAGGCTCTTAATCATGATAAATGGAGACATTTTTGAGTTTTGAGCAGGGACATATTGTGAATAGATGGCCCCGAATCAGCCTAAATGCCTGCTTTTATGTTTACAACCTAATTTTCATGGTTTTCGGAAATGTCTAAATTTTGGGGTTATGAGTTGACAGGGCCCTTAGTCATGAAAAATAATGACATTTTCGTTTTTGATCGGGAACATATCATGAACGGACGGCTCTGTAATCTTCCTAAACTCCTGATTTTATGTTTACCCACCAAGATTTTCGAGATTTCGAAAAGGTGCAACTTTTGTGGATTTGAAGTGACAAGGGCCTTAGTTATGACAAATGGAGACATTTTTGTGTTTTGAGCGAAAACATATCATGAACGGACGACTCCAAAATCAGACCAAACGTCCGCTTTTACGTTTATCACCTAAATTTTCAGGATTTAAAAAAGGTCTAAATTTTTGGGTTCTGACTTGACAGGGGCCATTGCCAAGAAAAATAGAGACATTTTTTTTTTTATGAGAGGGAACATATCATAAACGGACGACCCTGTAATCAGCCTAAACGCCCGCTTTTACGTTTACCTCCCTAGATTTTCTGGATTTCGAAAAAGTCCAAATTTAGGGGTTTTGACTTGACAAAGTCCTTAGTCATGATAAAAGAAGACATTTTTGTGTTTTGAACGGGAACATATCATGAACGGACGGCCCCATAATCTGCCTAAACAACCGTTTTTACGTTTACCACCCTAAATTGTCGAAATTTCGGAAAGTTCTAAATTTTGGCATTTTGAATTGAAAGGAGCCTTAGTCATGATAAATGGAGAAATTTTTGTGCTTTGAGCGTGAACATATCATGAACAGACGACCCCGTAATGAGCCTAAACGTCCGCTTTTACATTTACTACCTAAATTTTCGGGGATTTCGAAAAGGCCAAAATTTTGGGGTTCTGACTTCACAAGGGCCTTTGTCGTAATAAATGGAGACATTGTCGTGTTTTGAGCAAGAACATATCATGTACGGACGACCGCGTAATCAGTCTAAAACGACCGCTTTTACGTTTACCGCCCTAAATTTTCTGGATTTCGGAAAGTTCTAAATTTTATGGTTCTGAATTGACAGGGGCCTTAGTCATGATAAATGAAGACATTTTTGTGTTTTGCGCGTGAACATGTCATGCACGGACGACCCCGTAATGAGCCTAAACGTCCGCTTTTATGTTTACCACCTAAATTTTTGGGATTTCGGAAACGTCAAAGTTTGGGGTTCTGAGTTGACAAGGGCCTTGTTCATATTAAATGGTGAAATTTTCGTTCTCGGAGCCTAGTCATTACAAGAACAAGTGGACCCGTATACCGCGCAAAATCCCTATTTTACGTTTGCCCCCTAGTTTTTCGGGATTTGAGAAAACCTAAATTTTGGGGTTCAGAGTTGATAGGGGTCTTATGATAAATAAAGACATTTTATTTTTCTGGAGCGAGGTCATTTCATAAATGGACAGTACCGAAAACCACCCAAAAGCCTACTTTTATGTTAGCCTCCCTAGTTTTTCGTGATTTTGGGAACATCAAAATTTTTGAGTTCTGTGTTAACAAGGGCCTTATTCATAGTAAATGAAGCCATTTTCATTCTCAGAACCAAGTTATTGCAAGAACGGGCAGTCCCGTAATTTTCCTAAATTCCCGCTTTTATGTTAACCTTTTAGTTTTCGGGATTTTATAAAAGTCCAAATTTTGGGGTTATGAGTTTACGGGGGGCCTTAGTTAAATAAAGAAATTTTCTATTTCGGAGCGAGGTTCGGGGTGTGCTTTTTACCATGGCTGTGTGTTGTTGTTAATCGTAGAGACAGAAGAAGGTTCATGGAGTTTAGTGCGAGGAAGGCTTCAAGAACGATGGTGGTTCTTGTTCATTAATATTAATATTATTGATGGGGCTTAATCGTATCACCACAATAAAAAAAAAAATAAACCTACAAAACAACTAACTAGTAGCTAGCAGCAAGCAGGGTCGAATCCACAGAGAAACGGGGTAGTTAAAAGATTACTTAGTCAAAAAGGCTATCTCAAGAGTATAATCAAGGTATGAAAATAAGAACTAAACTAAGAGTGAATAAATAAAAGATATAAAAGTATATGAGAGAAAGATTAGGGCATCGAGTTCAATGTGACATCAATTTAGGAACTCAACTCAATTAGAAATAATAATCGATTGAAGCTATGCAAGTGATTAGGTATAAAAATACGCGCTCTCGAGTCAATATTAACATTAAGCAGATTTAGCGGGCTCTCGCAACTTACTAAACCTAACTTATCAAATACTCGTAACTCTAGTTCTAATTAGGCTTTCGATCTTAAACCAAAACTACTAAGATTCAATTCAATTTAGGCGTCTCTACATTCAATTGATAATATAAACGCGTGAGAAGAAATCAACTTGCACAAGTTCAATCAATTAAAGCAATTAAAACATGTTTCCAAATCAATAGTCACCAATCACCCTAAACCCTAATAAAGAAATTAGTTATGCATAATTGAAACCAAACTAAAGCAATTAATAATAAACATAATGAATAAATAAGAACAATAAAAGATAAACCTGAAATAAATCTTGAAATCAAAGTTGAATCTTGCAAAGTAAAACTAACTAAATATTTGAGAATTTTCTAGAGAGATAAACTAAAACAAAAACTAAGTTCTAAAATAAAATAAAGCATATGATATAAGTTTAGGTCGTCCTAAGAGTATTTATATACAAAATTTTCAAAACAACTCGGAGTAAATCGAATCACGCGTAAAAAACCCCCGACCCGGCCGACCGTCACGCCGGCTTGACCAGCCAAGACTACCATATGGGCCGGGCCTTCTTCAATTCGTACTTGGGCTTCGTTTGTTGTTTGGGCCTTTGATCCATTTTGTCTTAACTCGTATCCCGAGCTTCCGTATAAGCTCGAGCTTGGTCTTCTGGTCTCGGTACTCGTGCTCGCTCCTCTCGACTTGGGTTTTGGCTCGGGACCGCCAAAACCTACAAAATATAAACGGGAACAGCGGTACCGAAATATAAAGCAAACAACTCATAATATAATATTAAACTCGACTAAATGCAAGCTAAATGCGACTAAACCGGGGGCATATAATCTATATAAAAGGCACACATCAATTATTATTACTTATTATTGATGATAATCATGCCTACCAGAGATTGGATAAAATTCATCGGAAATTGGGTTTTGGGTACATGGGAGGGAAAAGAGAGACAAGAAAATAGATGGGTGATTGTGTGGTGTACATTAGGGGTGGCCAAAAGTGCGGGCCAGCCCGGCCCGGCCCAGCCCGGTCCGTGGGCCGCATGCAGCCCGGCCCACCAGCCCATTCGACCCGACCCGCCCGGCCCGTGGGGCTCGGTTCGATTTTTCGGTCGCGACCTGAAAACCAGCTACTGACCCAGCCCGGCCCGACCCGCTGACCGGCCCGATCAAACCAGCCCGCTGACCCAGTCAAACCCAGACCCTGACCCGGCCGACCGAGGCCGTACAAAAATTCTGGTTATTTTTATTTTTATTTTTAAAAATTTGGGAAGTCAAATCTTTGTCTTTCGGTTTGGGGTTTTCCACGTTGTAACCCACGATTTTAAACAATCCACGATGTACCCCTGTGCTTCATTAGTACTCTATTAACGTGACCATTAGTGTTAATCCGTCAATTAGGAACGTGACCATTAGGTACTTTGACATACTGAAAGCTGCACTATTTTGGAACTTAGTTATCAAACTTGTTATCTACGTGGCATAATTAACACGTAAGCAATGCCACATCAGCCACTTAACGTTCCAAATTGACGGATTAACACTAATGGTCACGTTAATAGAGTGCTAATGAAGCACAGGGGTACAGCGTGGATTGTTTAAAATCGTGGGTTACAACGTGGAAAACCCAAAAACTGAGGGGCACAGCATGGAATTTCCCAAAAAAATTTAACCTATTATTTTTACCTATAAATACTCTTACACTCTAACTCATTTTCCACACAATTCATTCTCTACTTTTCTTCATCTCATAACATTCAAACTTTAACTAAATTATCTCTTCTTTTTATTTACAATTTTACCTATCCTTTTATAGTAATACTTATATACTTATAAATTATTAGTTATAAACTTATAATTAGATTTATACTTATAAATTATTTATACTTACATCCTTTTATAATAATACTTATATACTTATATTTATACTCTATAAATTAAGTTCTAATATTTATACTTATAAATTATTAGTTATTAACTTATAAGTTTATACTTTTACTTGCATTTAAATTCTAATATTTTATTTCTAATATGGATCCAAACCAACCACAATATAACGATTTTGCACAAGACGCAACCGAGGGATTTAATGATTTTTAATAATTTGGTCCAAGCCCTTTATTTTTTTAATGTTTTTTGTCTTATTTAAAAAAAATAAAATAATTTTTTTTTTTAAAAAAAAAAAAAATACGGAGTATATATTATAGTGGGCCCGGCCCGGCCCGGTCAAAGCCCAGTCAAGCCCGTGCCGTGGGTCGGGCCTGGGTTGGTCTCTCGGAGCCCACGGCCCACTAGAGCCGACCCACTGACCAAATGGCTTGGGCTCGTCTTTCGGAGCCCACGGCCCACATGGCCCACCCGTGGGCCGGCCCAGCCCGGCCCATGGCCACCCCTAGTGTACATGAGGCTAAATGTATTTTTTTTGCCACGGATTATCACGTGGCGAATTATTTTGTGGCCTACATTTATCTTGTAAAGAAATAAAATTCATGTGACTAAAAATAATCTTGATAAAAGGATTTGAACCCACGACCTCTCATTTAATTAATGAGTTACCAACCATTGTGCCACTCCGAAATTTTTGATTATTTTTGTGCTCAATATTACTTAAACTTTAAATTGTTTACTTTGTGCTATTTTAATGTAATATTTGAATTAATAATACTAGTTTCAAAATGATTAGACTTAAAATTATAGATATTTATAAACTTTTAATTATTTTTCTATATTATTTGAATCATATAATATTTTAGATAAACGTACAAAGTATAAATTTTGTATAATTAATTTTATTGAGCATATGTTTATTCTTTCTTTTATATTTTGAACTCTTTTTTAGAACTTTCTTATATGCAATAACTTTGATCAATTTTTTTGAAATAAATGCGCTTAAATATTAAAAAAAACATTGTGTATTTCAAAAACATATTTTCACTCTACTTTTTAAGGATGAAGTTGTAACACTTACGTCATTAAAATATAAACTTATATCATACGATGATTTTTCTCAAATATTTAAGTATTTTAATGGAAAAAAATAGGTCATATGTGTATCATAGAGAATTTGAAAAATAATTTATAGAAAAAAAAAATTGAGATTATGGGTATCTTTGATTAAATGTTTAAATAGTGATTGTACCTAAATAGAAAACATTTTGAAATTATTTTATAAAACATGTATGATGATAAAATTATCATGTATCATTTTATGTTAGCTTTATTATGTGACATATTAATTTTGATTTAATATGATTATAATACAATTTTCGTCACAAGATAAATGAGTTTATTATCATATATTAGTTTATGTTATCGTTATTTTGTGACATATTAATTTTAATTTAATATGTTTACACAAGAATTTTTTTACCACGGGATAAATGAGCTTCTGACAGGTAATCACTTGCGCCACAGATAAAGTTATAATCGTGGTTAAATGAACGTTTTTGCCACGTTTATAACTTTTTCCATGGCGCAAGTGATTTTTAGCCACGTAATGTTTCTTCTGTGGCATAAAATTTCCCTGTGGCCATTTACAATAGTTTTTCCCGTGACTTAATGAAAATTTGCCACGTTTCACGAATTTCCATAGCATAAATCGTGGCCCAATTGATCAATTGTTGTAGTGAGTAAAATTGTAAATGTCATATACAATTGGGAATTTGGGTACACTTGAACAATGATTAATTGTCAAACACAATCTTTAAAAAATGATTTTTGTCAAACACCACTTAAAAAAAAAAAAAAAAAAAAAAAAAAAAAAAAAAAAAATTGTCAACTACCATTTTTACAAAATCAATTGTCGACTAAAACCTTTTGGCATGAGTTGACCAAATTCCGACGTTTCACTTACTAGAACACATGCTTTTTTTCATCTTTCTCTTCTTACTTCCTTTACATTCGAATTTTCATCTTTCAAAACCCAAAACACACCCCCTTCAAACTAAGAATTTCACCACTAAAACCTAGAAATTCATCCTTCCAATGTACTCCGGTGACCAAAATGTCGAAATTTAGTTAACTTAAGTCAAACTCAGGTCAAAAAATCGTGTTTGCCAAAAAAAACAAAATTCAAATGTGGTAATTGATAATTTTTTTTTTTTAAAGGTGATGTTTGACAAAATGCGCTTTTTTAAAGGATATGTTTGACAATTAATCCATTGAATTCAAAAGCTTTTTACGCTCAATTTCGCATATATCTCTGGAAAGCGGATTAGGAATATATTTAGGCTTACCAACGGAGTTCACGGGATCAAAGAAGATATTTTCTCTTTTACTATAGAACACGTACAAAGGAAAGTCTCCTCATGGAATGGAAAATTTTTCTCAGCCGCAAGTAGGTTAACTCTTATTTCATCTATCATGTCCACCCTCTCTGTTTATGTTTTATCGACCTTCAAAATTTCGGCAAGTGTGTCAAAAAGCAATTAATAGTATCCTGGTGCGCTTTGGTGGCGGGATCTTGGGAAGGTAGAGTTACTCATTGCTGCAGTGAGAATTTTCTAACCATTCCAAACAGTCAAGGCGGCCTAGGAATACGGAACATCACATGTCTTAATTAAGCTCTGTTGGGGAAAATGGCTCGGAGAATTCCTACAGAAAGAACACTTTAATTAGTCAAATTTTCTATCAAAAGTATATTATGATGGACTCAGAGATATCTAACTTTAGTAACAAGTCTTTTCCTACAGCTTTATGGGGTTGGCGTAGTATCCTTTAGGGATTTAAATTGTTAGAAATGAAAATAGCATGGAAAGTGAGAAATCCTTCACTATTAAGTTGTTGGGACTGTAGATGGGTTGATGGAGATGCAGCTATTAGGAAACTTATAACAAATACTCAAGATAGTGAGTCTGAGGAGAGATTGCGGTTCAATCAAGTGAAGGATTATATTAAGAATAGAGCATGGAATCAAGGTATGTTGGAAAAAGTTGTGAAACCATATATATATTGGACATTAACTGAGTCCGGAATTTATAATGTCAAAAGTGCCTATGGGCTTGCGCTTGACAGTTATTTAGAAGAACATGGTTCTCTTGGGACAGAACAAGATTGCATGAAGATTTGTTGCCATTTGTTCGAAGAAATTTGTGGCTTTTCGGGCCCTTCTAAGTGGAAAATCCTGATTTGAAAAATTCTAACAAATACGCTACTTGTTGGGGACAAATTTCGCATAAGGGACATTGGAGACAACTTTGGCTGCAAAGCTTGCAATTTCTTGCTTTGGAAACATCGAGCCATTTTTTTAGAGATTGCCATATTGCTAAGAGAATATGGACAAGATGTCCTTTAGGAATTAGATCTGATATAGGTAAGGAGGTGGATTTCAGATTTTGGATTATATATTAACTGGTTACTTTTCACCTTAAAAAGATGATTCAGAATGGGCAATGATGACATTTCTTACGGGGCTATGGAGTACTTGGCGTAATAGGATTGATAACATCTTTAGTGACACGAACATTTGCGTTGTTAAGATTATGAATATTTACATGACAAATTTGAAGGTAGCTTGGAAAGGGGCAAAGGTAATGAATAGATTTTGAAGGATCTATTTTAGTTGATGTCAAAAACTACAAACCTTTTCAATTAATTGGTAATTGGGATGACTACATGGTCTATGACATTAAATGTGATGCAAGGTGGAATGATAATGAAAAGGCGGGTTATGGTTGGATTGCTTATGATCCTTGGACCAATAAACACACTTCTTTAAATGTTTCAGGTTTTGCGGAATCTACCTCTCAAGTAGAATTGAAGACTCTAAAGATGGCAATTGAATAGACAATTTCAAATAGAGTACTACACGTTCATCTGTAAGTCTGTAACAACTTCGCACCATGCTGGAAGCATCATTTTAGATATTTTTATATTATTCCCTATTTTCACTGTTGTAAGATTAGTTATATTCCACGTTCAGTAAATAGGATAGCTCATCAGTTAGCAACTAACGCTAAACATTTGTAGCTAATTCCTCTTTTTTTTTTTTGGCCAATCGTAAAAAGAAGTGTCTTATATACGGATAGTCCGACCCATTGAGCCGTACTTACATATTAAGTAAAACACCCGAAAAGTACAACAACATAGAAGTAAACTAAAAGAACTGCGAAGCCAAGTGACAACCGTATGTTGGTGTAGCACATAAAAGGCACGAAATTCATCTTCCAGATGGGGGAGGGGGGCGAGGGGGAGGGGAACACCATGTCAGATTCAAGACTTCGATCAAATACTGACCAACAACCAACACGAGACAGGGGACCTAAACGAAGGTTCTAAACCGAGGGGGAGGAGAAACACCTCCACATGTCCCACGCCTAGCTACTGGCCGGATCACATGTCGCATCCAGTTCTTGGGACCGTCACAGGGGAGGCCTAAAGAGGGTGGGAGGGTGAAGGCCTGTGCCATATCGAGCCTAAACGAGGGCACCCAATAAGAGAGCCACCAAAGGTCAAAAGAGGGAGCGAAAGCGTTCTTTTTGGGGGTTGCATGTCGAGATCCGACCATGATTTGTCCCGAAAGAGGTGTTTTAAAAACTTTTAAAATAGACTCGTCGGAACTAGACCAAGATCGGCCACGTTCCGTCGAACCTCCGCCGGAGGAAGACGGAGGCAAGCCTAAGGAAGGACCCACCTCCGGCAGCAAGGGCAGGAATTAAGAGATCTGGCCGGGAAGGGTGGTTTGGGTGGAGCACCTAGTTTTACTTTTGGTGATTTTTAGTTTAGAGAGGGAGATTTTTAGTTTTTTAGAGAGAAAGGCTGTTCTACAATTCAAATGAGGTGTGGAATTCCAAATTAAGTCTCTTGCCAAAAAAATAATAATTAAAAAGTAAAATAAAAATACCTTTATAAATGGGTAATTGCTGTGGATTCACCGGTATGAACCTTGGCTCGATGTTGGGTGATTCCGTATCACCCCAATTCGACTTTGTATCCAGTGAAAAACGAAAGTAGTTACACAGGCTTCAAAGTGTAATATATCTCATCAAATAGAATACATAGGCTTAAGAGTGTAATATAAGACTCTCCATCCCAAAAACTCAAGGCAAAAATGAAGGGGAATGGTGATAAGGAGTGGGAATGAAGGGTGGGATGAAAAAAAAGAGTACCAACATACTTATAAATGAAGGGTAATTTTTATCCACCCCCTACCTAGGGTAATATATTACCCCTATACGGGGGTAATTGTTACTCCATCTCCCTCCATTTCCATCATCTACAAGACTACAAGAACCACTTGTCACCATTTTTTCTTACTTTACTCTTGCGTTGACCATATTCTCCTAGTAATAATTACAGGCAATCCAAGCAAGCCCTTAATAGAAAAGCGGACATTTATTTTGCGATGGAGGGAGTACTCCGTATCCTGAAGTAATTACCCTAATAGTTGAAGATAATTTCCGCAATAACAGTATAAATAACGCCACTCTGCAATCTTGTTTCAATTATTTGTTCTAACAACAATGGCAATGATATACTGATAATGATACAATGCGTAACTCTTAAGCTATTCAATAACTGCACACAACTCTAACAAGCTCAAAAGGGACAACTAATACTTTGTTAGTAGTCAAACCTTTACTCATTTTACACTATAAGTCCATTCAACACACACAGGCACACCGACGTGAACCATTCCTCGTCAAGTGATTTCAACCTACAAAGTCAACTTCTCCACAACAATCCCTCGCCTAATGGTTTCTGTGAACACCAGGCGGTGCTGCAGGCATTGGGAAGTCGCAGCTAACTGGGGCACCAGCAAACTGAGGAGCTTCCACATATGGGCTCTGCAACATCAGGATAAGGCACAAGCACCACATTATGATTATAAAACAAACTTAAGGAGCGGAAAAATTACTTCTTCAGAAGTTCGAGAACCAACTTTTTTAGGTAAAATAACCTTAACAGAAAATTATAGCCCGGAAGGGGAAGTGGGTATCACTTAATGAAACCGAGACAACCAACACCCTAACATCCTTAAGATAAGGAAACACTGATGAATAATAATCCGATGCTACTAAGATACATCGCATAAATGCCTTACAATCGCAGGGAAATTGAGTCACTTATATTGTATCAGTGTAAGATTTTTTTTAACAGAAGTTATTCAGTATGTAAATGCATGTTTTCAAATGACTGTTATTTCCGAACAGTCATATTTTTGTTCAGCTTCAATGTAGACCTCACGCATCCACTACCCGAGTAGAAAGAAAGTAAAGCAGTACCTGAAATCCGACTGCAGAATAAGATGCTTCGACTGTTGAACTTGAAGATATCTTTGAATTGTGCATATCATTGCTTGATTCACATCCATTTAGCTTATGCAAGTCAGCGCCTGCTACATTATCAACCCCATTACCATCATATGATTTGACCTGTTGATGTGTATAAATAGTTCCAATTAACAAGGAGAGTAAACAATGTCAGATAATGTAGTGAACATATTGCACAGAAACCAGAAAAATTACCTGAAATATTTTCCCCAAGGTCTTTAGCCCTTTTGCACGTGCTCGAAGTTCCTCTTTTTTGGCATTGTTGTCCTGAAGAACCTATTTATATCATGGTACATGTAATTGTAAAGATCAAACAACAGGCTATAACCAATTAGTGAAGAATCATTTACACATAAATGGTTTGGATTAACAACCATCTGACAAACACGCGAAAGAGTTGCTTCAATATCAGCCACATTCAGCTTCCACAAGGAATCTGTCATTACTTTCTTGTGAGACTGCATGTAATTTTCAAGCTCTTCCTCACTGTAGTTACCCTGTGCACTAAGATGTCGCTTCATGTCCTCTTGCAACTGAATTAAAGCCAAAGCACCTGGAGCGCCAGAAAAAGGACAAGAACCAATCAGTGTACTACAATCTATGACCAGGAAACCAGCAGAGAATGTATTATATGTGGACACCAAAAATCAAGTCCCTGCTTGTTTGGTATTTAGGGTTTATGGTCTGACAGGAAGAACAAAATTTGTACACAATGAATCAAGGTTGAAAGTACGTACACACAGTAAATCAAGATTCAAAGTACTGCTCATGCACTTCTGCAGCCATGGTTGATAACAGAGAGGTGTTAGTGTGTTACCCTACTCCTCACCCCCTTCCCTCACCTCCTCCGTTATGTGCTCATCTCTTTTGTCACGAGATGGGTCATTGGGATGAGACGATGAGTTTGATTTCATTCCTCAATTTTATTCTTATGCATGCACCCGACATGGTGTTCCTCAACCCTCACCCCTCGCCCCTTTCCCCACCTGTTGGTTCATGTTTGGCTTTTCTGATTTAATAGTGTTCCGGTTGCTCACCACCACCTCTTGAGTTTATAGTTGCTCCTTGTTGGGCTTTGACTAGGGCCGCTCTTGGTGTTCAGTCTCAGTTGCGAATTTGGTTTGTTGTCCATCATTTAACTTCGGATTTGGGTGATTTATGGTGTAAAATATCTTTTGGTTTTTTAGTAGTAAATTTCAAATCTTTCCTCTCCATTGCAGATTTTTCGCTCGTTGTTGATTGAAGTTGGAATGTTGATATGGGATGTGATGGTTTCCTCAGCAATATTTCTTAGGGTGCTGGTGCCTAATATAGGTATCAATTCTTCCTTTGTCTGATTATTATAGTTACGTTGCTTATCAGTAAATTCTTCCCAGTATAAAACGTCTGTCTCAACAAGTATGACTTAAGAGTGTCTGTCTCTAAACCAATTTCGTTCTAATATTTACAGTAAAGCCATTATAAGAATATAAATTCTACCACATAATACTCCCTCAAATTTATCCATTTGTTTGCCTGAGGATCACTTTTTCCCTCACAAAAAGTGGTCCCATGCAAACAACCACATGGATAGGAGGGAGTAGCCCTTTAAGAAAATAAATTCTACCACGAGATCAGATGTCCAACCCTTGAATTCCTTGTGGATTTTTATGTTAGTGATTTGGTTGATGTTGTGCGTCTGGTGTATGTTGGACAAATCCTAGAAGGATAACCTGGGTGTATGTGGCAAGGGGATTAGTTATAAAGGGAACTCTTTATTCTCTCGTATCTTCCTGAGAGATTTCTTGATTTGTAAGATCAATCACATAACCATATGCAGGAGAGTCAAGCCATATGGACTTTCTTTTACCTTCTTATTCCTACATTTGTCCGGCATAAATACGTCTTATTCGTCTCTTGGTAACCCAATCATGCGAGAGTGGTTGTCATTGCTTATGATTTAAGAAACTCATGGTAAATACTACAATGTTTTAACTGATGCTAGATGCGCAATGTTTTACCTTTATGCTTCATCTTGTTCAAATTTTATTTTCTCGTAAGTAAGTATGGCTTTGAAGTGCAATAACATTAGAATAAAAACGCTATTTGCAACTGCCAACAAAACTATTACTCCGTATTTAATTAAAGTAAACATTGACAGACTAATAAAATGGGTAAGAACACAAAAGTATGAGACAAACAACGGAGCAAGTGAAAACTTCGAACAATCAATCACTCACCTGTTGCAGCTGTTACTTGTGATTTAATAAAATGGCCTTTGTTCCTAAACCATTCAGCAATGAAAGGCACACCAAGGTAAATCGCTTTCTTCCCAAGCTCTTTAGCTGCCTGTCGTGAGTATATATAACCGATGGTGTTCAGCATATCAATACCATAAGCTGCAAAAGAATTCAATTGAAGTTACGACCAACTTACACATTGTTACGTAAGTACTACTACTACTACAAAAGAATTCAATTGAAGTTACGACTACTACTACTGCTGCTGCTGCTGCTACTACTACTACAATTTATTATTATCATCATAAATTGTTCACACAAAATCTACTACCTCACATTGGACAAAGACCAAGAGAGATGTCAATGTTTGAGTTTATTTGCTGCATGAACATTTCATATTTTCAATAACAAGCCAATCGAAAAAACATGACCCCATCACAGAATATATCCTTATACCATCACGAAAAGGCCTCTTAAACTACAAGCTTCACCCGCCTCATTTTGAGTACTTATGCTCATCATCTTTAAAGCTCCTACGTATACCTGTCAAACGAATAGGGCACGGGGCGGACGGGTGGGTTATGGGTTCGATTATTTCAGGCTCAAGTAAAATAGGGGAGGTGTCATTTAAGATTGAAAAATATGGGTCTGTGCGGATTGGGTTTAACTAAGTTTCTAGTAGGTCAAAATAGTGGTTATAATTACATATCTTATTTAATACTCCATATTTTACAACCATTTTACAGAAATTATTGATTAGTTCTATTCATGGTAGTTATTTGACTAATCATACAATGAAATAAGGTATATGAATAAATTATTGAACCTCAAATGTCTCAAAGTTTTGATTGGAATGGTCTTCTAATAGACATGTCAAAAGGGTTGAAAGGGTCAGATTCGTTCTCAAATTATATAGGTTGGGTCAAAATATGGGAGTGGTCGAGTTTAATACTTGTAGGGTTGAGTTAGTTTAAAAATACACTAGGTCAATATACAAGTTGACGACACTTTTTTCGTGCTTTTTCATTTACCAACTTTTTAAAAAAAAAAAAAAAAAAATTATCTTATTTTACACTCCAGTTCACTCGTTTCTTCTCGTATACTTTTATGGAGTCAAACTTCAAAATTTCAACCATCAATAGTATTAAAACTTTTGTATTAAGATACAAATTATGATTCATAGTTAAGACCATGTTTATTAGTAGGTTTGGCAAACCTACTTACAACTAGGTTTAGAATTAAAATATTAATTCTCTAGACCTACCTCAAACCTACCTCACTTTTCTAACACTTTATTGGTAGGTTTACATAATATACCTTAACCTATCTTTTATTCACATTTTATTATATTTAAAAAAAAAAAAAAAAAAAAACTTTTTTATTTTTGAGCTTTATATAAATTCCCAAAAAAAAGGTTGATATTAAAAAATTTCACATAATATATTTGGATTAAGTAAATTTAAATTTTTAACTAAAGAAACATGAACATTTATGTATTTTATATATTATTTTACTTTACAAATTTGAAAATAAAAGCATTTAAAAATATACAAAATGTTTTTAATGTTAGAGTCAATCACATCATGCCACTTGTACCGGGTTTAGAAGTTTTGAAGTAGGTTAGACCAAGTTGAAAGTAAGTTTAGAATTTTATTTTAGTTTTCCTTTTTATTTTCTACCGTTTTGAAGTAGGTTGGACCTAGTTGAAAGTAAGTTTAGAATTTTATTTTAGTTTTCCTTTTTATTTTCTACTTTTTTTTAAACCTAGTTCTAAACCTAGTTGTAAACCTACCAGTAAACAAGTCTAAACGGCGTATCTCACAAATAATATATTCGGCCGCAAATGTAGTGTATAAACCCAAATAAATACGGTCAAGGTACCATGTAGGAGAATGTGAAAAACCAAATGAGAAAAAAATAGTCAAATGGAGAGAGTAACAATTATTTCAAATATATTGAACTCTATTTTGTATGCACAATACTAAAGTTGATATTTAATCATGTTTATAATGTGTAATATCACAACAAATTGTTTACAAATAGGTTAATTTTCAATAACAATCTCTTCTACAGTCGGGTTTTTCAACTACAACCTTTTAAAGATACTACTCCCTCATTTTCAACGAGTTAGCCCCAGTGGGGGTTGGCTCAAATTTTAAGAAAATGAAATAAAGTATGGATAAAGTGGTCTTTTTGTTGAATGTGAGGGCTATATTTATGTGGAAATGTGAAAAAGTGAGGATAATGTTGTAATTTCCAATGCTTAAAGTGGATGAATTTGGAAATGAGGTTAAATGATTGAAATTTCCTTAAAAGGAACTGAGGCTAAATAAATGAACTGAGGCTATATTTATGTGGAAATGTGAAAAAGTGAGGGTAATGTTGTAATTTTCAATGCTTAAAGTGGATGAATTTGGAAATGAGGTTAAATGATTGAAATTTCCTTAAAAGGAACTGAGGCTAAATAAATGAAATGGAGGGAGTACTATTTTTACATAAAGTCAAAAAACGACAAAATTTTAGAACTTGCAACCAAGGCCCTTGTCCAGGCAATATTTGTGGAAAAATGACCGATTTGAGCTTCCTTGCTTCTTCATAAACCCTAAGTTAATACCCAAAAATTTGAAATCCTTAATTCTTAAATATGAATCCCTAAATTTAAAACATTAAACTATAAAACCTATTGCAAAACCTAAATTCTAAATTCTAACCATAAATCAGAATCCTTAATCTCGCCCTAGACCCTAAATTTGTAATCCTAAAACTAATTTCAAATCCTTAAACACAAAATCTAAAACGTCTGCACCACAAAATATGAACCACTTAACCCAAATATTAAACCCTAAACCCCAAATTGAAATTCACGTTCAAACTAAGAGAAAAAATGTTGTAAATTAAAAATTATAGAGGGGTAAGAATAGTAAATTATGGAAAAATGCAAGCGTTCGGAATAAACAACGATGTGACCGAGCAATAACGTTTTTTTTAATTTTTGATATCTAATATCATAATTAATTTTTCATACATAACTTTTTCCACTTCTTTAACTTAAAAAAAAAGGCCCACCTTCAATCACCACTTCTCCACCAACTTCAACCGCCACCACTAAAAACTCTACCCGCCCTTATGTGCTCGCTGACCGACTTAAGTTCTCTGGCAATGATCCCTCCCACCAACCACCACTAGGGATATCAGTGAGGCAAATACAAGTGGATACCACACCGTATAGCACTGCTCCACATCCATCCTACCACATCCATCCTAGATGGGATGAGGATGGGTATAAGTTTGACGGGTGGTGGGCGGGTTTGTATATCAAAGCTGTATTTGTTGTGGGTGGTGGAGCAGAGGTGGATCCAAGGGTACTGGATTCGCTACCCCCAAGTGAATCACGAATCGATTCGCCGGAATCAATTTGAATTCGCTAGTATGAACGAATCATTATGCTCTGCTAAAACAACAAATATGTAGAAAAAGTATATTCAAGCTAATTTCCATTTACTTGAAATCCATAATGGTGTGTTTGGATAGGTGGATTTGATTTGAAATTTTGGATTTGATCCAAATCACTTGCTTGGCAAAATACAAATATTTGGATTTGGATTTGAACAAAATCCATCCTTGCCCCAATCAAAGGTTAAATTTGGTGATTTCAAATTCAACCTCCACCCCATATCATTTACAAATGCCACATTTTACAATCTAGATTTCAAATGAAAATTTTCAAATCAAATGTCTACCTCCAAACGCTACTTTTAATTTGATAAGGAGTGATTATAGAATGAGAAGTTGAGATGAAGGGCAGTGATGAATTATGAAGTTTAAAGCTTCTAGGGGCGAGATAAAAGTTGTGTCATTCTTCTGTGCTGTGGGTGGTTGATTGAGAAAACAAGAACGCTTGGACAAGAAGATTAAAGTGTCAATTAATAAGAAGATGAATTTGCGTTTTTTAAATGACTTTGGTTTGACAGTAAAAAGTAGCCAACTAACGCCATATTTGGGAAATTGTACTATACTAATTGTGGCTTTTGAATATTCTAGATTGTTGAACTTTTTTAGTGCACTTATTTAATATTCTTGCAGTCTTAATTTAAGTGTACAATGTGTCATGCGGCTAGTACTAGTTATTGTTTCTCTTTTTCTCTTTCTTTTTCTTTTGATTTTAATAATTGTATTTTGTTATTTTTTATTTGAAAGAAGTTAACAACCTATGAAATAAAGTACACTTATTGTAAAGTAAATATACAATGTCCTTAATCTAGAAACTTCAAAAAATAGATAGAATAAATTTTAGTTTATCACAAACCTATTGAATTCACGTTCTAATTTGTGTTCCCAAAGAACCCTTGTGTATTCACTTCTTCCCTTCTTTAATTCATGATCTTTCATTCTTTCTAATTCTCAAGTATTAGTTTTTTTTTTAAGTTATCAAGTGTTATATGGGGAGGTTAGTGTTATCAGCCATGCATTCAAAAGACCAACCAAATCTCAATCCAATTTCACAAGAACTAAGGGTGTGTTTGGTTGAGGGGTTATAAGAAAGGGAAAGGGAATTAGATTATCCAATACCCTTTGTGACTGTTTGTTTTACCACTTTTCACAATTTCATTCCCCTCTTTATTCTCCATCATTCTCCCAAGTCCTCTTAATTTCAATCCCCTACCCCCCAAGAGAAACAGATTCTCTTTCCTTTATCAACCACCCCAACTCATATTAATAAATAATAACCACCACACCACCAGCCCGACACCACCCTACTCCATCGTCACAACCTAGCCTTGCCGGCGACCTCTTCCACCTACACGTCGACCGTGTTTCTCGACCAAGTCGCCGGCCGTCGTCCTCCGATCCCTCGCCCACATCCCTATAAATCCTTAGAACACCTTGCTCCACTCCTTAAATCACCGAATCTGGTGGTGGTGGCCCACCGAGGACAAGGTGCCGGCTGTGGTGGTGACTTGTTGGTGGTGGTGTGTCCAGTTGTGGTGGTAGTATGCCGACGATGGTGATGGCTTGTTGGTGATGTTTTTTCGGGGGTGGTAGTGGCTTGCCGATGACTTTGTGTCAGTTGTGGTGGTGGTGGTGTCTTGACAGTGACAATGGTGGTGTTAGTTTAATATATCGATGTTGAGATAGTTGGGCAATTTGTAGTTGGTTGTGTTTGGAAGTGTTAGATTCCCACTGCAATTTATCTACCAAACAATCTTTTTAATCTAAGGGAATTTATTACTTTTCTTTTCCTTTCATCTTTTTTCCCTTAGCTATTCCCTTTCTCTTTCCCCTGTTGCAACCAAACACCCCCTAACAGTTTTCGTCACTTTCACATATCAATCAAGCTTTGGTTGTTGCTATTTGTACCTACTAATATTATGCCCGTGCACGGCATGTTTTTTTTTTTTATGAAGTTCAAATAAAAATTTACAAATAATAAAGTCGTTGTATAATAGGTTTATAAAAATCGTCTCTGAAAGCCCTTGAAACAATAAAATTATATGATAAACAACCATAATTGAAAAAAAAAATTCAAAGCATTTAAAAAAAAAATTAGATAAAAGAATATAATACAACGATACGATGATACACAATATTATAATTTTAAAAACACTTCTTTATAAATTATGTTATTTATTCTTTTGGAGACCAGTTTTTTGCTCGCGTTTGTTGTTTAAAATTTGCACTTTAGGAAACTTTTAACATGCATTAATTATAATCTTTTAGTAACTATTTTTATAGATAAAATTTTAAAGTTGTATAACCTTTTGACTTTTTAATTTGTTAAACAATACTCCCTCTGTTCAAAAATATAAGTCGTTTTCGTTTTTCGAGGTAAGCCTTTGTTTTTTATTTTCACGAAAAGTTGCTTGTGGAAAAATTATAAAAATTACACTATTAAATCCGTCATAAAAAATGCTTTAATAGTGTAATTTTTAAAATAGTTTTTAACAACGGATTTAATAGTGTAATTTTTATAATTTAAAGAGACCGTATAACATACTCGAATTTGTTAAACAATTCTCTTTAAATCCCTCGCGTTTGTTGTTTAAAACATTTTTTTTCACCTTCCCATGAGTGGGAGATGAAAAAACTCTTTAAATTCGAGTATGTTATACGGTCTCGAGTATGTTATACGGTCTCAAGTCTGGTTATTATTGTGGACTCTTTAAATTTTACGTTTTACGTTTTTAAAACATTAAGCGAATCAGAACAAATTAGGGAATTATCTTCGTCGTCTCGTCGAATATAATTGCTAAATTGAGCGAATCACGAATTCGAATCGAGCGAATTTCAAATTTGGCAACCTTGGGTGGATCTTGCTTACCCATCCGGCCGCTTCTTGTAAATGTGTAACTTAGCTAATAGCTAAGCATGCATCTATAAATTATTAGTCCATGTTCATACATTAATATAAACATCACCCACTATTTTTTTATACCTTTTTGTTACGTGTTGATGTTAATGTTTTTGCTTATATTATTTAAAAGAGCCTGTATATTATACATATGCTACATTATCAATTATTAAAGTTATGCGAAGCAAATCACAATGTAAAAAATTAGTAATCATCTTCTATGTCTAATTTCTGTTGCAAGTAAATTTTAATATAATAATAAGAGTTGCTCTTACGGAATTATTATTCTTAAACCCATACATCTCTTAATAAGGTAAGAACGTAACCATAAATATATTTTTTAAATGTTTTTTCTTTTAAAGATTTATTATTATTGATGATAAAAAAAAATTATATTTTCTTTTAATCCACACTAAAATTATATTTTCTTTTAATTGTATTTCGTCAAAAACTACCTTAATACTTCTCTTTCAGAAACACTACCTTTGTTTTCAAAATTTGGAAAATATTACCTTAAATGTTATTTTATATAGGAAAAGACTACAAAAAGTCATTTTTAGGTAAATTTGGTCAATTCTCTTATGTTGGCGCCTATGTGGTTGCTTACATGGAGTTGTAGTTAGTTTTTTCTTTTTCAAAAGCTACCAAAAACAAGGATGATGAACAATTACTTGGAGAAAAAGATTATAGAGGAGTTTAATTGGGAATAAGGGTGTGTAAATAAGTGAGTAACCTGGTGTTTGTTAAGGAAAAGAAGTTATTTCGAGTTTAAGTAAGCAGCCGCGTAGGCATCAACGTCGAAAAACCGACCACATTTGACAGCAAATGAATCTTAGTACTTTTTTTTCAAAATAAAAAACAATTAAGGTAATTCTTTTTACAATTTAAAAACAAAGGTAGTATTTATAAACGATGAAATATAAATAAGGTAGTTTTTGTTAATATACCCAAATTTGATGTTTAAAAATATTGCGTCGATACTATTATAGTGTTCATATATTAATATATAAATTTTCATTGACGATAAAATTATTTAATTTTAAAAATTATTTTTACGTTCTTATAATAAATTTTAATTACTTTATTGTAGATCTCACATGTGAAACGATTACATGTAAGACATTTGCTAATATTCCTATGCCGAGATAAAGGATTAATCATACAAAAATTAGTCATGTACAACAACTTTCGTCGAGCAATGCACTTGAGCACACAAGGAAATATAGAATCAAATATTTAGAACTTAAAATCAAATGACAATTGAATTATCGACAAACTTCATCCATTTAGTCAAGTCCATTGGTTTTATACTGTGTTATTTAATTTTTAATAGAATAGAGAAAGTAGTCATAAATCGTTAAACAAATATTACACATTTGTATTGACAAGTTTCTTATAGATTTTTCTTATTTAAAAAAGATTTAAGTAATTTTATGTAGTTTTTTTTCTCTATAATTAAATTCCAAAAAGTTATGGAGTGAAAATTACATTGTTGTTCATATATATACTACTTATATATAACCAACATTGATATTTAGATTAACATATCTCTAATTGTACCTAATCAATGAAAGGAAATTACACGACTTTAGTATTGTACTATTATTCGTTTTTTTTTTATGAGAAGACTTTATTGTTTAGAATTGAACAATCATGTTCATGGTGCCTATGGAATTATGAATGTTGATTATTTAATAGAAACTTTAAATTTAAAAAGGGGAAATAATAATGAAATAAATTCTTAGGGTTTTTTGTCAGATAGTACCTTTTATTTGGGGTCATTTGTGAGATAATACCTTTTATTTTTTATTTTTTTTTCTACTACTCCCTCCATCCAAATTTAAAGTTCATGGATGGAGGGGTACAAAAATTAAGAGTAAGGTGAGATTTGTGGTGGAAAATGAAAGTTGAGAAAAATTGTGGGGTCACAGTTGATTATAACCATGGATTATTGATAGAAATGGGGTAGGAACTTTAAATATGAATGGATGAAAAAGGAAAGTAGGAACTTTAAAGCTGGATGGTGGTAGTACCTTTTATTTGTTATTTTTGTTAAAAGGTACCAAATTATGAATTCCGGTGACGGAAGACAAACTTTCCGGCGAGACACTTATTTGGCTAGTGAGAGTAGATAAAATTTAACTATATTTGTTAAATTCTACCTTATATTCTATTTCCCCTCTAAAACATAATCTACCTAGAAAATTTCTCTTCCAAATTTACTCTTCCCAAAATACATATTTTTTCTCTAAAACCTAAATTCAAACATTTCCTCACAAATTTTCTACTACTTTAACATTTCCCTACAAATTTTAAAATATGTTTTCGTCATTGAATACATCTTACATGGGAATAAAACGAAAATGTGACCTACCTTTTGCAAATTGAATTATCGAACCTCGCAAAATGTAGGGGAAAAGATTGTAACTTTTAAATTCTTCAACTATGATTCGAAAAATGCCTGAGTGTGGGTTTTTTTTTGTTTATTGGGTTGATGAAGGTAAGACGGAGTAGCAAAAAATCCCAACATGTTGATTGAAATTCAAGGACCCAAAATTGAAGGTGGCAACTAAGAGAACTTTAAAAAGACATCAAATAAGAATGATGAGGAAAAGTGTAAAAAAATAGTGAAACATTTGGTTAAATTGAAGAAAAAGAACTGAAAATAGAAGCCTCAAAATTGAAGTTTTAAGAAATTTTTATGGAGTAATGGAAAATTGGCAAAATTGAAGAAGAATATGAAGATGAAATTACTCAATTTAGGTTAGTTTAAAAGTGTTTTGTTTTGTGTTATCAAAAATATAGAATTGATGGAGGAATATTTGACAAATCATAAGAAAAACAATTGAATTTATGTTAACAAAAATAAACAAATTTAAGATATGGTTTAACAAATATAAGTAAAGAAAATGATGGTCAAATAAAAGGTACCGGGAAAAAAAAAAATAAATAAATAAAAGGTATTATCTCACAAATGACCCTAAATAAAAGATATTATCTCACAAATGACCCTAAAAATAAAAGAAGTTTAATAGATATTTTGGAATTATTCAATTTTATAGTAAAATATTTTATTGATAAGGATCCGTGATTCACGTTGATATCGACATAGTAAGTACTCAAAATCTTTTACATTATGTCAAAAAATGTACAATTATACATAGATCATATTTTATACATTTATCATATTTTATTTTAAATGATTCTTTATGTTTTCCAATATGTATTTCTGGTATATTAGTTTTAAATGGCTGTATAATTAGGGTCCATGTAGAAAACGTTTTCTTTTTATTTGGTTATAAATCTCTATTTTTGACAACTTTGGTTAAGTTAATTACTTATTTTACGAAGGGCTGACTTTAAAAATTTTAAATGATACAAAAAAATTTTTTAGAAAATTACAAATTGAAAAAAACGTTGAGTTATAAAATGACTTGCTATAGGAAAGTCATGCACCGATTGAGGATCTCTCAAGCAAATTTTCTCGTTATTGGGCGATTTTACACTTGACAAAAATCACACATAAACAACTCTAAGGTGGACCCAATTTTTACAAATAATTTGAAAATAATCGCAAACTAATAAATTGTTTAGTTTTAAGTATTATTTTAAAAAGATAATGTCCAAAACTTGGATGTGCTCGTTAATTAACAAGCATATATACTTAGTATCACTTTAGATCTATAAAGTTAGGCAGGATCCTAATGATACAAGTTGATATAGCGTGTGTTACTCATTTGTATGTGAACAATATAATCATACGGAGTAAATTTATTTATTTTTCATTTATATTAAACCCTTTATACATCACTATAACACTAAAGGTGTGTTTGGATTGTGAAATTAGAAGAAAAGGAAGGGGTGGAAAATGGAGTGATTGGATTTCTTTTGTTTGGATACGGAGTATAAAATATGGAAGGAAGAAAAATGAAGGGGAAGAGTTTTGGAGGAATTCATTTTTCCTCCTTAAAGCCTAATCCAAATCTCTCCTCAATAAGCAAGATTTGGAGGAAAATGGTATCCAAACATCAACACTCCATCTTCATTCGCTTTCATACCCTCCCTTCCATTTGCCCTCCCTCCCTTTCCCTTCTCTTTTCTATCCAAACACACCCTAAGAGGCGTTTGGTTTATATAAGGAAAGAAAATGAAATCAAGAAAGAGAAAGAGTGAGAAATGAATGAGATTGCCCTAAATTTAGTTTGTTGTTTGGTTGTTTTATCAAAGGGAATACCAAAACTCAAATATCGACCCATTTTACCTAATCCGACCCACCACCTAGAGACGACGGGGTGACAACGTGGTGGTTGTTATGGTGGTGGTCATAATCACGTAGGTTGGTGGTGATGAGTGGTGGTTGTGGGTGAAAAAGTGAGTCGGGGGGAAAAGAGAATCTCATTCTCTTGAGGGTGGGGGGATAGGAATTAGAGGGGTTTAAAGGTCAGGGATGGAATTTGAACATAAACTTTGATTTACTTTACCTTTGTTTTAGACCCCTAATTAAACGCCCCCTAAGTATATCAATATTACACCCATGCGATGCACATGTTTTTTAATTAGTATTGAAATATAATGCTCATATTCCCTCCATTCAACTCATACCTTTGTGAGGACTAAGGGCTTAATAATAAGGTCGAAGGAGTACATCTTTATCCCATGTTGACTAAGAAGCAAAATTTGGGACTTATAAAATACTCCCTACATCCCAAAATAAGTGTCCCATTTTTTCCAAATTAAGTATCCCTTTTCAGATGGAGGGAGTATAGCTCACTTCTTTGCTTATAAGAAGTATCGAAAGACTATCTAAAATACTAAATTGAGATGGGCTATGAAACTTCTTACAGTGGGCAAAAAAAAAAAAAAAAAAAAAAAAAAAAAACAAATAAAAAAAAAACATTCCCCTCACCGCCTCCATGGCCTCGATGGCATGCCTATGATGAGGTAAAGAGGTCGGACGTACCCGGCCCTTTACTGGTTGTAGAGAGTACAATAATATCCTCTAATACTCAACTCGTAATGAACACGATTTGCATCACACGGCCGCATTAAAGAAAGTGTAATATAAAATTACCTGCATTAGAGAGCCTTGAGACCTCCGCTTCAGCATGACTTATAAAACTTTCTTTACTGCCATAGACATATTGGTTGAGACGATCTTTTAGAATTTCCGAAAGTTTCTCCTCCCTTTCCTTTTGAACAACCTATAATAATTACAATGTTGGTGGATTAGAGCAGTTTCAGTACACAAATATAACTAATAGAGTATACAAGTAACCCCCGCCCACGACAGAATTGCACAAACGAAGTCGACCACAATCAAAATCTCCATCAAACCTATTGTCCCAAGTTGCAACTCTGATAAAACAGTGCCCTTTTTTTGAAGCCATTAGAAAATAAGATTCTAAAAGCCAATGGTCTGAACACACGGCAAATAAGACCTAATGCGTTCTGCATTGTATCCTACACTTTTGGCAGAGGAAAACATTCCTCATATATCATTTTTATCTAGATTATTCACGTGTTAAGAGCTACTAGAGATCCTTCATATCAATCTGAAAGGAATAAAATGACGGAAAATATATGCTTAAAATTAGAGGTGGGAATCACGTCACTCCGGTCTGGTTGATCTGGTTGGGTTACATCCCGTTAGGTCACATAGGGTTCGGGTCATGACCGTATCCGAGTCAATTTTGGGTAAGGTTCGGATCATATTGGGTCTTAGTCTATTCGGGTCGAGTTCGAGTCAAATTGGGGAGGGTCATCTCATCCAACTAAAATTTTCGGGCCAATCAAGGCCTAGTTGAAGTCTATCCGATTGGATTTAAATTTGGCGCCGAAGGAAATTAGTTATTTTAATGTTTGTCAAAACAAAGTATGAGTTTTTTAACAATATCCTAAAAACGAGACAATTATTAAGGTTGACGTAAATTAGAATGTTGGAAAATTCAAAAAAGATTACAAAAAGGGGTCTAAACAATTTAATTTGAAAAGTTGAATTTTGAAATGTTAACATTTAAGATGAATGAGTCAGTAAGTTCTGGGTCGACTCGGGTCACGGGTCATCTCAGGTCGAGTCGAGTTGGGTTTAATTAGATCTCGGGTTATTTTGGGTCGAATCGGGTTATGGTTCCGGTCAAACTTTATTGGATTGTGCCTGATTACAGCTCTTCATTGGGTCGGGTTGGATCGGTTTCAGTTTTGGTTCACAAAAAATTATGGTTCCATCGGATTGAGATTGATCGGGTTCGGCTCGGGTCACTTGGGACGGGTCAAGTTTGCTAGCTCTAGTCCTTGTTCACACTTGCACAAACAAAAATCCGCGGGAAAAAATAAAAATGCAAGTTGAGTAAAGAGATTGGACAAAGAAAAGGAACAAAGTACCCGTATTATTTGGAATTAATTAAACACAAAATAGATCACTGAACGGCAAAAGAATAACCTTATAATACTCTTGAAGCAATACGGTTGCAGCTCATTTGTTGCTATTATCAAAGTGTGATACGTAAGCTTTTCTAAAGCCATTGTAAGGCCGTACATCAGTCCTACACTCCTACTAGAGATTTTTACTTAAGGGTTACAAGAATAATATCTTTGACTAACTATATACAGAATATTACTCAGAGACAATCTTTTAAAAATCTAATTAATGAAGGTTCTTTAATGCTTTGTTCTTAAATGAAAATAAATATAAATCCAACTAAACATTGCTCATTCCAACGTCCTTCAATGCTGTCTTTTATTTTATTTTTTTTCATTCCTTCAACCTGGCAACCTCCTGGGGAATGACAAGTTTTTTAATTTATTCACCTTTTTTTCGTATTTTACTTCTTTTCTTTTTCCCTCTTAGGATGTTCTTTTCATCTTAATTTCAGCTCTTATAAGTACAACACAGACATTACAAGCATAAATTTACACACACACACACAAAAAAAAAAAAAAAAAAAAAAAAGTTCAGCTCCTAATTTCCTATAAGTTCAGCTTTTATAAGTTAGCTCTTATAAGCCGAAAAGAATAGGTCCTTACTCGTATTTTGCTTCTCTTGTTTTCTTCACCTGTTTTTTTTTTTTTTCTACTTTTAGTTTTAATCTCTTTAAGTCTAATTACTTATTTTTTATTTTTTACAGAAGTATTTTTTAGTTTTAATTGAATTTTATGCTTCCCTATATTTTCCCACATATTGCTCTTTTAGTTATCTTCTCTTTTGTTTGCCAAGTCTTTTAAGATTCTTTCTACAAAGTAAGTTTTATTGAACTTTTACTACTGCCATATTTTACCCATGTTTTCTTATCCTCTTTTGATGAATTTTAGTTCCCTTTGACAAATATATTATTAATTGAAGTTTTAAGTATAACAATTGGTGTAAAACAATTCTAAATATTTTATTCTGAAAAAGTGTGCCTCGCGTCCAAAAGGCGTGTGCCTTCGCCTTGCGCCTTGTCGCCCCAGCCCCTCATCGCCTCGGTGCGCCTCGCGCCTCCTCAAACTAAGGGTCGAAGTGACCAGGCCCGGGCGACTGGTAGAGCTGCGCCCCGGGGAAGGACTGCTCGGGGGCCGGGGTAGAACAATACCCTCTTTGGATTTGAAGATGGCTAACATGTGAAGGAGTTTAAGTTGGGGAAAATGGGGGAAACATAATGGCATAATAAAACATCTACCAGAGAAACAACTATAGAAATGGCAAGTAGTGTGCCTCATTTAGCAGCGCCTTCAGCACCTTCAACACAAACAGAGGCATTTTGGCAGGTGCCAATCTAACCCTTGGGGCTTAAGCGTGGCTCAGATACCCTATCTTAAAAGGATAATTAAAACACAAACAGCAAAGTTGGTTACATGTAAAAATGAATACTGCAAGACAAAAGATACCTTCATCTGCTCCTGCAAATTTCTGGTATTAAACTCTTCTCCGTCAGTGAATATGTCCATTGATGCCATTGATGCCATGGCCAGCTGGCCTATGTATTCTTCAAAAAGCTCACTTCCAAACAGCATAGCAAAGATAGCTGCAGGATCTATGATTGCTTCTCTGATATTTAGCAGCAAATGTAAATGAATATAATAATCATTCATACATCCTCCCACCATTTAACTCAATTTGTGCATTTGCTTTTAATCTTTTATACACTTGTAGAAGCGCGTTTTGCAACGAGAATATTTAAACGCCAAAGCTTTATGTTATAAAAAATTACCCCCTCCCACTCAAAATAAAATACCCCATTTGATTGTGCGGTCTTCTAGACGTCGCTTTTATTAGCCATATTACTCTAGATAAGGAAATGCACATTGTAATTAGAAAGTAAATAAAATCATATCTTTGTAATTAGAGATTTTATTCTAGCTAAGATTTTTCATGTAGACCTATATATATGTATCACCTGTTGATATTGTAACCATGCAATTCTAAATTTAATAAAATCTTTCTCTTACTCTCCATAATTCTATCAGCTTTTACCATACTTTTACCTATTTACAAATTATCATTTTTTGTTAAGAATACATTGTTTTGAAAGATTTTTTCATGACAAATTGAAATATATAAATATCATAGTACGATAGTTTATATTTTTATATATATTGACGGTCAAAATTTGTAAAGTTGACCTCAAAAGTCATATGGGGAAGTTCACTTTGAGTAGGAGGGAGTATCAAAATTTGATGTTATGATCGTACTCGTCAAAAAAAAATCAAACAAGATCACGCATGATTATATTTTCATTTATATATCGTAAGGAATTTAGAAGATTCACTATATTGATGAATAGTTCCAATAAGAAGTGCACAAATTGGAGTTGAATGGAGGGAGTACCAAAATTGTGTGTACCAAGAGAGGACAAATTGTGCTACAAGAGCTCGAAAGAAATTTAGCGAGTAAATCACAAATTCCAGAAACAACAGTATGACTCCAACAAAGAACTAATAGATTAGCTCACTCTTATTTCATTTGAGTTCCTCCAATAAACATGAGGAGTTACCACCAAAAATGATCTAGTTCAAGCACACACCACCAAAGAAAAAGCAGAGGCACGAAAAGGGGAACAAACAGAAAATCTAACATGCAAACTCTATATTAGCTCCCTCCTAGCACCCGAGCACGTCACAACTCGAAACCAATTAACGAGAACAATGAAAAGTTCACTAGGACTGAGGGAACCCAACCATCCCTACATCTAAGGACAACCAAGTTGAAACGTCCTATGATAAAATATCGTATGTGATCTATCACTCCTGTAAAACTCTGACCCAAATCATACGTGTACCTAAAGAAAGATCTCCTAGAAAGTAATACGGAGTAACAAACAAACAGAAGCTACGAAATTCACCCAGTTACAGAAATGGGTAATAATGTAGAGATTTGCCATGAAGGCTATAGAATCACAAGTGAATGAGCGATAAGCCACAATAACAGAAAACACCCTTCATTATCTCCATAGTCATGAGAAAGGTCTGGGGAAGTGTACAATGTTAAGCATTCCCTTATGTACTATGGAGGGTATATCTAAGAGACTATGATTTGCTATTGTAAAAACGCGTCCCTTAATTGTATGAGCAAAATATAATGTGTATGATTATCTGGTAAGAGAGGAGGACTCATAGAAGCAGAAAACATATGAAGATGGATGAAGAAAGTGATTGTGGTGATATGAAAAAGGGAGGGGAGAACTGACGTGGAAATTCCAGATTTTCCATAAGCGTCATAAGCATGACGTTGAGCAGGATCACTTAAGACTTGGTAAGCCTCTCCTAAAACCTGAATAGAAGAAAAATAGACAAAGATTAAGAAGGCGCATCCATCGGAAGCCACAGTCCAGTCGTATAAAGAGTAAAGAAAAGAGAGATGAGATTTACGAGTACTCCGTACTTGAAAATTTTGAGCAGCAAGAGGATCATTTGGATTCTTGTCGGGATGAACTTGTCTAGCCTGCAAATGCAATACCAAATCACCAATAAATGACCAATGGGATACCTACACCGTACAGTTTACTCCGTAATTGATTGATTGATTGATCGATTGATCGATTGATTCATACATACCTTGATGTAGTAAGCTTTTTTAATCTCAGATTCACTTGCAGAGGGGCTTACCCCAAGCACGTCATAATATTCACTCTCCTTCACCATCGAGGAGTGGAGTAGAGGAGAGTGGGGGTGCAGCTATGCTGGCGGCCGTTCGGTATCCCAGTTCACTGCTAATAGCGGCAGTCCACCGCCAGTGTAGGGTTGGTGGTTGGAGAGTGGAGGAGACTAAGGGCCTGAGGGCTGGGTTGGTGGCTGATATTTGGGAAAGAAACTCAAATTTGGGATCACTGAATCAATGATATTCTGAGTTTATTGTGGAGTTCAAATTATACGGACTACGGAGTAATCGTTGATGCGATTATTTTTGGAGTACGGAGTAAACATTTTTCGTATATAAATAAGGGTTTTTTTGGGGCTGCTTTATATCAACGACGTTTTACTACGAATCGACGACGTTTTTCATAAAAATTACCTTCACTACCCCTACTCTCTCTCTCTCTCTCATGTTTTTTTCTCTCTTTTTTCTGAAAACCCAAATGAAAACCAAAAAAAAAAAAAAATTGATTTGAATCAATTGAACCTACAAATCTAATGAAAACATTAAATGAGCTAACATTTAATTGAATCAATTGAACCTACAAATCTAAAAATCTCCCCAAAAACCTAATCTGAAATCCCTATATTTACTCAGCCAAAAACCTAACCTTTTTTAACAACCACAAACAACCACAAACACTATATTTGTTGAGCCACCACCGTCGATTCGCGCCCCACCAGCAACTTTCGTCAGCACCACCTTCGTCGTTTCGCCCACCACCACCACCGGACATTCCACCACCGTCGACGAGGAACACGCCTGCAAGTATGTTAATGTTTAACCCGTTTGTTTTTAGATCTATTCTTGTTTTTTTTTAAAAGCCCGTTTATTTTTTGTATTTTTTGTTTGTTGTTTTTTATTTTTTGTTTTTTATTTTTTAGATCTGGAATTTATTTTAGATCTGTTGTGTTCCTGTTTTGATTTATTTTTTTGTTTGTTGTTCATGTGTTTGTTGTTTGTAATTATTAGATGCTTTGTTGTATGTTGTTCATTTGTGTGTTGGTAATTTAGGGATAAATTTTTTGTCGTTTTTGGTAAAATATGGTTGTAAAAGTTGTATATTGTTCATGAAAAAACGTAAATTAGGGATGAATTTTTTGTATTTTTTTGGTAAAAATTGCTTGTAAAAACGTTTAGCCATGTCACAGACGTCCAGGTTTTTGTCCTTCTATGGACTGGTTTCCAGAATTACGTTCTACCTGTGGCTGAACGTCCAGTATTTTGTCCTTCTATGGACTGGTTTCCAGAATTACGTTCTACTTGTGGTCAACGCCCGATTTTGTCCTTCAATGGACTGATTTCCAGATTTACGTCCAACCTGTGGACTGACGACCAGTATTTTGTCCTTCAATGGATTGGTTTTCAGATTTACGTCCTACGTGTGGGTGGCGTCGATATTTTGTCCTACTATGGATCGTTTCCGATTTACGCTCTACGTGTGGATCGACGCCCAAAGATTTAGTCCTACATATACGGTAATTTACTTAAAAATTAATTAAAAACGATACGTCACATAAGATATAAACATGAAACATCCATAAGATGTAAACATGAAACGTAAGAATTAATTAAAAACGAAACGTCACATAAGATATAAATTCGTAGTACATAACAAGAACGTAATCGTCGACATAAACATGAAACATATGGGTGTGCGCGGGCAGAAGAACGCCTTAACGGTAATATCGTAGAACACTGCCACACATAGTCACCCTTCGCGGTGCGTTGTCGAGCAATCACACATATGGTCCAATTAAACATTGACGCAAAAACGAACAAATGATCCGAACACATCCAATGATCTTGTCCGCAACTTGATTTCTTGTAGAAACCAATGCGCTTCAATGTTTGTTCGTAATGTGTGAACCCGTCGAGGAACTTATAGGTCGCATTAAATATGGACTTGTAGATGTCGTGTGTTATAATTTCGTTCACACACCATTCTCTCATAACGATGTAGTCCTCTTCTTTACTAGTTAATAATTACTTTATGTATAATACACCTTAAACAAGTTAAAATAATTTAGATAAAAATTTAGAAAATATATAAAATATAAGGCCACGGCATTTCACTTTTATTTTATAAAATTTTTGATAAAATTTTAACTTAGTTTAAATCACTTTAGTACAATTTAAATAATTAGTATATAAAAACTTTAAGTCAAAAATACGTACAAAGTATAAATGTGTTACGTTTATATGATTTGATGTATGCTCGTGTTTGAATCATCATATTTCCTTGTATGTTTTTGCTTGTCTACTTGCAATGTGTTTTATTTATTTATTTTCTATATTGCAAATGTTTAGAATTGCATGAATAGAAAGAGTGATGCGAGAATTAATAATTGCAGGTACCCCGAGACTAACGATAATCATGCTGGGGATGGTTTACCTTCTTTTGTACTCCATTTTGAGAGATTGTAATCAAATACTCTGTTTTACCTCTAAACTCATATTATGTATATTGAGTTGTAAGACAATGACAGCTGGTTTTGTAATATATGTACTTAATTAATATTTCCGTCTTAGTTTAATTAAGTCACGAAAAACCAGGTTGTTACAGACCGTCGTCTCCGACATTCCGGGTTTGTCTCGTGCCAATGAACATAGTTAGCTTCTACGGCTAGAGCTAACATTTGTTGTACGGGATTTTGATCGCCTTTTAATTCCCTCCGAATCTTAGATGTCACATTGTAAATTTGTTTACTTGAGGGTTGAGGTTTATCGGGACTTTTTTGATGAAGACCGGTTTTGATGTCTCTCGGTAAAACCGCGGAACTATATTCTTTTCTAACAAACGCTTTCTCATCTTCATCTAAACCCGCATACCCACGATGTCCATTTTTGTACTTTGTCAACGCATGGTTGTGATATCCAAAAGTTTCCAACGTGACAATATTACAAAGCACCACTCGCTTATTATTAATAAAATGGTAATTTTGCACGGCTCTAATACGAAACCGGCAATCACACTTTTGCGTTTTTAGCTTCTTCTTTGGGTTTTCGGGATCATACACACCCTTACTTCGTCCGTACCTACTACATCGAAAGTAGGAAGCCAATAATTCGGGTTGTCGGCGATTTTTAGACCCATTATTTGCTTTCACCAAAACGAAGCCATTATCCCGAACGATTTCATTAGCCCAATCAAAAGCTTTATCCCGATCCTCAAAACATACTTCTGTTACGAATAAATAGTTATAATCAACGTTGTCGCCACCTAAGTTCTCAAACGAATCCTGTAGAAATCATTAAACAAATCGTTTAAACTCTTTAATTTACACAATACGTACAGAATATGTCACAATGGTTCGTCCATAGGAGGGCCTTAACCTGGACGTTCGTCCATAGGAGGGACCTTAACCTGGACGTTCGTCCATACGAGGGACCTAAACCTGGACGTTCGTCCATACGAGGGACATAAATCTGGACGTTCGTCCATACGAGGGACGTTCATATTCATACTTTTTACCGTCCACGACGTTCATATTTATACTATTTACCATCTAAGACGTTCATATTCATACTATTTATCGTCTAGGACGTTCATATTCATACTTTTTACCGTCTCAGACAATGAATTTCTATGTCCATGTTCACGTGTATGTGTTTTTCGGGAGCTCCAAATACAAAACGAAATCTTATTTTTCAACATTATTATGACTTTAGCATTACATCTTTAGCTTAAACTCATTGAAACTCAATTATTGTTCAACAAAATTAAGTCTTCAACATTGTTCAAGCAAAAAACATCTAATCTTATAATGTATGAAATGTGATAAGTTTTAGTTAACTTACCACCGATTCGGCATCCGACATTGATTTTAATCTTAAAGTTCAAGTCTTTTACTATTGTTGATTTCTTAGTTAGATTTTACATGTAAAAGTTTAGGATGAATAGGTTGAATTTGATAAGTTTTAGAAATTTTTTTTGAAGTTTTTAGGATGAATAAGTTGAATTTGGAGAGAGAAGAGAGGAAATTGGGATAAGGAAAAGAGAAGAGAGAGAGAGCCCAAGGGTAAGTTGGTAATTTTTATGAAAAAACGTCGTCGATTCGTAGTAAAACGCGTCGATAAAAAGTAACCAGGTTTTTTTTGTAAGATAGTATCTTTTATTTAGGGTCATTTGTGAGATAGTACCTTTTATTTTATTTTTTGTTTTCTAGTACCTTTTATTTTTCGATTTTGTTAAAAAGTACCAAATAACGGAATCCGATAAGTAAAGTCAACTTTCCGGTTATTGACCTTTAATTTTCTTCATTTTGTTCTTTTTATTTGTTAAAGCATAGGTTCAATTAGTTTATTTTATTAACATAAACTTAATTTGTTAAATTCTTCCATCAATTCCATAATTATCATTAAACTAACCTAATTTAACACCACTTCTTCTTCTTCTTCTTCTTCTTCTTCTTCTTCTTCTTCTTTAATTTAACCTCTTTCACCATCTTTCAATTAAAGTCTTTCAAAAGGTACCAAACATTTACGCCAAATGTGTGAATAACACCTTACATATTTTTTTGTGAAAAGGTACCAAACATTATTGTTTTGTTTGTCGAATGGTACCAAAATTCATTTCCGTCCAAAATTTCGTCAAAACTAACGGTGCTAGCGGATGTGGATATCATTTTTTTATTCTGGGATTGCTGAGTTGTAGTTCCTTCCAATTTTTGACCAAAAGGTTGATTTTTCCCACTAAAATCTTGACTTTATATAATTCTCAGTGATTTCTTCACTTTCCCCTTATAATTTCAACCATAATTTTTTCTTCAAATTCCATTCATTCACTATTCACATCGTACTAACAAAGTCGATGTCTTTCTCAAAAGATTTACCAAAGCGATGTAAGTGCAGTACTCCAAACCCATTTGTAGAGAACTTCAAACCCTTTTTTAGGTTAAATGTAAGATAAACTATCCCTTCATCATCATCAAAAACAAGCACATTGTCGTCTTGTTAATGTTCTTCACCCACTCCAATTATTTACTTTGCTTTATTGACATTTCACTTAGTATACCTCTATCAACGACATTCTCTATGACATCTTCATCAACATTCTCAAAAAACAAGTCATCGTCATTTTCATCATCATAATCACCTTCGTTTAGTTCAATCACAGAATCTGACTCATCTGACTCATGTTCCTTCTCCCTCTCTTCAGTTTCTTCCCCTTGTTCACCAGCACCCTCTGCCTCCTCTTGGTCACATGACCTTCCTGCCTCCTCTTGCTGACTTTGTTCAGCCATCAAATCTCTACCCTTTCCTTCTCCATTGCCTCTTGATACGAATTTCAATCAACTTTTCGTATTAGTGGAAGCAAACCAAATTATCGAGACCAAAAAATATTAGAACTTTAGAATGTCAATGCAAGTTTTAACCTTTCCGTTGATTGATGCAAAATAACCAGCAACAACAACGAACACAACAACAGTTCAATAGCAAAAGTGATTAAAATGAACTAAAGAACAAAAATCTGACCGTGAACAGTGACATGTGAATATTACCAACGTAAACAGTAGCAACAAAAAAAAATGAGGATCTAGACCTATCAATCGTTCAATGGTGATTGATTCCCAAGACCTATTGAGAAACAATCAAGTTAGAATTCAATCACGTCGAAAACTAACCTGAGATTTTGATCGAAATGCGTCGATTCAAGAACACAATTGCTACAACAAAACAATTAGGGTTTTTTGGTTTTCTTTTGATAAATATAACGTGAATTGGTTTTACAACGGATAGGGGAAGCCTTATATATAGGCTATTACAACAATTAGCAGTGGGGTCCCGATGGGGAATAGGGCGGAGATCGGAGCGAGATTGGGCGTGGAAGTGGTTCAGGAACACGCCCGTTATCTTGGTTTACCTACGGTTGTGGGTCGTTCGAAGAAACCAATTACCGATATTATTCGAACGAAGCTTAATAATAAGCTTCAGGGTTGGCGTGGGAAGACTTTATCGAGGGCAGGTAGGGAGACTTTGCTAAAGGCGGTAGCCAATGCGATGCCTACCTATGTGATGAGTATTTTTAAACTTCCCGCGAACTTCTGTAGCGAGCTAAGATCGTTGGTATCGAAATTTTGGTGGGGTTAAGTTGGTCATAAGAGGAAGATCTCATGGGTGGCGTGGAAGCGGCTTTGTCGACCGCGAAGTTTAGGTGGGCTGGGTTTCAGAGATTTCGAGAAGGCTAATCGGGCTCTTCTTGGTAAACAAGCGTGGCGATTGCTAACGAACCCGGAGTGTCTGTGGGCTAGGCTGATGCAGAGTAAGTACTACTGCGATAAGTCCTTCATGGAAGCTGAGGTGGGGCACAACCCAAGTTATACGTGGCGGGGTATTGTGGACGTTAGAGGTGTGTTGAGTGTCGGGGCGCGCAAGAGGATTGGAGATGGGGAGGACACACTAGTTTGGCGGGACGCATGGGTAGCAGGTACGTCATCGGGGAAGGTCATTTCTCCATTTATACAAGGGAAGGAAGAGATGCGGGTTGCGGAACTAATCACGGATGATGGTCGGAGCTGGAATAAGCAAGCTCTCGGTGCTCTGTTTTTGCCCTTCGAGCGTGAGCGTATTCGTAACATTATGTTGAGCAGAACACGTCGTGTTGATACGTGGTTTTGGAGTCTTGAGCGAGATGGGCTATACTCCGTTAAGTCGGCATACAGGGCTCTAAATGGGGAAGAGGTGGAGGCAATGGCACCGTCAAGTTGGGAAGCCGAGAAGTGGTTATGGAACAAGCTCTGGAAGGTTCGAACTTGGCCCCGCATCAAACTCTTTTTCTGGCAGCTTTGCAACGATGCGATTGCTACGAAGGTCAATCTTTCCCGGCGTGGTGGAGCGGATGAGGTTATGTGTCCTCTGTGTGGTGCAGACACGGAAACGAGTTTACACGTTTTTTCGGGACTGTTGGGTTGCTGGGGCGGTGTGGGAGGGGCTGAGCTGGGGTGAGGAGGAGAGTAATATTTCAAGTGTGCGGGAATGGGTAGAGGAGCGGTGGAGATGTTTGGGGTGTGAGGACTATGGTCTTATGATGGCGGGGTGCTGGGCGATTTGGGAGGCATGAAATAAGGTGGTTTTCGAGGGAGATAAGGTGGAGGTTAGCCGCATCCTGACCCGTGTTATCACGGTTACGGAGGAAATTGAGGCTGGGGAGAGGGATGGTGCGGGAGACACGAACAAAGCTGGTGTGAGCAGGGAGGCAGGGGAGGGGGACAGCTGGGTAGGACTGCAGGAAGGCTGGGTTGAGCTCAATGTGGATGCGGGTATTAAAGCGGGAGGTGGTACAGGTGTGGGTGTCGTTTGCAGGGACAGTGGGGGTCGGGTGCTATGGGGAATGACTATTAACGGGGATGAAGCTTGGGAGACCCATGTAGCGGAGGCGATGGCGGTGTTGGATGGGCTGGAGCAAGCGGCCGTAGGTGGGCACACGGATGTTGTCGTCAAAAGCGATTGTCTTCAGGTGGTTGAAGCTTTGAAGTCAAAGAAGACCGGGAGAAGCTATTTTTATATGATTTTAGAGGATATTCATCATAGGAGTAGTTCGTTTTCTAATTGTGTTTTTGCTTTCGTTAGTAGGAAAAACAATAGTTTAGCACATGAGCTAGCGCATGCTACTCCGATTGTTTTAGGTAAGTCGTTGTGGCTCGATAACCTCCCGGTACGAGTTCCTTATGCGGCGAGTAACTAAGCTTTTACCCTTATGGGTTTCAAAAAAAAAAAAAAAAAAAAAAAAAAAAAAAAAAAAAAAAAGTCACAACTTTCCATAAACTAAAAAAACCTAATAAGAAAACTTGTGCAATTAAAGATTGTCCTAAAACACTATAAATAAAAAGGACTACTTAGAGCAATTATTTAAACACATAAATCTATACTCCCTAAAAAGCACAAAAATTCTATGGTTTGTAAACCGTAGATGTACAGTATATTTAACCTTGTTATTTTGTTTTTTTTGCCTTCACCTGATTCTATGGTTTGTAAATTGTAGATGTAAACTAATTCCCCCCATTTCTAACCTGATTCTGACTACCCTAAATCCCTTCCAACTCCTTCCACCTTTTCTGCTTCAACCATCCCTCTCCATCTCCTTCATCATTTCCTCCTCAATTTGCTCTCAGCCGTTCCTTTTATTCTTCTTCTCTCATTTAACCTCCTCCATTTATATTCAGTTTTAATTAATTTTACAATTACAAACTCTTATATATTCAGTAACTCTCTCACTTTCTATATTACTTCTACTGTAACTGAAATCAAAACCTTAATATAGTCACAGTGGCGGACCCATAATTTATCGCTAAGGGGGCACTATTCAAATAAAATTTGTACGGCATCAATTGGTTGTGGTTAAAAAAAATTGTACTCGAGCTTTAAATTCTTCCAAATCAATGCAATCGGCTATTCAGCTTAGATATAGTTCTTTATTATGTCTTAATCTTCCCTAGCTAAAATAGGCACTACTTAGTTTCAATTTATTGTTTTGTTCATTTATTTAAGAAAAATATTGACAAATTAATCAAATAAACTCCGATTTTCATAAATCAGTATTAAGAGCCTAGAAAATTAAACAAAAAATGAATAGTTGGTCATAGGTGTAGTTTTATCATTGTGTAATTTTTAATTCTCTAATATATACGGAGTATGTAATAACAAGATATACAAACTAAAAATGCGGAGTGTATAATTAGACAAAAAATATAGAAAAATATTACGTAGTACTCTCTCAAAAAGTGAGCCAATGGGATAAATAAAAATATAGAGGTAGTACGAGACAAATTTTAAGAAAAAACTTACTCCGTAGTTTGAACATACTTTTAGTTCTTTCTTTGGGGAAATTATTGATAAAATAAATATATGAGCTCTAATGTTATAAATTAATTATAACAATTTAGGTAAACAAACAAAAAAAAAAAAAAAAGCAAATACAAAAGATAGTACAAAGTTTAGTTTGAGCATAATATTTGTTCATTTTTTTTTTTTTGATAATAATAATTCATTAACAAAACATCAAATGACAATTACAACGAATATGTTAAATCGAATAACAAATCTAACGATAATCAAAGTACAAATTTCTCTTATAGAATGAAAGATCTCAAACCCTAATTTGACAATTCGGCACAACTTTGTATCGCTATCTCCATGTAGCCTTTGAGGGGATCCTTCAATTCGAATGACTATGGTAGAGAAACCGCCTTGCTCCGTTGATTGTTGACGATTAACGTGTATCCATTGAACTATCATCCAACGAGTTATCAAAGAACTATTATATTGATAAATAACAAACCAAAAACACCCCATAAAGAGGTACTGAAAAAATCCTACAAAGAGGAACTGAAAACTCTCACCAAAGGAGAGACTTTTATTAAGATAATAATAAAAAAACATATGATATCAAAGATTAATTCAGTTTTGGGGATTACCATCGACAATTGAATGTCAATGGTAGCCCCGAATTATTAAAAGGGGAAAAGGGTTTTTTTGGGAGAAAGAAGATGAAGGGGGGTAGGGTTTTTTTGCATCAAATTCATTTTTTAAAAAGCAATTAAATAAGCTCCAATTTCTTATAAGTTATTTTAATAAATTAGGTAAATAAACAGCAAAAACTGAAAATGGAGTTCCTAAGATTCGAACCATAGACCTCCCAGAAGAAACTAAGTGTACCAACCAACTGAGCTATTGAGATTTTGTGTTTATTACTTGTTGATATTATACTTATTACTCCCTCTATCCCATCTTTTTCCTCCCATTTACCCAAAAAGGAAATACCATCTTTTTCCTCCCATTTTACACAAAATCTCAATAGCTCAGTTGGTTGGTACACTTAGTTTTATCATTGTGTAATTTTTAATTCTCTAATATATACGGAGTATGTAATAACAAGATATACAAACTAAAAATGCGGAGTGTATAATTAGACAAAAAATATAGAAAAATATTACGTAGTACTCTCTCAAAAAGTGAGCCAATGGGATAAATAAAAATATAGAGGTAGTACGAGACAAATTTTAAGAAAAAACTTACTCCGTAGTTTGAACATACTTTTAGTTCTTTCTTTGGGGAAATTATTGATAAAATAAATATATGAGCTCTAATGTTATAAATTAATTATAACAATTTAGGTAAACAAACAAAAAAAAAAAAAAAAAGCAAATACAAAAGATAGTACAAAGTTTAGTTTGAGCATAATATTTGTTCATTTTTTTTTTTTTGATAATAATAATTCATTAACAAAACATCAAATGACAATTACAACGAATATGTTAAATCGAATAACAAATCTAACGATAATCAAAGTACAAATTTCTCTTATAGAATGAAAGATCTCAAACCCTAATTTGACAATTCGGCACAACTTTGTATCGCTATCTCCATGTAGCCTTTGAGGGGATCCTTCAATTCGAATGACTATGGTAGAGAAACCGCCTTGCTCCGTTGATTGTTGACGATTAACGTGTATCCATTGAACTATCATCCAACGAGTTATCAAAGAACTATTATATTGATAAATAACAAACCAAAAACACCCCATAAAGAGGTACTGAAAAAATCCTACAAAGAGGAACTGAAAACTCTCACCAAAGGAGAGACTTTTATTAAGATAATAATAAAAAAACATATGATATCAAAGATTAATTCAGTTTTGGGGATTACCATCGACAATTGAATGTCAATGGTAGCCCCGAATTATTAAAAGGGGAAAAGGGTTTTTTTGGGAGAAAGAAGATGAAGGGGGGTAGGGTTTTTTTGCATCAAATTCATTTTTTAAAAAGCAATTAAATAAGCTCCAATTTCTTATAAGTTATTTTAATAAATTAGGTAAATAAACAGCAAAAACTGAAAATGGAGTTCCTAAGATTCGAACCATAGACCTCCCAGAAGAAACTAAGTGTACCAACCAACTGAGCTATTGAGATTTTGTGTTTATTACTTGTTGATATTATACTTATTACTCCCTCTATCCCATCTTTTTCCTCCCATTTACCCAAAAAGGAAATACCATCTTTTTCCTCCCATTTTACAATTTACACTACAACTTTCTAAAAATGGACACCTACTTTTTTGTGGGACCCATTTGTAACACACTCATTACCATTTGTTTACTATTATTTCTTATTCTAAGTGCCATTTCCAAATGGGAGGAAAAAGATGGGACGGAGGGAGTATTTTTTCTGGGAAAGGAGGGGCACGGGCCCCCAGGCCCGCCTGTATAGTCAATTCAGTTCGTTCTGCCAGTGGTTCGCGTGTCGGATGCGGAATTGCGAAAGAGTCTTGCGTCCTGATGAGAAGCGTTTTATAGGTGTGAACGGAAAACGAATGAGTTGAGTTTGATTTTGAAATGAACTTGATTCTTACTTTGGTGTGTGCTATGAAAATTTGTTCAACTCAATTTAATCAAGGGTGTACTGTGTTAATCATTATACTCAGTTGATACAAAAATAAGAAATATTATTGATTTTTCCCTTGATTTTTGCTGCTATTAAAAGAAGTATGGTTGGTTTCTTTTATTTTTGTTGCTACTATTGAAATCAAGGGAAAAATCACATGTTTTTTCATCTTATCTTATTTAATCAAGTATATTTTGTGTGTTTTGCAGTTTAACCCAGTTTGAAGGTGACCTGATTTTACAGGTCACCAACAAGAAATTTTAGTGGAGGTTTGTTGAAGGAAAATTATACCTATACATGGGTTTATTATTGGATTAATTAAAGATTAGTTTATTTTCGGAAGATCAGGTAAAGGATGGATTATTGGTATTAAATTTTCCTATTAAAAATGTTACCCTATTCATTTAATATATAATATACATTTTATTTTCTTAGGGGACAACTACTGGTCAAAAAACTTAATGACGGATTACTGATGCTTTAGCTCGAGAATGAGCTCGACATTTACATGAAGAAGCTTTTTAATTACGAGGAGTGGGGGAAGGTCAGAATATTGGCTCATAGAAGTGGAGGGGAGTGTAATAAGTCGCATTTAATTTATTTTACGAATAACTTTATAAATATGTGTACAACCGAATTATACAAGAGTGATATGGTGAAGATTACTCCGTAACATTTATCCTTTTTTTTTTTTTTTTTTTTAAAAAAAAAATGTGAATTAGTAAGTTACTATTTTATAGAATACTAATCATTGAACATTTCGATTTTTGGTGAGAGTAATTAAAGGAAAAATGAGACGACATGACACATTGTCAATTGTCAGTTGTCAATTATCAATGAGACGATGACAAGACGATAAGACAATACACATTACCTACAACACCAATACTCCATCTTTAATCGTTTTCTTCTTGTTATTTATTTATTTATTTATATATATATTTTTTTTTTTATTGTTAAAATTTTAAAATTTAGCATGCAATTTGTGAAGCTTACCTTGTATTTCACGTTACAACACAATCGAACACGAAAATAACTAAATAAGAAAAATAAAAGAAGACTAAAAAAAGAAAGCATATTAAGTAAAGTAAAATATGAAAATGCGATAGTCAACTTTTTTTTTTTTTTTTTTCATATTAAGTACGGAGTAAGAGAAAGTATTTTATTGTACTTAAATATTTGACCAAAATTTTTAAGTTAGATAAAAAAAAAACTTAAAATTTGTTAAGTTCCAAAATAAGAAGACAAACAAAAGACCGATTTAGAGGACTAACTAGGTAGCAAATGTAGTTAATTTAATTTCTCATCACAATACTACACTACTTTTTCTTTTGCACCTAATTTAAACTTCCTTAGTTTCTTTACTAAATTTTAGTTATGTATTAATATGAAAATAAATAAGGGTTATTTAACAGGAATAATACAAACTATCACTATTCTTCTCCCAATAATCTATACTATCAATAATCCCGCAATAATCTAAACTATTATACCTATATTGTAATAACCCGGATTTTTCAACAAAATAAAATAAAGAAATAAAAAGGATTTATGAAATAAAAGAAAATAAAAGCGAGCCACGGTGGCGGAAACACCGTGGAATCCGGATCATTACTCACTAAACCAACTAAACAACTATAAAAAGGTAGGCCTTGAGGCCTAGAAGTGGGGAGTAAATACCCCTTACACATTCAAACTCCAAAATGAAAGTAAAATAAAACAATAATAAATCTAAACATCCTCGCAAGCCTAATCCAAAATCACTTCAAGGTTAGCTATAGGTCATCCTCACGGCGTCCTCATTTGACAAACCCGATCCCGCGCATACATATAAAAGAGAGGCAACAACCACAATCAGTGGGGAGTAACTAGGTGCTCCCCAGTCATATTTTAACATAACAAACATAAACAACAATGCAAACAAGCTCACCTGGCCTACGGCCTATTATCAAAGTACAGCAACAAAAACAAGTAACATGCAACAATAGTACAATAATACACAACAACAAAACATCACGGCACAACCAATGTTGTGTCCAAACCATCTGAGCTCTCAAGACGATCCTTCTTCCAACCAATTGCGAGAGTAAGCGCGGAGAACTGGGTGAAGCAACAAGAATCACCCCGGGTGAAGCAACAAGAATCACCCAAACCCTATGGCGGAACAGCAACAAGAAGTTCCTCAATAATCACAAGTCTAAATTTGGCCAAATTCCACTGAGCAACAAGAACGGTGACGAAATAAATAACCATAGTCTCTAACCCTTCTGGTTGAGAACTCATAGTCGCTCTAACTAAGCAACAAGAATAGTCGAGGGATCATGGGAGGTATCCGTCCATCCTAGGACGTTGTATCTCCTCACACATGTGCCAGAACAATACCCATGTGCAAACTTAACTCAAGCACAACCTGTTAACCTGTTACCTGTCTCCAATATTTCCAACACAACCATACAACCAAAACAACCATACTCATACATCCACAAGTCTCATTACAATCATAACCAACCATACATACGGAGTACAACATGATCAACATACAATACCAACCATATATTCAATTGACATGCTCTTATTACATTATTTAGTGATCAAACAAAGTATAAAACGATTATTTTTTAGCATAGGTAACACTCTAAGATACGCCAAGACTCACACAAGTGACAAATGAACCCACACACACACACACACACACACACTACACGGCCAGCCTGCCCTACACACGGCCAACACTACCAAAACTCGTTTTCATGCAACATGTTTAATTCTCAAGTGATCCATTGACAATTCATGTGATCAATTCAATTAATCATGCATATAAACGTTATTAAACATCATGTAGTCATCTTAACTCAAACTTAACTTTAGGTGATTCATTCAAACATCAAGATCTAACATAATTAAGCCAAATCAAGAAGAAAACATGAGGAAACAAGAGCAAGGGGTCACGGCCCCATCACCCCTATCTCGGCCAAAACAACAAACCATCACCAATTCGTTTTTTTTATCGATTTTCAAGCATGACTAATGTTATATTATGAGAATTATGCAATCAATGATGATAATATGACAAACCCTAGTATGAGGCCATAGATTCTAGCATGAATTCATGATCAAACATTAACCAAACAACAAGATGTGCAAGCATACATTAAAACAACAATGTAAACAACAAGATCATAACAAGTTAGGCCTCATACATGCTAAAATACAACTAGATCACACCTAGTTACCTTAGTCAAGTCCAAATCCTTGCTACTCTTCTTCTTCCTCCACAAGGATGGTAGAGGTGATCAAATGGCCCAAGCCCGATGGCCCGGCCCGGCCCAACCCGAATTTTTATAGGGCTTGGGCCTTGATTTTAGGCCCAAAAAGCCCATGGCCCGAAGCCCGCGGCCCGTTTCGTAAAATTGGGCCGGGTTTGGGCCGACCTCAAGGCCCGCATTTTGGCCCGGCCCGACCCGAACATATCTTAAGTTTAGAAAATTTTCTACTCCGTATAATTTAAGGATGTAAATTATATTGAGTGCTTGTAAATAAAATTAATCAACTAATTCCAAATTAGTGTATGAATCTTTATAATTCAGTTATTATTAGTTCGAAAAGCCTTAGTAATTTTATTTTACACTAGGTATGTGATAAATTTATGAATAAATTAATTTTTTTTACCCCACAAATCTTCTAATACTAATAATTTATTTACCAATATATCAAATACAACTCTATAATTAAAAACGTCAAGTGAGGATGGTACTAAATAGGGAGTAATGAATATTTCAAAAGTCGCTTGTAGAATAAATTTTATAAGCCCGAAATGGCCCGATTTAGCCCGAAGCCCGCTAAAAGCCCGAATGGGCCGGGTTTGGGCCAATAAAATAAGCCCGCACTTGTAGCCCGGCCCGCACATTTGGGCTAAATTTAATTATTAGGCCCGGCCGAAACCCGGCCCGGCCCGGCCCATGATCACCTCTAAAGGATGGTGTCTCCTTCCTCTAGATCTCCTTCTCCTTTGAATTTTCAAGCCAAATCACACAAGCAATGAACATACAACATAAATACACATAAAATAATACCAAAATCAGAAAAGTATAAGTACTAAAAGAGATGATTTACCAAGGGAATTGACTAGGAAAAGATTAGGGCACAATAGATGAGTGAATGAATGAATGATAATGAAGTTTGGAAGAATTTTGAGAGAGTTTGAATGAAGAATTATGATGTGAGAGGAGGGATGAGATGAGGGAGATGTAAATCTGATAATTAGGGTGTTAGGATAGGAAGAGACGAAATAATATAGTGACTTGAGCCAAAAGAAACACGGAAAGAAACCCTAGAACTTGATCCGCGTAGTGGGAGCGGCTCGCTCTGGCTGAGAGCGGCTCGCTCTGACTGGAGCGGCTCGCTCCAGGGGTGGAGCGGCTAGCTCTGGCCCCTTTTTAAGCTTATATATTCTCGTTTCTTCCCTTCTTTTCTTCAATCCTCACTTATACCCTTGCTTACCTACGCTTATAAATGGACTCGCGCCTACCTCCACTCGTGACCAAGACCCGACTCACCGATTTAAGGAATGATTTCCCGAGCTAAAAGTGGAAAATCACTTGATTAGGAAATTAACGAATTAAAGAAAGTGAATAAAATAAATTAGAAAAAGTCGGGGTGTTACATATATATATTCTCAAAATGGTACATGGTAACCTACTACCTGAAAAACCGGTAATTCAAACTATGAGTCTTCTTCTCTCAATAATCCATACTATTATTAATCTTGTAATAATCCAAACTATTATACTTATATTCTCAAAATGGTCCATCTCAAAAAAACGGTAAAAACAAATTTAATTTTTATTATTATTATTATTATTATTATTATTATTATTATTATTATTATTATTATTATTATTATTATTATTATTATTATTATTATTATTATTATTATTATTATTATTATTATTATTATTATTATTATTATTATTATTATTATTATTATTATTATTATTATTATTATTATTATTATTATACTTTTGAATCATTATCCGATTCAATATCTTCCATCAACACGAAGAACCCACAATGATTGTTCTACATATTCAACATGTCATTACCACAAAGATTTAAACCAAAACAAGAGGAAAAAAAAGGTATTATAAAATACATCGACATTACCGGCCATAAAGGACAACCGAAGAATTTTTTGCCCATATTTCGGCCATTCTTAATTGTCCTAATAACAGCGCCTAAATTGTGGTTGTATAAGACGCCGGTTGATATGTTTAAAATCCGTGTATTTGAAGACGATGAACATGACATACGAGATTTCATTTTTGAATTAATTTTTCAATTTTGAAGCTTAGTTGGTATTAAAATGGAGGAGTTGTAATAATGAATAAGACAAGATGCTACAACGTCTATATTAGAAAATATAGGGGTCCCACAACATTTACCGGAACCAAAAGGTAAGAAAACGGTCATATTTTATGTGGTACTATTTTGAGAATATAGGTATAGTAGTTTGGATTATTGCGGGAATAATGATAGTCTGGATTATTGAGAGAAGAATAGTGATAGTTTGTATTATTCCTGTTAAATAACCCAATAAATAAATAAATAATTGTTATTAGTGTGTTTTTTTAAAATTAGAGGGTTATAAATAATAGGAAGGTGAAGAGACAATGAAAAAAATAGACAAGAATAATTATGTCGAGAAAAGTAAAAATTAAGAAATTAGGCGATTAAAAGAACTATAAGGGATAAGGAAATAAGAGATGAAGGAGTAACCGAAACAAAAGGGTACAATGAGACGACAACAAGACAAGACACACTACCTACAACAATAATACTCCATCTTTAATCATTTTCTTCTTGTTATTTATTTATTTATTTACTTATTTATTTTATCTCTTTATTGTTAAAATCTTAAAATTTAACATTCAATTTGCGAAGCTTATCTTATGTATTTATACTACTACTACAGTACTACTGACACTTCACGTTACAACACCACTGAACACGAAAATAACTAAATAAGAAAAATAAAAAAAGACCAAAAAAAGAAAACAGATTAAGTAAAGTAAAATATGAAAATGCGATAGTTAATGTTTCTTCACATAATATATTTTTTTTGCAATACTTTAAAATCGATTTAAAGAACCCAAAAAAAAGTATCTTATTGTACTTAATATTTGACCAATTTTTTTTTTCAAGTTAGATAAAAAACTTAAAATTTGTTAAGTTTCAAAATTAGAAGACGAACAAAAGACTGATTTAGAGGACTAACTATGTGGCTAATGTAGATTTAATTTCTCATCACAACATTAAACTACTTTTTCTTTTGAATTAATTTAAACCTCCTTAGTTTCTTTACTAAAATTTTATTTATATATTAATATGAAAATAAATAAATAAATAATTGTTATTAGTGTTTTTTTTTTTTTTTTTTTAATTAGAGGGTTATTAATAATAGGAAGGCGGAGAGGCAAAGAAAAGAATAGACAAGAATAATTATGTCGAGAAAAGTAAAAATTAAGAAATTAGACAATTAAAAGTACTATAAGGGATAAGAAAATTAGAGATGAAGGAGTAACTGAAACAAAAAGGTACAATGAGTAATAAAGAAAGAAAAGATAGGTGAGAAATAAGAGGAAAATAGGTCGTATGGTTGAGGAGGAGTAGGAAAAAAAGGGATGAAACGAAAATGTATGGAAAAACTGGATGCGAGTGCTGAGGGAAGAAAATACTCCCTCCGTTTCGGTGATTTGTTTACGTTTACTTTATACACGTTTATTAATGTGATGAGAGAAGTAAAGAAAAAACTAATAAAATAATAATAAAAGTACAATGTAGGGCCTATTTTACCAAAATTAATAGATGTAATTGGTTAAAGTAGTATGGGCTCACGATCATTTATATGAAAATGTAAACAAATGACCAGGACGGAGGGAGTACAAGAAATAAAGGGAACAAAAGTACTCCGTATTATAAATGGTAAGAAATGAAGAAATGAGGGAGGAATGGATAATAGGGAGAAGAAATAAATGAGGAAGAAGTAAGAGGAAAAAGTGAGTAAAGAATTATGTTGAGAAAGAAAACGGGTGAAATAAGGGGAAAAAATGTTGTGCCGGATAGTGAAAGTGAAGGTAAATGTGTAGTGTAGAAAGGAGAAAAAAAAAGTATTATGAGGGTATCAAAACAAGATGTAGAAGAAAAACGAGTAGAAAAAGAGTAATAAGGATGAGGATGTAAATAAAGGGAAGGAGAAATAAAGGGTATCCTTAAAGAGATTTCATTGAAAGATATCTCTTATTGAAAATAAGGGGAAGGAGAAATAAAAGGTATCCCTTCAAGCAGAGCACCGCTTACAATTGAATTATTAAAAATAAACAATTTCACTGCATTGAATTTTACCCAACAATACAATCCGCGTTGGGAGACTGCGCGCACCGCGCGCAGTCCAACAACTAGTCAATCTAAAATGTATAAACAAGAAATTTAAAAGAGGTGGATTGTACGGAGTAGTATTTTGGGCATTTTAAGAGTTAATATTAAGTTTAGGGCTATTGCTGTATTAGTGATATTTTTAAAAACGTAGGGATTCCACATAAAATTCGAAGAAGTTTAAGGGTATCACGTAAAATAACTCATTTAAACAAATTACGGAGTATATGGAGTAGTATAAAACTACGTAATTGATCAACTGTACCCGACTTTTTCTCAGTTGTACCCGAAAAAGACATCGATACCCTCCTCATTTCCTTCCCCACATTTTTGATAACCTAATTTTCTCTCTTCTCTCTCCTCTCTTCATCCTCCTTTAATCCTCCCTCCTCAATTAAACCACCACCACCAACCACCCACCACCGCCTGTCCCACAACCATGGACCACCTCTCTCGCCTGGCCACCCTCCACCGCCGGCCTACCCACCCTCCACCGCGTGCCCCACTAAACCGACCAGCCCCACCCACCACCACCCACTAAACCGGCCAACCTCCACCACCACCAACTGAACCGTCCACCCAGCCACCAGCACCGTCCACCAGCCACCACCTCTCGCCTCTCCCACCACCAGCCACCAGCACCGTCCACAGCCACCACCCTGCCGGCAAAAAAAAACCCAAATAACGTGCCTCAGCCTACCATCACCACCACCTCCTGCCGGCAATCCCTCCCCACCACTGGCCACCATCAAGCCATCGCCACCACAAAGAATGACCACCGCCGCCACCAACAACAACCCTAACCTAAACCCTAATTCAATTAAAAAAAAAAAACAAACTTGCAAACGGCCGCCACCACCGCCGCCAAGGCCTCCCCACCACGGCCACAAGACACCACCACCCACCGCCACCCCCACCACCGCCAATGCCAATCCCCCCCCCACCGCCAATCCTTAAACCCTATTTCATAAAAAGAAAAAAAAAAAAAAAAAAAAAGAGCCACCACCCCCCGCCCACCCCCCCCCACGCCCACTCCCACCCCCACCACTACTGCCGCCGCCACACCACTCCACCACCACACGCCGACCACTTCCCAACCATCCCAAATAATTCATAAAAAAATAAAAATAAAAAAACAATATAAACAAACAAACATAAACAAAATAAATGAGAAAAAATTAAATTAATGGAAAAAAAAAAGTAAATTACTTGAAATATATCGTCACAAGGATCCATATATTAGGAATTGAATTAATTGTATGAGTAATTTAATAAATTGAAGAAGAAATTGGTGGTTTTAGGGTTTTTTTTAGGAGGAAAGAGAACAGAGAAAAAAAGGAAGAGCAGGGGTAGGGGATGGAAACTTAATGACAAAAAAGGGTACAACTGAGAAAAAGTCGGGTACAGTTGAGTAACACCCTAAAACTAAATCCCAAAAAAACACAACCCTAGTTTAAATTGGATTGATTTGTATCTAATTAAATCTTACACTTTTACCTCAAAACAAAATTAATTCTTAAGTTTGGAAACATGTGATAAACTGACTCGACTGACCCAACTCGAACCCGAGAAAATTCCGCCAAATAGAACTCAAAAATCTCGTGACTCGAAATCAACCCGACTAGAGCTGAAGATGACTTGTAATCCGACACAACCTGATAATTAGTTACCTGATCCTGATTCAGTTCTCGACCCGATGATGGCCCGACTAAATTGATGGCGCGATAATTATTAAGCTTTAATATTAATTAGATTGAAAGCGAATTAGTATTTAGTTTGATACATTTAACTTAATAATGTAACTAAATCAAATAATAGTTGAAATACTTATATTAGTGACTAAAAGAGTGAAGTAATTTGATAATATAAATTCTACGGTGAGACCGTCTTATAGTACGAGACAATAAAAGCGTAATTACTTTTGATGAATAATAGTGTTACGTTTAATATGTAATTCGATTACGTTTGAACAACGTAGCTGTAAATTGAGAGCGACATATATAGTGTATAATTGTTCAACGAAATATTGTCAAACATGATATTGACATGTGTTAGATAAATCATGTCACTAATATTATGGTCAAATAATATGAGAGATAAGAAAAATTACAAAATTTGAATAGAATTTAAGAGAATTAATTAGATTAGACTTATAATATTATTTATATATAAGTGTGTCTCATATTATGCGGCGGTCTCATAGTAGAATTACTCATTTGATAAAATCGCGCAGACCCGATAATGACCCGACCCAAACCCGCCCCGCCCCGCCCTGATACACTATTTAACCCGAAATTACCTGACTAACGGCATGAACCGAACTCGACTCGATCCTAAAGGGCATTTTGACCCAATATGACCCAAAGTCGTCCTGATTAACCCGATTCCCACCTCTAGCAAAATTAGGTACTCTGTCAACTAATTAAGGAGCAATTAGAAATTGCATAAGTCTATCGTAAAACAGTTTCACATTGACAGCGACTACTTTCTCGCTTAACGTGACCACTCATAAAGGGTCACGTTAAACAATAAAATGGTCACATTGTAAGACTGATTATCGCGTACAACGGGTTATGTGTAACTAAATGTCATTAGAACTGCAATGCAAAAATGAACAATGAAGAGACCATTAACGCAAAAGAGTCAAATTAGAATAAGAATCTAAAACCCAATAGTGTGTGAAATGAAAAGCCTACTCTATAATGTTGTTGATTTCACAATGGTGTGTCAATTAATCTGAGCTACTTTATTAGAAGAAACTTGTTGTTGTTGTTGTTGTTGTTGTTGTTGTTGTTGCTGCTGCTGCTGCTCATGTATTCGGTTAAGCTCAGCCTCTAAAGCAGTAGTTGCTGCTTCAGCCATTTCAGCAGCCTTTAAAGCTTCCTCTTCAGCCATCTTTAACTCTTCAATGGCTTTTGAATACGCTTCATACTTTTTAGCTGCTTCTTGCTGATTTGCTACCAATGCCTCTACATGTGCCTTTGTTGCCTCTACTTTTGTATCTGCTAACCTCTCTGACTCATTCACCTTCTCTATTAGTGAATTGTACTCCTCGTTCGACAATTTTATCTTTCCATTCACCGTTGACGGTGTTTCAACTTCACCACATCTTTGCGACTTAACTTTAATCTCCTCTTGTGCAATTGTCTCTAATGCTTTTGCTTCTTCTACCTCTCTCAGTGCAATAACTAGCTTATCTTCCATTGTTGCTGTCATCTCACGGGTGTTTTTAGCTAATTGCCTCTGCTCCTCTATTCTCTTCTTCATCTGTTCTGCCTCCATCTTTGCTTTCACCGTTTCCATTGTTAATTGCTCAAGTGATGAGGCCATATCATCCGACGCATTAGCTGCACTTGTTTTATTTACAAGACTGGCTTCTAGCTCATTCTTTTTGTCTTCTATTTCTGCTTTGATTTTTATGGTTGAAGTTTCTATTTCCTCTTGCTTATGCTTATGCTCACATAACTCTTTGCCGACTTGTTCTAATGCATGCTTGAGGGACTCCAGAGTTTTCTGGAGCGATGTTTTCTCTTCCTCAACCTGCTTAAGTGAACCCTTTGAAATTTCAAACTCAAAACTAGTCGCTTTTTGAGCTTCTAGAAATGTAGCTCGCGCATCTTTAACTAGTTCCTGTAAAGATGCAATTTCAGTTTCAGATTCTGCAAGTTTTAGTTCCAAATTATCGGCTATTAATGGCAGATGTTCTGCCCTGAGAGCAAGAACTTTTTGTTCCACATTCTCCTTGGCTGCTCTACAAGATCGAAGTTCCTCATCCTTCATGGCTAATAGTTTTTCATGTTCTAGCACAGCTTCTTTGGAGGACACCTTTATCTTAGAGACTGCTTCATGCATGGCAGCTACTTGCTTTGATAGCTCTTTGACCCTTTCTCGTTGAGCATCCGCTGCCAACTCCGCTTGCTGTGACTTCTTAAAAGCTTTAAGTTTTGCTTCGGAAATTGCATTAAACTCCCTACGCACATTGCTTAGCTCCTGCTTTGCAGCATTAAGCTCGAGGATAATAGCCTTATACTCGTCTTTTTTAATTTCTACATCCTGCTTTTCGGAATCAAGCACCGTTTGTTCAAGTGTTTGGGCCTTACAGTTCAAAGCATTTGAAGCTTCAATTACAGACTTTTTAGATTCATCTACAAGTTGTAATTTATCTCTAAGTTCCTCAACAGTCCTTTTAGCCTTGTCAAGCTCAGGAAGAATCTCAGCCCTCGTAGATTCCGCACCTCTCAGTTGTTCCTTCAACTTATTAAGCTCGTTGAGAGCCAAATGAAACTGGGCTTCCTTGTCCAGTACGACATGGACCTCAGTTTGAGATTTAGACTTCTTGGTGAAAAGTGGTTTAGTCTTAGCCTTGGGGGACGATGCTTCACCAAATAGACTAACAGCTGCTCGCACCGATTCGAAGGGGGCTTTAGTGTCTATCTCTCCAACTTCAGCCGCCCTAGGAGACCCACCCATAGAGTTACGCCTTGTCCTTATTATATTCACCATCCTACGAATTTTTAGTACACAAGTCAATTAAATCACAACATGACAACGTGGTCGATGCACCATTAAGATTCATACAAATTACTACCAAGAATGACATCGCATGTAAGTAAAAAAAAAAAATATATATATATATGACCAAGAAACAAAACCCCCCCAGGTAGCAGACCACAGATATGTCAACATGCAACATGCAACATGCAACATGTGATGAATATAACAAACCTGAAGGGAAAAATACAATGAGAGTTTGAATGTTGATTGATGATGAACACTCTGCTGGTCAAATTCAAAATAAAGTTGTAAAATATGGGAATTTATACATAAAAGATAAGATTAAGGTAGTAAATGATGAGGAGAATCTCTTCCTATGTTTTTTAGTTTCATTTTCTTGAGCCAAAGAGAGAATTACCTGTAATATAGGATTTACTAGTGGTCTTAATCTTAGTAAATTTTGTTTGCCAAAAAAAGTACTCCAAAAAACCTAAAATTAATCTTTTACAACGCGATCTATCTGTTAATGTTTGAGGCTTACATTAGTGCTCATCAGCAGCGACTCTCATCACTAATCTGAACCACCAACTAACAGAAGAACACCCTCAAGATATTTTAACATTTATCAAAACTCGTATGCATTCATGTTTAAGCAGATCTACCAACAAATCCTTGTATTGGAGTTTCTGGTATACAATTTGTTTAGATACAGAGTATAAGACAGCTGACGGCATGTTAGAAATTAAACAGGCTATAACGTAGACAAATAACCAGAGGCAGTCCTGCATAATAAAAGGCTACAATATGCTACACAAATTTATGTAAAATACAGGGTTCGAACCAGTGCTTCTAGTTCAATTCAATAAGCTATTCATTTCCAAAACAACTTTTTCAACTACATATCCACTACATAAGGCCTTAATAATACGGAATAATACAGTACATATATGGTATCGCAGTGTGCAAAGGCAGAACAAAATACTCTAAAATGGATATAACTAGCATTATGATGCCAACTGAGCTAACCAACTTCTACAATACTATACATCTGCATCCTACCATCAGCTGCTGGCAAGCTAAGGACGATCACAAACTTGGTTAAAAAGAGTCCAGTCCCCTTGGTTAACTCTACAAACAACAGTATCCTTATCGCAAATAGTTGTCCCGCCACACTTCGTCATGGCTTTCATAGGATACAGTGGCCATTATGCTGTTTTTTTAGATTTTCCTACTAGCCTCCATGTACTCTGCAAGTAATAGTTAATTAGAGCACCGACAGGTAAAACAGTCACATGTCATTAATTAAACAAGAAAGAGGCAAATACATACAAGAGGCTCATCCTCAGCACCTTCATCGTCCCCAGTGTCACATGGATCATTTTTTTCCGGGGCGTGTTCACTATCACCATCTTTTGCCTTCTCACTAAGTACCTCTTTGGATGACCTTTGGCCTTCAGTACCATGGTCAAGTTCATATGATTCTCCCAAGTCAGAATTGACAGAATCCTCACAACTATCTGCTTCACCTCTGTCATGTCCGCTTTCTGAACCGGATTTCATCTCTTTACCAGATTCTTCAGGGTCAGTCCCAGCAGAACCTATGTCCATTTCACCTTCGGCGGTATCTGACTTCTCTACATAACAGGTTTGGGTTGCATTCCCCTCATCAATCGTGTCCCCCTTATGATCACCTGAGGGATGAACAACAGAAGAAGTTGAGAGATAACTTAGCTAAAGAATATGGAGTACTCTGTATCAAAAATATACGGAGTACTAGAGTTAGTAAGCACAAGTGCATTTGAAAACCCCTTACCAAACTTGATATCATCTATATCTGATGATACAGATGGTTCCTCATTTGATACATTAGATTTGTTTTCAACTTCGTCACAATTATCTGTTTTTCTTTCTGTCACAGCTTTCCTTCTGCGCTTTGAAGTTTTTTTCCAAGATCCTTTTCCCTTAGCACTAGATGATCTGCAATTTTGATTAGATAACAAAAGAAATTTACATATAACCAGGCAGGGAAATTAGATTACGGTCCTCACCTCTTTTTTGATCCCTTCACATACGAACCCTCAGTAAGGTTACTTTCCTTGTTTGTTAATCTGCAACTAGCAGGGTCTTAGTATCAAATTTATTATTTTTATTTTTTATTTTATTTTAGGCTGCAAACTATGTAGTCCCTCCAATTCACCATGATTTTCAAAATAAATAGTACAAGTGGGGTTCAAGTGGGTTTCTTAATAGCAGTATATGAGACACTGGAAGTATTTCTAGGATGTTAAGCCCATTACATTAAACAGAAAAAGGGAAAAAACAAAATTATGAAGAGGAAATTGTAGTGAATTGGCCAGAACAGAAAACAGGAATGAGAAAAACTTTGTGAATTAGAAGGAGAATATAACAACAATCAATACACATGACATATCTGATTTAACGTGTATGCTATAAACACTCACATTTGTTTAGAAGGGCTCTTAGTAGTGTAGTTCTTCTGCAAACAAGCATATAAGGTTAGAGAGCATGCTCCTCCATGAAGGGAAAAATTCTAACCACAATAGAGCAACCCAGCACCAAAAACATTTTACTCAAAACAGAACATACTTTTTTAGACCTCATATCATCATCAACAAGCTCCCAACGCTCCTTATCTAGACGTAGCACTTCCACATCTCCATCTTCATAGAGGACCTTTATACCGATTATACACAAGAAACCATGAAAGAAGCGTAATAGTAGAATTTGCCAAAATAAGTTTTAGGAAACCTATAGAACTGGAATGTGATTGCTTACCACATGCTTTTTTTTATCAGGATCATATGATTTAACCACACCTTTATAAAACCTGTTGAAGAGGAATATACAGCAAAGTTATATCAAGAACAATCTAATGACAGCCCTGGCCATAAATCTGATGAAAGAATTACGCAGAGGCCACAGGCATTTCTACTAAATAAGAGATTTTATAAACGCAATCAGCAAATGACAAATCAAAAGAATGATGGTAGAAAGATAGACAAAAGCCTTGGTCCTAAGAGAACTGAGATCAGCATACATTATTGAGAAGAGGAACGCATAAATAAGGGGAGGAAAATTATTCCACATTTTATGGTGACGGAATGAGTATTTGGTGGTGTTTTTAAACATTGTGGTTATATAAGGCGGGAGTTTCGACCAAAAAAAACATATATAAGGTGAGAGTTTTGAAAAAGTGAAATATAAAAGGTGGGAGTTATGATACTTATGAAAAAACCCGTTTTTTTTATTTTATTTTTATTTTATAATAAACTTTCAAATTTCTGGTAACTGGATGCATATGGAGAAACAAGTGTATGGGAGAAGTAAGGTTTACTCCAATTCTCTGAAATCTAAACTAGCAAGAAGGCCATAACTTTAATTAGACAGGAACTAGCTGTGACTGGGTAACGCAAAACCATACTGGATATATGGTTCTTGAATTTAGTAAAATCAGTACACAACTAAGATACGGATTAAACCATTCTTGAAAATTTTCAAAACCTTTTTAAATAATTTCACTTTTTTTTGAAATACTTTTTCGAAATCTTTTGTATATTTTCCAACATTAAAATTTCACCAAACTTGATATTTGAAATTTTAGAATTAAGATGCACAATAAAAATTCAAATTTTGGTTTTGTTAAAAAGCTTGAAAATTTAAGTTTTTCTTTTGGTACCAAAATTTGATCTCACATTTTTTTGCTCATCCCTGACAGTAAGTCAGTAAGCATGGAAAGGACCATCAGCGTGAAAAAAAAGTATATAAACAGGAAGAAAAGGAAAACAGAGACCGAAAATTGAGAGTGGACAGAAAGCAAAGCAAAGAATGGGAAAAAGCAATAATGTAAGCAATACTCTACATACTGGTGAGCACAATACAAGTTATGTTAGGCATCTATCCAGTTGTGCAGTTGCAATTGTAAGGTGTAAACACGTAGTTAAACCAAAAACTTAGACTCAGATCATAACAACACTGACAAAATCATACAAAATATCACAATGACACAGTACAGCTCCTTAATAAATGGGACATACCGCTTATCTAACGGCCACCAAATGTTAATCCAGCAGTCAATTAGATCTGTAGCATGACCAGCAGCTTCTTTTGACGTGCACTGAAATACACACGATAGATATTTAGAAAAAAAATCATCAAGCTGATTAACTACTTTAATCATTAACCAACAAGTTTATCTAAAATTGACCAACAGAAACACAACTCTGCTCCACATTTCAGGTTTTTTTAATTTTTAATTTTTTTTTTTTTTTTTTCAGTTCAAAGACTTTAAAGGACAATTAAGCTAGGCAAGTCTAAATTACATAGTACACATTTCATTTTTTCAAATAGTAGAAAATATAATCTAAAATAATAAGTTTATAATCAGCAGCATTGATGTGTTATATACGCCCTCCATTTCATTCATTGAACCCCATACGAGTTTGGCACAATTGTTAAAAAGTGTAAAAATATAAGGGTAGTCAATTTAGTGTGTATGTGGGTCCACTGTGAAAATTATATGAATGATGTTGTAAAATCAATATATTAGTAAGGGTAAAAGTGACTTTTACATAGAAACTGGGCTAAATTAATGAAATTGTTGAAAAACGAAAGTGGGGCTAAATGAATGAATTAGAGGAAGTAATTAGCAACATTGATCAACATAGCCTTACTAAGAATATCCTAGCCCTTCCGAATCAATTGATTGTAAGATTGCTAAATATCAGACGCCTAACATTCTACATGGCAACTGTCCATTCACTTCCTAGAAAACAACCTGATTATCTATCTGACTCATTGAACATAAAGTAATTTTTACAATAAACATTCGTCACAACGCATGCAATCACAAACATACAAAACTGATGTAAATCCTTAAGGGTAGGTTACTACAAAAAAAAAAAAAAAAACATGGCATCCTATCTCCAGGTTAATTCCAATGCAGCAACATACACCCAGTGAGTTCTCATCTATACAGAGACAAAGAGAACTGATATATCTACCTGTGTTACAAAACACAGAGAACGACTCTTGCTGGTTTTCGTGTGCACCAAATAATGGTTACTTCACAAAGCAGGCACTATACTGAGTCTCTTTTATTTTATCCAATCATGTTCCATAAAAAGTTTTACAGGAATGTCAAAAAAATGTACTCCGTATTTAATTGGAATGTTGTTTCAAATTGAATGTCCGTGCTTGTATGGCTGTATAGATGATTGGTTTTCACTGAGGGACATTCTTCTGATCAACTATTAAACTTTTCCAAGCTCACTTCATGTCATTAAGGCACTTGTTGGTGTAATATCATGTGCTATTGAGCAGCAAGTGTGAATTTCAGATTTTCACTCAATTTCCCATCTAAAGGAATGTAATCTCAAGGCTAAACTAGCTGAAACAATGAATTATGTTGCTCTGGCTGTGCTACTGTCATAATGCAATTGCGCACATTGACCTAAGAGATCCCATCAACAGCACAATCAAACAGACTTTCTATGCGCTGTCGTTACTATTCAAGAAAGCTAGATTGAACAAAGTAAGGTATAACCAAACTCTGAGAACTGACCTTTGCCAAGCCGGACACAATACTTCTCTTTTGTTTCTGAAAAGATACTGCAGAAGATTTATCATCACGAACACTTTTACTTCTGTTTGACTCCACAACCTTCGCCTTCTGCTGATAAAGTTTTGTATGATTAAAAGCAGTATGTGATCACTGATTAGTTAAGATTCATGTGCATTTACATTTTGAAGTTTAATGTAGAGCATATGTTTCACCTTCTGGTCAAGGGGACAGGTTTCTTTAACATCTAGTGCCTCGTCACATTTCGGTCTGGAATCTTTGCTGTCCAGCTTCTTTTTGCTAGGAAATACCAACTTTGACGAAGTGGCCTCATTCTCTTCTTGCACAAAAGATGAGCATTCTGAGCCAGCTTTCAATGAATGCATACCAGCATTCTGCGAGGAAAAATATCTGGAAGGACCTCTTGCCGACACTGATCTTTTGCGTTTGGGTATGGGTGTAGCTTTTGTATCAGTCATTTTCCTTTTTTTAGTCTGGTTTTCTCTATCACTGGTGTTGGAAACTAACAGATCACCATGTCCGTTGCTTGATTCAATGTTACTTGACACCAAGTTGTCCAGATTTATATCCCTGACCACTTTTAAAATGTCAACGTCATTTTTTGTGGCAGGCGGTGAAGAAAATTTCTTAACCACTTCCTTTGACTTATTTTTTTGCGATTTTATCCGCTTGATCAGCTTTCCCAGAGGCATCTCATTTCCTTCTGATTCAAGGTCTTCCAAAATATCATCTTGAGGAAGTTCTAGATGGACCTATAGTGACAAATTGAAAGGAGATTTAATCAAACAATAAGATACAGCAACTGCAAAAAGGTGGTTTCATGTCTACATACAGCTCCATTGACATCCAGCGCAAGAGACTCAAAGTGGGCTGACACGGATTCTTCTGCCAACCATGCCCAAACATCTCTACCCTATTCAATGGAGGAAGCAATGTTACCTTTAGTTGTCAAACAATGAGCAGAAATTGTGACTTTCAAAACAAGTAAAAAAAAACCTAAACAACAAGGACCGTATGCAAAAGTTGTATCCTAGCATGATAATTATAGAAGGTTATGGTACGAAGCTTTAGATTCAAGGTAAAGCATGACATTTTTGGAGCCAAAGGCTGTGCAGTAGGAGAATAACAGCGACTATCATACATCAAATTGCCATTCCTCAAATGCATACCTCAGCAGCGTCATCTTTTCTATCACTCAGTTTATACAGGCAGCAGGGTAATATGACAGAGTCAGTAACACCTGGACTGTCACATGATTTTTGAGTCAGGTGCTTGAAAACCAACAGCCCAAGTTCAGATATGGCGTGTGAGTTCTGCAATTCAGTAAAGCAGAAAGAACAAGTTAAGATTTCAATAAAAAATTTAAATTCATTATACATGGACACATGTAAATAGTGACATCTCTAAAACTCTTTTTTGGTTGTCTATTCTGGATCGAGGGGTCCATTTTCTTCCCTTGCGTACAACATCATATTAAAAGTTGAACAAGTTTGTGCCACAAGGCACAGCCAAATTTTTGATTCGCCTTCTCACAAGATTTGCATTTCTACACCCCAACTTCTCCCCACAAAATAAAGAAAATGAACAACAATGGTGATACTACTATACATACCTTTGACTTTATTGGATCAACCACATCTTCAGATTGTTTAATAGATTGCAACACAGATACAATAGTATGGATAATGTCTATGCTTTTGTCAGCGTCATTAGCATCAGAGGCTGTATCTTCATCTCCAGGCAAAACCATCGAGAAGAAAAGATGCAGAATTCTAGAAAGACAAAGAACACCACTTAAAATTACAAACCACTGGGGGTTAAAACTTAAGCAACTGAAAGAAAGACCTTGGAAGTCACTTGGGATATGATTGCAAACAAACAGAGCAAGAAGATTATGGAGCAATTATCATAGGTCAACCCAGGACATTCTACGCAAATAAACAATTGCTTAATATAAGCCAGCTGGCCATACAAATGCTGCAATAAGAACCATCATTAGGGGTAAACCAATGAGGGGTCCGTTGAATACTCCCTGCGTCCTATCTTCTTAGGGAAATACAGCAACCATGACCTCAACCGTGCAAGGAAGAAAATAAAATAAATAAACAAACTAAACGGCAATAAAAGCATGTTAGATGATATGTGACCTGTTGAAAAGCTGATACATCGACTGTATAGGTAAAAGTTTATACAGAAGTTATGAACTACAAAAGCTAAACTGAGCAGGAATGAAACTGGATTGAGTGAGTCATATGTGCACAAAGGGGATTTCATGGTGATCACTCGCCACAGTCCACGAGCAGAGATAAACATGAAAAAAGAGCAAGAGAGAATAGAAGACTTTTGGCAATAAGAGGAATCAATCATCAATATTAATCATATGACAAGTGGTTAGGTACAAACACATACACAAAAAAAGTAGTTAACCAGATTTCATGGATGCACCCTAGTCCCTAGTCCAACACAAACTTCGAAAAAGGAGCTACAGAAATCTTAGTAGATTAATCCATAGATGTCAAGCAACATTTTAGGTGAATATAATGAGAATCAACAGCTAGATTACCAAACAATAGATGCAGTTGTATGAGCACTAACAAATATTCTACTTAATCGCAAGTAGAATTACCTGAGACCACAACCATAATCATTGTGACAGAACCATCTCAACCAAATATTTAAGCTTTACGCTGATTTTGTGGCCGCATCACTAAATTTATACCTTCAAATTCATTGGATTTTCCAGTTCTAATAAATGTGGTGTCAGACTGTCAGTTCAGCTACTTTTATTTTCTAGCAAACCCAATACACAAATCCTATCATGTAATGAATGGAACTGTGTAGAACATACCGGTATAGTGGTTCAACTGTTTTGACATCCCTACATTGATCAAAATTAGGACATATAGGATGATGTGCAAGTGCATGAACCAGGAACGGAAGCATATATTCTGGATACGACAACTGAGAGCTTGCATCTGGTTGTATAGAATGTTGCCGGGCTTTCATTTGACGACACATTTGTATAACATCGGCAAGATTATGTTTATCCTGCATAGTGGAAGCAAAGAACAAAGGTGGATGAAACAATACTAGACAAGCTACTCTGAGAAGACTGAATATTACTTTACAAATACAGTTTAATGTTGGCCAATACCTCATCGACCGCTGCATGCTTTGATACAAATATGTCCAACAGAAAAGCACATGCGTATTTCGCATCCAAAACACGATCTTTTATGTACTGATGCACTTTGCTAAGGAAGAGTTTTCTAGCTTGACGATAGTCTATCTGTATAATGTTCAAAGGCCAAGATGGAGCCAACAGAATTAGTCCTTACAATTACAAACACAAAGGCCAAATAACAACGCTTATCAAATTTGGAAGTTAAGTAAAAGCATTTATGGAAAAAGTTTCTTGATTAAACCCCCACTAGCCTTTTCTTTCCAACAAATGAATAACGATGCAAAGAAGGCTAAAAAAATGAAAAATTGTTTCATATACTTTCAATTCCCCAACTCATCCATCTCAATTAGCATCATTGGAGACAATTGGGACTTATTCATGGAATAGAGGAACTATTTCTTTCATTGTGATACAGAGCTATTTCAACCCTCAGTTCTACCAAACAACGGAAACAAAGGTTTCCTTCTTTTTATAAATCTCTTCCTTTCTTTTGTCTTTCCATCTCGTCTTCTCTAAAGTATCCATAAAAATAAGATTTTCTGATTGGATGTATCATTACGTTGTGCCGAATCAATTATGTTCCCCTTTTTCCGTTCCAGAAAATAGATCCCTTCCCCCCGTTTTAGAAAAGATGAATAAGTCTGAGGGGCCGCAAGCTTAATAGTTGTTGTACTTTTTAGTAGCCATCACGTAATTCCAACGGCATTTGATGATACATCAAAATCAGTAGTCTTACCAAACAAGAAATTCAAAAATGTTCTTGCGACAAATTATCAAGCAAAAGCTCACCTCAACAGTCCGCAAAGTAAGATGGAAGACATCAACTGGTATCTTATTTTCCCAATATTTAGCAAGACGAAGAATAGCTTTTGCAGAAGCAAGCTTTAAGTGTGCCTTGTCCACAGGACTGCGAATGACACCAAATTTACAGTCAATGTAAATGATGAGTAAACAGCAAAAATAACAAAATCTACAACAAAAATGCACAAAAACAGAGGTTCAACACTCTCAATAGTACCTTGACTGCAGATCTCTTGAAATTTCTCCAAAGGTCAGCAGATTTCTAAGAAGTTCTAAAATACTATCAATCCCGCCACGAAGATGAGCATCTTTAATGGGCAAGTAACTCTTGACCAGCACCTTGATGCCAAATATCTGGTCAAAATATAGAAAAAAGGTGGATCGTCAAGAAGACGATGTACAATATCTTAACAGAATGAGAACACCAACGCATTAGCCACGAAACGATTTGGAATCACCTAGCATGGATCATCATTTTAAAGCATCATAAAATAAACGGAAGACGTGAAAAGGGAAAACGAATATCACAGATAGCTTAATTTTAAAGGCACGGGACACACCGAGGTGAGGGCCCAATGCAATTGTGGCGCAAGGCAAAATTGCATGCCTTATATGCACAAGGCGCTCTATTTATACAAAACAATTTGTATTCCTCAAATGCAGTTTTACACAATACCTTCTCTAGAATTCTAAAGTTGAGTAAAAGTGAACATAATGAGCCAAGGCAAACAGCATTTAGGAAAAAAAAAAAAAAATATGAATACAGCTTGGTGTATCTCACTTGTGGAGTGCCTTGTCTAAAAGATACTCGTACAGTACCCCGATGCCATGTGACTAGTGCCACATCTAAGGCATGCTTCTTAAAGAAATAGATAGACAACTAATAGAATGTGAATCAAAGTGATAGTAGTCATCCAAATGTGGAAAACATTTCAGAAGAGAATTAAACACATTTAAATGAGACTAAGAAGTACTTTCTCCATTGCACGAAGAGAATTAAACACATTTTAAATGAGACTAATGATTACTTTCTCCATCACATGATTTGGAACAATATCTTCCAATATTGACCATGGCCCAAGATTTATGATACCTTAGTTAGAAAGAGTTAGTGATAGTGGGTGGCTTGCCTTCAAAAAGTAGACGGCTTCCAATATAAGGGCAGAAAATATGCGTAAGAAAGGGTAAAAGCGCTCGTCCATATTGGATAATGATAAAGAATCAGCCCAAAAAGAGCTGGGAGTTGTTAATGAATCAGGAGCTGAAGAACTAATCAAGAGAAAATAAATCAAAACATTTTGCCATGTAAGTAATCATCTAAGAGCACGTTGGTATATCTGTAAACATCTAAATTGTAAACCAGTCAAGGAAGTAGTAAAGAAACCACGAAGTCATCAAGCAAAACAGTTCAAGATTAGCAACCTTTAATCGACAAAGTTCAGTCTGACCATGCCAACGTGATTTTGTTTTATCTTGTCCATTCTGCACATGATGCATACAAGTATAACAAGATTACATTGTATTCTGAATGTAAAGACAACTGACAAAGTGGATCAATATGATGGCAAATGACGTACATGAGTTTGTTCCAAAATGTTGCTTCTAATGAAATTTACGATCTCACTTTCTCTGGTTTCAAAAACCGCCATTGCAGTCTGTGCAATGCATCCAAGTGATTGAAGTACAGTTGGTAGATGTGCCTTATCCTCCATCATATCAACAAGCCTCTGCACAATCAGTATGGAAATGTTAAAAAAAAAAAAAAAACAAATTCTGTATAGATTGATAAATGGGGCCGAAACCAAAACAAGCTGATTCCATTTAGAGAATAAAGAGGTACAACCAAACCTTGCAAAGGACAGAAAGCGAACGAAGCCCATCATCTTTTGTTATAGCAGCAAGAGCATGAACAGCATACTTGGCCTGCCTTCTGGTACCTTCTATACACAATCTTTCGAGAATAAGGTCTACAGAACTGCAAAAATTGACAAATGTTACACAGGCTATGAAACAAAATTGGCTTCAGATGACGTACAAAGCCAGGAGTAAAACCTTGATGAGCTTGCCAGCTGTTCTCTAATAGTACCCCCTGCCCTTGCTAAGACGTGCAGAATGCCTTCTTTTACAGTTTCATTGGCATCTTCAAGTAGGTGCAGCAAATCTTCTTCACTTCCAACAAGCAACAACGGACTATAGCTAGCTAGAATCTGGAAATAGTGAAACCAAATTCAAGCAAAAGGAAGGGCCAGAAACTGAAATTGATTAAAGGTTAATGGACACTTGTCTAGAATGTTAAAAGATAGACAAAAAGATGAAAACTTGTTTATTTCCTTTTGAGAAAATCAGAGAACTGAGACGAAATCATATACCAATATGGAAGGGCACAAAAGAAAAAAAAAGTCACCAGCTCAGACTTCATCAACTTTCGAAACATTCTAAAGCTTATCTACAAGTAACTAAAAGGTCTAGGATTTTACCACCAGCATGTTGGCACATGACAAACATGTTTCTGAATTTTCTGCAGATTTTTGAGATGCAAGTTCCAAGAGAACTTCTTTTGCATGCTCCTTGCTGAAAAGCATGTATGAACACTTCACCGAAAGCACATTCAGGAACTCAAAGAGATAGTGCTTTTCACCAAGGGTCTCAAGTAGCTCTTCCTGCATGTAACAGCACAATGCCAAAAAAAAAAAAAGCATAATTTGTCTCACATGCTTTGAAACTGAGCTTTTATAATGGCTGCACTTCTGTTACCAATACCCACCCAGAAGAGGGCGAGCTGTAGCACAAATGAAAACGTTCTGAAAATAAAAAATTTGTCGATATTATACTGATACAATTAGTACTTCATCGATACAAGGCTATAGCAGACCAACAACAAAACAAGTCCCCAAAACCCACAGATCTGAACCCACCTTCACATGACAGTTTGCTTCTGCTAACGCACCCGATATTGTCATTTAATCCCATGGTACAAAATTCATTTTCCTAGTTAACCCTTATTCAAAAAGGTTTTCAAATTTTTAGAATTCCCAACTACTTAATTTTTTCCTTATTGTCTTACATACATATCGTTATTGTGCTTTACCTCTTCCTTCTCTTCCATTGTTTACCTCAATCGAAGGTTTCAAGCGAGATTTATGTCAGGAGATGTCAAGTAATTTTAGAAGCCCAAGGAAGCTTGTTTTAGAGAGAGGTAACGATGTCATATGGATACAGAGAATGGGTTGTAATATAAGTTTAGCACCATATAGACAGCATTGGTAGAGTAACCAGATTCACGTGCTTCTAGCAGAATCCAAAAAATGGAACCTTTATGCCTCTCAGTCTAACAGATTACCTGATTAGCACGAGCTTGATGGAGGCTAGTAGTTGGATCCAACAGAGTCAGTAAAATTCTCCATATATTATCATCTTTTAATTGATCAAGAGCCAAAAATCTTTCCTCAGCCTTTGCAGGATCCACAAAAAACCTTGACATAACTCGAAACAGAAGGATAACTTTTTTGTCATAGTCTGACATGTCAGCATCCTGTATTCAAGATAAGTAATCAGACCCAACTGATTACAAAAAGGGAACTGCTATATGCAGTCGATATCTTGCTAAACGCAACCAACTTGCGCTTTTACCAGTTACACTCAACATAACAATGGCCTGACTAAATTTTTCATTTCTACTAACAATAATATACATTTGGAACTTAAAAAAAAAAAGTTCGAAATACTCGAAAACAGGCACTGAGAATTGAAAATCTCCATTTACGTGAATATAGCTAACCTCAACAGCCTTGATTATCTTCAACTTTGACAATATTACGGGGTTTTATTAAAACATTCTCAAGTTAAAAACTTCAAAATTTCAAAAGCGATTCAAAAACAACGCTGAAAAACCGACCATAAATGTCTCAATATGTCGAATGATTTGAACGACTAAAATGAGGTAAATTTTTTAGGAAATTTTCATCTTAAATTTGTTTATATGTAATTTAATTTTGTTGTTTAGAGTTGCCCGTTATTTGAAACGTAATTACAAAGAAAAAAAAAACTAAAAATAAAAAACTGGCCCGAAGTTTTCCTTTTGCTAGGTCTGGACCCGGCCAACGAGAACTTTCAACTAGATCCGTACCGAAAGTTTCCCGGGGTTGAGCCTGTGCCAGAGCCTGGCTGAAATTTCCCTTTGAATGGGCCTAGATTTGGCAAAGGGAACCCTTCGGCCCAAAATTTGATTTTAACTTTTTAGTATCAGTTCTGAAACACCGTCAAATTTAATTTTTCAAGCACTGTCAAATTAATTTTATTTTTTCAAGTTTCACATGTATTCAAATATGATTGGAGATGAACAATTAAGTTACAAATTAGTTATGTTAAGTGTAATCAATAAAACTACAAGTTCACTGTGTATAGCCATTATAGTATTAAAATGGCACATGTATATGATTTCATAATGAGTATGGAAGCAACTTGTTACACATTCCGAGAATCCGAACCTTAGACGTTTGCTTAAGGGATAGATACTTCTGCATTTCTTGCTGCAACCTTCAGCACAATGAAAAAATTATATGTACATACATAGACATATGTCAGAGCCAACTTCTACGCTAAACTTGTTTCTCATACGATAAATAAATTGGACAAAAATGCGGTAAATTACCTTTGCTTCTGCTCCAAAATTTTCTCCAAAGCTTTCACCTCAACTTTGTCCAGCCCAGCCAAAATTCTTATCCAGTGTCTCACAATCTCCTTAACCGCAATCTCAGACGGAAACAAAGCTCCACATAGGATAGGTTCAATTGCATCTGACCTGCAGACAAAAACAATCTTCTTACGCAGATAGACAAGCATGCATTGTAAGTGAAAGAGGGTAACCACAGGAAGGTAGCCACAAACAACCCATGAATAACTCCCTACCGGCACATAGAAAAAATATGTTTGAATTTCCATGGTAGGAAAAATGCATAGGAACAGTAAACCATGATAAAAAGAGGCAGTTTGAATGAAACTAACAAGTTAACGATCGAACTAACGAGAGCTTGAAGTAGTTTGGTCTTCCACAAAAGCTCGTTCAATGTCTTAATAAACGTGGCATTTCTTGTCTTTCAAAAAAAGAGAATTTGCGCTCATAGATTTCTTTACAAAGTAGAAAGCAAGGTCCCAAAGGGAATGAGTGTTTCACCACGACAAGAAGAGACATGATGTTATCTAGAAAAGAAAACAAAGCCATGCAATTAGTTTTACCCAAGACAGTGAAGACACTACTCGTCTGCGGAGACTGCCAGATCCATAATGGGCACGTGTTCTCAGAATTTCAATTCCCTATTTCAGACCATGGTACCAAAATATGCCAGTTACGTAACGGAATTATTAATTCATGGCAGCTGCTACGCTATTGGCTGCTAACATCAACCACAAAAGCCAATTTTTCAAGGTATATTTTCATAGCTCAATTTATCCAAAATGTTCTTCTGTAAAAAAAATGGTAAATAAGCGAGGAGCAATGGTGTGTATCTGTTACCTCGTCAAAAAGAAAGAACAATGACTTAAAAAATAGAAAATAAACTCATTCCAGATCTCGAAGAAGTCAAAAACTAAAGAATATGATTAAAGTTATGAAAGATTGGCAGCAAGGGCTGGAACCTACAAAACGATGATGCAGCAACTGCGACTTATATAAAACTGATTGCCATGTTTCAACCAGATAGTTGTTCCATGATAAACCCATGTTTATAATTTTATAGGCTAAATTCCTTCCTAAACCATATGATTATAATCCAATCTGAAAGACATTTGAGCAAGATAATCTCAGCAATACTCTAGTGATCCAAATGACCCATATGAGTATGTCATTGTGATTTTACATTAAATTGCTAATGTCTTGTCTGCTGACAGCAAACAAAAATAAAGTCATACTTGAGATAACTAAAATATTAAAAAAAAAAAAAAAAAAAAAAAAAAAAAAAAAACACGATACCACAGTTAAAATTAGTAAATAATTTTGAAGCGAACCTAAAGGCAAGGCATACAACTAGTTACCAAGCGTCCCTTATTTTCAGATATCCGCACTAGAAAAGGGGCACACGTGACTTGCTTATAACACTAGGGCAAGGCAGGGCCTATCGGTACGTTGGCCCCAGTCCCAGGAATTGGGTATTTGTGTGAGAAGGAAGTATATGCAGTGAGACCAAAAAGTCGAATTTTTCAGCAAAAAGAGTAATTGGCTAATTGCCAAGTCTTCTTCCAATAGAATTACTAGTCATCGCATAGGTGACATTTAATGACTTATGGAACATTGCAATATAATTTTCTAGGGGACAAAATAGTCAACTATTAGATAGTGGGTCTATCATAGCACCGAAGCAACAGAAAAACTAAGAAAAAATAAAATAATGTTATGCGAATGACTCCAATTTACCGGAAATCTTTGTCGTAGAAGCATCTAAAGATCTTCCCAGGTATCCAGTCATACTCATTGGCACCGGCTTCCTTGCATTGTAAGCAACAAAGCCTGTAAATCTCAGTAAGTCTATCCAGAGTGTATTTCTTGACGAGCAGCTGCACAACCAAACCTTGTTCAAAGAACAGTACAGGATAAAATATGATGAGAATTATGCAAAGAACAAGGTCATTACGGATTTGTCACGTAGACGTTCTGCAACAAGTCTAGTTGTTTCAACTTTAACAGAACTTAGATTGTAACAGGCTACGTCACAGACTACTGCAACGACTTGCTTGCGCACATTTTCATCATAGTCCAAGAGCCGATCACAGAGCGCAGCTGCAGAATTTGTAATAACATATCAATTAGCCATAATTTAAAAAGTAGATATCAAATAACTCCAGCTTCTCAGCTTTTACCATAAATTTGAGCAGCCTCAGGTCTCGAGGGATTTGAAAGAAGACATTTTTTCACAAAGTCAAGTACAGTCATCCGCACTTCAACCTCTCTATCTGTTAGCCTCTTCAGGAACTCCGCAAATATACATCGAAAGGCTTCAGGAATAACTGAACCTGGGACAGCAAAAAGCTCACCAACCAGATTTACCGCTCTAATGCGAGCTTCTGACTGGTCATTCTGTGAGCAAGCAGAACACAAAATTAGCGAATTTCTAAAGCAGTTAACAAAAGATAAGCAATTCAACAAAAAGGTTGTATTGGAAATTTCAAAAGAATCAAGGACATCATTGGATTTGAAAACATAAGTCTGGCAGTCAGTAGTTACCAATAGTTCTCCTGTTATGTACGGGATAACTCCCGACAAAATCTCGGGTGAGCAACAATACAGATCATATATGACACCATGGTAGTCGATGTGACAATTTGAAGGACCGTCCTCTGACATCGAAGATATAAGAAACTGCTTGACAATGGGTTCAAGTTTAGCAGAACAGCTTTTGATAACATTCATGGCAAGCTTCCTTGAGGCCTCACTCACATCCTATGCACCGATTCAGCAAAATATATCAATTAAAATACATCAAGTAAAATGATCGCACAAGCTTCCTTGCAGCCTTGGAAATTGGAAGTACTTAGGAACCATAAAATGACAACATATAAATCATAATAAAACAGAAAATGAGATGAGAACTCCTCCAATTACAGATGGGGACGGGAGGAGATGCACTTACTTTCTTATTATGTCCCAGAGTTGAAAGCAAAATAAGTAGCAAGTGTTCATTAATGTCCTCACTTTCATCCAGAAGAACAAACATGATTGTTTCCATTGCCGTTAAAACGTTCTCAGGGTGATCATCCCTGCAATGATAACAAATCAAGTATTTCAAATTTTAATATGCCCCAGACCTTAAAGACTGTAAAACTGGTTTATCTATTCACGACACCTTACAATTTGGCACACAAAATAATCCCATATACTGGTAAAGTTGAAAGCAACATATCACCAAGGATCACAGCATATAGAAGCAAAAGTTAGCTTGCGAACTAAGAGTCCACACTTTTTCATAATGCTCAGTATGTGTAAGACAATACGATGCACTAAAATTATTTTAATATGTTAAGGGGGTTGGGCCGCCATCTGGTCCCCCATAGATTAGCCTCTGCACAAGGTGAATTTATAAGTCAACCAATTAGGGATGGATGCTGTAACGATTGTGTTAAGGATGTCATTCAAGCAAAGCAAACCCTTTACACTTAAGTCCACCAATCAAAATTTACAATCACAAAAATTCCATAGTCCGCCATTGGTAGAAGTTCACCAAACCACGCCAACCCTTGCAGGCATACAGTTAAACTCACTTGTGACCAGCCCTACCTTATCTAGTCTTACACATGACCTTGTCCACTATTTTATTACTCATGATTAACCACTTACAAAAGTTACTTTGTGGAAATTGTTAATATTTACACATAAGTCATAGCCATTCCGACTGAGGTGCACAACACTTTTCATCATAACCTGTAAGCATCCCTATTTATTAAAACCAGGCAATTGACTGATGATGATATTTAGTAAGCATACCTTGCGACAGCAAAAAAGGTCCTGAACAGCTCATTTACTAGATCATCGCATTCAAGATCCAGCATCACAACGCATGACCTGTACCTAGCAAGCGTCTCCAATATAATTACTCGCTTACCAAAAGCAGAGCCGCTTATCTCATTTAAACCGCTAAAAGTAGCGACAATTAAACCAAACACATCCTGCAAGATGGAAAGGGGTAGATGACATAGTGAGATGATGATGATGATGATGATGATGATGATGATGATGAGAAAAGAGTTAAAAATAGGATAAACAAAGAACAATGATAGTTGAGGCAATACCTTAAGGATATCATCACTGTAGGGTGCTTCAGGAGCAGTAATACGGGTGATCTCACAGAGACATGATGCAACAATAAGTTTAACATCCTTATCTTGGTGTTTGAGCAGATCGGGTTTGACAATGGCCTTCAAGAAAGGTTGCATTGAATCCAAAACGGAAGCTGATGGAGACTGGTCGACATCGGAGAGAATAGTAATGGCTTGCTGATGGAGCCCAAAAGAAAAAAAAGGTAAAAGAGTTAGTGATAAAGAGTGCAGGTAGACAGTCACAAAAAAAGCATCGAGACAAAGCAGGTAAATAAGTGATATGGATGGATGGATGGTGGATGGTGGATGGTGGATGGTGGATGGATAAGGTAAAAGAGAGAAGAAGAAGTATAAGACGAATTCAACAGAGTTAGGGCATAAGCATAATCACAATCACAATCATGCATACATACATACATACATACATACATACATTCATACATGTTAGGAGTATTCCGTAGCTAGGTGTTACAAGTAATTAATGAATGAATTGATGAAAGAAGAAAAGAGTAATTGCAATTGGGAACCCTAGGGCAGATAGTAGAGAGGAAAACCGAAAAGGGGGAAAACGAAGAGAAGAAGAAACCTTCAAGAGTTTGAGAAGAGAGTCCTTGGAAGGGGGAGGAGGGTCGAGCTTGGATCCAAGCTGCTGGAGCTCCTCCTCAACACCCATACCCAATTTCCAACTTCAACTTCTTCAACTTCAACTTCAACTTCTTCAGCTTCAACTTCAACTTTAACTTCAACTTCAATAAGGGTTTTCAATTCCCCCACAAATTCAACTCTCTCTCTCTCTCTCTCTCCTTTCTCAAAGATTCAATCCTCACTTCACTACTCTTTTCGTTTCGCTTCGTTTCTTAAATCGTATCTACACACTCCAGACTCTCTACTACTCTTCCTTTTCAAACTCCCGTCTCCGCTCTCCCTCGTTATTTTGTGGACCACTTCTTCTTTTTCTCTCTATTTTATACTCCCAAGTTTAGCCTAGTGCTTTTGTCCTGATAGTGGTTAGGGGTTAGTGGTTAAAATATGGATGAAATTTTCTTGGTTTTCATGTTTAATATTCGTCCAAAGAATAATTTGTCCACATTATCTATATGTTTTAATGTTATGATATGACTTACAATAAAATGCGCGAAAGTGATAATTTTCCCTCTTAACTTTATTTAATTGTGAAATTAAACCCTTTAATTTTCAATTGTAGCAAATAAATCTCATAAGGCAAAGTGAAATTCAATCCCCATTTTCAAATTTAACTTAAATTTCAACAAAAAATTCAGAATTATTTTATGCAACTAATATCAATGGCAAAGGACTAATTTAAAATTATAAAATTAATTTAAAATTAATTATTATCTTTTAAAAAATCATAGTAATTGGATAAACAAAAGTATCACTAAGTATAATTAAAAGTATCAATGATACTGACAGCGGGTCGCGCGCTTTCTTTTTTAATTTTTTTGTTTGGCTCAATTTTTGCCCTTCATTCCTTTAATCTAGGGGTTTGTTATACGATGGAACAAATTACTTAAAGACGAAAAGCTCAAATGACTAATCTGCCCTCCCCCTTAATTAATCTTTTACTAAACTAAACTAACCTTATTCCCCTCTTTTCTTTTCCTCTTTTCTATTCCTCACATTTAAAAAAAAAAAAAATAAATAAAAAAAATTTAAACCACATTCATCCAAAATAATTTTCAGAATTTTGAATTTGTTAAGTTTCCTCTTGATTCAACAAAAAATTGAAACCGTACAAATAATTTAATCATCAATATGATTTAATATAAAAAAAAAAACCAAAAAAAAAAAAAAAATCAACCCAGATATTTTTAACCGTACAAATAATATTTTTTATCAATATGATTTACGAAAAAAAAAAAATTAAAAAAAAAAACCGCCGTAGAAAAATCACGGTCAATGGTGGAGGGAACCGTGAATGATACACGGTCAGTGCTGGACAGGACCGTGAAAATCATACAGTCCATGTTGGTTTGGACCGTGATTTTTCTACGGTGCCCTTTTTTTTTTTTTTTAATTCAATCAACATACTTAAAAATACCGTAACACTAATATTTCGCTCATAATAATTAATTTCTACAAAATCAAATTAATTAAAAAGGTTAGGAATACCTGATAATCGCTATCTAAATCGACCGACCTCGACATTGTATTTCATTCAATTTCTCAAACAAAACCCTTTTTTTTTTAAGTTTTACTGTTTTTAGAAAGATAAGTTAAATATAAATTAAAAAATTATATAAAAATTAAATTTTTTTCAAAACTTATAACAAAAAACTAACTAACAAAAAAAAAAGGAAAATCTAAAATATAAATTAATAATAATAAAATAATCAAAAACTACTTTAAAAATTATTATAATAATATAAGGGCAAAACAGTAATTTCACTCTTAATCAAAGTCATTAAATCACTAAAACGTTCCATCTTTAAGTAATTCGTTCCATCGTATAGTAAACGCGTTAATCTAATGGCTTAAATTTAGATGTAGGACTTAAAAATATAAGAGCATTGATACATGTTATTTATATTCATTTTATGCCCCCGGTTTAGTCGCATTTAGCTTGCATTTATTCGTATTTGTTATGATCTTATGAGTTATTTGTTGTATTTCTCGATACTGCTGCCTTTTATTTACATTTTGCAGGTTTTGGTGGTTTTGAGCCAAAACCCGAGACAATTGGAGCAAGTGCGAGAATCGAGACGTCAAGACCAATCCCGAGCTCACGCAGGAGCTCGGAGTGCAAATAAAAGACCAAAGACTAAAAGGACACGAGTGAATAAAGGCCCAAGAAGTAGTTTGGGCCAAGGATGGATTGCACAAGAGCCGGCCCAATCAGGAGGGTCGTAGGTCGACCAGGTACGGCCATTACCGGGCCGCTTTTTAGTTTTTACACGCGAATTTGTTTTATTTCGGGATTTAACTTTAGGAAACTATAAATAGGTTACTTAGGTCGAATTTCACACTTATGCTTTATTTTTACATTAGAAGTTAGGTTTAGTTTACTGCTTATGAGTTCTCTCTCAAAAACTCTCAACTTTAGTTAGTTTGAAGATTGGTTTCCTTGTAATCGTCGGTACTCCGTAAGTTTCAGGTTTTATTTTATTGCAATTACTTTCATTCATCATGTCTTCTTCTCTTTATTGTTTTGCTTTAATTTCCATTATGCGTAGCTAATTTTATAATTAGGGTTAGGGTGATTTGTGATAATTGAGTCAGGACATGTTTTAATTGCTTATATTGATTGAACTTGTGCAAGTTGGTTTCTTCCTGCGCGTTTTATTATCAATTGAATTTAGGGACGCCTTTATTGAATTGAACTTAGGTTGTTTCAGTTTAAGATCGAAAGCCTAATTGAAACTAGACTCACGCGTATTTGATAAGTTAAGTTTAGTAAGTTGCGAGAGCCCGCTAAATTTGCTTAAGGTTAATATTGACTCGAGAGAGCGTATTCCTAAACCTAGCCACTTGCATAGCTTCAATTGATTAATATTTACTTTTGAGTTGAGTTCCTGAATCGATGTCACATTGATCCCGACGCCCTAATCCTCCTTTTATATATTCTTATAACATCTTTCTTGCTGTTCTTAGTTTAGTTTAAAACAAACCCTTTTTCACACCTGAGTTAGACCTGTTTACTCCGTCTTTTGCTTAAAACTACACCGTTTCCCTGTGGATACGATCCTGCTTGCCGCTAGCTACTTGTTAGTGTTTTTGTAGGTTTATTTTGATTAGACGTGCGACTTTAGCCTTGTCAATTTTGGCGCCGCTGCCGGGGAAACGGCTTTGTTAGTTTTAGTTTTTGTCAGTTGTTACAGGTTTTTCTCTCTTGTCTCAAGGAACCTAGTTCCTTGAGACCGTTTCTTATCGTTTGCTTGTAGTTTTGTTTATGCACAGGTCACCTACAGGTTTAGTTCCATTTGAGCCTGAACCTGAGCGCGAATTACACAGACTACGTAAGGAAGCGAGTAAGTTAATCGATCTTGATTTTGAGGAAGCGTCGCATTCGGAGTCTAGTGCAACGCGATCGTCCTACGAGGAGGACACACCACCTATTACTCCAGTTTCTTCTCCGCCACGTGTGACTATGCCGAAGCTCTATAGTCACTCGGTACCTAAACCAGAATCCATTCCTAATGGATTCACGATGCCCGCTACTCTGCAGGGCAACTTTGAGATCCGCCCCGCCTTTCTTACTTTGGTGGAGCGGAACGGTTTAGTGGTTATCCCACCGAGGATCCTGATCGACATATGCGAGTTTTTACGGACTATTGTTCGACTATCAAGCGGCCGATCACGCAGAGCAAATAAGGAGATCTTTGTTCCTTTTTCTTTAAAGGATCGAGCTCGTGAGTGGATCACGGACCTCGACAAGCTCGCTGCAGGTATAACTGATTGGAGGGGGTTAGCTCTGGCGTTCTATGCAAAGTTTTATCCTCCAGAGCGCACCAACCAAATGCGGAGTCAGATTCAGGGTTTCAAGCAGACATACGATGAGACTTTAGCTGAAGCTTGGGAAAGGTATAAGAAGCTCATACGGGATTGTCCTCACCATGGGCTGAACGACTGGCTCGTGATCATGACCTTTTACAATGGTTTGTATGTTGAAAGTCGGGCCATTTTGAATTCTGCTGCGGAGGGACGTTTTGCTAACAACGTCGATGATGATAAAGCTTGGGCATTAATCGAGGAGATGGCGATACATTCGTCACAATTTGGGAAGCCAAGGGGTAATTCACGGTCTGCACACCAAGACCGTGATAAGGAGAGTATTAGCGCGCTCACTAGTCAGGTTGCCGCGCTGACCACACAGATTAGTATGATGAATGGCGGTGGTTCTTCTAGTGCTCATGTGAAGCTGTCGCAGGGCACGATTCGGGTTATTCTACGGGGTATGCTACGCCCCAGGAGCAGGTTTACGCTTACCAATCTTATAATCAAAACTTGCCCTACCAAAATCAACCCGGTTACGATCGCTCGCTTTTATCTTATCGTAACCAGAATGTGCTGAACCCGACTACCCAACCACCCCAAAACACTCCCTACACTCCCCCTCACAAAAATTTCCAACAACAACAACCCACCTATCAAAAGCCACCCTATGTCCCTCCACCACAACCTACACCTGCATCTGACCCTCTAACTGAAATGCGCTCTATGATGATGGCCATGCAAAAGATGCAGATGGATACTCAGAAGATGCAAATGGAAACGAATCAGGCCGTTAAGCATCTCGAGACACAGGTTGCCCAGATTGCTACGTTGCAGGCGACCCGTCAAAGGGGTCAACTACCTCCGCAAGGCGACCAACCGAAGAATATTGAGCATGTTAATGCGATTCAGTTGCGGAGTGGGCGAGCATATGATGGTCCTACAGCGCCTAGGTCTGAAGAGCTGAGTAGAGGAGCTGCTGGAGGAGATGGGGAAGAAGATGAAATGTCGACCGAGGCTGAAAAAACAAAACAGACGCCACAGCCGGTTGACCGGCAGCCGGTCCGGGACCGGCTGGCAGGGCAGCAGCAGGTTCCGGGAAATGCTTCTAAAGACATGGCTCCGAAAATTCAAATCAGGTTGCCATTTCCACGTAGTGCACGTCCGGCCAAAGTGGACTCCCAGTTCAGTAAGTTCTTCGAGATCATTAAAAGTTTGCAGTTAAACGTTCATTTTATTGATTTAATTCGTGAAGTTCCTGCTTATGCTAAATTTATGAAGGAGGTCTTGCTTAGGAAGAGGTCTTTGGATGAGGTTGAGTTGGTTGCTTTTACGGAGGAATGTAGTAGTTTTCTGCAGGGTAACCCTCCCCTTAAGCTGAAGGATCCTGGTAGTTTTTCTATCCCCTGCGCTATAGGCACCCATGCTATTGATAACGCCCTTTGTGACTTAAGAGCTAGCGTGAGTGTGATCCCCTATTTCATCTGTAAAAAGCTTAACATGACCACTTTTGGATGTACCTCTATGTCTATTCAGATGGCTGACCGTTCGGTTAGGAGACCTCTAGGTGTTTTAGAAGACGTCCCGGTACGGGTTGGAAAGTTCATTATCCCCGTAGACTTTGTTGTGCTTGACATACCCGAGGATTCTCATATCCCGGTTATCTTAGGGAGACCCTTCTTACACACCGCCGGCGCGCTTATAGATGTGGGTAATGGGACATTGACTTTCACGGTGGGGGGGAGAAGTTAGTGTTCACTCAATCTAGTGTCCCGAGATCGCCTATGCAGTTAGAGTCGGTTTGTGCTATTGACGCTATACCTCCGTCTCACTCTACTGGAGACACTTTAGAGGTCCTTTCTGTTGTCTCTCCTTGTGCAGGTTTGTCGACGAGCAGCTGCAAGACTGGTTTGGGGGAGAGGAAATTGCTGAAGGCCGACCTTTATACTGCTAGTGATGGAGACGGGAGCCCCACGGTCGAGTCGCCCGGAGCACGAGGTCGATATGGCGAGCTGTTTAAAGAAGAAATCCCTTGCGTGCTGATGCTTGATGATGATCTGCCTCGAGGAGGTAGAATCTTGCTGCATGCTGACCGCATTTCGCCGAGTGAAGCTGTCGCGAATGGCCAACAACCTTGGCCTAATTATACTTGATCTTTGAAGCCTTGAAGAGTCGTGCGGGACTATAAACCAGCGCTTCCGGGAGGCAACCCGATGACGTTGTATTTTGATTGAACTTTGTACTTTTGTTTGGTTTGTTTTGTTGACATTTTACGTTATTTGAGCACGCGAGGACGAGGGTATTATTTTCTGATTTTATCGCGCAGGTACTTTAGGACTTTTGTCCTTAGTATTTTTGAGAAGACGCTACGAGGAAGATCCCAGTGCCGACGGCCGCCTCGACTCGCAAAGACCGTAGTCAAATTTGAAACAGAGGAAAAACGCAAAAATTGGAAAAAGCATGGGAGGCCACGGCCGTCTGGGCCGCCCCACGTTCTCTTCGCCGTTTGTTCCTTCTTCGTGCTACTCAAAGTACTTCATCGTTGGGTGAATTGGACGATATACGTGGAATATTAGCCGCGCTCCATGATTGACTTCGGTTTGGGGAGCTCAGGCTTTATCATGTGAGCACTCTTTACCCCTTTTACCCTCCTTTCTCGTCTTTGTTTTCCGTACCCCGTATGTTATATGTCCTCCTATGTTTCTGTGGTTGTGCTGTTTTCCACATTGAGGACAATGTATGATTTGGTTTGGGGGAGGGAAGCACTCTCGCGCTTATTAGTTTAGTTGCATTTCATTTTGTGTGCGTTTATATTAAAAACCCAAAAAAATTGAAAAATTTCAAAAATTTACAAAAATACGAGTCTTTTTGGTCTGCTTTGTCACGTTTGGCGAATTGATTAGTGCGCTTACTTTGATCTTTAGCATCTCCGAGTCGACTTTCTATCGTCGTAGCTGCACTATATGTTTGTTTCCTATTAATAGATTGCGAGTCTCAAACACTAGCCCACTTGTATTTGCTTAATTCTTATCGCTTTTCGTTTGTTTACTTTCGACTTTGACATTCAAGCTTGGCAATGGTTTGTGGAATGTTTGGTTTGTTGATTTGCGGTATGATTGGAAAGATATATAAATATGTTGGAGCAGTGCTTCGATGCTCTCGGAGGGGACTCATTGATTTGAGTGACCACAGTGGCCATGAATTTGGTTGCGACCGATAGTATGAGCAATGACGTAACCCTTAAGGAAATATGTGTACCCGAGCGCGATCTTTACCGAGTGAATGTCAAGCTAAACGGTACTACATACGAGGGATGCTCCACATTGCGCGAAAAAGAAAGAAAAAGAAAAAAGAAGAGAAAAGAATGGATTGTGGTAAGAATTGGTTGATGGAAAGTGGTACGTTCGGTTGGCCTTGCTTGAATTGAAAATGTCGTCAGTTTTACTTTTGCGAAAGCGTTAGAGGCTAGTGGTTTAATGTGGTGTGAATGGTTGCGACTTGTGCTCTATTTTCGGTGAAACAGTCTATGGTTGTATGTTTATGTGCATAGGTCGTCCACTTCGAGATACTAGCATGATTAGTTCTTGTCACTTTGATTTTCTCCGACGCTGTTTGCTTGAGGACAAGCAAGGGTTTGGTTTGGGGGAGTTTGATACATGTTATTTATATTCATTTTATGCCCCCGGTTTAGTCGCATTTAGCTTGCATTTATTCGTATTTGTTATGATCTTATGAGCTATTTGTTGTATTTCTCGATACTGCTGCCTTTTATTTACATTTTGCAGGTTTTGGTGGTTTTGAGCCAAAACCCGAGACAATTGGAGCAAGTGCGAGAATCGAGACGTCAAGACTAATCCCGAGCTCACGCAGGAGCTCGGAGTGCAAATAAAAGACCAAAGACTAAATGGACACGAGTGAATAAAGGCCCAAGAAGTAGTTTGGGCCAAGGATGGATTGCACAAGAGCCGGCCCAATCAGGAGGGTCGTGTGGTCGACCAGCCGTGCGGCCGTACCGGGCCGCTTTTTACACGCGAATTTGTTTTATTTCGGGATTTAACTTTAGGAAACTATAAATAGGTTACTTAGGTCGAATTTCACACTTATGCTTTATTTTTACATTAGAAGTTAGGTTTAGTTTACTGCTTATGAGTTCTCTCTCAAAAACTCTCAACTTTAGTTAGTTTGAAGATTGGTTTCCTTGTAATCGTCGGTACTCCGTAAGTTTCAGGTTTTATTTTATTGCAATTACTTTCATTCATCATGTCTTCTTCTCTTTATTGTTTTGCTTTAATTTCCATTATGCGTAGCTAATTTTATAATTAGGGTTAGGGTGATTTGTGATAATTGAGTCAGGACATGTTTTAATTGCTTATATTGATTGAACTTGTGCAAGTTGGTTTCTTCCTGCGCGTTTTATTATCAATTGAATTTAGGGACGCCTTTATTGAATTGAACTTAGGTTGTTTCAGTTTAAGATCGAAAGCCTAATTGAAACTAGACTCACGCGTATTTGATAAGTTAAGTTTAGTAAGTTGCGAGAGCCCGCTAAATTTGCTTAAGGTTAATATTGACTCGAGAGAGCGTATTCCTAAACCTAGCCACTTGCATAGCTTCAATTGATTAATATTTACTTTTGAGTTGAGTTCCTGAATCGATGTCACATTGATCCCGAAGCCCTAATCCTCCTTTTATATATTCTTATAACATCTTTCTTGCTGTTCTTAGTTTAGTTTAAAACAAACCCTTTTTCACACCTGAGTTAGACCTGTTTACTCCGTCTTTAGCTTAAAACTACACCGTTTCCCTGTGGATACGATCCTGCTTGCCGCTAGCTACTTGTTAGTGTTTTTGTAGGTTTATTTTGATTAGGCGTGCGACTTTAGCCTTGTCAAGCATGTACCGGATCTTGCCTATATATAAACGCCTTTTCTAAAATGTCAATTATGTTACAATTTTATATGATATTTGATATAACGACTTTTCTAAAATGTCTTACTAAGTTCATGAAAAAATTCAAAAGTATTCATTAGTTTGTATCTTATTGGAAAAGTGAGTCATTTGAATTATAATTTACTAAGATTAAATGTTTATTTCAGGTCAGGTTAGGGTCGAAATTTTGGACAGATTAAATGTTTATGTTGGGGGTGGAAAGCTCCCGGGCCCGATCACCTTGGGCCGGAAGGATCCATGGGCCGGGGGCATCCCATATGCTAGGAAGGCTTTTAGGTCTCCCCGGGTCTGGGGCATCCGGGGCCTACATCGGGTCCGTACTGTACGGACCAACACCACTAGGAGACAAATTAAGGTTGAGTATAAATAGGTAACTAAACCCTAAAAAATGGGATACACACATAACACAAAATACTACACAAAAGGTTTTTCTCTCTCTTCTCTCTCCCTAAGTTTATTTGTCTTCATAACTGACTTGAGCGTCGGAGGGCCATCACCCGGAAGGCCCCGGGGCTAGGTTTTTTACGTTATTTCAGGCTGAGAGAAGGACCGAGACCATCAAGGAGCTAAGGACCGCCCAGGGACTTAGTTTATTTAGTTTGTAATCCATATTCAGCTTATAATCGTTTGTATTTAGTTTAGGTATTTAGTTCCTAACTTTATACCCGAAACAATTGGCGCCGTCTGTGGGGAAAATCTTACAAAAATCTTACAAAAAGCCATGTCAAACCCTCCGCAAGAACCAAGAAAAACAGTAGAGGGAACCTCCTCCCCGGGAGGGGGTGCCGGTGGCACTCTTCTGGAAACCGAGCTGCAAACGCCTCTGACTCCAGAGGAGAAAAGAATGATGAGCGCCTTCCTCCAACAGATGAGGAAGCCGCCACCGACTGAGACTCCACCACCCGAGCCAAGCCAGCAGAAATCTCCCCCAAAAAGGGATCCCATCCCATCCGTGACGCCCAGGAACCTCTTCCATGAGGAAAACAAGACATCAAGCAGTGACAGTTCATGGAAGGACTCGGAGCGTGCGTGCTCAACATCCCAGTCATCACCTTTAGTAGAGGAAGTGTCAAAGCCCGAGATTCCACGCACTGAGAGGCCCAGGCGCAACAAGCCCAAAGAAAACAAGGCGCAAGGAAAGGTCACAGTAAAGTCGCCCCTGGCCCCCTCGGTGCTGGAGTACCCTCTACCACCCAAGATGAAGATACCAACAATACCTCTTGTAAAAGCACGATCAAGGATGGAATTAAAGACGGGATGAAGCAAAGACGGAATGCACACAAGGTTTAATGAAATCTGAGGAGTTTTTGGGGAGGTTTAGAGTGTTTTATGAGTTTGTAAAGAGGAAAATGAATCGAAATTAGGGGGTATTTATAGAGAAAGGCGTGAATAGTGCACCCCTGACCATCGTACGACACGTGTCGACCAGGGAAGATGAAACGTCGTTACTTTGAGATTTGGAATTCAAAAATTGCGCCAAAAGTTGGAAGTGTATCCAACACGCTTCTTTCAAACGGGAATGGAGTGACAGGAAGGCAGGCAGCATGGGCAGGTAGAAGTAAGTACGCCCCGGTTGCTAAGGAAAATGGCTAGTCAACAACAATCGGGGCATACAGGGCAAGCTTGAAGCTTCCCCTGCATGGGGGCAGTTGTTGGGGGTGGAAAGCTCCCGGGCCCGATCACCCTGGGCCGGAAGAATCCATGGGCCGAGGGCATCCCATATGCTAGGAAGACTTTTAGGTCTCCCCGGGTCTGGGGCATCCGGGGCCTATACCGGGTCCGTACTGTACGGACCAACACCACTAGGAGACAAATTAAGGTTGAGTATAAATAGGTAACTAAACCCTAAAAAATGGGATACACACATAACACAAAATACTACACAAAAGGTTTTTCTCTCTCTTCTCTCTCCCTAAGTTTATTTGTCTTCATAACTGACTTGAGCATCGGAGGGCCATCACCCGGAAGGCCCCGGGGCTAGGTTTGTTACGTTATTTCAGGCTGAGAGAAGGACCGAGACCATCAAGGAGCTAAGGACCGCCCAGGGACTTAGTTTATTTAGTTTGTAATCCATATTCAACTTATAATCGTTTGTATTTAGTTTTGGTATTTAGTTCCTAACTTTATACCCGTAACAGTTTATTTAAGAAAATAGACACTATTAGACGACTTGGACTTCATTATAAGGGCTGCGTCGACAACCTCGTCAACATATTTATGCAGCCTTGGGTCCGCAAAATAGGCTTGGGTGGACTGTGTAGCGGAGAAGACGGGAAGGATTGAAAACGATGTTGTCAAATTCATTATTCTTAAAGCGGCGTTCGAGTACCACGCGTGGAAAGTGACAACGTTCCTTTGCATCTGCAGATACAGTCCATGGACATCCTACATTGAAACATCACACATAAGTCTACTCTTCATTGAAATTCGCCTTTATTTTATGTTATATTTTTGTAAATAAAATAAATTATTACAATATTGAAATTCTTTTTTTCTTTCTTAAAATCTTTTTTTTTTATGATATTTGTTGTTAGTTAAAATCAATTATTAGAACATTGAAATTCGTTTTATTGCAGTTATAATCTCGTTTTTTTTATTGCTGCTATTTGTGGGTACTTTAAATCAATTTATAGAGCATTGAAATTAGTTTTTTGTCGGTTAGAATCTTCTTCTTTATTGAAGATATTTGTGGGTAGGTAAAATCAATTTGTAGAACATTGAAATTCATTTTCTGTCTATTAGAATCTTTTTTTTTTATATGATACTTGTGGGTTGTTAAAATCAATTTTTAGAATGTTGAAATGCTTTTCAAAGGCAGCAAGTAAAGGTAGAGTTTTAACACAACAAATTTGATATTCTAAAATGAGATGATAATGTTCTTAAATATTTAGCAAAATGGTAGTTTCAAAAAAAATTGACTGAATAAAAAAGAATGGTTAAAATGCAATAAGAAAATTGTAAGGGGGGTACACTATAAAGAAAAACGAGAGCACTTATATAAACAACCTTTGACCGGATGTCATCATCGTCGTCAACTTCAGCTGGTAGCTGAATGAACTTAGTTCTTACACCGCTTAATTTAGGTCCCTGCTGCACGTCCTCTGATGGTGTGGGGTGAACCTGTATAACAACCTCTTCTTGACGATATGAGCTGTCAAGGCATCGAGGATACCTAACCGATGTCCACAGCTGACGACCTAACTTCCCCCTAACGAGCTCCCCTTCAACCTCTCAAGCATCTTCTCGTGATCCCAGTGTTTCACAAGAGGGAGATCGCTAGGTGTCGGCTGCCCTCTAAAGTCAAATCGATGAAAATACTTAATCATTAAAAAAGGCCAACACCCACGCAAGCAAATTAACTTCTCGCGTTTCTTGCAAGCAGCAGAGACAGGAGAATCAAACACATACGTACACCAGTCAAATTGACTTATTCGTTGTACGTCCTCAACAGTGGAAAGTAACGTCATATCAACACCAGCATTTGATGTGGGGCACAAGAAATAAGAAACGCTAAAATGAACAAACAATTGCTTATATAAACCAATCCCACCCTCGGTGTCAGCCATGATCGCCTTCTCAACGCAATCTATCGGAATGAGAGCAATGCTTTTCAGAACGTTAAAAATCCTCCTCCATCGTTATTTAACATCTTTCACAGCATCTGACCTCGCCTCCTTCATACGACCCGTGGCGAGTTTAGGGAGAGGAACACGGCCAAGTGGCAACATCTTAAATCAATTTATAAACTCAAAATCACAGTTTCAAAAACTTTTCAATTAGAAAATAGTTTGAACATTTTCAAAATTGATGCATATGGAGATTCTAACACAAACTAACCAAGAAAGAATATGTTTTGATACCAATTTTAACACCCTGAAAATTTTGGCTATTTTGAAACTAATAACTATAAATAAAGTGTGCAAAACTCAAGGTATTATAATGAATATTACAAAATACATATTCGCCAAATGAAACAAATTCTCTTCACTTCAAAATATACTTGACTTCACTCAGAGTCCCCAAAGCTACCTGTACCAGTTAGTTTATTTAAATAAACTGTCTCAATCAGTGAGGAGTAACTAAATTCTCTTTTATCATTTAATATGTACGATGTAAGGCGTCATATAATCAAACAGCATACTCAAATTAGTCCAAAAATAAGTGTCAGCGGAAGTCAAAATATAAGTATGCGATCAAAGACAACTATTATCACCCTTAATATTACATCAGGCGTGAATATTATATATTTTGACAGAATTGTGACCAATACTACATATAATTTATATTTAACTTTAAAACAAAAGATTTAAAGTGAACAATGATTATAAGTCGTTTATATAAATTTGTTAGTATAATAATACTCCCTCCATTCACTTCCATTTGCATCAAAGAGAAAAAAACTCACTATTCATTCAAGTGTGTAATTTTTGGAATTTCTCATAACGTATTAAATAAAATATAGTCATGTGAGATCTTGTTTTATAGGTTTTAACGAGTACAATAAGAATATCTAAATTTTATAATTTTTAAAAACGTAAAACTCTATATATTTGTGTCCCAACATTCGCGTTGGCAAACGTGAAAAAGTAAATGATGCAAATGGAATTGAATAGAGGGAGTACAATAAAAGGTTTACAACATTAGTGAAGAAAATAGCTTTAACCTATTTTTACAGATTGAATTATTCATAATACAAATATAGTAATATAATAGATTAGCATTTTGATCTCAATGAACCCAACATCAGTGCAGGTCGAACTTTCCGACACTAACTAGAAAGAGAGTCGAACTTCTCCTTTCCAAACTATGGTAATAAACGGGTACAGAACAGTATCTCAAAGTTTAAGACTGGCCAGACTCTCAAGCGCATCAAACTTTACACTTGAACGACACCATAGACTATCTCATGAGTTTGTTGATGCTGCCCAACATAAGTGTGCTAAGTACAGGAATTTATGCACATCGTCTGGTTATGGTTTCCTACCCTTCTCTTTCTCTACACTTGGGGAGTTGGATTCAGATGATGTGACATTGCTTAAGCGGATACAAAAATACTCTGCGTCCCATGATGCAGGGGTTCGCGTAACCGCGTATATTTTTACTAGGCTTAGCTTTTCTATAACTAAAGGGGTGGGGGCCCAGATTGTGTCCCGGTTGCCCACCAACTTCTTGTAAATTTTTTTGCATGTGCCTTAATAAACGTTTCTTGATAAAAGAAAATTAATAATAATAATAATAATAATAATAATAATAATAATAATAATAATAATAATAATAATAATAATAATAATAATAATAATAATAATAATAATAATAATAATAATAATAATAGTAATAATAATAATAATAATACCTACCGTGAGTCGAACTTCTCAACAACAGTCATTCAATCAAAGCTATCATTTTTAAATACCTCTTGAGTCAAACTTCTCAAGAGTATAAAAAACTGAGGCATTAATATATACGCAAACGGCATAATAATCATTATAATGAGTCGATAATTTAATTCATAATTACAAAAATAATACTTCCTCCATTCCATTTGATTCTATACATATTCCTTTTTCGGAAATTCCAATCAATTCTATACATTTCTATTTTAGTCTCTACTTTATTAAACTAAAAGACCAATATACCCTTCACTAATACCCACTCAACCCACTTGCAAACAATAAAGTAGGGGTATTTAAGTAATTCCATTATCTACCCCACTTGATTTTCTTCTACCTTAATTACCGTGTTTTGGTCAAACGTATAGAATCAAACGGAATGGAGGAAGTAATAGTTATCAACTCAATCCAATAATTTTAGTAATAAATTAACTTGGTCGTAATCAAACGATTTAAAACTTGACCATATCAAAATATAAGGATTATACAATATACGTTTTAAATATTAAGATCAAGTTCAAAGTAAAATAAGTACTTTGGTAATTACTTAAACGAGTTAACTTTTATGAGAAATGACATTCTTACGACGTTCACCGAGGTCACAATTTAAGTCATTAATGATGTGAAATATACCAATTAAAGGTCAATATATATATCTATAACTTTCATGGTTTACTATACGTTTTAGCCAACTAAGTCAATAAAATGGTCAAAACAATACTAGGACATTGTTGTCCAACCCAAATCAGTTTACAGCACGTCGAAACTTTACGAGCAAAATTATTACGATTTAACAGTAGCAACCCATAAAAGTTTGTTTATAAATTTAGAAACTAGGCTCAAAGGGCTACAATTTAGACTCACAGAATAGTATCATAGAATATGTATACTTTTAACACCCTAAAAATTTCGACCATTTTAAATAAAACCAAAATTTATAAATGACGAACGCCAAAACTCAGGGTATATAACAAATATTACATAGCCTTTGAAACATATATAATCTAATCTAATATATATATATAAAGCAGAAACCATGGTCTCTATGGTCGACATTTGTCGCAATATAATTGGTCTAAAAAATTAATATTAGTATTATTTATAATTTTACTATTGCTAAGATTTTAGATGAAAAAATATTAACATATGTAACTTAAAATATAAAACTAAATCTACAATTAAAATCTTTACTATATTAGAACTTTCCAAAAAAAAAAAAATAATTGAAGATGTTTTTAATTGAGAAGAAAAATAATAATTTCAAAATAAACAATTATATGACACATAATTACCTTATTTAATTTTTAGGTAAGTCTCCATCCCTTTTTGTATATATATATATACGGAGTATACATCAAAAATTTTAGCTAGATCTTTTTAGGTACGTACTATGTTAAATAGTTTTACTTTATTATGTTTTAATTATGATTACAATTTGTGTTAAATTTATTTTTTACGGTGTCTTTGATAAGAGTGTTTAAAATTTGAATATTTTTATTTCTTAATTACTATGTTCGATACTTAAACATAGCTTGATTAAATTACTGTCGATTTTTTTTTCTTTGTATGTTGTAGATTTATATTTTACGTTCAAGATTTGAAGTTTTTTTTATTGAACAAACTTGATTATAACCCAATAGAAAAACTAATGAATATGTAACATGAAAGGTAAAAATATGTAACATGAAATAAAGGTAAAAGTGATGTACAATATCTTTGAGCTAATATGTCATAAATAGTAAATGTATAAACTGGACAAATATTAAATATAATGCAAATTTATATAAAATTATTAAATTTTTAATGTAAATATAGTTAGCCCGGGCGGGGCCGGGCATGCAAACTAGTAAATAAATATAACAAAACACACTTTTTGCAAAAGAAACAATTTTCTTCACTTCGAAAATACTCGACTTTTTTCACAATACCACGGAGCTACCTGTACCTGTCAGTTTATTTAAATAAACTGCCACAATCAGTGAGGAGTAACTAAATGCCCTTTTATCATTTAATATGTACGATGAAAGACGTCATATAATCAAACAACATACTCAATTATTTAGTCCAAAAATAAGTGTCAGCGGAAGTCAAAATATAAGTATGCGATCAAAGACAACTATTATTCTTAATATTACATCAGGCGTTAATATTATATATTTTTGACACAATTGTGAGCAACACAACATATAATTTTTTTTTTTTTTTTTTTGTAGAAAATAGCTCAATTCCATTTCAATCCAAATAAAGATTGTACATCATGGCCCATTAAGTCATTGTATCACATCCTTATCATCCTCGTATCTCAAAGAATACAAAATCCTAATGCTAACATTAGATTGAATTTGTCTTACAATTCAAGCAATAGGATTTTCCCTTCCTACAAAGATTCTATTGTTTTTTTTGCATCCATAAAGCATTTATACCCGTGATGTGTGCATTTTATATAGATTATTTGTCCCCGGTTTAGTTGCATTTAGCTTACTTTTAGTCAAGATCATTATTGTTCTATGAGCTATTTGCTACATACTGCGGTACTGTTGTTCCTATTTATATTTTGCAGGTTTTGGCGGTCCTGAGCCAAAACCCGAGTCGAGTGGAGCTCGTATGAGTACCGAGACCATAGGACCAAGCTCGAGCTTATACGGGAGCTCGGGACAAGAGTAAAAGACGCATTGGATCAAGGCCCAAACAACAAACGAGGCCCAAGTGAACGAGAAGAAGCCCGGCCCAAGTTGGTGGACCGGCCGGTTAGGTCTGGCCGGCCGGCTACGGTGTCCTTTGCGTCGGTTTGATTTAATTCGGGATTGTTTTTGGGAAGTTGTATATAAATACTCTTAGAACGAAATTTGGAAACTTATGCTTTATTTTAGTTTTAGTTTAGAGCTAGTTTACTTTATCTCTCTAGAAACTCTCTAAACACTTAGATTAGTTAATTTCAAGATTTGATCTTTACTTTGCAATTTCAAGATTTATTCCAGGTTTAATTTCTATTGCTTTTATTTTAATCGTCATGCATTATTATTGTTATTATTATTGTTTTGTTCATTCCTTTATCATGAGTAGCTAATTTCATATTAGGGTTTAGGGGAATTTTCGATATTTGATTCAGGAACATGTTTTAACTGCTAAATTGATTGAACTTGTAAAAGTTGATTTCTTCCTACGCGCTTATATTATCAATTAAACTTAGGGACGCCTAAATTAAATTGAATCTTGGTAGTTTTGATTTAAGATCGAAAGCCTAATTGAAACTAGACTTACGCGTATTTGATGAGTTAGGTTTAGTAAGTTGCGAGAGCCCGCTAAATCTGCTTAAGGTTAATATTGACTCGAGAGAGCGTATTCTTAAACCTAGTCACTTGCATAGCTTCAATTGATTGTTATTTCTTATTGAGTTGAGTTCCTGAATTAATGTCATAATGAACCCGATGCCTAATCTTTCTCCCTTATACTTTTGCCCCTTTTTTTTTTATTACTCGCTTAGTTTAGTTCTCTTATATTTGATTATTACCCTTTGAAATAACCTAATTAAGTTCATCGAGGTAAACTTCTGATTACACCGTTTTTCCGTGGATTCGACCCTGCTTGCTGCTAGCTACTAGTTAGTTGTTTTGTAGGTTTATTTTGATAAGGTGATACGACTTAGGCTTGTCAACCCGCAACAAGACACCCTACAATCCATTTTGACTTCCAAGTGTTCCTTCGCATCCCCTATTTCGCCATTTTCAGCTCGTACTTCAGACTTCGAACCCTTCTTGTGATTCTCATCCAGACCCATAACTCTTGCATAATGTTCCTTGAGAAAGAACAATCAAAGAAAACATGAGCATTGTCCTCAAAGCCATGCTTACACAACACACACCATTTCACCATGACCAAACCACGTTTACACAAATTATCTACTGTCGGAAGGAGCTTCTGAATCGCAGTAGCTACCATCACGTATTTTTTAGTAATTTAGTACTTAATTAGTTGTTAAATAATTTGTTTTCGCCGAATTTAGGGTGATGTTTATTCATTTTTTCAATTTAGGGTGATGGTTGTTCATTGTTTCTATCTAATTTGGTTAACAGTTTTGAATTATGTATGAGACCTTGAGTCTCGATTGTTACATGAGTGCTTGAATATTATTCGATGTAATTCAATTTTTTTTTTTGTTTTTTTTTTTTTTTTTTTTTTTTTTTTTTTTTTTTGGTTGCGCATCGTATTAAGTGATGAATTTTGTATCCTCCAGCCAAACAAGTTCAGTGATCTTTTGGTTTTGTATATATATTATCTTAGAAGTCATGATCTAGACTTTGTAATACTATAAAAGTCCTAAATAAATTGGATTGTGTACATTGCAATACTATGGTTATGATTTTTGTTTTTCCTCACATCATATTTTAAACGTTTTAATTATAATTCAAATTTGGATTGTGTTTTGTGAAATGATGTTGGTGCATTTTGCTGTTGAATTCCCTGGTTTAGTTTCTTTTACTTTAATTATTCAGGTTCGTTTATGTTGTCAAATGTGGCATTTTGTGTTCCACACTTGGATCAATATAATCGCACTTTTTTTTTCTACTTAAAGCTTATTATTATAGTCGATTAATCTAGTTTGGTCAAACAATCTGAATTTCAGCTATTTCATCTAATCGATAAAGAGTTTTAACACGTTTGTATTTGAGCCCAGTCCCTGTTCTGCTCGTACATTAATTCATAATGTTGTAGTTAAAAAAACTCATTGGTTTTTCTTCAACAGAAACATTAACTGGTCAGCCTGTGAGCGAGCTTACGCCTCGCATCAATCTATTTGGACCTATCAATAAAGTCTTCTACAATGTTTATCACATGGACGAACTAGTCAACAATCGCTGACAATTGCGTTGTATCCACTGTAAGCATTCATTTCACATCAAGACTTGCATTATATTACATGATCTTTATGAAGGAATACTCATACTTCACTTTCATTCTTTTAAAATGCCGATTCATGAGTGGGGTATTCCTTCGACTTACTAATTGATATTTTGTACAAAATGAGTCAAGAGCTTCTCCGAAACAACCAAGGTTCTTGGCTGTGATAGTTGAATTTTTTTTGTCAAAAAATGTTCACCACAGAGACCAAATTTGATTACGGCTTTAGTTGGATTCCATGAATTGTTATCAGAGAGGTCGTTTACCTTAATGAATGTTCTATGAATCGTAAGCTCCTATAGTAATCCATAAGGGTGTTTTCACACTAATTATTTCAGCAGAGGAATAGCATATTAACCTTTCTCTAGATTATTTTGATAGAATAGCCGCCTTAGGTTGGTTTTTCTTCTATGCTATTTTAGTATACAACAAAATTGTTTTCTAAAATATCGTTTTAAAATCGATTGGTTGCTTGGCTGGTAAATTATAATCGTGCTAGTCTTCAAACTTCAACGTCATTTCAAATGGAAATGTGTCGGTGCTATTTGGTTCAAGTAACAACTGTACAAGCTAAGGACACAAGTTTGCGTAGATGCGCGTCTTATGGTTGTATTGATTGTATTCCATGCTTTACTTCCTTGGATTTTGGTTTTGACATATCATGATGTATGATGATTATTTTGAGACTTGTCTCATTAGATGTTACAATACGGAATATTGATTATGATATGGTATTTGATTTTAGTTTATCCATTTTCCATTTATATTAAATTTTTTTTTAAAAAAAAAACAAATTAAAAATAAAGAACTGTTGGAGTATTCAGCTGTTCTCTTTTATAAGGAAAAGAGAACGCTCATCCAAAAAATATGTTCTCTATTCCCATGAAAACAAAACACTTTTGTTATGAAATAGTTTCCTTTTGTCAAAACAAAGAGAACGGTCCTCACATACAACTGTTCTCTACAATCTTGAATACAAAACGCCTTTTTAGGATGTTCTCTAAACTTTATAGATCGCTGACGTGAAGATCGCCTATTAGGTGTTCTCTAAAGTCTATTATAACTGTTCTCTAAGCCCATTTTTGTAGTAGTATGATGTGAATGCACTATGATTATGATGGTAGTATCTATACTATGTATATGGAATATTTATTGAAAATATTTATTCCATGTTTTCATAATCTAATTTATTGATTATGATGCATTTATTATATGGTTAGTATATATGATCTGTACATGGTGAGTATACGCAATGTGATAATGATAATTGTTGTTTTCCTGTTGACATAGTATGTTTATGGAGATGTTTATCATGTTTAAAATGTTTGAATCATTATGCATTATGTTTAAATATGTATGTTGAGATGTTTCTCATGTTATAGTTCATCATGAAAATTTATGATTTTGACAATTGTTCTATATGCCACAAGTATTGTTCACATTGTTTTGTAGTAAGTTTTAATACTTGGTATTTTTAATGCTAAATGGAACGGTTTGCTTCCGAATAACTCAAGTAATGTCTAAGGGAAATAAAGGAACATTTATGGCTTTTAGATGTTTTATTTCTAGACTTTAGGACTTATTTGTTGGTGTGATAACATCTTAATGTGATATAATGTCAAGAAGCAATGTCTAAAAATCATTTATTACGTTAAAGAGTGTTTCTCTTTGTTGTACAAATTTATGTTCATAGTTTCACTATGTAAACTTAATGGACAATGTAATTTATTGCAAATTGGCATAATTTGCGATGTGGTATGATTGGTCATGATTGTGAATGATCTAAGGTTAATATATGTTTAATAACCTTGATGTGACTTTTGTAGTCATGGTGATTAATTAAATTCATGGTGGATTATGGCCATGGTCGGTTTGATTATTTACTCAAGTATTCAAGTGTGATGTTTATGCCTAATATGGGTGAGGGTATTTCAAAACTTGAGTGTTCATTTGTCATTGGATGTTCTATGTTTTCTATGACTTGTATGAGAGTCGGATGATACTTCTGTGATTGGTAAATTGCATAAGTAACAAATAATTTGGACTCGACTATTAAGATGTCGGTAAATATGTGCTAATAGTTGGATAGAACTAATGATTATGTGATGTCACATGTCGGTCTTTCTTCGGTTTTAGAAGGACTTTGGATGCAAGTATTAGGCAATTTATTTTGTCATTGTTAATTCTTGTATAAGTGGATAATATATGCTTGTATGGGGGAGGTTCTATTACATAGACCTTGAGAATGAAATTTCACATTAAGTTTGACAGTGATGTGTATATAGCGTTGGCTATAGTCGGTGAAAAGGCTATGAAGCTAAGGATATATCTCAATGATGTTTATTCATGAGCAAAACTAATTTTACCCAAATCTATCATTCGTGATAGTGATATTGCTTTGCTTCTTGTTTTTTTAAATCAAAGAGAATGATGGTGACTACAGCACCTAGTGATTAGATATAACTCGGTGTAAGAGTCAATATCGAATGGGGTAAACTTGGTTTGATTATTGTAAATGAAGTTTAGCAAGCCATTTGACGAAGAGGTTTACTAGAGACTTGGTATAAGTCGGTAAATGGATGGATAAAATCCGTTTTAAATTTATAATGGTGGGATACCCAATTCCCCTCTAATGCAACGTTAGAGGCTGAATTCAATGTTGAAGGCCCACACTTAGAGATTAGAGTACAAGAAATCATCATCCCAAAGGAATGTACTCGGACCTGCAAGTTAAAGGTAGGTTGAAATTTCACATCTTAATAGGTCTTTTGACAAAGCGCATTTGCAGGTGCATGATTTAAAAGATCTACCTATATGAGTGCGAAGTATGGCCGCTTTAAGAGAGCTCGGGTTTGGCTCTTGTATGTACTCATGAATTGATATGGACACATGGCCTAAATAGTGTCGGGAATAACTTTTAGAATTATATTTGAATGTGTATGTATATTATCTTTAAGTGTTCAAATGAGTTGAAGGGTTCAATCCATGGGACACCCCGATTCCCAAGCATTAGGAATGTGTAATATCACTAAGGTGAAAATTCAATCGTCACGACATTTTCATTTATAATTTACATGTTTGGTTTGCTTTGTTGTTTTGTGTAAGTCAAGGACCACACTTAAATGGGGGAGGATTGTTGGTGTTTTGAGTCTAAAAAACACCTAAGGATTTAAGTGTAGTTGGAACTTAATTGAAGTGACATAATCTTAAGTCGTTACCAAGGGTCCGGAGGTGTGGAAAAAACGCCCAAATAAATGTACTAGGAGCTTATGAGAAATTGAGATGAAATTGCGTGTTTTGGGTTAGCCGCACAACGCGGCTGTAGCCTCACGGTGAGGTAAAATCAGAATATGGTAATATGGGTTAGCCGCACAGCGCGGCTGTAGCCTCATTACGCGGCTAATGCGTGTGACGAGTTTCAGACATTTTTTGGTGCGATTTTGGTTGGTTATTCATATAACTAATCCCTTTATTTTCCAAGGGATGTATCTCATTGTTCTTAGTTTATAAATATGTATATATGTTCATCAAATTGATGGGGGAAAATATGATGGAAAATACATTATGTAAAATAAAATCATGGCTGTATGAATCATGAAAAGCACACTTTGATTTAGCAAATGCAAACAATACAAAATTCTCTAAGTTTTCTCTTGTTCTTATGCCTAGACAAGAGGGTTATGGTGATTGTCTTATCCCCGAAGAAATTTCGTGTAACCTGACGCATTTATATGGGTCGAAATACTCTTTAAGGAAAACGATTCTAAATCGTGATTCGATCATATATCCAAGTTCTTTACGATTTAGTAGTTTATCGATACTTGTATCACTACTACAAAATAGAGCAAAAACAACGGCAAAAAAACAACGCAAATTGTAAACTTCCGTTGTTTATAATATTATAAACAACGACAAAAAAAAAAAAAAAAACAAAAAAAAAAAAAAAAAAAAAAAAAAAAAAAATAATTGCGTTGTTAAAACTTTAGACGCCAAATCAAACTCATCATTAAAAACAACGCTAAAATACTATATACAACAGTTTTATAAAAATAAGGGTTTTTTTAAAAAAAACTGTTTTTTTTTAAGTAATAACATTATAGAGCCCTGGTGAATCAGCATTGACTTACCTCTTTTTCTTCCTCTTATGCTCACTATCTTACTTTTGGAGTGTCAGATCACTCACCTATCATGGTGATGGTTCAACCACATAGAATTGAGGGAGTTAAAGGCTTTACTTATTTGACTTGTTGGGCTCAGCATCATGAGTTTTTGGATTGTGTTTCCCAGGCTTGGAGTACACCTGTTATGGGGACCCCTATGTTCTGTCTTTTTGAGAAATTGAAATTTGTGAAGAAGGGGCTGCGAGAGCTTAATACTGAACACTTTTATCAGCTATCTAATAGAGTATTTGCAGCTTCGAAGACGTTGTCTGTGATTCAAGAAGACTTGGTCAGAAAGTCTGATGATGGAGAGCTGATGCTTGTTTAGAAACAAGCTAGGGAGACTTATGTGCGGCTTAAGAATGCGGAGATTAGTATGTTGGCGCAGAGAGCTAAGGTCACTCATGTGAGAGCAACAGATTGTAGCTCTGCTTACTTCTTTAGGAATATTGCTGAACGAAGACATTTGAATAACATTGGGTGTATCACTGATATACATGGAACTATGCATAAGGAGCAATCAAGAATTGTGCAAGCTTTTTTGGAGTATTATCAGCTTTTGTTGGGCTTTGATCAAGTTGTGAATGCTCTTGATCAGCAGTTCATAGCTACTGGAAGGTGCTTGCAATTGGAACACAAGAAGAATTTGTTCACACCCATTACTATATAAGGGAGATCACAAATGCTCTAGCTTCTAGTGATCCTAACAAATGTCCTGATATTGATGGTTATACGTCTGGCTTCTTTCAAGATGCATGGACAGTCACAAAGAGGGAGTTTGTTGAGGTGGTTTTAGATTTTTTTAAGAATAGAAGGATGTTGAAGACTGCAAATATGACTATAGTCACTCTGGTCGTGAAGAAGGCTGCTGCTACATCAGTTATGGACTACAGGCCCATTTCCTGTTGCACTACTTTTTACAAAACTGTGAGTAAGATTCTTCCTAACAGATTGAGGATGGTTCTGACGGATTTAGTAGGGTATGAGCATGCTGCATTTGTGCATGGAAGGAATATCTTTGATAATATAATGCTCTCTCAAGGTTTGGTGAAGGGATATTCAAGGAAAAACATCTCTTCAAGGTGTCTAATTAAGGTGGACATCAAGAAGGCGTTTGACTCACTTAATTGGAAGTTTATTATGCAAATGTTGACAGCTCTAGGGCTTCCAGAGAGATTTATTGGATGGGTCAAGGCATGTATCACCACTGCTAGATATACTCCGAAAATCAATGACACTACTCATGGTTACTTTGAGGGAAGAAGAGGTATTCGTCAAGGGGACCCTCTTTCTCCCTACCTCTTTGTGCTTAGTATGGAAGTTCTTTTCAGGTATCTAAGGCAATTGCCTTTGGTAAGGAGTTTCTCTTACCATGCTAAGTGTGTGAAGGTCAATCTCACACAGTTAATTTTTGCAGATGACCTAATGGTCTTTACTAGGGGTAATCTTTCATCTGTTCAAGCAGTGGCTGAGTTTTTGGAGACTTTTGCCAAGGTCTCTGGTCTTGAGGCAAATTCAGAGAAGACTGATATATACTTTGGTAAAGTTAGAGATGATATCAGAAGGTTGGTCATTGAGAAGTATGGGTTCAAGGAGGGTACATTCCCCTTTAGATATTTGGGCATTCAATTGGCTGCTGCAAATTTAAAGGTGGACATGTACAATCAGTTGCTGGGTAAAGTCCAAAGCTATACACAGAACTAGGTGAATTAGAGAACTGGGTCAATTGGCTGCTGCAAATTTAAAGGTGGACATGTACAATCAGTTGCTGGCTAATACCTTCGATGAAGAACTAGGGAACTTAAGTTGGTAATCCTTCGTAAATTGGGAGAAAAATGAAAGTTTTGGAGGATTTAGGGTAAAAACGTGGAAGAGGCGAGAGGAGGAAGAGAATAACTGAAAGAAAACAATCAAAAGATAGGTTTAATCTTTATTATGTACACCGTTTTAGTGGGAATAGACAATGGTGCCCCAGCTCAAGCGTTTTCTATTGATTTGTTGATTTTTTAAATTTTCTTAACATTAGGAATAAAAAACATTTTATATGAAAGGCGTTCTCTATTATGTATTTTAGATATCAGTTGAGTAATTAAAGCGTTCTTTTTTGTTTTAGGAAACACTTATTTAACTTTACAGTTCTCTATTAAGCGTTTCATATTCCCATTTTTGTAGTAGTGAGATCACTAAAACATGAAACCAACAAATAGAGATAAAATATATCAAATTCTCATCATCATCACGGTACTTTTACACATATAAAAACATATGCAACAACAAGAACATCATGTCGATTTTTAGGACATGAAACATGAAAAATAAATTACACCAAGGAAACAATTAACAAAGAAAACTCATCTGATAATGTCGCAAATTCAATGCACCATAATGCTTCAAATTACCAACGTGTCTACACCCAACATTAATTATTACAATTTTCATGACCAAACTCTACCAAAAACTTGATCTCGAACATCCCTCGTCTTTTTGAGAAATCATTGTTACCAAATACTCTTTAAAATTGTTGGGGAATATAGGCATATTAACAATGATAATCACAATACAAAGACGATTATAACAATGGAAAATCATTACAAATCTTATCACAACAATACAAAATGATACAAGTACCGATAAATTGAACTACTAATTAAATCGTAAAGAACTTGGATATATGATTGATCACGATTTAGAATCACTTTCCTTAAAGAGTATTTCGACCCATATAAATGCCTCGGGTTACATGAAATCTCTTCGGGGATAACACAATTATCATAACCCAGTTGTCTAGGCATAAGAACAAGAGAAAACTTAGAGAATTTTTTATTGTTTGCATTTGCTAAATATAATCAAAGTGTGTTTTCCATGATTTTTACAACCATGATTTCATTTCACATAATGTATTTTCCATCATATTTCCCCCTATCAATTTGATGAACATATATGCACATTTATAAACTAAGAACAATAAGATACATCCCTTGGAAAATAAAGGGATTAGTTATAAGAATAACCAACCAAAATCGCGCCAAAAAATGACTGAAACTCGTCACACGCATTAGCCGCGTGATGAGGCTATAGCCGTGCTGTGCGGCTACTTTAGTGAACACCAATCTGATTCAGCCACTCACTGAGGCTACAACCGCGCTGTGCGATTAACCCATATTACCATATTCTGATTTTGCCTCACCGTGAGGCTACTGCCGCGCTGTGCGGCTAACCCAAAACACGCGATTTCTTCTCAACTTCTCATAAGCTCGTAGTACATTTACTTGGGCGTGTTGTCCACACCTCCGGACCCATAGTAACGACACGAGATTATGTCACTTCGATTAAGTCCCGACTACACTTAAATCCTTAGGTGTTTTTCCGACTCAACACACCTACAAATTCTCTCATAATCCTCCTTCAAAATCCATTAAAACATCTTATATTCTCAAGCTTTTTCATCTCAAATCACCCCTAATTCAATTCCTCTCATCGTTGCTTCAGTTTCCCTCATCTTTACATCGTTTATAGTACAGTAGTTGTAATATCATTGTTATTATTATTATTATTATTATTATTATTATTATTATTATTATTATTATTATTATTATTATTATTATTATTATTATTATTATTATTATTATTATTATTATTATTATTATTATTATTATTATTATTAGGGTTTATTTTCTTATATTTTATGTATGAATTGTGTATATGATCAAAGGAGAAGAAAAACTCAACGCGGACGACACCGTTTACATCGACGAAGAGGAAGGCTAAATCGTTTTTGTGCTTTAAAAAGGAACTTGGGTGTAGCCATATTTTGACATGTATGAGGCCTTAGTGTTTGTTTTGGTTGTTGTATGTAATTGTATCTTTGTAAAGTTGTGAACTTTGGCATGTTTGGATGGATTATGTTCAATTGTGATTGAAATTGGAGTTGGCCTCATACTTATGAGTCTAGAAGCATGTTTTATGATGTTTGGTTACTTGTATGATGATTTTTATATTGCTAAATCACCTAAAGGTGCTAGCTTGAGATGGTTTAATGAACTTGTTATAGTTCCTAATGAGTTATAATAATAATTACTCTATAAACTTGTTTACTACACCGCTGGCTATAATAAAGTTGAAAGTGGTTATTATAAAATGGATAATTATGATATTGTTGAGTAAAAGGTTGGTTAAAAATGATAATTGTTATGAGTTCAGTTCACGTTAAATTGGCTTGTGTGTACGCTTGAGTTAAGTTCGCGTAAGGGTACTGTTTGGCACGTGCGTGAAGAGCTACAACGTTTCTTTTGGACGGATACCGCCCTATGGACCCTCCGCTGTTCTAGTTGTTCAGGTTTTGAGCTCCTCTAAGTTCTCGGTCGTTCTACTTGTTCGGTTAGAGACTATGGTTATTATTATAATGTCGTCACCGTTGCAGTTGTTCGGTGGGGTTTGGCCAAATTTAGACAGTGTGTGGAACTTCCAGTTGTTGTTTCGCCATATGGTTTTGATGATTCTAGTTGTTTCATCTGGGGTGATTCTAATTGTTTCACCCAGTGCTTTGTTCTTACTCTTGCGACTATTTGTTTGTTGCTTGTCATCTAGTTGTTGACATTTTAAGCTAAAATAATTTAAAATGAATTAGCATGTGATGAATTGTATGAGTTATATGCTTGTTGAGTTGAAGGTACTCTGATCATAGGCCGTAGGCCAGGTGAGTTTATCGTGATGATTGGTTATGTCTGTTATGTTGAAATATGAGTGGGCAGCACATGGTTACTCCCCACTGACTGTGGTCGTTGCTCTCTTTTTGTTACAGGTATGCGCGGGGATAGGTTGAGTTTTGAGAAACCGTGTGAGATTGACCCCATAGCTAGCATGGATTAGTTATTGATTTACTACGGATGTTTTCAATCCTATTCTTAAGACTTGTTTAGTTTGTTAGACTTATATTGGATTTTCATGTACGAGTATCTATTCCCGTTTGTTAAGACTTGAAGTCTAAACTGTTTATTATAGTTAGTGGCGATCCGGATTCTACAGTGTTTCCGCCACCGTGGCTCGCTTTTACCTTGTTTGTCTTTATAGAACCTTTATATTCGTATTTTATTTTGTTTAAATAATCGGGGTTGTTACAAACTATTTTTTTACGTGTTTGAGTTGATTGAAATTGGTCAAAATACATTATTGGAATGGATTTTCAATAGTTGAGATTATTCGTGGATTAATTCGAGTTCAGATTATTTATGGAATAAGAGGACCAGTTTGGATTATTCCTGACAATTATTCCTTTTTAAAATTCCCTTATGGCATGTTTGGCAACCCGGAATTGGAATTCAATTCCGGAATTGAGCCAATTCCATTGTTTGGGAACTCCAAGAATTGGAATTGGAATTGGCTCAATTCCATCCCAATTCCATGGTAGTTCAAATTTGGTTCATCTCAATTTCTATGGTTTGGGTAGTCATTTGAATTCCTCCTCCTTTTAGTTTTTTCACACTTACTTCGTATGACTTAAAAATGAGTAAAATCTTAAAATATTATTTTAAAAGTCGATACAATAGTCTTAAATTTCATTTTGTTATAAAGTTTTAACAAATTTTTTATATTAAAGTTGTCAATTCCAATTCCAATTCCATGCGCCACCAAACATCACTATGGAATTGGATTTGGAATTGAAATGCAACATTTCAAATTTCACATTTGAATTCAAGAATTTTAAATGAATTCCAAATTTCCAAACGCAGCCTTAATTAATTTGCAACTTTTTCTCGAATCAACAAAAACATGACGGGGTCTAATTTCCATGCCTTACACTACATTAATGTTATTTTCATATCTTACCAATCATTTCGAAATATATTGCATTATAAATTATGGGATTTATTGGTATGTGACAAAAAAAAAATTATATTTAAAGTAGACAATGTTAATATTGGGCATTCAAATAATTTTTTTTCTTGTATTAACATTTGTTTTTGCACCCTCAGTCTCGAAGTCCTAGATCCGCCTTTGGTACTTTGTTCATTTTTACGTAATCAATTTTTATTGCTATCTTTTGTACTAAAATAAAAGACTGTTTTACATTGATGTCATGCATGCCACATATCGCATTTCTATGCATTTTTTTTCCGCCGAATGCATAAGCTTACATAATAATTAACTTAACTTAGTAATTAAAAACAAAAATAAATAATAAAAATAACACAAATGGCATCCTCACTACTTACATAATGATATATTGCAAGGCAATAATTGTTATCAATTAATGTTCAAATTAATTAAGTTAAGAATTAATTACGAATTTATTTATTGCTAATGATTCCTAATATTAATATAAAAAAAAATTGTTATAGCTATATTATTATCACCATGTAATAATATAGACTATGAGCATTTATTGTGTGCAAAATAATTTACCTCTGTACTTATTCGGATGATGCACTACACTACTGTACAAATGTGATTTTGCCTAAACTATATACTATTAATGTGATTTTTAACTAAAACTACGTTAATTTAATATTTTCATTATTCACCCCAATTAGTTTACATTGGTTTAGATGATGTAGAGTTTTGTTTATTCTTTTTTATATCTTTACTAGCTAACGGTGCGTGCATTGCACGATGAGCTAGTGTTACTAGTATGATTAATATGTAAGTCATATCATAATTGGTTTTGAATTTCGTGACACGTAAATTTTAAAAATCTTTATGCAAATAGAAGCTATTAACACTCGCACATGGTAATATGAAAATGATTTAAATAACTTTTATAACGAATAATATGTATAAATTTTATAACTTTTATATTCCCTTCGTTTCGATTAATTGTTTACATTTATTTTATGTACAATTATCTAGGTGAAGAGATGAACAATGAAAAAGCTGTATAAAACATATTATAACTACAAAAATAACCCACTTAAAACAAAGAAAATCATTTAAAATCCCCCACATGGCATGAACAATTGTTATAAAATGTAAAAAAAAATAAATAACATGTACACCCAATAATATGTAACACTTTCAATGGGAGGGGTGGTGAGTGATGGGATTCGAACCCGAGACTCTTGGTTACAAGTCTCTAATACCAATATAACATGTGAATAGCCATCTCAACCAAAAGTTTAAACTAATGGTTGAAGACTCAAGATCAATTTTTATACTTTATCGAAATTACAATAGAGTTTTTATAAGCAGTGTAGATAATGAATACAAAGAAAACAATATTACATGAATTATATTGAACTTTTAATTGATTGAAGCAGATAGGTTACTATCGCTTTAATTACACCTCATACGACACAAGTCCCTTTGTAGTTAAGAGTTGAATACACATTGAAACAAAAAAAAGAGCCAACTTAAACTATAATTAAAGTTGAATCTTAATTGCAACACAAAACTTGTATGAGCCCGTCGCATGCCCACCTATGGGATTGAACCCACCTATGTAGTTACTCCCTCTATTTCATTGAAAAAGCCCCATGGGCTTTTTCACAAATTTTAAGGAAAATAAAAAGTTAAGGGTAATATTGGTAGTTTGGTTGAGTGGGGTCCATTTTAAAGGATAAAGTGTGTGGCATTTGGTAAATTTAATATATTAATAGGGGTAAAAGTGTTATTTTGATTGTATAAAGTTGTCCTAAATAGTAATGGGGCTAAATGAGTGAAATTGCCAAAAAAGGAAAGTGGGGCTAATTGAGTGAAATAGAGGGAGTATAACCGAATTACATACAATGCGGGTACTTGTTTTATGGTGACACAGTATTAGTCCGTATTATATTGGATTGAACCCACCTATGGGATTGAACCCACCTATGGGATTGAACCCACCTATGTAGCATGCACTCAGCGGAAACCCAATTTGGTCTGTCAGATTCAATGTGGTCAAACGAAGCTGATGTATGTTGCTTGTTTCATGCTTATGTTATGGAATAAAAGATTGTTTTCCTTTTATGATTGTCCCTCTTTAGCGTTTTATTTACTGCAAAGGAAGGTTGGACAGGAGGTAGTCCTTAATGAGTTCCATACCTCTAAGGTTTTGAGTGGGGTGTGCAGTACACTCTTGATGGACTCACCTACGTGACTGTGGGGGTTGGCCGCCCTCTGTGAGAATACACGTGGGGTATTCTCTAATGCAGTCATGAGACAGGGTTCATTTGGGCCAAGGTTTACTCGAGGGAGCTGTTCGCTTTTCTTTTACAAGTTCAAGACTCTGTTCACCTTATGATCTTTTCTTTCTTTCATTTCTTTCAATCTAGTATCTGATATGACTGAGTTTGGACCAAGTGGGGGATTGTTGGAGTTTATTGCTCCAAACTTGTAAAGACCAAAGTCCCACATTGGTGGGAGTAAGGTGTTTTGGTGGGTTTATATAGAGGATTGTGTTTTGTTGGTTAGAACCAACTATGAGGAGACTATGTCAAGCCTCCTACGCAGGCCTTGCAGCCGCCGGCCACGCTCACTTCGTGACACGTGCGCAGTGTGGTGTGCTTATATTTTTGTCTCCCGGTCCATTACGAGTCATCGGATGCTATAATATTTCAGTGAATAATACGAGTTAATGTACCATAATTCTGGTTTAATGCTCTTTATTTACTCACAGATTTTTGACTGTTGTAATTTCAACAGCTATAATTTACCATTATAAATACCGTCTTCTTCCATTCACAATACAAACAACACAACACTACAACTCTTCTCTTCTTACTCTGTTTTCTGCTCCATTTTCACATAAATAAGAACAGCTCCCACTTCTCTCTTTGGAGTGCACCAAAGCTAGAGAAGGAGGCGTTAACCCTGGAGTCGGTGACCACGAGCCCATACGCACCATAGTAGGGGTCTAACTGACTTAGGGCAGTGTCCTACACGACGTCTCAATACCGTAGAATTCTAACATGTAACACTTTCAATGGGAGGGGTGGTGAGTGATGCTGTGATGGGATTCGAACCCGAGACTCTCGGTCACAAGTCTCTAATACCAATATAACATGTGAATAGCCATCTCAACCAAAAGTTTAAACTAATGGTTGAAGACTCAAGATCAATTTTTATACTTTATCGAAATTACAATAGAGTTTTTATAAGCAGTGTAGATAATGAATACAAAGAAAACAATATTACATGAATTATATTGAACTTTTAATTGATTGAAGTAGAGAGGTTACTATCGCTTTAATTACACCTCATACGACACAAGTCCCTTTGTAGTTAAGAGTTGAATATACATTGAAACAAAAAAAATGAGCCAACTTAAACTATAATTAAAGTTGAATCTTAATTGCAACACAAAACTTGTATGAGCCCGTCGCATGCCTACAGCGACCCCTTACGTGACTAATTAACGATCACAGTAATAATGCTTTATATGACTATTTAACTTTCTAAATGGTCTGACCACCTTTAAAGGATTAGAAGTTATATAATGATTAATCTTAAACATTGAATTAGTGATCATAAGTATAAAAATGATTAACTTTTCATTGTAGCTATATGTTATACTCTAATTACTGTCCTATACATGACCTTAACTATCGTACTAAACAAGACCTAGTGAACTTAAATATTTAAGAAGTATGTGGCTACGTAGTTGTAAACACATATGGAAGGGTACATATGAAAATCACCATCTAAGTGTTACGCAAAGTCAAGAGTCATGGTCAATGATTCGCTTTTTTAATATAGTAAAGGATATTACCATTGTTTTCTTCTTTTCTTTTTTTTTTTTTTTCTTTTTTTTTTTAATTTGTGTAATTTTCTATTTAACTTTTGAGTTTTAATTTGATTTACTTTTTTGTTTGATTATTTTGTGGATTTTTTTTGTTTAATTTATAAAAAGTATTTGCTTAAGATTTTCGTTCATAAAAGTAAGTATTTAGGTTTTTGAACAAACAATGTACCATCTAATATCTAATATCTAATATATATATATAAAGCAGAAACCATGGCCTCTATGGTCGACATTTGTCACAATATAATTGGTCTAAAAAATTAATATTAGTATTATTTATAATTTTACAATTGCTAGGATAATTTTACTATTGCTAGGAATTTAGATGAAAAAATATTTACATATGTAATTTAAAATATAAAACTAAATCTACAATTGAAATCTTTACTATATTAGAACTTTCCAAAAAAAATTAATTGAAGATGTTTTTAGTTGAGAAGAAAAATAATAATTTCAAAATAAACAATTATATGACACATAATTTCCTTATTTAATTTTTAGGTAAGTATTCATCCCTTTTTGTATATATATATATATATACATCAAAAACTTTAGCTAGATCTTCCTAGGTACGTACTATGTTAAATAGTTTTACTTTATTATGTTTTAATTATGATTACAATTTGTGTAAAATTAATTTTTACAGTGTTTTTGATAAGAGTGTTTAAACTTTGAATATTTTTATTTCTTAATTATTATGTTTGATACTTAAACAAAGCTTGATTAAATTACTGCTGACCTTTTTTTTGTATGTTGTAGATTTATATTTTACGTTCAAGATTCAAAGTTTTTTATTGAACAAACTTGATATAAAGCAATAGCAAAACTAATGAATATGTAACATGAAAGGTAAGAGTACGCAATATGAAAGGTAAGAATATGCAACATGAAAGGTAAAAGTGACGTACAATATCTATCGATCAATTATCTTATTTTTAAATCAAGTAATTAGATCGATATGGTTGTATAATAATATTTGTAATGCTTAATGCATAATCTGTTAGTTAGTTTAATAGTATTAAATTTTGATTTGATTGTTCATCTCAATTTTGTATGAGAATATATTCTAATTAAGAATAAAAAAAAGTTTGATTTAATGACAAAATTCCAATTTATTTATTACCCCATTTTAACGTAACAAAAAAGAGAATATACGTAATTAACAAAAAAAAAAAGAAAAAAGAAAAAAAGAAGAAGATGGTGTAGTATAATTAACATATGTAATCTAAAATATATTACTAAATCTACTATTCAAATCCTTAAAATTGTAGGATACCAAAATTGAAGAATACATATTTTGCCTTAAATATATTGGATTAAATATACAAGTTAAGGGAAAAAAAATATAACTAAGTTATATTTTTAAAATAAATAAAAATTTTAAAAAAAAAATAGTAAAAAAAATATGTTAATTCATAGAATTTTAAAAAGTAAAATAATTGTTGATTTAATAAATAAGTAAAGGGAAAAAAATAGTATTAGGTAAGTATTATGAGATATAATTAGCAAATAAACGAAAAACAAATATGATAAATAATAGATTTTAGAAAATTATCATATTAGATACGGTAAAAGCCAAAAAGAACATGGCGTTAGTATTTATGTTAGAAATTTTGTCATATTAAATATCATATAAAATTATATCATAATTAGTAAATATATAAACTAGAAAAAATATATAAAAATTATATTTTATACTTATTTTTAAATCTTAATAATAATGATAGATGGCCCGGACGGGGACGGGCACGCCAACTAGTTGTATTTCATAAGATAAAACTTAGCAAGCAAATGCTTGTATGTATTATTCCGTAAGATTTTCATTTATATTTATATGAATAATTAATTTAAATATTATTGATAATATTTTTATTTAAACGAACAATTGTGTCATATACTAATATATGTGACTTCAGCATACATATCCTCAATCGTGCATGATATGGCACGTGGGTTTAATTAAGTGCTTAGCTAGAGTATTTTACATCTCACCTAATCAAATTTTATTATGATAGTCAAGCCATTATGTCAATACAGTAAAAAACAAAAACCAAGTAATGCGAGATGTAAAAAAGCGGAGGATAAAAACATTCATATTCCCACTAAACTACAATTATGTAATTGGAGACAATTACTAACGATAATATTCTCTTTGTGAAACTATTTTCTATTATAAATCTTAGGATTATTTGATATTTCTTATCTTTTATAATCATGAATTTGAAAGCTCTTATCTTATGTAATACGGAGTATTATTTTAAAAACTCTCAACTTTTATAAAATTTCTTTAAAAACTCCTACCAAAATGCAATTTTTTTTGGAAATAAAATTAATTTTTTTTTCAAGAATGTAATTTGTTTTCCACCGAAACTCAAGATGTGAAAAAAGATAAAATGAGTTTTTAATTTTTTTTCATGGGTTAAAATAGACGTTTATTATGGTGAAAACGAAATTTTGGTAAGATTTTTTAAGAAAATGTTCATAAAAGGTGGGAGTTATAAAAAAAATAAAATAAAATATTGGAGTTAACCGTTAATCCTAAATTTTATAACTAGATTTTATTGATATATATAATTTATGAAATAAAATCATACGGAGTAGAATAATTTACTCTTACTAATATTTAATTTTTTAAAACTAGTTAAGGTGAAATGATGGATACTCCCTATAACTTAAAAGATGGTCAAGGTAGGTAGGTATAAGTACAATTTGAAAAAAAAAAAAAAAAAAAAAAAAAAAAAAAAAAGGTTGGTTTATTTCTTAAGAAAAAGGTAAAAAAAAAAAAAAAAAAAAAAAAAAGGTTGGTAAATGAAGGCTAAAGAATGAATTGGAATATTCCATAAATAAAATCAGACGATGAGGCCACCGACAACAACATAACTGTACAGTCGAGGATTCGAGGAACAAGTGTCAAATGAGATGGTCTAACTTCCCCTTTTTTCTTTCTTCTTCTTTTTTCATATAAAATTGATTTTGGGCATTTAATTATGAATTAAACTTTTAATTGAATTAGTTCTTAACAGGGTATCAAAACCTTCAAGTACAAAAGAAAGTTAAATCGGTTTTAAATTTTATTCACTCTTATTTTATCTAAAAGTAAAATTAGTTTGACTTTCTTTTATACCTATTTGAGTCGCTTAAAATTGGCGTAAATATATTATTGGGATAAATTTCAATAGTTGAGATTATTTTGGGATTATTTTGAGTTAAGATTATTTGCGGAAGATGGAGTTAGTTGGGATTGTTCTTGTAAAATTTTCCTTATTTTTATTGTACTTTATTAATTACTCATTTATTTCTCAGCCTTTCACGGTCATTATAAAAAAAAAAAAAATCAATGTATTTATTTCTTAGCCTTTCACGGTCATTATAATACGAAGTATATGTGGTGACAGAATATTATTAGATTATATCTATTTTTAGTTAATGCATGAACTGAAACTATATTGTAGTTGTTTTTTTTTTCATTTATTAATATTACTTTTCGTGGATGATAAATGTACTCTCCATTTTTAAAAAAATAGTATCACTATGACTACAATAGTAGTCACGACTTTAATAAGATAGTTTGAATCTAGTTAAGTAGTTATAGTCACTAACATGTTGTACTAGATAACCGAATTACATACAATGCGGGTACTTGTTTTATGGTGACACAGTATTAGTCCGTATTATATTGTATCTACTTATAGTTAATTTGTAGGTATAAATTGTAATATATATGGGCATTTTTTTAAATTTGATTTCGTTTGTTAATATCAATTTTCGTGCATAGTACATGTAGTCACTATTTTTAAAAATATTATCACCACAACTATTATAAATATTTATAATAGTTACGATTTAGAATCGACAAGAACGAATGGTCTGTGTCAATAATAGTCACAAATTTGTTGTATAATGAACAAGTATATACTTGGTATAATATAATGAAATACATTTGAAAAATATTGTGGTGCCTAAATGGCTAAATATTGACATGAGTAATTCTTACGTAAGACCGGACTTACGTTAACATAACGTAAGTCACACACACAAGTTCAAATAAAATAGGAAAATAACCACCCTTGTGTGAGAGGTCTCACAATAAATTTATTGTGAGACTGTCTCACACAAGTATTTGCCAAGTTACATATATTAACTACGTATACAAATTTGGTCAACAGAAGTTAATATACAACTTATTTGCTTTATTGATTTGTCAAAAACTCCCTCACAAAAATTCTTCTCCATTACCCTATATGCTTCTTGTTGTCAAACAATAATAAAACCTACAATAAAAAAAAAAAATCAAGAAAAATCATTTGAAACATTTCAAAAACAATTAGAAGGATTATCAAGTAATTAAATGAACTAAAAACAATTTTAACCATTTTTGAGTTTCAAAATACCATATACTATATTTAATAATGGTCACAATATATAATATAATGACACGTTTTATTCACGACATTGTGACCATTATTACGTAAAAATTTGACCATTTTAAAAATTTAAATGCCGTAACATTAAACTTATGGTCACAAAATATATAATAACGATCACCACGTTTTAGTCACAAATCTATTACTCATAGTTGAGAGGTAAAGGTGGCGATCTCCATATAAGATACGGATTTTTAAACTAGAGCGAATTATATGTCATATTTTTATGTCCTATTTGTTTTTTTAATGTTCCATTATTCTTTATGATAATAAATTTTATTAATTGCAAAACAAAAATGAATAAATAATTATATAAAAATAAAAAATATTAGTATAATAAATAATGTGACATCAAATGAGACGTAAAATGAAACAGATGATTCGCTTTATTTTTTAAAATGTGAAGGAGACATATATGGTAAGAAACAAAAAGAATAATATATTTTCTTAAAAAACTTAATTACTTTGATTTTTAAATACTCAATACAAATATTTAAAAAATTATTTTCTTATTTAAATTCATATTTATAATAATTTCATATGAAATTTATTACGGAGTATTCAAGGAGAATTTGCTATCCTTTTCAAGGGGAACTACTTTATGCAATCTACATATTACTTCGCGTAGTCGACATTTTATTTTACTAATTGTTGAGTATATATTTTACGGTGTTTTGAATGCTTATCTCGACTTATTTTGATCCCATTTTGTGCTTTTATGTCACTTTTATTCGATTTTATTGTTTCGTCGATATATGTTATGCTTGGGTATGTTTCCATGATTTTTGAAGGTAAAAATGAGCATTTTCGGCAAGACGTTAAAAGTAGAAGTGATGGGAAGCGGAAGCTTGAAGGAAGCGAAGTGAAAGACGAGAATTAATGAAGCACGGCCTCCCATGGCCATGGAGAAAATCCCACGGGCGTGGGATAAAATGAAGTAAAGAGGCCAAAAAATGTCGTGGCACTCCTTGGCCGTGGAGGTTAAGCCCCCGGGCGGGGGCACCTGTGAGCAGTTTTTGGTAAAATGAACCCCCCGGGCGTGGAGGTTGATCCCCCGGGCGGGGAGCTCTGTTTCGCGTATACTTCCTAATTGTTTTAGGAAGTTAGTTTAAGTTATAACTCTGAGTTTTGGAGAAACTTACCATACATCTTTCATATTCAGTTTTACGTAGTTTTTAGACTTAGAACTCAAGGAGATTACTTTGCTAGGTTTTTCAAGAATTACTCTACGGATTCATCGTTCAATTTTACTTCAATTGCAAGTTCAAGTATTAATTTCTTTTCTCTCTTAATCATGTTTGCTATTAACTTTATTGCTTTCGTTTTTATAATTATGAGTGAGTAGTTTCCTTATCTAGGGTTCGTGGAATCGCTAGTAGTTCGAAAAACATGAATTAATTTCTATAATCGTCGTTGTTTGATCGTAATTGCGAATTTAATTGGGAATTTATAATTGGGTGAATTAGGGTTTGAGAATTGATCAATTGACTTTGACCTTGAACCTACAACGGGAGTTGGGGTTTATTCGTTGACCGTTAATTGTTGGTTTGACGCCCTAGTTTTTAGTTGGTTGATTTCACTTGCGGAAGCTAGGAACTTGACTAGAACACATTCCCGATTAAGATTATTTGGCCTCTCATGGGAATGTTAGACCGATAATTGAGACGAGACTATCGACCTTAATGCTTCTACTTGTTGGGTTCGCTTGTGGGAACGAGGAGTTTGACGAGATAGTTAGAACCAATTTGACCGCGAAACGGTATTTTGGGTACATTTTGGGTAGTGTCTCATTCGAATGACCGATTGAACAACCGATTAATCTTTTGAAACTGCTTGTTGACTACTAGCGTGAACACGATTCCTAGACCTTTAATATATTGTTGAGTTATCATTCTAGCTTACGTTTTGTTAGTTAGTAATCGTAGTTATAATTACCAACCTTTTTATTATTGTCGCAGCTAGACTTAAATTTAAACGAACTAGTACTTAAACTTTACTTCCCTGAGATCGACCCGTATGCTACGACACCCGTACGCTTGCGGTATTTAAAAATAAACGTAACACTAATTACACTTAACGATTTTAATAATTAAATACGATTTCGCTATTAGTATTATTTATATACTTTTTAATGATTATTTGAACTTTTTTTAAAAAAAACCCTCTATTATAGAGATATAAATTATCGAAAACGAAATTTTTTAAAAAAAAGTATGGGCATCACCAAGAGACTCTTGGGGATGTCCATGGCGTACCCCAAGAGACTCTTGGGTTGGGTCGTTTTTTTTTTTTTTTAATTATTATTAATTATTAATATTATTAATTTTATTATTACGATAAATTTGTATTTTATTTTCAACGTCAAATGTGTTTGATAAATTATTAAGTCTTTCGTGATTTAATTTTTTTATATATAATTGATATCTAGTTTTTGTACCGACTACATTATTTTTTTTTTTTTTCCTGAAGTGGGCTGTGGTATGATTTTTTTTTTAAAAAATTACTGTAAAATTAATGTGAAATGGAGCATTAAAATTGTGGTGGTATAACGATTAGGAGATTAACTTTTAAGTCATAAGGACAACGTCAAAATTTTAAGATTTTGTGAAAATTCAAAATTTTAAAAATTAAAATTCAAAATTTTAAAAATTATATTAATAACATAAAAAATAAATTACATATTAAAATCATTAAGTGTAATTAGTAAAAAAAAAGTCGACTGCGCAAAGTAATAAGACGACTGAAAAAAGCAAATGGGTTTTCAAGTTACATGTTGCTAGTTGACGTACGCAGCTGGCCATGTGGTTTCCTAAGCGGTACCTACCTCCATTAATTTACACTCTAGTATTCTACTACAGAGTACTCTTTTGAGACTTGTTGAATCTGACAGGACAATACTCACTCAAGACTTTGTCGAGATACAACCATTTGTATTGTTGAAGTGAATAATGGAGTACGTAGATGATGATTAATGTATTGTCTTACCTGGCCTAGTGTTTGTACACATTTATAGAGAGAGAGGGGTAATGATATGTTTTGGCATAAAGTAAAAGAAATGTAAGAATAGTAGTTAGGGGTAATAGAGACAGTAAGTTGGAAAACAGAGGCATTTTGCAATACATAATAAAAATAAGAGATAGAGATAGAGATAGAGATAGAGAGAGAGAGAGCAAACACCAAGTATTATCCCATTCAATTCAACCATGCCTTGCTCTGGAGAGCAGAAGGTATGCTTTCTTGCTTGCTTGCTTGTTTTGTCAAGTAAGTATTTCACACTCCCATTTAATTTGTTACTTGTGTGCCTGCAGCTCACATCTGCCATCCTCAAGGTTGATCTTCAGTGCTGTCAATGCTTCCGCAAGATTAAGAAAACTCTCTGCCGTTTCCCTCGTCTGCTCTCCCATCCTCTCCTGAATTCACTCTCATATTTATTGTATCATTCCTTTACATTAATGCTCTTCTTTTCCTTTTCTTTTTGTTTTGCAGAAATAAGAGACCAAGTGTACGATGTGAAGCAGAACACCGTATCCATAACCGTGGTTTGCTGCTCCCCTGAGAGGGTCCTTGACAAGCTTTGCACCAAGGCCGGAAAATCCATCAAGAGCGTTTACATCAAACCCTCTCCTTCCAAGAATATCCCCGATTCTGACCACCACAAGCCCAAGCCCACACCTGCCGCAGATCCTCAGAAGCCCAAGCCCTCTGCTGACACCGATGACAAGCCAGCAAAGAAGCAGAGCCAAACAGCTCCAACTCCCAAGGCAGCATCCACAGATCCCCTGAAAGCAGCAGCAGCAGCAGCGAATCCTCCCAAGGCAGATCCCCCGAAAGTAGCAGCCAATCCTCCCAAGGCAGATCCCCCGAAAGCAGCTGGAGAGCCTCCCAAGGCAGATCTCCCAAAAACAGCTGGAGAGCCTCCTAAGGCAGATCCCACGAAAGTAGCCCAGGCAATGCAGGCAGCAGAGCCTGGTGCCCAGTGGGTTCCCGGATACCCACCAGGGCCGCCTCCTCAGGTGTACCCGGTATCAATGTACTGTGCTCCCTCCTATGATTTTCCTAATTACTATCCTTCCTACGGCCGTCCTCCTTGCCAACCTCCCTACTACCCTGCTCGTTGCGATTACTTCACTCACGACAATCCTTCTATCTGTTCCATCATGTGATAACTTTCTCCATATCCTCCACTTTATTTTGCTCATTTCTCTATATTTTACCTACTACTCATTTGCTTTTAATTTAGTGCACATCTTATTGAATGTTATACACATTACTGCCTACACTCACTTTACGGTGTTACGGTATCTTTTTTCGTAGTAAATTCCATCACACCTGTACGTATTCTGTTATAATTTTAATAATAATAATAATAATAAGATTTACTCCAGGGAAGCTATGGAGACCCAGCTCCAACATTCTTTTTTTTTTTTTTTTTTACTCTCATTTGCTTCCATTTTCTATAACTATAATATTGTTAAATTATATTTTGTACTTGATATAAAAAGTGAGCATTAGATTATCGGTGAATATATTATCGATGAGTTAGAGAAAATAAAAAGAAATTAAGAGGATCCAAATAATATGTAGTGATGGTGGCATAAAATAATCCCCATCTTCAACTACTCGATCTAATGACTAAGCAATCATTGAGTGATAAGTGAGTAGAGAATTGCAACGTATATTTTTGAAAATGGACAATAACTATAATGATAGCAACGCTTGCAATTGGATGCGCAGATGCGCTGCATAGAAATTGATAGAGGTAGCAAAAACAAATACGGAGTATGAGATTTGCTAGTCACTCAAAGCAATAATCAAAGGGGCTGACAAGATGATATGGCTAAAAAGTTATCAAATGGGGTGCTTTTATTCCAATTTGGATCCTCCTCATCTCTTTCTCACCATTTTTTCTCTAATACATTAATATTTTAATGTATTTTCTCTCTCCTTTATTAAAACATTATTTTTATTAAACAATTACGACCCTTAGATTTTCATAAGATACAATCTCAATCGTTACATCCATTTCTTTCCAACAAATGGAGAGGATCCTTACTTTCATGTGTCTTACTCCGTGAAATATGAATTTTTTTTCAATCGAAGCGCACACTAAGTCGCATTACAATAAGGGGAGGGAGGAGTCGAACCTGAAACCTAATGCCCAAAATACCTTAGTCTCAACCACTAGACTAAGACCTTTTCGTTTGACGAATAAATGAGATAGATCAACTTAGACCATGTTTATTGATGATTTTTTTTAATCCACAACCCAATTAAAAAATTAATTTTCTCACTCATCAAATCCCACAACCCACACACTCAACTTTTTATCACTTTTTACACACTTTATCAACAACCCACATCAACCCATATTAAGACCACAATTATTGGTGATTTTTTTAGTATAGGTTGCAACATGAAAATAAAAAAAATAAATGTAAATACAAGTGAAATACACATGGGTTGGCAACTCATGTGTGTATGGGTTGGTTGAGCAACCTATGCCAACCTTTCATTTGATTGGGTGAATGAAAAATGAGTGGGGTAGAGTTATATTAAAATAATAGATATAATATGGGTTGAGGTGGGTTGTTGATAAAGTAGATAAAAAATAATAAAAGTTGAGATTGTTGGTTGTGGGGGTTTTGTGAATAAAATATTAATTTTTTGTATAGGTTGTAGATGAAAAAAATCACCAATAAAGGTGGTCTTATCATCTACTCCCTCTATTTTATTCATTTAGCCCCATGGCCCCACTTGAGAAAAGTGGGGCCATGGGGCTTTTCTATTGAAATAGAGGGAGTATTATTTAAATATAAAGCTACCACACTTTCTATACCTTCAACCAATCAACTCATAGGTTGATTTGGGTTCCTCAACCAACCCAACAAACAAAGGTTGACAACCCAACATTTATTTTACATGTATTTACCGTTATTTTGCTATTTTCTAATGGCAATTCATACAAGAAAGTTCACCAATAAACATGGTCTAGACCATCCACACTCATTTTCTTATTTTCATCTTCATCCCATTATTTTATTATTTCTCTCTCCAATTTTATCATTCACCTCAAATTTTCACTTTCCATCTTCATCAATTAAAAAATATCCTACACCCATAAATTTTCATTCCACTTATTTTATTATTTCTCTCTCCTAATTTACAATACCTCACACACTAGGAAGCACCGATATCGATACGGACACCCGACACGGATACGTATTGGACACACGATATGGCCTTCTAAAATTTTAGGATACACGATATGGCTAAATAAAAATCAATATGCATATGTAAAGAGAAAATTTTTTGAAGCTCTTTAAGACAAATATAGAAATATGGTATAAGCTAATACAAGATATGAAAATATTTTACAATATTTACTAATATATGGCATTTAAAAGACCAAAAAGTCATTAAAAAGGACAAATAACATGTTTAACAAAGTCACGTTAACTTTGAAAGAGTACAAAACTTACAAATACATTAACTTGTTTTACAAAGTAACAATATGTTTTTTTTTTTTTTTTAATTTAGTCGTGCTAAGTAAGCTGACCTGCTTTTGAATTTTTTTTTTTTTAATATATATGAAGTATCGGATATCGGTGCGGTATCGGTGAGGTATCGAACATTAAAGCCGTATCGGAAAATATACGATACCTCAAAATACGTATCGGAAGGTCTCGAAGACGTATCGGGGAGTATCGTTGAGGTATCGGTATCCGATACGGTATCGGACACGGGTACAACATATTTTAGAGGTATCGGTGCTTCCTACCTCACACATTCTACATTATAATCCACTAACCCAAATATTTTTATTACATCAAATTTTATTAAAAATATTCATAACACATATTTTTTAGGGAAATTCTACGGTGTACCCTCCAACTTTTTCATTTTCTACCATGTACCCCTCTTTTTTTAGCTTTACACAGTGTACCCCTTAACTTCATTAGTAACTATAAACCGTGACCTAATTACAATTTAACGTTAAGTAGGCGCTAATTTTGAACGTTTAAGAGGTGACATGGCACCTTTTTGCTGACTTGGAAAATGACGTGTAAATCCCCAATTAAAATGAAGCTGTTTAATTTATTTTGAACCCAGCAACAAAACCCCTTAAATTAGCGCCTACTTAACGGTAAATTGTAATTAGGTCACGGTTTATAGTTACTAATGAAGTTAAGGGGTACATTGTGTAAGGCTAAAAAAAGAGGGGTACACGGTAGAAAATGAAAAAGTTGGAGGGTACACCATAGAATTTCCCTATTTTTTAACATAATAAAATATTAGTAACAAAATAAAATATTTTTTTATAGTTAGATTTTTGACGCGTTTTTTTAAGTCTAATTTTGATATCATGACGATAATTTTTAAATATTGTTTTATGTCGTTTTTAATGTTATTAAAAGAAATAAATGTAAATTTATAGCGCATATATTACACAAAAAAACTTTACATCTACGAAAATTTTAAATTTTAAATATGTCTCAAATGACATTAAAGAAATTACATCATTAAAATATTAAACTAAGAAGGAAATAAAATACTAAGCTTAATCAAAATGATGGCTAAATTATTGCCATATATTTTCAACAAGATTATTTCTAAAGAGATAAATGATTAGTCCGGTCTTCCATAACATTGCGATTTCCCACAAAATCATGTATACCAATAATTTACCCTATGGCGTGCTCCGGTTGTTGAGCTGTTGTTGATGTTCCTTCATTATGTTGATCCATATACTCGTTCACATTGTCGTAACCGTCATATGTATCACGTTCGTCCTCTACGATCATATTATGAAGTATAACACAAGCTGTGATTATCTTATGCAATAACAACTCATCCCATGGGAGTGCCGGTTTACGAATTATATCAAACCTAGCTTGTAGGACACCAAATGCACGTTCTACATCTTTCCTTACACTCTCTTGCTTTGTCGAAAATAGTCTGTCCTTAGGCGTTTGTGGATTTCTTATAGATGGGATAAAAGTTGGCCATCTTGGATAAATTCCATCTGTTAGATAATAACCAGTAATATAATGAGTACTGTTAACCCAATAACTAACACGTGGAGCCCTCCCGTTTAGAAGATGATCAAATACTCTGGTGAACGATGAAGCACATTTATATCGTTTAATGCACCCGGAGTACCAAAAAAAGAATGTTATATCCACAAATCTTGTGAGACAATAGCTTCGAGTATTATGGATGACTTTGTTGATCGTCCCTGAAATTCCCCTTGCCAAGCTACCGGACAATTTTTTCCATGCCCAATGCATACAGTCAATACTTCTTAACATACCTAGAAATCCACGCGTTTCATTGATTTGTAATATTCTTTGTAAATCGTCAACAGTTGGACTCCTCAAGTACTCGGCACCAAACCGAGTATTGATAACTTCAATGAATTCAATGAGACATTTTGCGAGCAGTTGAATCACCAAGTTTTAAATATTCGTCAACCCTATCGGAGGATTCTCCATATGCCAAAATACGAGTAGCAGCGATGCATTTTTAAAGAGCTGTTAAACCACGTCGCTATTTGATAACAACCAGCCCATCTCATGATTATTGTTACTATTCTTCTAAACCGATTGTCAAGCATTCCTTATTTGCGAGGTCGTAAACGACGATTTGCATTTCTAGCCAAATCATATTGTTCCTTCACACGGGCCCACATTTTGTCGATTTTCTGTCTACTCCCGACAATTGAATCTTCAAACACTTTCATGTACGACGCAATAAGTGCCTAATCTTCTTCTACTGAAAAATTAGCCCAACTATTAAATTCGTCGCTCACATCTAACGGATTCTGGTTGGGATTGTCCTCACCACCGTCAACGTCGGTATCTCTGGTGGCATTAAAGTTAAGAAAGGTTGGATTAGTTTGTGTGGAAAATATAGGAAAAATATCTCCTGATTCAGGTGACAAATTAGTAATTGATGTATTTTGGGATGTTAATGAAGTATGTGTTAAATAATTAGAAAATGTTGGATTTGGTGGACGGAAAGTTGCATTTGACGAACGAAAATCGATATTTTTTGGACGGCTCTGAAAAAGTGGAGTGGAATAAAATTGTTGGTGATATCTTGATCAATTATCTTGTTGGGTACTACTATTAGGCAAATTAGTATTATCTGTCTAGATTACGGTATTTTTATTTTCACTTATATTAAGATCAAAATTATCGTAATTATAATGAAATTCACTACCGTTAGTATTTCTACTCATGTTATTATAATAAAAAAAAAAAATTGTTGTGATAAATGTTTTTTCTTGTGTTATGTAAATTAATATTTGAATTGTGAATAAATTAAATGATAAGTGATATGAATTTATAGAGTATAGAAAAATATAGCCGTTATGAATTTAAAAAAAATAGCCGTTTGTTGTACTCTAAAATAACCCACTTGTAAATAAATAAAATATCCGTTTTTGTACTAGTAGAATAGTCGTTGTTGCCTTGTTGGTAATATAATAAGTAACCCACTTGCAAAATAATCTCTCACTTGCATTAAAGTTGCAACTGCATCACTGCAATTCTGACAAAAAGCCTGCAAACACCTCCCTTTTCAGCTCTTCATCCATCTTCGTAGTAACGAAAACATCAAAACATTTCATCTTCTTCAAAGATGAAGCGGCCCACTGTGCCTTAATCTTCATCTTCATCTTCGACTTCTCGTCTTTGTCTTTGTCTTATTTTACCCGTTATGGATGGTCTTAGAGCATTTCAATTGAAATTGAGTTATATTGTCGAAAAAAAAATTGCTAATTAGCTGAATTGTGAAATACTCCGGACTATTTTTCTTGCCATCTGACAATTAATGCATTTGCACATTTGACATTTGTGGATATATATATCAAATTCAGCTTGCAATCTGACAATTTTGAAACTCTCTCACCTTAAACATTTGAACCTCAACTTCAACCTCTCTTCAAGTCGCATGATACTATTAAAATCACCCACCACTGCACATATAATGCGAACTTTGATTAAAATCAAAAGTAATAAAATTTAAAAGAAATTAGTGGGCAATTGAGATACAATTTGAGCGTCCACTCTCTTAGCGATAATAAAGCTAAGCCTTGTAAAAAAGTAAGCGGTAACACGAGTCTCGGCATCTTGAGACACAAAAAAAATGTCTAAATGTGCTTGAGTAGGGCAACAACAACCGTATCTGATTACCCCAACGTAGAAAAGGAGAATGGTAAAAAATTAGAGAGGGGTTTCAAACTTAATTATAAAGTTATAAGTATGTCTAGGGTGAGACTGCCTCATGCTATAAGACACTATTTATTAAATTCATAATACTCATGAAACACTCTCAAACCAATGTTTACCAATGCTTTCCCGAAATCAAACCCATAACTTTCATATTCTACCACCACTTCACTCACTCCAACCACCACCACGTCACCTCCTCCATCATAATTGTTCTGACCGCTCTCCCACCATACTTGCCGGAGTTCGACGCCTTGCCTTACACATCACCTTCGACCACTCTCATCACCAAAATATATACAATCGTCGATTATATAAAAACCTCCACGAACACGTACTGCCATCTTGCATCTCCTCGAGGTGCGTTTAGTTTGATTTGGATTCGTCCCTCAGAATGACAATCAAACGATTTTTGTTACAGAGTTAAATTTCAATTTTATTTCCCCAAATGTCGCTACTAATCTCCGTATTTTAATTTCACTGTCAATAAATTCTTGAAACCTAACCATAGCATTCTTGTAAAGTAACTGAATATCATTCATACTATTTAGCACCACAACAACATTTACGTTACTATTTAATTAAAATGTTTTTAAGTTACTTTTGATACATTTGACTTAACATAAATTCTTTTTCATTGCATAATACGCATATTAAACATAATTGAGGCAGAAAACGACTATTTTTTTTTTAGAAAAAAATTATACATCATATTTACTTAGTTTAAGCAATGAGTTAAAGAATATCCAAATTGAATAGTAGTCAGAGGTTGTACCGTTGATACAATGAATGTGGCGAATAATTGATTGATTGTGGGTGATTTAGGTTTGTGAGTGCAATTTTAATTTTATTTAATCGTAAAGAAGAAGTTAGCTGAAGTTTTGTAAAATTAGGGAATGAGTTTTCTTTGTTAATATAACACTAATAAGTTGTCTCATAGTATAAGGCAACCTTATTTTAGAATTTATTAGGGAATGAGTTTTCTTTGTTAATATAACACTAATAAGTTGTCTCATAGTATAAGGCAACCTTATTTTAGAATTTGTAATTAAAGAAAAAACCATTGACAAAGTGTAAGCACAAGATTAGTAGTGACTAGTGACTTGAGTATAATATTGTTGTGTCAACTCAACCCTAAAGGCTAAAGTTGAACAATCAACATGGCCATCAACATTATGAGAAGGACATGCATACATACAAACATACATGATTAATGTCAACTGTGTTTAAGCAGTGTATTTCAACAACGTGCAAGCCTGGCATTTACACGATTTGAATATATTGGCTTTTCAGCTACATGACGACTCTTACAATCTTGCATTCTGCTCTGCACGTCTTCCTCTTCTATATATTTCGGCACTCTCTCCTTTGTTTTGTCATTCATTATAATATTATGCAATTTTCATATAATGGGAAACTGCATCCATCTTGTTTTTTCTAATAACTTAACACCCACCTCCTCCAGAAAGCAGCAATTTGTGGATTTGAACCCGAGCTTGAGGTCACGCAATGCAAAGGTTCACCCAGAACATGCTCCACCGCCTCCCTTATACGTCACCCCAATTCTACCTCCTATTCCCCCCACTTTGCCTGCACATGAACACGTATATGATAGTCTCGTCTCCAGGCCAACTACAGTTAAAATTGTTGTTACAAAGAAACAGTTACACAAGTTGCTCAACAATGTCAAGCACCTGCAAGCTACCTCAACTTCTTTCCATCTTTCTGATAACTTCTCCCACAAATGTCTTAGCCCTCGACGCAGATGCAGGTGGCGCCCATCTCTAGAAACTATTCTTGAATAGCCTGTTTTTCTTACCCTTAATACAGCTAGCTAACAAGTATGTAGCGATAGCCGATAGGGGGACATTTTGTATTATATCAACTGGCGCATTAGATAGATCAATTTGCAACCCGGTTTTCTTAGGAACCCTTTACAGTTTACATACAAATTCATGTAAAGGCTGTTCTGAAAATGAGAGGTGTTTTCAACATTTTATGGAGAGCATATGCATTATTCTTAGATTTATGGAAAACATTGCCTGTATAATTAAGGATACTTAGACTGACTGAAATGTTTGTTTGTACACAAATTTGAAATGAGAAAATGCAGTTTCAGGAAAGTAAGGGTATAGAATAGAATCATCTCCAAAACTATCTCATATGCATCAAACGTACACACTGAAAATTAACATACAAATCCTGTATCGATGTAATTGAGCTCAGAAAAATTTCCCCATCGATCTTCATCACATTCTTATGAGGATTTTGAAACCCTGCAGCAAAATCAAGGAAGATTTGTAACACAGTCTTGTATTGAAATATAAAGACAGATGTTGATTTTGGTATACCTTCTGAGGAAGCTTTTGCTCCACAGTTTCTTTGTAATATCTTCCTTTGTCACTGAGACTGTCGCCTTATGTTCAGCTGATGCTACTTTCTTCGCTTTTCTAGCTTCCGCTTCAATGGATTTACACAGAGTGTCAATCTTCCTCCGGAGTATCTGGATAGGCAATTAACAACCACATCACCTAATGGTGCACTGGCTCTCGCCCATGGAGAGGCATGGGAAATAATTACTCACAAAGCATGAAAAGCTAGATAACAGCCTACTCAAACAAAACGATTACCAGTATTTCATCATCTTTAGCACTCAGTCCATCATCCTTTGCCTGACACTTCCTCCTTAATATGATGACTTCCTTCTGAAGCATGTCGTATAAAAATCCCGACACCATATGATGACTTCCTTCTTCGCTACCTTCTCTAGTTTTCGTATCCTCGAAGGCATTAAAACTACTGTCGTTTGTCAGTTCGTAAATCATGTCAGCATTTGATGTCAACTTTGAGTTTTCCTTTCCACAATGAACTTGACTGACATTTCTTGATGGCCGTAACCTTCTCAGAGTTTTATTCTCAACCAATTTAGCGTGGCAGGGAGAGGATGTGGTGCTGAAAGATGAACCTCTCGGTTGTGATACAGATCTGTTTCTTGGTCCTGTATTATCTGATAAAAATTTTAGAATCTGCTTGGAGTTTGGGGATTTTGGAATCTTAACATTCTTGAAGCCTTCTTCCACAGTTTGTAGTCTCAGTTTGAATTTATCCTAAGGTTAACAAGCGGTTAGAAAAACATAAATTACATAACTGTTCAGTAAAAGTATCAAGTATATGTACACATATAATGCAACTATTAGAAGTTACTAGTAACCTTAAGCTGCGCTTCTGCCTTAGCAGTCCTTTCAGTAACAGCTAGCTTGTCCTTCAAACGTTGCATCTCTGCCTGTAACACCCTTCGCTCTTCGAGCCATTGCCTGACGGGCATGACCTTATCGTGTTCATCTTTCCACTCATTAGCCACAACCGTTGCCACTCTATTTGCTAATACTTTGGCCCGTGCAAGCTCCCTCTCCAGAGTCCTCTTATCCTCCTAAAAATATGACATATTGACAATCACAATGAATTAATAACCCCAGGTGCTGCGCAATATTCAGAAGTAAAGATCATACATTGAGCTCGGAGATCTGGCGCTTGTAATCACGAACAACATTAGCAGAAGCGCCAGCAGCTAGAACAGTTTCCTCAAGTTCATGGATTGTTTGTCCTAGCTTTTCAACCTCCATAACTTTCTGTCGGTTGGATTTTTCAAGTATCCTATTTTCTTCCTGACAGATTTCAACCTGTCTCCTCAAATCAAAGTTCAGGTTTTGTATATCCTCGACAATCAGAGCTCTTTCAAGGGCACTCCTCAGGATGTTCTCCGTTTCAAGCAATGCAGCTTCTTTGGACTTTGTTAGACGATCCAATGCTTTGTTATCCTCTATTAAAGCTGCATTCTGCAGAACGAGAAAACATCAACAGTGACGCAGCAAGGTTTTAATGGATCTTCGAGTGTATTGCACTGTAAAGATTACCTGGGTTTTGTACATTTTGATGTCAGCCTCAAGAGGAGTTATGATTGCTTCAATTGGTGGAGAATCATCGTCTTTTTGGCTGGTATGTAGCCTCCTAAGGGTCGCTTCAGCAGCAAATTGTGCTGCCACTGCTTCTTTCTTCTCATCAGCTAGTTTCTTAATCTCGAGATTCTGCATTTGATCAGGAATCCAGACCAACAAACACAATCACATTGCTCATACCAAAAGTCATCTGAAGCCTAAGAAACATTTAGAATCCAGAAAAGGATTAGGTATACCTTCTGCTGAATGACATGTTCCGTAATTGTGAGTTTCTCGTCCAATTTGCTGTGTTTAGCTTCAAGCTACCAAAGTAGAGGAAGAAAAAAGCAAGCTTCAAAACTATCGTACAGCTTTATTTGACTATAACGATTGATTAACTAAGAACATAATATCACTTTGGTTTTGAAAACATAACACGTTCGTTCAAGTGTAGCACCTCTTGTAAAGCCTTTTCCTTGAGTGCAATAGACGTTCGCAAAGCCTTGATCTCGCTTTGAGCAGCTACGAGTTCATTATCTCTCTCTGACATTAAAATTGTGGTCCATTTAGAATGGTTCATATAGGCAGGCTTAAAGTACTGACTGACTTCTGAATGAACTAAAAACATGATCAGTTGACATTGTAAGCTGAAGTTTTTCAAGAAGTGGAAACAGGAATAGGTGATTTATCGTCAACAGTCACTTCACTGCTGAAGTAAAACATTGATTGACATATAGAATCAGTAAATCAAGGAATGTTCCGTGGTCTGCTTGAGAAAAATGAAATGGCAAAAAAAGAAACAGAAACAGAAAGACGTAAGAAGATGAGAGGAAAGGTGACGGACCAGTAAGCAGATTTTGGAGTCGAGAGAAGTGGGGATGAAGAGCAGAGGCGCAAGTACAAGTGAAATCAAGGATGCCTTGCATGACGATGAAGAGAATGAGATTAGGTAGGTTGATGGATAATAAACTCGATACGTAGCTGAGAAAAAAGAAGGAAGAGATGGGTTAATATTATATAGTGGACATGAAAGACCATGACCATGCTTCTAAGTAATGAAGCGCAAACACAGGAGCTGAGGTCTTCACTATTCACCATTATTTGGCGCCTACACTCCTGCCATTTTTATTATACAATTGTTTTGTATATGCTTTCAACCCACTTTTCCTTTTTTTTTTTTTTTTTTTTTTTTATTATTATTATTATTTTTTTTAAACTGCTATTCTAGTACTACTACGTATACTTTTCCATACTTTCGCTGGTAATCTTTGCGGGTTATATATTTTCGGGTCAAGTAAAACCCCTCCTACGGAGTATTTCGTATGCCTTATTGATTTGTACACAAATATTCTTTTTATTTTTTCCTTAATAAATAAATGTTGTAGTAGGTACAACAATAATGTATACTAATTTCATAAGAGGATTGTCATTTGTCAAGTGAATAGCGTCTTATAGTGATGTTAGGAAAAACAAGGCGTCTATCAGCTTGAATTTTAAGGAGACCGTAGACGGTGCATATTCGTATATTAAGTTGCTCTTAGAAATCCAGTCTACTAGTCTAGTGCAGCAGCAGCAACACCATAGTCTATAGATTACTGATTACAGCAAGGGAGAAACCAGTGAATGAAGTGGCTTTAAAGTTAAAATGCAAAACTGTGTTTGTCTGTCATCTTTGCTTAAAAGCATAAGGGAATGAAAGATGATGGAGTAATTAGTTTATCCTATAAATTCAAGCTACTGCTGTATTAGGTTAGGTAAAGTTGTCACGCATCTGGAATTCCTCCATTAATGACATCTGCTGCCGTCAATGTCCCTGATTCATCGACATCTAAATTTCTGAAGCAATCCATTAGAACATTTATGTCCTCCCCGTCTATCTTCTCCATTTCTCTCAGCTTGTGCAGAATGAACTCTGCTGCACTACACATTTGATACAAACCTTTTTATTTCAAGCAATACTCCGTATTTATTAATTAAGACAACAACAACAACAACAACAATTACAATGTATTACCTCAAGACGTTATCATTGTCAAGGTCTGCTGCTTCAATGTCAGCAAACGTTAGTTTGCGTTCTAGAACCCATTTCAATACATCCCTCCGTCTGCTCTCTGTGTAAAGTTGAGTGAGGTAGAAAAAGAACTGAGCTAAACAAAGTGTGCTGCTCAATATCCAAAACACGGCAAATACGCGGCCACCTTTAGTAACAAAGCTCTCGTCACCATAGCCCAACGTGGTGATTGTCGCGCAAACACAGTAGAAGGCATCTATCAGTGTCATGTGTTGGTGCAAGGTTAAGAACAACGTTCCCACAACGATGAGTAGTATTAGAAGCAGCAAGGCCATTAAGAACTTGTATTTAGTCTTATTGGTCTCTACCATTTTCAGTATCTCAGCCGAGCTGGGTTTGTCACGGAGATGCAACGCTTTTGCCAGCAAAGCTTCGTGCTTCTCAACAAAGTAATCGGCAGCCTGGCTCAGGATCATGCCAACAATGGCCATACCAGTGAAGACGAACAAGCAGGATAGCAACTTGGCGAGAGTGGTTGCAGGAACCAGATCTCCGTACCCAACCGTTGTCATTGTGACGATGCAGAAATAAAGGGCATCTATAACCTCGTTTGTTTTCTTTCCATCCAGCTGACCCCTTACCGTGACAAAGCACACGGTTCCAACCCCAAGATACAAGGCCAACACCAGGAATACTTGTTGAAACACTGGTTTATCTTTGCTACTATATGGCGACACTGGTGGACTAGAATCATGTGTTTTGAGTGTAGAAGGATCGTAATGTGTCACTGGGGTACTTGTGGTACGCCGGAATCTTCTCCTGCTTAGGGCCACATTGTCTCCTTTGTGTTCCTTTGAGCTGGATAGTAGTAGTGGTTTTTTGAGTTCATCCTTGGTTTTCATCACTTACTCGTAATTAATTACGCTGTTACATCTACCTGTTCTGGTCTCGTCCAGAAGTAACCCATCCAAAGCCTTTCAAATCTTAAAGAAACTACGTGGCACACCTGCAACGTAACTCTGCAAGTAAAGTACATAACCTATTTTAAACAGCCAGGCACCTTCCACAGAACTAAAATTAATAAATTTACTCTTAATCAGTCAAATGCAAGCTTGTCAATGACCAACATCTGCTCAGGCAACACTGATAGATTATGTGAATCGTGATATCCACAACAGTGTACGTCCATTCTTGTTTATTTATGATGTGCTACAAAATGGATGCATAACTATTCTACGCACAGATCAGAGTTTAAGTTTATCATCCTGACAGTGAATGGAGGAATGTGAATGCAGAAATCAGGGGTATCGAGGCACTGTATCTTATTATCACCCATGAAACATGATCGATATATACAGGACTATGTGTCTGTCGTGTATTCTTCCCATCAGTGTTGAGAAATACGCTGGGATGGAAAGTGGAAATAAAAACATAAGGTAGTATACATCGACTCAGTAGATATAGTGAGGTGTCTAATGAATGAGAATGCGCAAGGAAAGGTATAGGGTAAACATTTTTGGAAAACGAAAAGGGTTGGTTATTTGGATGTTAAAATTGGTAAATGCGGTGCAAACAGCAAACAATGGGAACTAAGGAAGATGATTAAAGTCTACCACCCGGAAAAATAAATAAATTAAGAATTATGTCTGTGAGCACAAACATAACCAACAAAGATTTCCAGTTTGTATTAATCAATGGATTAAATCGCAATTCAGAGAAGGGAAGACGTAAACGAAAAGGCATGAAGGGGAGGGTAAGAGAAGACAAGAAATGAGCGTACCGTAATATTGAAAGGAATCAAAGAAGGTTTGGAGCTTTAAACAACATCATGGGACACGGAAGCAGTACTTTATTCTTGTGTTTGATGGCAGAAACTGTCAGAGATCCTATATTAAAGGGACCATCTCCTCAAGACTAGATCCGTTGATGTGACTTGGAGACACAGATTTGCACTTGTGGAACATACTTCAAGTTTTCAACTTTAATGCCTTGCCTGGACACCATAGCTTAATTGGTCGGCTCAGACCCACAGGTACGACAGACAGTAAGATCGAGGACCTATATGAATATTCGAAAATTCACCCCCGTGACTAGCACACGAAATTGGGCCCACCTGTGCTGCTATCTAGTCACGGGGGTGACTTTTTGAATATTCATATACTCCGTAATTGATATCAGTAACCGGTAATAACCTTCAAAATTGGGGCACAATAGTCCTATGGGACAACATGCGCGATTTAAGCCGGTTAGCACAATGCAGTATTCCAAACAGATCACTTAAAATCAACAAGTTCATAGCCTTAAACAATCATTGGATACGTGAACTTAAGTTTTAGTTCAACGGTAGATCTTGCGTCAGACGGGTTTAAGGTAATAAACGTGACCATCTTAAGGGGTATGATGATCATTTTATAGAACAAATGTGAGCAATGTTAGAGTAAATATGGAGTACAATAGTGAATACATTTTGAAGTAAATAGAGAGCGACATGGTAATAAGAAAATGTAGTTTGGAAAAAATATACTCGTATATAGGGAGGCTGGCTACAAGTAAGTAAAGCTAGTAAGCATACTGATAGTCGAAATCAGAAAGGCCGACCATAGCAGAAAGTATTTGGGAGCCGATGAAAAAGGTGCCAGCAATGATAATGATAACAAGAATAGCTGAAATGGGGTTCCTAAGCAGCTCATAAATTGGCTGTAACACTGAATACAAAACACCAGTACTGACTGTTAGCGCGTAAAGGGCATATCTTCTTACATTCTCCCAGAATTCCTCCATCAATGGACCTTCAGGCCCAACTGCCCATGCCTTGTTGTCATGCATACTCATGATCGTAAGCAGCAGCATTGAAGCAGCTCCTCCTATCACCACCCTCCTTCCAATGTCATCATTCGCTGATCTTTCCTGCTTTACAGCTTTCACCCGAAATGACGGGCTTATGCTTGTGGTCATGCATGGGTTCAAGATTGTAGCTTTGTGTGGCAAATATGAGGTTTTTGGGATGCACCTGCTATCGACGCTGGACATGGACATGGACATGGACATGGACATACACAGAGACATTTGGTATGAAGGTTGGTTATTTATCAAAGCAGATATCATGTTTTATGAATTTTATTTATGTTATGTGGTTGTATTCTTGTAAATGTTTGGTCATCTTAACTCCACCTTATCTAGTTATCTTATCATCCTCCTTTCTTATCCTTTTTTAAGTTGGGCCTTTTTTGCCATGTTTTATCTTTTTTTCAAATTGGGCCTCCATGATTACATTTTTTTTTTAACTCAGTTGTACTCAGTTGTACCCAATTGCTCAACTGTACCCGACTTTTACTCAGTTGTACCATTTTTAGTCATTTTTTTTCCATCAATTACCCATTAATCAACCAAAATCCTCTCTTTTGAAACTTAATGCAATAAACCCTAACTTCATCCAAAAACATTCAAAATCAATCAACTAATTCTATAATTTATTAAATCATCAAATTAAGCATTCAAATCTCAATATATTACAAGTAATTTACTCATTTAATGGAATTAATTGATTAATAATGGTGTTATTGTATGTTTATTTTCATTTATTGAATATGACTTGTTTATGGTGGTTAATGGTGGTAGGGGCGACGGGGGTGGTGCTAGGAAGGGCGGCGGCTGTGGGCGGAGGGGTTGTGAGCGGCAGATGTGGGGTGGTGTCCCGGGAGTTGTGGGCGGCAGAAGGTTTTAGGGTTTTTATTTTTTATTTTTTTATTTTTTTGTTGGGCATGGGTGGTGGTCAGGGTGGTTAGGGTCGTGGGCTCCATAAGTAGGGTGGTTAGGGTGGGCTGCCATGGGTCGGGAGTGGGTGGTGGTCAGGGTGGTTAGGGTTGTGGGTGGGCTGCCATGGGTCGTGTAATGGAGGGTGATAAATGGTGCCGGCGGTGGTCCGTCGATATTGATTAGCCGGAGGGTGGTGGGAGGGGTTGTCGATGCGACGGAGGGTGGCGTGTGGTGTCGGCGGTGGTCCGTCCAGTTTGACTTGCCGGAGGGTGGTGTTGGGGTGTTAGTAGACCTGTCAAAATTCGACCCGACCCGAAAAACCGACCCGACCCGACCCGTTTTTTTAGGGTCAAGACCCGTAAAATTTGACCCGTGACCCGAAATGACCCGAACCCGAAATGACCCGTTAATTTAGGGTCAAGACCCTTAGGCAGATTCGACCCGATGGGTCAAGTGTAATTTCGTGTAACAAGACTTTTTGAACCTATAAAATTAATATTTCATGAAAAAAAAATAATTTAATATTAATAATTATTACAACCTCAATATTATAAGTTGAAATATCAAAATGATGATGAAAATTATGATTGAAATATTATGAATATATTCGTAAATAGACTATTTTAATTTTATAAATTACAAGAATGAATATATATCAACTTTAGTATTACATATGTACAATAAAATATGTACATAATGTAAAATAACAATAAAAGAATTTTTTTAATTAAAAAAATAATAAATAAAAAGGCGCGAAAAACGTATTTTTGACCCGTATTTTGACCCGAAACCGACCCGACCTGTATTTGAACCGAACCCGTATTGACCCGACCCGTATTTTGACCCGACCCGTATAACCCGAACCCGAACTCGACCCGTTTGACAGGTCTAGGTGTTAGGGTGTTAGGGTGGTAGTGTTGTTTGGGGTGGTAATGGTGGTAAGGTTTATGATGAGAGGAGAGAGGAGAGAGAAGAGAGATCTCTAAAGTTGTGAAATGTGAGGCTTGGAAATGAAAAGGGTAAGGGAGTCTTTTTTGGATACAAGTGAGAAAAAGTCGGGTACAATTGAGCAACACTCTTAATTAATTATTCATTGCTTCTTGTGTTGTGTTGGAACATCAACATACGGATCGAGTACCATATATTCTCCCTTTACTAAACAACGAACGTCGTCGTGGAACTTTGCTTTCTGATGCCACTTACTCATTTTGGACATAACTACTACTCGAGTACTCGTACGTATTTCAATTCAAGTCGTTAGCATTTGTCCGCTCCTGCGTTTGTCTTTATACACACAATTGACAATTGCCGATCATCATCAATGCACACCAACACACTTGCCATTTTTAAACATACATGACACATCCCATACCGGACAATTACATTAAATGTTGCATAACTTTACAGAAATTAGACATCATTCATCTAAAAGGGAATTCCTTCCAACTGAATACTGACATCATTTCCTGGTCTACTGAATTTCTTTCTTGTCACCAGCTAGCTAGCTGGATTTTATAACTAACCTTAACCACTGAGTACATATCCCTAGTTTGAGTAATGAGTACCCTACCAACGTGTGTCGTTGTTGCCTTTACGACCTCCATACAAGCGGAAGAGGCTGTAAGCTGATATACTTGAGAGGATCACACTGCAGATGCTAACACCCACAGACCCTGCTATTCCTTCTGCTACTTGGTTGCAGAATTTTGCATACAAGTCACATATTTGCATCCATTGCAGTTCTGTTTGTCCAAACTTTCCCAGCACAGAAGATTGTGCTGCTGCTGCTACCGCTGCAACACTCAAATACGCCATCACCTGCAATTATTCCTCAAGTGTCACTTGTGTCGTCTCATTCTACTTTACTAATGCCTGCTACTATGCAAATGCTAGGATACCACCACAAGACCCCAATGCAACAACTTAACTGAATAAAGTTTAGGAACAATTATACCAAGACAAACCCTATAGTGTCTGTCTGCACACACAATATAGGATTAATGTTATCCTCACTAACAATAATGTGGTCCCTTACATGGAACTCCAGTTAATGGTCGTACAACATTTAGATCGTTGTAATTATGGGGTAATTTAGGTGTATACTACATGAAAGAGCAACAAGCAATTATGGGAGCTAAATGATGCATTCACCTAATCACATCCACATTCAACATCATGTGGTTCAGGCTAATTAGTAGTAGGTAGGGACTAATTTGGGAGTATCTACTACATACGATGTTTGTCATGAAAATCTCACACTTAAAAGACTGTAGAGAAGCAGCTTAGACAATAGTATGTGATTAACAGGTGATAATAGAATGAGACGATATAAGAAAAGAAGAAAACAAGGAAGGCACGCACGCACGCACCTGATCAGCACAGAAAATAAGGCAAGCAAGAGGTTTGTTAAAGAGAATGGCAGCAGTGGACATAGCGGCAACACATCTAACCAACTGGACCAAGGAATAGGCAGCAAGAAGGGCATTAGCAACCACCAGGAACCTGATTTGAATAAAAAGTAAGCAGCAGAATGAATGAATGAATGAATGAATGGTACTCCGTAATAAGCAGAATGAATGGGCATACAATACATACACAAGAGCTTTCATGTCAGTGAAAGAAGCCTTCTTAGTGATGGAGAAGATGACTTGAACCTGAGAGTTGGAACCTATTAGGATTACTGCAACAACAGACAATCCCAACATCACAAGCCTTAACGCCACTTCAATTAGTTTGAGCCTCCTTTCCGCAAGTCGTGCATGGTACACTGCCACATTACCAGCTGGACTTCCTCTTTGGCTCATCCTTTCTTCTGCTTCAATTTAATCTGCACCCACAAGACAACAACTAACACTGTAGCTGCACCGACAACAATCCACATACACACAAACCGCCAAATTGTTAGACAGACTCACAAGGTAAAGAACAAAACCCAGGGAAGAAATTAATTTGAGTATTGAGAGATCAACTCCAAATCAAATAAATTCAACTGGCTAGTGGTAGTGGGTAACCCAACATTACTTGAATTGTCTGTTCAATCATATATCAACTACATCAACACTATTAAACCACAAGATGACAACATCTATCAATGTATGAATGTAATTACAAAATACGCAAGAAACAAGTGCAACAATCAATTAATTACATGTATGCAAATGCATGTATGTTTGTTTCATAACAATTACACACAATACAAGAGAACACAAGAGAAGAGCTTACGGGTAAACAACTGTGTGGAAATGTGGAAATGTGGAAATGAAGGAGAGAGGAGACAAGTGTAAGTAGTCAAAGTGAAGGAACCTAAAATGTAGCAACCTAAGTATTAAGTAGCTAAGTGGAGTGGAGTACAACAAGAGTGTTTTATAAACAAGTAAATAATGAGGGGCCAAAGCATTAAATAGTATTCCCTCCGTTTCATGAGTTGTTTACATTTACTTTATACATATATAGGAAAAATAAAAAAATAATGGAACAAATGAAAAAGTAAGGTAAAAAATACAAAAAAGATCCACTTTTTCCAAAGAAACCAATTAAACACTCCCACATGCCTCAATCAATGGCTATTTTTAGAAGTGTAAACAAATGACCCGTACACCCCAAAATGAAAACTGTAAACAAATCATCGGGACGGGGGAGTAGCATATCAAGTTTGGTGTTTGTTTATGGAGAAGAAGTGTCCATCAGTCATATACATACGTACGTACATATATACATGATACTCTTCGTACATGCATTCAGATAGATAGTAATTGATTGATTGATTGGTTGGTTGGTTGGTTATAAAGACGAGAACACTTACGCAGTTGTTCGTCCCAAGATGGTACCCATATACTAAGTCCTCCGTATTACTCATTATAAGATAATATATGGTGGATGTCACACTGCCACTTTAGAATTGTGTTGAATTCAATTTGTTGCTTCATTAAATAACCCTATCATGTCTACGTCTCTATGTGTCTGGTGTTTGTGGTAGGAGAACCTATTTATTTCTGTCCATCACTTGCATCTATTGCTCTCTTCTTTTTCACTCTTTTCTCTACACTTATTTTACAGAGTAAACCGTGTATATAGGTAAATTATCTAGACAAAACAATTAAGGAGTCACCACAAAACCGCATCCAAACCACAGTTTAAATTAAATAATTAATGTTGTTACTCTGTACTCTATAGTAGCTAACTCGAACGCCAAAGTGATGGTAATCATTATAATTTTAGCCTGTTAGGTGGCTAAAAGAATTTTAAAACACAAATATTTGGGTGAGACTGTCTTAAATTAATTTAGAGTAGAACGGTAAGTATTGATTTCAAAATAAAAATGATTGTGGTGGAGCACTATAAAAAAGAATAGAATAGAATGGCATTATTGGAGCACTACAATTACACCATGCATTATTAATTACTAAGTGCATCTTGGTTGTTGTGATTTTATTTTTGGCTTCCACGCTTACGTTACGTCTCTTCCATTTCACACCTTCATATTCACTTAGTCAGTTATCACTCTCAACAACCCAACTATATAGGATAAATCCCATATTTAAGATCATATCATATCCACTTTAATTTGATAGCAATTCAAAAGTTATTGTTGTCGTAACACCATAAATGAGCCCTAACCACATTCAAATAAAAGCATGAGTCTTCATCATTTCATTCAAATACGGAGTATTAAACTAAATACAATAATCACATCCTGATTTTTAACAAGAGACCCCGTACATAATCATGAACCCAATGACAGTAGCCGCCCGGTAAAATTGTACAATTGATAAGATAAATTAAAATTAAGATGAGGAAAACAAGAGGTAAGTTGAAAACAACAAAGAGTAGTCCCTACATACTACATAGTAGTGATTGTAGTAGTTGGGCTGAATCAGCCCAAGAATGTAATTGTGACTAAAAAAAGTCCAACTACATCTTCATTCATTGACGACCTGTTTTGAAACATTGATTCATTTGGAAGGCCTGTTTTGAGAGCTAAACACATGGAAGTGTGCAATTTTGACGACCTGTACGTACGTACGTAAAGTGAGAAGAAGCAAATAAAACTAGTTAGGAGATGGATGAGAAGTGAGAAGAAGACTAGTAATGAATTAAATTACGGAGTACTACTAACGTAACGTAACTGGGGTCGGTGTGAACCAATGTAGTTGCACCCAAGATGTCACAATGAGTTCTGCCTCGCTTAACTTGCTGCCAGTATTGGTTGAATGCCACCAAAGCTACTGCCCTCAAGTTGCCGTCTCCCGCCTTTATTCGGTTGCACCCACTTCCGTACAGGCACACCCAGTCCAATGCTTTTTGGATTGAACTATCTGACGCGCCACACACCAATCCCAGCAACAAACGCACCCTTTCATCAACAAAACATACCAGAAAAGTGAGCCAATAAAATCAGAGGAAGGCAGGCAAGAAGAGGGGATAAAGTGGTAGGCATTTTAATTGAATTTGAATTGAATTTGTGAAGGTTAAGAGAGCCGTTGGTTGGGGAGTTGGGGATATAAATTAGGTAGGTTAACGCTCATACATTCATGAATAATGATTCAAACATACAACGTCTTTATTGTGATTTCTGAATCCATCAACATTAATCAACACTCTCCCTCTCTGATCTTTTGAACTCCCTTTATTTTATTTTCTTCTTCTTCCAACGGTTATGGTCATGGAGCAGAGCACCACTTTTTTAGCCGCCTAGTCCACACTCACGGTTTCTTTTCAAAACTCAAAACTATAGGATATGGTTTCGAATATCATACTCCCTCAGCTCTCTTCTTCTAAAATATAAGTCATGCATGCATGCGCACATTTTGGGTCCGTTTGGATAGCAAAATAGGAGGGAAAGGGAGGGGAGGGGAAATGAGGGAAGGGGAAGGAAGGGGAAGGAAGGGGAGGGGAGGGGAAATGGTGGTGTTTGGATACCATTTTCCCTCCAAATCTTGCCTATTTTGGAGGGACTCCAATTAGGCTTTGAGGAGGGAAAATGGATCCCTCCAAATCCCTCCCCCTCCATTTCCTTCCCTCCATTTTTTGTATCCAAACAAAGGAAAATCAATCCCCCTATTTCCCTCCCCTTCCTTTCCTTCCATTTCCCTCAATCCAAACACACCCTTTGTGTTGACCCAACATACGTGGCCTTGGTCATGCATAACGTATATGATTGATGAGCTAATTAAGTACCAAGGCTTCATAGAAAACTAATAAGAACGTACAATAATAAAAAAGAGTAATATCATTGAATTGAGTTCATAGATGAAGAGTGGTATCAACGTCAGAAAAATAATGTGGAGGATCCTCCAAATTAAAACAAGTAGTAGTAGTAGTAGTAGTAGTAGTAGTAGTAGTAGCAGTAGCAGTAGTAGTAGTAGTAGAAGGCCACTCTTTATGAATGCTTGCTTGTCGTCCACAGTAATGATGGGCTGCAGTAGTAGTAGTAGTAGTATTGGTGGTGTTCGTGGGAGGCCAAAGTGAGAGGGTTACATCTTTAAAGCTAATCTTATTATCACTCTGGTATGAAGTCTGTGACGATGACGATGACGATGACGATGACAAGGAGATTGTTGATGAAGATGATGAGGGGGATGAATAACTGCAAACATTAGGGTTATTATTACTCATATTATTTGGTGGTATGAAAATCTGCAGCAGCTCCTCCTCTTGTTCAACATCGCCACTACTACTACTACTACTGTTTGGCATCATACATTCCTCAATAGTACTATTATTATCATCCTTAATTTTATTATTATTATTATTATTATTAATTATAATGTGATCAAGAGTAGTAGCAGTAAGAGTGTTGGTGAAGTGATGAGTAATAGTAGGAGGATGTTTGTAATGATGAGAAAAGGTTGGGAGAAGTTGGTTGTGGTGGCGCATCTCCTTCATGCGCTGCAGCTGACAGAATCTCTCTTGTAACAGTAGTCCAATTGAGGATTGAATCACCCCATTATGTTCTGCTTTACTCATCTCTGCACTCCCCATCATTAATTTGGGATGGAGGGAGTATAATTAATTAGGTTACAAGTAATTAAGGAAATAGTGAAGAAAATTATTTGGAAGGGAATGGAATGGAAATGTTCAAGTGAAATGTACGACGTAATTAGAATGGATGAATGCAAGGATCGAGAGGGGCGGGTGTGTGCGTATATATATATATAATTAGGAGGCTGCTGAGTGGTGATGGATGCCTTCCGCCTTCCGCCTTCCGCCTTCCGCCTTCCGCCTTCCGCCTTCCACCCCCCAAGAATGTGGGTTTTAATATATAGAGTAGGCAGCAGTACTCCCTATAAAACATTTTGGGATTTTACAAAAAAAAAAAAAAAAAAAAAAAAAAAAAAAAAAAAAATATTCAGAAATTTGATTGATTTAGGATAGTGTGAAATAAAAAGAGAGCAGGAATAAAGGGAGAAGCAGCAAAACTCCAAGAAGCAAAATGGCAACAAGACATGGACAACGTAAACTAAATAAAAAGTGGATCATGCAACGACCAAGTATTTAGGGAGTACTCCGTACAAAACAACAGCAACAAAGCAGATAAAAGAGAAATAAATATAAATATAATTGTAAAAAGGAGTAGAGTAGTACTTAGAAAGTACTCCGTAAGTAACAAACAAACAAGACACAAGACAACAATAGAATGTTAGAAACTAGCGCATTGGATGAGCATTGTTCATTTGTTTGTTGGAATATTAGTTTTGTGAATACATTCTCTTTACTTGTCTCCATAACTCCCTCCCCCCACCCACTTTTTCAACTTTTTTTATTTTTTTTATTTATTTATCATATAAACATGTAGTGTGATGTTTAAATAAATAACAAAGTAAAAGTGTACTACTCTGATGTGCAGTCTACATAACAATGCAAACAAGTTTTGGTTTTGATAAATGGACATGAATTGATGAATGACCAAGCTACTAGCTAGTGCGCTTCCTTCCATTTTATTTATCATCAGTGTCCAGTATTCAGTATTCAGTATTTAGTATTCAGTATTCAGTCATCATAATGTTGGGGGAATTGAATTCAAAAGCTCTCCTCTTTTAGTGGGGTTGATCATGCTCCATCCTAGCTGCCTCAACCATGAGCTGCACTCAAGGTCATTGCAATCAAGTTTAGGTTGATCATGCTCCATCAGCTCTCTACGACATTAAGCGGACACACTCTGTTTGTTGTAAAACTAATTAATTAATTATCAATTCCAGAAAAAGGACCAGTGTAGTACTCCGTAGTAAAGTAGCAAGGTTGGATTGAGATAGATAGATACATACGGAGTAATTGAAATGAATCTAATTTCCTCTGTTGCCAATAATTAAGATCCAGCTAGTGTAAGTGGGGGCAATTCAATTCAATGTGTATATAGAGATAATACTCCGTATAACACTAAAAGACTCGATGATGTTCTCGTTGAACTCATTATATTATCATTCATTCATTCATTCATTCAACACCAACCAAACATTCTCTCTATTTTCTCTTCTCCACGCCCCTTTTGTTTGTCTTCCAGCTTTTGGATGCCAATGGCATGCTTCCTCCAAAGCTGCTTCTTTTCTTTTTTCACTTCTTATACATCCGGACCGAACTACTTTGTTTTTCATATTTCCTTACTTTTCAAGTCTAAGCAAAACTTAAATTAACAAACACTTTAATTTGTTTGGATACTATACTAGGGTTGTTATGTCATTTTAACACTTTTTAAGTGACTTTAGTCGATATTATTTATTTAGCTCCTTAGAGCATGTGTATCAATGAGTTGTGAGAGCTCATAGACAAAGATGAGCAATTGTGTCAACTCCATCCATGAGTTTTATTACCCATCTTCACGAGTAATTGTGCTATTGCTCGTTGTGATGAGCTACCAATTGATCACTCATGCCATTATTTTATTATATTTACGTGGGTTCCGCATGTATATTTAACTATTTAAGTATATTTACACTTGTGAAAGTATTATGTGAAAGTATTATAAAGTAAGAGAAAATATGGGATGATTGATCATGGTTAAAGTTATGTTTTTATTAAAAGTTGATGAGTTGAATTTTATTGAAGTGGATGAGAGAGTGTGATGAAAGAGAGTAAGATGATTAATCATAGAAAATTATTGATAAAGATGGTCTTAGTACAATATGACTCAGTTTAAGCTATGTTTTCTTTTAGACTTATTTCAACTCAACTCTACTATTTATATATATTCAACTCAATTCTATTAATCAAATCAATTCTATTCAATCTGAAATTTATTTTTTATAATGATAACACTCTATTTTTTTACATGAAATTGATGAATTTGAAGAACAATGATAAGCTTTAATCTTATCGCTCAATCAAAGTTAACCTGACATACACTAAGGGTAAATAGGGTAAGTCGGGATTGTAATCCACAGGGAGACGGTTGTAATCGTCGATTACTTATGGGGTGATTCTAAACTAGTCAATTCGATTTTTGTTTGGTTTTATAGCTAAAGCTTAAAGTAAAAGGGTTTAAGCTTATGAAAAAAGGTTTAGGGGTTAGGTTCGTCGAGGGTGTGCTCGTGACGATTTAGCTTTCGGGTAGGAGTTGGTTAAACTTGTTAGGGGATTGACTCGTCCTCTCGGTTCTAGTCTCCCTTAAGCTTTACTAGTGGGCTCTCGCGTCTTACTAACAAAGGACTCGATCGTTTCGTGCCTAAAGTTTTCTCCTCAAACTAGGCTTACGATTGTTACGGTTAAAATAGACCTCTCACGCAAGTATAACGTAGTCAATGTAGTATGAGAGGGTCGAATCCACGAGGATGGGTAGTTAGGCTCTAAGTTTTGTTTTCGTTCTTAGTTTAGTCAAACGAAATTTGGTTTTGGAGAACTCTATAACTAAACAAAATATTAAATAAAACTAGAAGAAGAAAATACAAGTAAATGAAGTAAATCGATAAGAAAAAGATTAGAGTCCGACTCATCCACTAGCATACAAAATAACAAATCACCGTAATTTGGGGGAAAACGTCTCCATAACGAAACTACTCCCCTCCCGGGTTTGTAGGTCGCTACCTCTAAATTACCTAGAACTCCCCTCCCGGGTTTGTACTAGGTCTCCTTTACTTAACACGAAAGTCCACTCCCATGGCACTAACACATTAGTTAAGGGAATAAAAATCGACTCTTACCACCCACAATTTCGACAATTTGATAAAACAATTCAATACAATAGACAAAATAGCTAGGGATTAATCGAACCCTAAACACAAAATTACTCACTAATCATAACTATTTCAACACTAATTAAAATAATAAACAACTCAAACATATTAATAAGGGTAATTAAACAACAAAGATCAAAACTTTAACTAATTAATATCATAAACAAATAAGAAATAAGACTCAAATAAGAGACATTAATTAAATAAAATAGATCAAATCTTAACACAAATTGTAAACTAAATTATTAAACTAATGATTAAAAACTAAATCTAACTAAATCTAATTAAAAGAGAGAAGAAAATACTAAATAAAATGGAGGAAATTCTGCTCCGTACTCTACCCACTACTCGTCTGCCTCTGCTCTTCTTTTCTAATCTCCTCTATTGCTGCTCTTCAATCTACTCTTCTTCCCTCTTTTTGCTGCTACTCTAAATTCACTTGCTGCCTCCTTTCATTTTTTTCGTGGGCTTTACTTTTTCTTTTCATCATTTTTAATTTCTTGGGCTAAGTTGATTAAAGACTTCGGTCCATTTATTTTTTGTTCAAACCGTCTTGACTCTACTTCATTCTCCGTCTTTTTACGATATGTTGTACGTTCTTCTCAATTTGGTACCTACAAAATATTAATACAAAAGCACAGTACCATATTCTCGACAAAATAGATAAAGTAAGATAAAATTGTGACCGACCCATATTATTCGTAATCGACTACAAATTGAGCTATTTAACCAATTAAGAACGCAAAAAGGACCAAATAAGAGTTAAAGTGTGGGTTTATAACTAGTAAAAATATCGCTTATCAAACTCCCCCACACTAAACTCTTACTCGTCCTCGAGTAAGCTCAAAACACAACTAAAAATTCAAACATATACACATAAACTAAGCTAACTATAATAGCCGAACCGGGACAATTAGCGGGTCCATCCGCCCCTTCAACTCACAACGCCACACTCATGAGGAAGAAGTGTTGCGTGCAAGGCAAGTGGGGTCTTGCTCAAAAATGTAAATCGACACCAACAATTAAGCACAAGATCAATCAAAATAAAGTCGATTCGGTCAAGAAATTAGCCTACCTCCTCATCTAGGTAGCTCCCTTGCTCTCTACACGAGCAAGGCTACTAATCACGCAATCATGTTAAAAACCTAAGAGGTCACTTGAATAAAAAGGCAAAGTAGTATAACTTTAAATCATGCATGCAAGTATTGTTTAATAAACCAAACTCGTCGGGACCAAAACGGATGTGGGGAATGATGGAAAAATAATGAGCCTCGCGTTCAAAGACCTTAGTATCTCGTTTCGCCTCCAAAATTAGGAGGAAGGGTCGTCCCGAATCAACTCGACTATGCGGACATCTCAAAAGGAACAAGTGCCCATAAAAATTGGCTCCCGAATTATTAATACACATTTTTTTCTCTTTTTTCCTTTTTTTTTATTTTTTTTTTTTTTTTTTTTTTTTTTTTTTCGGGTGTGGCTAATCCCACGCTCGCTAATTGTCACCGACTTGCCGCGTGTTTTCTCGGCTCGAAGCAAGTGCTCGACAATAGCTTACGGGTATTCACTCTTTACCTCTCGGTCTATTTTGACCGTTATTGAGGCATCGAAGTGGTCACCACAACCCTTATTTGAAACTTTTGAGAAGCCAAAATCAACATTATAGAACCAAGCACTTTGCAAAAATAGGCATGAGATAGTTATTGTGTTTACCCCTTTTTTGTGACATTTTTGTGGTAGTCGAGTCGAAATCGGTCACCTTGAAACTAGATGACTTAGGTACTTATTCCGAAGAGGGTGGAAAATGGAAGTGTAATCACAACCAAAATGACCCTAAAAGTTTGGTTAACAACAATTCAAGTATGCATAATTAAGTAATTCTAATAAGCGTTTTCACCCAAGTGACGAGCTAGATAATCAACAAAAAGCGCAAAAAGTAGTAACTTGACCTCTTTTTGGAAATTTCAAAATTTTCAATTTTTAGGAGTTTTGAAAAAATTTCAAATTTTTTGGTTTTTTTGAAATAAGAAATGATAACAAAAGCATATATATACACTAAACACGTTCTCCGAACTCCTCAGCACAACAATTGCACAACAAAACCACAATCTCCAAAACCACCACATATAACAATGCAAATCATCCTCCCCCACACTAAAATCGGACATTGTCCTCAATGTTCATACTAGGGGAAGAGGTGAAACGGAAAAAGGGTAAAAAAAAACATACCAAGTAAAGCGCAAAAATGTGGGTCACCATAAGTTAAAACTTGCACAATCTTGTGATCCCGTCAAATTGAAGTAGAATGTGTTACCTACAAAAATGCAAAACCAAGCAAAACAAAACAAAACAAAATCTACTAACAAAATTTAGAAATATTTACATGTTAACTAATAATCTAAAATACCGGTCAAAGAGCGCATTAACAAGTCAAACAAGATCGACCAATCCTCACAAAAGTGGTCATAAGATATCAAACATGATAAACCATACCAAAGTGAAGTAATAACCCTAACACAATACTTGTGAGGAAGAATAAGCGTTATAAATGCATTAAAATCACACCAAGGCTTATCATTTCGTTTCAAAGGCAATTTACAAGTATCAAAATCAAAGAACATATCTCTCTCGTCTAATAAATCGTCACACTTATCCATCAAAGCCTCCCTAGAAAGCAAATTCAAAGATCTATCAAGATCACCAAGAGAAGAATTCAACTCATCATCAAACATAAACTCATAAGAGGGAGAAGAAAAATTTAAGTACAAGAAATCAAGGGAATTAAGAGATTCATCCTTAAAACAAAGGCTAGTCTCACAAACCTCCTCAAAGAAACTCTCCAAAACGGGCTCTTTAACAAAGCCATCATCACTACTCTCAATCTCGAGACTTTTATCAAGAAAGTCCATAATCTCATCATCCCACGACTTCTCTCTCATATCCAACTCAAGACTTTTTTCACTACTAGTCAACACCTCCACAAAATCATTATCAACATCAAAGACTAAAGTCTCTAACTCACACAATTCAAGTTTATTAACCTCTTTCACTCCAAGAGGTTCATTTTTCTCACACCAAACATAATCAACATTAAATATCACACTCTCTAACTCGCAATCATGGTTTAAAAGAAAAGAATCATTGGACACATTAACATCATCAATAGAAGAATCATAAACATTGAGATCAAACTCAAGTGACCCAACAACATTATCATCATTAAACATCACATGATTATCCAACATTATACCATAAAGGCCGGCTATAGAAGACATTTGAAAAAGCGAAAAATAGAATTTTTTTTTTTTTTTTTTTTTTTTTTTTTTTTTTTTTTCAAAAAGCAATAAAATGACTAATCCTAAAACTAGACAAGACTCAAATCTAACTAAGCACCATCCCCGGCAACGGCGCCAAAAACTTGTTACGGTTATAATAAACCTCTCACGCAAGCGCAACGCGGTCGTAGTAGTATGAGAGGGTCGAATCCACAAGGATGGGTAGTTAGGCTATGAGTCTAGGTTTTGTTCTAGTTTAGTCGGTTAAACGTTGTTTTGGGTATTCTACTCTAATAAAACTAATGACGGAGTGAATAAAAGAGAAGACAATGTAATGTAATCAATAATAAGATAGACGTCTAAGGTCCGATTTCTCCACTAGCATCTAATTATAACAACAAGTCATTGAATCGTAAAATTAGAAAACGTCTATGGAACTAAACACTACTCCCCTCCCGAGTTTGTAGGTCACTTCCTAAAATACCTAAGACTTCCCTTCCGGGTTTGAATTAGGTCTCTTCGACAAGCCTGAAAGTCCACTCCCATGGCACTAACACATTAGTTAAGGGAATAAAAATCGACTCTTACCACCCACAATTTCGACAATTTGATAAAACAATTCAATACAATAGACAAAATAGCTAGGGATTAATCGAACCCTAAACACAAAATTACTCACTAATCATAACTATTTCAACACTAATTAAAATAATAAACAACTCAAACATATTAATAAGGGTAATTAAACAACAAAGATCAAAACTTTAACTAATTAATATCATAAACAAATAAGAAATAAGACTCAAATAAGAGACATTAATTAAATAAAATAGATCAAATCTTAACACAAATTGTAAACTAAATTATTAAACTAATGATTAAAAACTAAATCTAACTAAATCTAATTAAAAGAGAGAAGAAAATACTAAATAAAATGGAGGAAATTCTGCTCCGTACTCTACCCACTACTCGTCTGCCTCTGCTCTTCTTTTCTAATCTCCTCTATTGCTGCTCTTCAATCTACTCTTCTTCCCTCTTTTTGCTGCTACTCTAAATTCACTTGCTGCCTCCTTTCATTTTTTTCGTGGGCTTTACTTTTTCTTTTCATCATTTTTAATTTCTTGGGCTAAGTTGATTAAAGACTTCGGTCCATTTATTTTTTGTTCAAACCGTCTTGACTCTACTTCATTCTCCGTCTTTTTACGATATGTTGTACGTTCTTCTCAATTTGGTACCTACAAAATATTAATACAAAAGCACAGTACCATATTCTCGACAAAATAGATAAAGTAAGATAAAATTGTGACCGACCCATATTATTCGTAATCGACTACAAATTGAGCTATTTAACCAATTAAGAACGCAAAAAGGACCAAATAAGAGTTAAAGTGTGGGTTTATAACTAGTAAAAATATCGCTTATCAACGATCTTAAGTTCTAGGATAAGGGATAAGCAACTGTGACCAAAGATTGACAACAAGATAAAGCAAAGGGATAAAAACCAAGCATCAACAACTCGTCCTAAAGCACAACAATCAAACACACCTAACTCATCGTAACCCTAGAAATACGACAACTCCCTCATGGTGACGACGACTAAACAAATATAACAATAAAAACTCATGCCTGAATAATCACAAAAAAAACATTGCAAATGAAAGTAGAGAAATGAACAATTACCGACAATGATAAAGTAGAGAATTGGTTGATGATCAAAGTACAAGGACGATAAAGACGAATTCGTACTATATTTTTTTATTTATTAAAAGATAAAAATACAAAACTAGGCAAAGTAGTATATTAAGTTTTCTGAGTTTTTTTCTAAGTAAAACCAAGCATAAACGTAATATGATCATCCTTCGAGTATAATACATCAAAGTAAAAAGGAGTTGAAAAGTCTAGGCCGTCCCTAGCCACCTGGTTAAGCGTCCCGACTGACACGACCATCCCTGGGCACCGGGATGACTGTCCGAATCGGGACAAACAAAAATTACGGCATTATTTATTTTCTTCCTTGCTACTTTTTTTGTTCATCGTCCCTAGGCATAGGGACGAGACATGGTTTGTTCCTAAGGTCAGGGACGGTGTCTAACATGACGATAATAAGAGCTTCTTACATCGTCCCTAAGGCATAACAAATTTGTCTAGCACATGCTCATCCTCGCTAAGGTCTACTCAAGTCGAAACACCACCTAGCGATCTCGGGTGTCCACGGCATCGTCCCAACTTGCGCATATCCTTCATAATACGACAATGTTCCTGCAAAACAGAGCCACGAAGCAAAACCATAGAAACGCAGAGCAAAACGTCGCATAAAGCAAATAAAAGCACTAAAAATAATGTAAATCGCAAGTAAAACGGGGTCGGTAGCATATATAAATACAACACATCAAACAACTATTGCAATGTACATATTTACTTACCCTGAAAAACTCAAATTTTTTCAACTCAACTTAAGTATAAACCTCCGCACGTGAAACAGTCTCATATCAGTAGTGCAACTGACAATTATTCACCTTACAAATTAATGCACATGGGTCCTCCTATTATTGTCTGTTGGCTTGAATAAGAGCGAATTCTAGTGGGCGTCTATGCCGACATTTTCTCTCACCTCGGGCATGGTCATTCCCTCTTAAATCCATAAAATCAAATTGAGCATTAGTATCGTTATGGGTCTGCAGATACTCGTACCCGTATCACCCACCCCCTCCCCCCAACAAACCCTATGATGAAACAGACATTTAATGCATACTATTTATACGTAACCCGATAAATTTTATGTAGAAAACGAACTAGTCGGATAAAAACACATAAAATGAGTTTAATTTGCAAAAATCGTTTTATTAAATGATCCACAATTCGTTTAAATTAAAGTCAACCTATTTTCCTCACAAAATGGCTCAACAAACTCTTTCAAAAGCCCAACTACACAACAAAGCTCTTTCTTAGTACCCAACTCAAAATAAACCACCTAAAATTTTCTTTTTATGCCCACTAAGCCATAATCGACTCGTGTGTGCCCCAAACATGAAAACCGAATACATGGTTTAGCTTACAATGCATTCCACTCAGAAAACAGTTTTTTGATAATTCGGGTCAGGCCCAAACCTGACTTGGGCCTACTTCCGTAGGCCCAAGTCGAAGCCATAGACTCTTCTAAACCCTAAACAATATATTAGCCTGGAGGAAAAGAAAGCCAAATGCGGCGCACAAATCATGATCCCCCAAATCACGGAGGAGATTATTCTTCGTATCAAAAATGACCTAAACGCCCAAAATCGACAAAGACCTGGCGGTTCCCTGACCAAATCCCCAGTGTTCTGACAATTTTCAGCTTTTTTTTTAACGAAAAATCTCTATAAATATCAGCCTTCCCCAATTCGACACAAAATACATACATCACAAAACATACTCATTACAAAGTACTTACATCATGCATGACATGCGGCGGCCCAAGTCCAATCAGGAATCTCGCAAACAGACTTTAAATCGCCACTGAACAGGCGATTTAAATTAAAATCGCCAGTTCACTAGCGATTTTCTTTGCTGCCATAAGTACACTGGCGATTTTTTGTGCAACCATACATAAAACACGAAGTAACTACTATAAATAGCAACCCTTCCACACTCACAACACACACATTATCACTCATCCTATCTTACTCATACTTACAAAAACTCACTCAAATACCGTCTATACGTTTTAAGGTAAACATTTTACCTGTGGATTAGACATTCGAGACTCGGACAAAAGGTTACCTTAACCCAACTCGGTATTGGCTTTAACGAACCCGTATCCATAATACGGTTATAGTAATTCGAATTCAGAATTCGTCTAAATCTCGCCATTACCGCATAAATAACGACCTGAAATCACTAACAAACTGATGCCAATTTACATTATGCAAATTCTCGTTCATGCTTTAAATTTACGACTAAAACACGGATTCAACATAAACTCGTATCGTCTCAACTAGTCTTTTAAACATGCAAAACCGAGGGTTTTTATAAAATCTTAGAATTAAATACGAGTCAGAAAATAACGTCTATTTAGTAATTTAAAAACAATGAATTATTATTTTACGTATATTTCCTAAAGCAAAACGTCATAGCTTTGACGACCTACATTTATTTATTTTACATATTTACCGAGTCATACATTCGCACTTGTACGTAGCGTCCTATTAGCCCAAATATCGAAATTAAGTATTTGTTTTTAAATTAGTAAAGACTAATTTTACGTAGGCTTTTTTATTACAGTTTTTCATAATACATTTTGACAAAACCTTCGAAAAGTAACCTCACTCTGAACCCTCTTCGGTTTCACAATAACCTCAGAAGGATAGGTATCGACGCACCTTGAAATCTGAGACCCCGCGTCTTATGATTTAAGACGCGCTAAAAAGATTCCAAATTCCTTAAATATTTGGTGGTGACTCCGAAAACAAATTTCAAAAGGGTTTTTTACATTTCTTTTGTTAACATTAGCGATGATATCCCATATAGCAAATAGCCGACGAATACAGCTCGACATCTCGACGGCAAGCCGCGGCTCAGCCCGCGCGCCTCTTTGCACTTTTTCCCGCGACGCGCATTGCGCCCCACTCACGAGGGCGGGCGCGCACGGGGCGTCGAGGGGGTGGCACCGCTTCCCGGTACCTTCACAGCCACATAAAAAGTCGAATTCATCAATTACAGCCATTTTAAAAAAAAAAAAAAAAAAATTTACAACCACAATTTTTTTTTTTTTAATTGCATCCAACTTCATTTTTAGGCAAAAATATAGGACGAACTGACCATTTTGCCTTTCATTTAAGTGGTAACAATTGACTATTTGACTTCCTTTTTTTTTTTTTTTTTAATTAGGCCATTTGTTTCATTCATTCCTTCGCTCCCTTTTTATTCACCTTTCTATTTCATCTCTTCCTTTTTATTTTTTCCCTTTCATTTGAAACTCACTTTTTCAGTCAGTCTCCACCTTCATCGTATTCTCATCACAGAGCTTTAGTTTTTGGAACATGAAAACCACAAAATAAAACTCCATAAAAGTTTTGTTACTCCATCGTCGATAATTGAAGTATAATTACTATCTCCAACATATAAAAGGTGACGGTGTCTTATCTATGTCTTTGTAGAACACTTTTCTTCTCATCTTCCTCGGATTTCACTGTCGCTTTCATCTTCTCCAACACAAGAACAAGCAACTGATTCTCCATGTTCAATTTGTTTATAATTACCCTTTGCCAATCAGTTTGGGTTTTTATCATACCAAGCAAAATACTTGCAACCACGAGCCCTTGAAATTGGATCATACGTTTTACAAACTTCAAATCTTCTACCGGAATTGTCAACAGTTGTTGACTTTCATACAACAATAGAGTGACCACAGTAGTATTTCTTCGCCTATTTGTAAGCACACTCACAGTTACGGTCTGACATTGTTGCTGAAATTTCAAGAGAAATCGAAAATTTTAAGAAAAGAGCAAAACCCTAAATTTTGATTGAGATTGAAAATCAACCTCTATGAGCAAATATATCTAGCAGTTTGATGTAATATTAGAGGGAGAAGCATTTGCGTCTGTTCACATTAGATTTTGGCTTCAATTTTGATTTTTCGAGTTTTTATTTATTCATTTAAGTGTGTCAGCGCTCCGTTTGGGCTGCAAATTTTAAACGGAGCTTCGTTTGTGGCAGTAAAATATTAAAAAACTTTTACGTAGCTGTAATTTCAAAATTTAGGTTTTGAACAGGCTGTTATTGATAATTACTCCTAAAATTTATGGTCAGGTTCTAATTTCGATTAGAAAATATTAACTTTTTTTTTTTTAAAATATTAAATAGATTTAATGTTTTTTTTTTGTCCAATATGAGCCACAAGGGCTATACAATGGGGGAGGGGGGAATCGAACCTGTGACCTAGCGTCACGGGTATCTTAATTTTAACCGCGCGCTAGGCCAAGACATCCTCGGTAAATAGATTTAATGTTACAACTTAAGTTCATAGTAGGTTATGAATTTGAATAACAAATTAGCAATAAAAGACAAAAACTAATTTGAAATGCTTTATTTGAAATTTTATAATAATGAGTTAGGAATGAAATACGGAGTACTCCCTAAAAGATATCCACATTTTTGTGAAACAAACATCAAATATGTAATTGGTTAATTTCAAAAACTCTTTAATTTACTCTCTCTAACTCAAAATAAGTTCATTTATTTTTATTTAGGGTGAATTTAAGACATAGTAATGAAAATATAAAAAAAAATTGAATATCTTTTATCAAAACTAATTATATATAGAAAGATGACATCTTATTTAAAAAAATTTCAATAAAAATGAAAACACTTATTTTGAAATGAAATAAATACTTGTACAATTGATAATAATTATGTTGGTAATTTAAGTGTAATTACCGGTTCATTTAACGTAACTCGAATTTGGTTCGTGGATGGTTAAATTCGATATAATAAAATGTAAGTTTGGGAAGTACGAAGTGTACGGTTATATATAATTATTTACGATTTTACGGTATAGTCTTTTATTATGACTGACTATGACGGGATCAGTGATGAGATTGTTGAAGAGTCGCAACTCTTGAAAAATGAAGTATCCCTGTTTCACTCTACTTCTATTTAAATAGGAGTGAAATTAGAGGAAGAGGAACACAAATATTATCACGCTCTTCTTCTGCATCCCTTTAAACAATATAACAAAATTCTCATAAAATACTTTTGAATTACATCTCTGGTTTCTTGTGCTTGAAATCAGAGGACACCGTCTTATCTCAATAGAAAATTCGGTACAACCCTGGCACTAATATAGGGTCGAATTGTTCTATTAGGAAAGCGTAAGTCGATTCGGTGTGATTATTATTGTCAATTTCCATTCATTGGTGCAAATTTCTAACAATCTAATAGAACATTTTGAAATATTTTAAGATGACAGATGTAATAACCATGAGATAATAATTATTAAAATAAATAAGTAAATAAATAAACCATATACTTAAACCTAATCACACTAGTTAAGATAATAACTAAACTAATACAACTTTAACTTAACAAAAAAAAAAAAAAAAAAAAAAAAAGGGTTAATTAACTAAATAAAAATAAAGAGGGAGATAGGAATAAAGTCAACCCTCCCCCCAAGAATTTATACTTCACGTAAAAGCAATGTTAGACAAATTCAATTTGTTCTTTGATCACTCCACCGCCTTTGTTACACCGCCATACTTCCTTCTATAAATACTCAAGGTCTGAGGTTCATTTGATCAGTGAGAAAGAACCGATAAAAGTATAAAGTATAAATAAATAATAATAGTCGTAGTAATAATAAGGGTAATATTTGGAGAAAAATTAATAAGGGTTAAGGAGTATATAAAGGTCTATAAGTTCAGTTCTACACCCCTGTGTAAAGTATGTTTTCAGACCCTTTTGCAGTAGTAATAAATAAATATGATAAAATTGGGTTAGTTATATAAGTTTAACTGTAGTAATATATACTTCAAACAAATGGAAGGTTAATATAATAATATTGTACCTATAATATATTTAATACTTATATGTGTAATAGGTAATGCAAATATACATAGAGTGGAGACTCTGTGAAAGTAATTATATAATTAGAATTATTATATAATATATCAAGGTTAACTGTAAAGGAAATTTTAAGGCCAGAGGATAATGTACCTTTAAGGGAAAAAGGTTCGGGAGAAAGGTCCTAATAAGCTAGTTTATGTAGAATCTGGTACCAGAATTATTGGAATAAGACTACATTCTTTATTCTTATCACTTGTGTATGCGGAGGTGGGGCATAGCCGCAGGGAACATGTGTTCCAAGGTTACAAACGATTTATCACAGAGGATCTCGGATCCGCTTATTATCACTTGTAATGCATGGAGAGGCTTAGCCTGTGGGAGTATGAACTCCATATAATGTGTCTTATTCTAATAATGAGCTAACCTTAAAAATGATAAGTATTCTGTAATATTGTGGGAAAATTAGTGAGGATTTTGGAATTAATATGAAAGAATATAGAGTAAAATGAATGCTATTATATATACAAATGATAATAATGGCTGTCAAAGGTAATGGAGACATACTCAGCCAGTGGTTGGCTGATTAGATTCACGTTACACTCTTTTTAGTCTTAATAATAGGGATGAAGGAAGAAATCTGACAAGTCAAATAAGAGTAAAATAATAGTAGATTGTGAAATAGATAATAATGTAAGCCTTGTATTTCTCTTTAGAGGAAAGGGAAATACTGGCGAATGGCCACTGTAATAACTACTGCTTTATGTAACTTCCGCTATAAAATTTATAAAGAATAAGATTACTCTGATTTCCCTGTTATTTAAAAGTGAGGGCGTTACAGAATGGTATCAGAGCCTCCTTAGGAAAAGGGGGAGTAAAAAAAAAAAAAAAAAAAAAAGGAGTGTGTATAAAATATATCAAAATAGTATATGTAAAAAAGTTAAAATTATAATATGAACAAAGGTATTGAACCATTTAATAAGATAAATTAATTGATATTGTATACATATAAAGATAAATAAAGACTAATGGTTGGTTAAATCTTATAAATTATAACTAAATGGTAAGTTTTGGTTTATTATAATCAAGTGATATTTTACTAATATTAGTTATATATTATGTATAATATAGGTGGATGTAGATTTGATTGGAAGAAAAATAAAAATATCGAACTTTGTTAATTAAGTTAGTCGGTGAGGCATGGGTAAACTAGTCTTGAATGCGTGGTTGTGTTAACTAAGGTTTAGGGTATGGTAGTTAGTGTATAAATTTTGACCGTATGCAACTTTTATGAGGATGCAATGTAAAATATTTAATTTCTTTTCCTATTTATGATATTAGGATGTCAGATCATAGTAACTCAGAAGTTAGTTAGCCAAGTGATGACGATCATTCAAATATAAGGGAATTCGCAAAAATAATAGTTGATGCTTTAAGGAATAGAAATTTAAATAGTGAGGATGATAGTGTAGAATATTTTAAGAAAATGTCAAGTTATAACCCAAAGACTTATGATGGTAAACCAGATTCTGTTGAGTTTGAAACTTGGATAAGAGATATGGATAAACTTTATGATGCTATCAAATGCCCTGAAAAATGGAAGATAGGATTTGCGGTATACTATTTAATAGGACAAGCAGACTTATGGTGGGAGACAGTAAAGGAAAAGAAAATTGAGGAAGGATTCGACTGGGTAAAGTTTGAGGAACTTATGCGGTCAAAATGTTATTCCCCTCCGCTTAGGAGACAGAAAAAAAATGAGTTTAATAAGTTAGAGTAGGGATCGATGTCTGTGACTGTTTATGCGGCTAAGTTTATGGAGTTGTTCCGATTTGCCCCACATATGGTAGCCACGGAAGAGTTAAGGATGAACTGTTTTAAAAGATGACTAAATTGGAGTCTCAGGGATAGACTGTCTATCCATACCTATTTAAACTATTAGGAAATGTATGATAAAGCTACAAATGCAGAGAGAATAATGAAAGAAAGAAATGAAGAACAGTATGCACCAGAAGAAATGAGAGAGAAACACCTTTTCCTGTTTCAGTAATAAGGTAAGTCAAGTTTCGGGACGAAACTTATTTTAAGTAGGGTAGAATGTAATAACCATGAGATAATAATTATTAAAATAAATAAGTAAATAAATAAACCATATACTTAAACCTAATCACACTAGTTAAGATAATAACTAAACTAATACAACTTTAACTTAACAAAAAAAAAAAAAAAAAAAAAAAAAGGGTTAATTAACTAAATAAAAATAAAGAGGGAGATAGGAATAAAGTCAACCCTCCCCCCAAGAATTTATACTTCACGTAAAAGCAATGTTAGACAAATTCAATTTGTTCTTTGATCACTCCACCGCCTTTGTTACACCGCCATACTTCCTTCTATAAATACTCAAGGTCTGAGGTTCATTTGATCAGTGAGAAAGAACCGATAAAAGTATAAAGTATAAATAAATAATAATAGTCGTAGTAATAATAAGGGTAATATTTGGAGAAAAATTAATAAGGGTTAAGGAGTATATAAAGGTCTATAAGTTCAGTTCTACACCCCTGTGTAAAGTATGTTTTCAGACCCTTTTGCAGTAGTAATAAATAAATATGATAAAATTGGGTTAGTTATATAAGTTTAACTGTAGTAATATATATTTCAAACAAATGGAAGGTTAATATAATAATATTGTACCTATAATATATTTAATACTTATATGTGTAATAGGTAATGCAAATATACATAGAGTGGAGACTCTGTGAAAGTAATTATATAATTAGAATTATTATATAATATATCAAGGTTAACTGTAAAGGAAATTTTAAGGCCAGAGGATAATGTACCTTTAAGGGAAAAAGGTTCGGGAGAAAGGTCCTAATAAGCTAGTTTATGTAGAATCTGGTACCAGAATTATTGGAATAAGACTACATTCTTTATTCTTATCACAGACATGCAGGAGGTGGGGCATAGCTGGGAACATGTGTTCCAAGGTTACAAACGATTTATCACAGGATCTCGGATCAGGTTTATTATCACAGATACGTGGAGAGGCTTATGTGGGAGTATGAGCTAAGTATAATGTGTCTTATTCTAATAATGAAATTTAACCTTAAAATGATAAGTGATTCGTAATATTGTGGGAAAATTAGTGAGGATTTTGGAATTAATATGAAAGAATATAGAGTAAAATGAATGCTATTATATATACAAATGATAACAATGGTACATCGAAGGTAATGGAGACATCTTCACCAGGTGGTTGGTGATTAGATTCTGTTCTGGCTCTTTTCAGTCTTAATAACGGGGATGAAGGAAGAAATACAGCAAGTCAAATAAGTGTAAAATAATAGTAGATTGTGAAATAGATAATAATGTAAGGCTTGTATTTCTGCTGTAGGAAAGGAAATACTGGCAGAATACCGTAATAACTACTGCTTTATGTAACTTCCGCTATAAAATTTATAAAGAATAAGATTACTCTGATTTCCCTATTATTTAAAAGTGAGGGCGTTACAACAGAATGCTAAGCAATTGACGATGAATTTTTGCCCGTAGTACACTTTGAATTTGGTGAAACTGGTTACTGGGTTTTTTTTGTATTGCGTGGATTTCAGTGCGAGTTGCGGGGCGGTAAAAATTATGGAGTACTATATGTATGCGTCTATTCTTGATTCATGAATGCACTCATCAAAGATAAGTATAAAATGACTCCCTTATTATACTTGATGTTTTTGATACATGATGTTGAAAATTTTCATATATGACGGTTTGTCATGATTATGTTTCACAAGTGCCAACAATTTTGTGATGTTTAAACATGCACGTTGACGGTTTTAAATTAGTGTTTAATTTTGTTTTGCCCCTCTTGTGATTTTATGATATGTTTGTTACTGCCGGTAATTTTTGGTGTTTTACTATGATAATGTCGTTGTTCAGTCTGATATAATGCAATGTTCATCTTGGTTTGACATGGCTTTTTCATACTTTCATATGATTAATAATGGTCTGCATCATGTAAGATTGATATTTTATTTGGATAATAATCGTTGCTTATGAAGACCGATACTAATAATAGTGTTTTTACACATTGTTTTTTTTATTGAATGTCTTTTAAACAGTCACATGAAAATAGTTTAATCATAACATTATGACTAATTTGAGCAAATCGCTTTAAATTATTTGTATTACTCCTGCCTCACTATTCGCTTACGCTGACTTTTTTCCTCACAAAAAGTTTCAAATCAGAAACAATTCACCGAAAATTTATGAAAGACAATTTTTGTTATGTGACTATTTTGTCGTTGGTTTTATAGATGTGGATGTCATTAATGAACATTGTTTGATATGATACAAGGTAATGTAGAATTGAGTGGATCATATATATAAATATTTATATGACTCAATGACATAGTGTATTGATTGAGTAGTGTCAAGATCTCGTGACCATGAAAACTTGAGAAATCTTATTTTTATTCAAAGTTCACTCATCCATAAAGCATTTTGTATTATGTTCATTAGTAGCAGTAGGCCTGAGCACGGATCGGATATCCGATCCGAACCCATGTATCGGATCGGATATCCGTATCCGAAATTGAGTATTTTTATTATCCGATATCCGATCCGAAAACTTCGGATATCCGATTTTTCATATCCGAAATTTTCGGATCGGATATCCATATATCCGTTCCATATCCGATAAACAAGCAACTTGAGTAAAAAGCAATTTTTCTAACATTGCAACCATAGTTTTTGAAGCAAATTACTAATACACAATACATTCTTCCAATTAATTCAATTCAAAGGAACTAAAACATAACCCCCCATTTCTTTGGGTTTTAAAAAAAAAAAAAAAAAAAAACCATCATAAATTTACATCATAAATAAACAAAACATACCCAGATCTACATCTATTAGGAACTCCTAAATTTACTTAGGCTAATAGAAAAACCATCATTAACATGAGATGTCGAGATCTACATAAAAGAGGTAATAATAGTTGGCAGAGACGGTAGGTAACCCAAAGCATCAACAAACACTTGCAAAGATCAATGAAGAAGGCATTAATGATGCAATTGACGACGGAGGTTTGTGAGGAACGACAAATTATATTGTTAATTAGTGGTAAGCGTGAAAAGGAGGAAGTATATAATGCAAATTACAGTAAAACACAAGATTAATTAAGATTTATAAGGGGAGATTGTTTGACCCAAAAATAATGGAGTAAATTGAGAAGTTTGGTAAGAAAATGCCGATAGAATGAAGCATGAGGCAGCTATTTAGGTTTAGAAAAACTAATATAGGTATTTACTATGGGCTCATGCAGTAGATAAGAAGAGCCCAAACCAAAAAAAAAAACATATTTTTTCGAAAATAAAAAAAATACTAGTTTTCGGATTGGATACGGATATCCGAAATTTTTTAGACTAATATCCGATATCCGATCCGTATCCGAAATATTCGGATCGGATATCCGATCCGAATGTATATTTCGGATCGGATATCCATTTTTTCGGATCGAATACGGATCGGATTTCGGATCGGTTCGGATAATCGGATTTTTTGCACAGCCCTATTAGTAGGGCACTAGTGTAGATCCCGTGCATTGCACGGCATTTATAGATACATAATATAATTTTTCAAGATTCAATATTAGTATCTGACTATATGTACCTTTTAATAGAGATAAAACATGTGCTTGTTAATTTAACATGAAATAATAGTTTAATTTATTAATGTTGATAAATTAATGTGTGAATGTTAATGTTGATAAGCAAGATTGGCCTTTAGACAATGGTCAAATAATTAAAACTTGTTTATAAAGGCTAATAAAATGACCAAAGCATTAACATTTATCATCTTTAAATACAATAATTTTTCTATGCGTTAAGTATTTTAAATTTCCTTTATTTAAGTGATATTTGCAAAGTATTATAATCACAATGAATATAATCCATACAAGAGACTGTCTTAAATATATACAATATTATAATCATAAGTTTACTAAATATTAAATGTATCTTAATGAATTACAGGTGCACAATCCTCCAATCATAATCATTTGTAAAAAGAAATTATATTATTAAATTGAAATAAAAATTAGGTGAATAAAAGGAAAAACATCAATTGCTAATCTAAATTTAATTAATCCTACATTCTTATTATTTGATTCAGCACACTAATATAATTCGTATAATGGTTTTAATTAGACACCTATTCCTACTACATATGTTTAGTTTAGTTTAGTTTAAATTTAAATTTAAATCTTCTTTCATAAGTTTTTTTTTTCTTTTTTTAAAAAAAAAAAATTCAGGATGATAATTTGGTTTCCTAAATTATTTATTGTTGTTTCCTAGTTTTTTGGAGCATAATTTGGTGAATAAATTGTTTTTGGGAAGTTTCCTGGAAGGTAAGTTGGAGGATTATGGGTAAATGTTTAGGCCAATAAGATTGTAGTTTTAGATTTGCTATTTTCCAGCCCAAGCCCACATATCACTTGAGCGGGAAATTTTTTGGAGTTTGGTCTTTATTTTAGTATAATTAAGATAAGTTTTTTTTTTCTTTTTTTTAAAAAAAAAAAAATTCAGGATGATAATTTGGTTTCCTAAATTATTTATTGTTATTTCCTAGTTTTTTGGAGCATAATTTGGTGAATAAATTGTTTTTGGGAAGTTTCTTGGAAGGTAAGTTGGAGGATTATGGGTAAATGTTTAGGCCAATAAGATTGTAGTTTTAGATTTGCTATTTTCCAACCCAAGCCCACATATCACTTGAGCGGGAAATTTTTTGGAGTTTGGTCTTTATTTTAGTATAATTAAGATAAGTTTTTTTTTTCTTTTTTTAAAAAAAAAAATAATTCAGGATGATAATTTGGTTTCCTAAATTATTTATTGTTGTTTCCTAGTTTTTTGGAGCATAATTTGGTGAATAAATTGTTTTTGGGAAGTTTCTTGGAAGGTAAGTTGGAGGATTATGGGTAAATGTTTAGGCCAATAAGATTGTAGTTTTAGATTTGCTATTTTCCAGCCCAAGCCCACATATCACTTGAGCGGGAAATTTTTTGGAGTTTGGTCTTTATTTTAGTATAATTAAGATTTGTGGTTGTAAATAGTCTGTAGTTGCATTTTGATGCTGCAGTGTTTTGTTTTATATTTTATGTCAAAGGGTACGAACATGGAAAATTGAAAATTAATGATGACTTTCACGTCTTGTTCATGTTCTTTGTGATTGTGGAAGAACAATTTTTAATTTGCAAATTGTTTAGTTTGCGGAGTACTCCCTCCATTCTTTCCAATTAGCCCCATATACCTTTTTTGGAAAAATTTTCCAATTAGCCCCATTTCCCTTTTTAGTAATAATTTCTCTAACATGCCCCACTTTTTCTCACACATACCTACTTTTCCCACTCACATCCAACTTTTTATAATTAAACTATTCTACTTTTTCTTCACTCTACCCCACTTTTTTCACTTTTTCTTAAAAATGGTGAAAAAAGGAAGGGGGCTAAATGGAAAGAAGTGAGGGAGTATCTATTACATATGATTATCCTGTTACTATTATTGTGAGTGATCACATATTATTATGTAATATTGTAATGTGACTTATAATAGTCATTGTTGAATATTGAAGTTGATACATGCTATTTATATACATTTTATGCCCCCGGTTCAGTCGCATTTAGCTTATATTTACTCGTGATCATTGCTAGTTTGTGAGCTATTTGCTATATTTCTCGTTACTGCTGCCTTTCATTTACATTTTGCAGGTTTTGGTGGTTTTGAGCCAAAACCCGAGACAATTGGAGCAAGTACGAGAATCGAGACGACAAGACCAAACTCGAGCGCGCGCAGGAGCTCGAGAACACGAGCAAAGCACCAAAAGACTAAGGCCAAACGAATAAACAAAGCCCAAAATGAAGAAATGGGCTTAGTGTCAAAGAAGAGAGAGCCGGCCCAAAGAAGTTGGTCAGGCCGGTCTGGCCGACCGGCAGCCGGCCGGCCGGCTCCCCCGTGTTACTACGCTGATTTTATTTTAATTCGTGTTTAATCTATTTGGAAACTATAAATAGGTTACTTAGGTCGTACACTATGGTGGCTTATGCTTTATTTTACATTCTAAGTTAGGTTTTAAGTTTACTGCTTATTAGTTTTCTCTCTCAAAAACTCAATTAGTTAGTTTCAAGATCGATTTACTTTGTAACCGCCGGTACTCTACTTTAATCCAGGTTTATTTTAATCCTTATTGTTTATTCATCATGTTTACTTTGATTGCTTCTGTTGCTTTGATTGTTATTATGAGTAGCTAATTCCTTAATTAGGGTTTAGGGGAATTTGTGATATTTGGTTCAGGAACATGTTTTAGGATTAAATTGGTTGAATAAATTGTGCACTTGATTTCTTTCTACGCGTTTTATGCCAATTGAATTAGGATTATTTCGCCTGATCAACGATTTGTCTGAGTTTAATTGAACCTGAGTAAGTTTTAATTTAAGATCGAAAGCCGAGTTAAAACTAGACTTACGCGAGATTGATAAGTTGAATTTAGTAAGTTGCGAGAGCCCGCTAAATTTGCTTAAGGCTAAAATTGACTCGAGAGAGCGTTTTATAAACCTACTCATTTGCACAGTTTATCGCTTCCTTCTTATAAATTTGAGTTCCTGAATCATTGTCATAATGAACCCGATGCCCTAATCTTTCTCCTTATATATTCCTGCTTATTTTACCATTTGCTTTAGTTTAGTTCGAACAAACTCCTTTTCATACCTTTGAGTTAGACCTGTTTACTCCGGCTTTAGCTTAAAACTACACCGTTTCTCTGTGGATACGATCCTGCTTGCCGCTAGCTACTTGTTAGTGTTTTTGTAGGTTTATTTTGACAGGGTGATACGACTTGGCCGTGTCAATTTTGGCGCCGTTGCCGGGGAAACGGCTTTGTTAGTTTTAGTTTTTGTCAGTTGTTACAGGTTTTTCTCTCTTGTCTCAAGGAACCTAGTTCCTTGAGACCGTTTCTTCTCGGTTGCTTGTAGTTTTGTTTGTGCACAGGTCACCTACAGGTTTAGTTCCATTTGAGCCTGAACCTGAGCGAGCATTACATAGACTACGTAAGGAAGCGGGTAAGTTAATCGATCTTGATTTTGAGGAAGCGTCGCATTCGGAGTCTAGTGCAACGCGATCGTCCTACGAGGAGGACACACCACCTATTACTCCAGTTTCTTCTCCGCCACGTGTGACTATGCCGAAATTATATAGTCACTCGTTGCCTAAGCCTAATCCGTGCACTGATGGATTCCAAATGCCCGCTACTTTGACGGGTAATTTCGAGATTCGCCCCGCCTTTCTTACTTTAGTGGAGCGTAATCAGTTCGGCAGCAATCCTACGGAGGATCCCGGGAAACACATGCATGTTTTTACGGACATCGCCGACAATCAAGCGAAGCAGGATCACTCAAAACCAGTTAGGAGATCTTTGTTCTTTTTCTTTACGTGATCGAGCACGGGATTGGATCACGGATCTGGACAAGACTGCCGCGGGTATTACGGATTGGCCAAGTCTAGCTCTTGCTTTTTATCGCAAGTACTATCCTCCGGAGCGGACTAACCAACTCCGTAGTCAGATTCAGGGGTTCCAGCAGAGCTTTGACGAGACGTTAGCTGAGGCGTGGGACCGTTACAAGCGGTTACTCCGTGAATGTCCGCATCACGGACTTGGTGATTATGACCTTATATAATGGGTTGTATGCTGAGAGTCGCGCTATTCTTGACTCGGCCGCGGGAGGTCGATTTGCTAATAACACGGATGATGATAAAGCGTGGCAAACGATTGAGGAAATGGCTGTCCATTCATCCCAGTTTGGTAAGCCTAGGGGAAATTCACGGTCTGCGCATAATGACCGTGATAAGGAGAGCATTAGTGCGCTCACTAGCCAGGTTGCTGCGCTGACCGCACAGATTAGTATGATGAATGGGGGTGGTTCTTCTGGTGCTCATGTAAATGCTATTGCAGGGCACGACTTGGGTTATTCGTCGGGGTATGCTGCACCCCAGGAGCAGGTTTATGCTTATCAAACCTACAACCAAAACCTGCCGTACCAAAACCAGCCAGGTTACGATCGTTCTCTTTTGTCCTACCGTAACCAAAACGTGCTAAACCCAACCACCCAACCACCACAAAATTAACCCTACATCCCTCCTCACAAAACTTTCCAACCACCTCCACCCAATTACCAAAAACCAGCTTATACTCCACCACCTCCTACCCCGGGACCTGATCCTTTGGCCGAAACTAAGGCCATGATGTCGCAAATGCAACAAATGATGATGGGTATGCAGAAGTCGCAGGAGACGATGATGCAATATGTGCAGAAGAGTGATCAAGCTAAGGACGCGGCTATAAAGATGTTGGAGAATCAAGTGGCTCAACTAGCCACTTCACAAGCGTCGCGTCAACCGGGTTCATTACCATCGCAGGGTAATCCTCCTAACCCTCCTCCCGATACAGCATGTGCCATTACTTTGCGGAGCGGCACGTTTTATGATGATCCGGGACAAAGCGGCCTGACCGGTCGGCCGGCGTGGTCGTCTAACCTACCGGACTCTTCTTTGCGAGGAAAGATGGTTTGGGTGTTAATTCGGGTGTTCCTGTCGCTACTCCAACGCCCCCGATTCAGATTAAGCTCCCATTTTCGGGTCGACTACGTGAAGAGTCCGAAGCTAAGTTCAAGAAGTTCGTGGACGTCATCAAAACGCTCGTAAATGTCCTTTTCTTGATCTTGTGACTCAAATCCCTGCGTTCGCTAAGTTTTTGAAGGAGGTCTTAGCTAGAAAGCGTACATTAGATGACGTCCCAACTGTTGCGTTCGTGGGGGAGGCTAGTACTAGGCTGTAGGGTAGTAAGCCCCTAAGCTCGATGACCCAGTACCTTTTCTATCCCCTGCTCCATTGGTAAGTTTGTGGTCCGAAATGCTTTATGTGACCTTGGAGCGAGTGTGAGTGTCCTACCCTACTCTTTGTACCAAAAGATGAACTTGTCAGCTTTGGGACCCACTCACATTACCTTGCAAATGGTGGCCAGATTAGTTAAGCGTCCCTTGGGTATCCTACAAGACGTCCCAGTACAGGTTGGAAAGTTCTTCATCCCTGTAGACTTTGTAGTGCTTGACATGCCCGAGGATGTCCACATTCCCATTATTTTGGGGAGACCCTTCCTGCACACTGCTGGTGCAGTTATTGACGTGGGCAATAAGACTTTAGCTTTTACGGTGGGGTTATTTCATGGGAATAATCCAAACTAACGTCCCCATTCTCATTTTAATCCAAACTAACGATTAACTCAGAATAATTCAAACTATTGAGTCATTTAACTTTAATCAAACCTTATCATGGATGACTTGTTATTGCCGGTTTTATAGCCGGTAATAATGTGGACCACCTGCTTTCGTTTTTTTTTTTATTTCTTTTCTAATTATTCATCCCTCTTTCTTCCTCCATTTTTCATGTCTACTCTACTGCCTTTTTTCAAATCTCTCCTTCTTTCTTCACTTTTTCATTTTATCCCTACTTTCTTTTTTTATTTTATTTTTCATACACTTCAATCTTCCTCAACATATTTATCATACACTAATTTTATCTTTTATTCATTTTTCATAAACTAATTTCATTTTTCATTGTTTGAATTCATCTTACCTATGATACTTCAATTTCATTTACCCTTGATCTGCAACTTTTTAATCCTTTTGACATTTTTTTATCCGTAGTTTCATCTACTTTGATTTTTGCCATCGGAGAAGGGGCGATACGATTAAGGAGGACAGAGTGGCTGTGCGAGTTTTGTTGGGAAGGTAGGAGTGCAGAACAGGGGATTGGTGGCTGTAATTTTTTTTAATAAATTAATTTGTTTCACATCAATATTTTACTGGTGTTTTCTTGTGGCCTTTTGCTTTGTTTTAATGGTGATTTTTTTATGGGGTTTGATTATGATAAAATGAAGGAGGAGGTAAGTTACAAATCAATACAACCGGATGAATAGGTAGCCATTCCAATAATTCAATTAAAGTTAAATGACTCAATAGTTTGGATTATTCTGAGTTAATCGTTAGTTTGGATTAAAATGAGAATGAGGACGTTAGTTTGGATTATTCCCATGAAATAACCCTTTACGGTGGGGGGTGAAAAGCTCACTTTTACGCATTCTGATACCCCGCGGTCACCCATGCGTCTAGAGTCGGTTTGTTCTGTTAATGTTATACCTCCGTCTCACTCTACTGGAGACACTTCGGAGGTCGTTTCTGTTGTCTCCCCGTGTGCAGGTTCTTTACAGGATGGCTGCAAGGTTGGTTTGGGGGAGAGGAAATTGCTTAAAACCGACCTTTACAACGCTAGCAATGGGGATAGAGGTCCCACAGTCGAGCCGCCGGGAGCACAAGGGCGATTTGGAGAGCCATTCAGAGATGGAGCCCTATGCATGATGGACTATGCTGCGCTGCCTCGAGAGGGAGGAGTTCTTTGGCGATCAACTGCTATCTCGCCGAGTGAAGCTGTCGCAAATGGCCAACGACCTTGGCCTAATTATACTTGATCTTTGAAGCCTTGAAGAGTCGTGCGAGACTATAAACCAGCGCTTCCGGAAGGCAACCCGATGACGTTGTATTTTTATTTGCACTTTGTACTTTTGTTTGGTTTGTTTTGGATGACATTTTATGGTTTGATTTTGAGCGCGTGAGGATGAGGGATTATCTGTGATTTTAGCGCGCAGGTACTTTAGGACTTTTGTCCTTAGTATTTTTGAGAAGACGCTACGAGGAAGCATCCCAGCCGGTCGACCGGCCGTGACTCGACCGCCGTAGTGAATTTGAAGCGTAAGAAAAAGCGAAAAATTGAAAAATGCATGGGAGCCGGGCGGCCCGACGGCCGGTCTGGGCCAGCCCCATGTTCTGGCCGTTCGCTTTGTTCCTTCTCGCGTGCTATCTTAAGTACTTCATCGTTGGACTGAATTGGACGCATATACGTGGAATATTAGCCGCACTCCATGATTGACTTCGGTTTGGGGGAGCTCCAACTTTATAATGTGAGCTTCCATTACCCTTTTTTCTCGCTTTGTTTTTCTTACCCCGTATTTTATTTGTCCTTATCTGCTGTGTGGTTGTGCTGTTTTCCACATTGAGGACAATGTGTGATTTGGTTTGGGGGAGAGAAGCACTTTCGCGCTTATTAGTTTAGTTGCATTTTATTTCGTGTGCATTTATTATGAAAACCCAAAAAAATTGAAAAATTTCAAAAATCTCAAAAATACGAGTCTTTTTTATCTGAATTGTCAAGTTTGGAGAATTGATTAGTGCATTAATTTTGATCTTTAGTATCTCCGAGTCGAATATCTATCGTCGTAGCTTGCACTATATGTTTGTTTCCTATTAATAGATTGCGAGTCTCAAACACTATATCGCTTTTCGTTTGTTTACTTTCGACTTTGACATTCGAGCTTGGCAATGGTTTGTGGAATGTTTGGTTCGTTGGTTTGCGGTATGATTGGAAGGATTTATATATGTTGGAGCAATGCTTCGACGCTTTCGGAGGGGGCTCATTGAATTGAGTAACCACAGTGGCCATGAATTTGGTTGCGACCGAGAGTATGAGCAATGACGTAACCCTTAAGGAAATATGTGTACCCGAGCGCGATCTTTACCGAGTGAACGTCAAGCTAAACGGTACTACATACGAGGGATGCTCCACACTTGCGGAAAAAAAAAAAAGAAAGGAAAAAAAAAAGAGAAAAAAAAGAGGAAAAAATTGGAATGATGCGGAAAGAATTGGTTGATGGAAAGTGGTACGTTCGGTTGGCCTTGCTTGAATTGAAAATGTCGTCAGTTTCACTTTTGCGAAAGCGTTAGAGGCTAGTGGTACGATGTGGTGTGAATGGTTGAGACTCATGCTCTATTTCCGGCGAAATAGTCTATGGTTGTATGTTTATGTGCATAGGTCGTCCACTTTGAGATACTAGCGTGATTAGTTCGTGTCACTTTGATTTTCTCCGACGCTGTTTGCTTGAGGACAAGCAAAGGTTTGGTTTGGGGGAGTTTGATACATGCTATTTATATACATTTTATGCCCCCGGTTCAGTCGCATTTAGCTTATATTTACTCGTGATCATTGCTAGTTTGTGAGCTATTTGCTATATTTCTCGTTACTGCTGCCTTTCATTTACATTTTGCAGATTTTGGTGGTTTTGAGCCAAAACCCGAGACAATTGGAGCAAGTACGAGAATCGAGACGACAAGACCAAACTCGAGCGCGCGCAGGAGCTCGAGAACACGAGCAAAGGACCAAAAGACTAAGGCCAAACGAATAAACAAAGCCCAAAATGAAGAAATGGGCTTAGTGTCAAAGAAGAGAGAGCCGGCCCAAAGAAGTTGGTCGTGCGGTCTGTGCCGACCGTGACGACGCCGGCTCCCGTGTTACTACGCTGATTTTATTTTAATTCGTGTTTAATCTATTTGGAAACTATAAATAGGTTACTTAGGTCGTACACTATGGTGGCTTATGCTTTATTTTACATTCTAAGTTAGGTTTTAAGTTTACTGCTTATTAGTTTTCTCTCTCAAAAACTCAATTAGTTAGTTTCAAGATCGATTTACTTTGTAACCGCCGGTACTCTACTTTAATCCAGGTTTATTTTAATCCTTATTGTTTATTCATCATGTTTACTTTGATTGCTTCTGTTGCTTTGATTGTTATTATGAGTAGCTAATTCCTTAATTAGGGTTTAGGGGAATTTGTGATATTTGGTTCAGGAACATGTTTTAGGATTAAATTGGTTGAATAAATTGTGCACTTGATTTCTTTCTACGCGTTTTATGCCAATTGAATTAGGATTATTTCGCCTGATCAACGATTTGTCTGAGTTTAATTGAACATGAGTAAGTTTTAATTTAAGATCGAAAGCCGAGTTAAAACTAGACTTACGCGAGATTGATAAGTTGAATTTAGTAAGTTGCGAGAGCCTGCTAAATTTGCTTAAGGCTAAAATTGACTCGAGAGAGCGTTTTATAGACCTACTCATTTGCACAGTTTATCGCTTCCTTCTTATAAATTTGAGTTCCTGAATCATTGTCATAATGAACCCGATGCCCTAATCTTTCTCCTTATATATTCCTGCTTATTTTACCATTTGCTTTAGTTTAGTTCGAACAAACTCCTTTTCATACCTTTGAGTTAGACCTGTTTACTCCGGCTTTAGCTTAAAACTACACCGTTTCTCTGTGGATACGATCCTGCTTGCCGCTAGCTACTTGTTAGTGTTTTTGTAGGTTTATTTTAACAGGGTGATACGACTTGGCCGTGTCAGAAGTCATGACGGGTATTTGGTCATGATGAGAGTAATGTTAATAATGCTCGATATTATCTTAATGCGTGAAATTGATTTATTTATGATAATCTCGGTTTAGATGGTTTATAATAACCAAATGGAGATTGTTGATTTATATGGTTTTATCCATGGAGAAAGATAAATTTCAATAGCATTGAGTGTACAACTAATTGACATTTTCCGATTATGGAGTAATCATATGTTGTTGTTTAATAGTGCTTTGATCTTTGAAATAAGCAAAGAGAAATGGACCTTGTAAAGGCGATTTTATTATCACGTTCTTCTATAGAAGACATGGGGGAGTTAATATAATCCTCGATAGTAGGAACACGGTGAGAATAATGATTATTCTCTTATAAGTGCTCATAAAGATTGAGTGTGATGTTTATCTATATCTAATATATATATATAAAGCAGAAACCATGGTCTCTATGGTCGACATTTGTCACAATATAATTGGTCTAACAAATTAATATTAGTATTATTTATAATTCTACTATTGCTAGGATTTTAGATGAAAAAATATTAACATATGTAACTTAAAATATAAAACTAAATCTACAATTGAAATCTTTACTATATTAGAACTTTCCAAAAAAAAAAAATTAATTGAAGATGTTTTTAATTGAGAAGAAAAATAATAATTTCAAAATAAACAATTATATGACACATAATTACCTTATTTAATTTTTAGGTAAGTCACCATCCCTTTTTGTATATATATACATCAAAACTTTAAATTTATATCTTTTTAGAGTGACGTCTTTTGTTAAATAGTTTTACTTTATTATGTTTTAATTATGATTACAATTTGTGTTAAATTTATTTTTTACGGTGTATTTGATAAGAGTGTTTAAAATTTTAATATTTTTATTTCTTAATTACTATGTTTGATACTTAAACATAGCTTGATTAAATTACTGCTGATTTTTTTTCTTTGTATGTTGTAGATTTATATTTTACGTTCAAGATTTGAAGTTTTTTATTGAACAAACTTGATTATAACCCAATAGAAAAACTAATGAATATGTAACATGAAAAGTAAAAATATGTAACATGAAAGGTAAAAGTGATGTACAATATCTATCGATTATCTTATTTTTAAATCAAGTAATTAGATATGGTTGTATAATAATATTTGTAATGCTTAATATGTAATCTTTTAGTTAGTTTAATAGTATTAAGTTTTGATTTGATTGTTCATCTCAATTTTGTATGAGAATATCTGCTAATTAAGAAAAAAAAACAAAAAAAAAAAACATGTTTAGTATAATGATAGGGTAAAGTATGTTTTAATGACAAAATTCCAATTTCTTTATTACCCCAATTTAACGTAACAAAAAAGAGAATATATGTAATTAACAAAAAGAAAACAAAAAAAAAGGAAAAAAGAAAAAAGAAGAAGATGGTATAGTATAATTAACATATGTAATCTAAAATATAACACTAAATCTACAATTGGAATCCTTAAAATTGTAGGATACCAAAATTGAAGAATACATAGTTTGCCTTAAATATATGGGATTAAATATTCAAGTTAAGGGAAAAAATATAAGTAAGTAATATTTTAAAATATTAAAAAAAAAATGAAAGATCAAAAGAAATTTGGTAAAATTTTAAAAAGTCGAATAATTGTTGATTTAATAAATAAGTTAAGGGAATAAAAAATAGTATTAGGTAAGTATTATAAAATATAATTAGCAAATAAACAAAAACAAATATGATAAATCATAGATTTTAGAAAATTATCATATTAAATACGATAAAAGCCGAAAAGAACATGGTCTTAGTATTTATATTTTAGAAGTCATATTAAATATCATAAAAAATTATATCATAATTGGTAAATATATAAACTATAAAAAATATATAAAAATTACATTTTATACTTATTTTTAAATCTTAATAATAATGATAGATAGCCCGGACGGGGCGGGCACGCCAATTAGTTAATTATATAAAGCAAAAACCATCCCCACAAATTTTTCCCGCCAAACTATTCCTGCCTAATTTAACATTTGTTATGTTTCCTAAATTGATACTCCGTATATTATACGGAGTATTATTTTACATAATATTTTGCATTTACTTGGTCTACAATTTTATAACTTATTGTTACTTAAAATAAGTACTCCATGCATATGAACCACATATATTTCTTATTTATCTCTTAAAGTATTTACTCTAATTTCATTTTGCCTCCATATATAAAAATGTAATTGTATTTCATTCTATTAATTTATTTTATAGCCTTTAACGTATTTAAATCAAAATTTTGACACAGGTTAGTTGAATTTAAAATTAAAAACTTTGAAAGTCTTTCTTATTTTGCATTTACTTGGTCTACAATTTTATAACTTATTGTTACTTAAAATAAGTATATGAACCACATATATTTCTTATTTATCTTTTAAAGTATTTACTCTAATTTTATTTTGCCTCCATATATAAAAATTTAATTGTATTTCATTCTATTAATTTATTTTATAGCCATTAACGTATTTAAATCAAAATTTTGACACGAGTTAGTTGAATTAAAAATTAAAAACTTTGAAAGTCTTTCGGTTATCTATTTGATCAAGATTTCTGTAAATGTTAAAACTCATACATAATATTATAATAATATAAATATGTTCTATGACTAATAACTACATTAAGCTCAACACTTCTATTTTTTTTTTTTTTTTTTTTTCTGAAATAGGCTGATCCTAATTCGTTTACTCCAACATTTATGATACATTTATTCAATATAATTCCAATTCATATTAAAATGATGTTGCCCAATTATACTATTTAATAAAAATTACTATAGTTAGAGAAGAACACAAGACTAGCCTATATTTTGATACAGTATTTTAATCGTAAGACGGGTTGAACATTTTTATTGGATTCTGACTGTTGATCCATATAAACATATATTGCTTGACGGGTTAAATATAGTAATTTGATTATGATAATTATATTATCATTATCCTTATTTTTAATTAAAATATTTAATTAAATCATTAATTTATTTCAGTTAACTAATAAATATGTCTATACATGCCCGTGCATTTATGCACGGGTATTGACCTAGTATTGTATATGGTTAAAGTGATATCACACTCATGGTTATACAAATATTAATTGTTATGCGGTTTAAAATTGAGTAGGGATACTAATTAAACTAGTACTCGTCGTTGGCAAACAATTAAATATGTGAATAAAATATATAAATATATTGGAACCATGGTTTATGGTTTGTCATATGTCGAATTTCTTTCGGTTTTAGAAAGAGAGTAAAGCAAATTAAATAGCCAAATGTAGATGGGTATTTTCTACAAGTGATGGTGTATTATTGCTTAGATGAGGTACCATAGATTTATGGACTTCTATTGAGAGAATTTGCATTTAAATTTCGACATTAAAGTTGAAAATCGTAGTGTTAGTTAGCTATAGCCGATAAAAGGTTATGTTGCTAGGAAATTAATCTACGAGTTTTCTGTTAAATTTTGATCAATTTTACTCAGATTTGTGGTAACAGTTTTTAAATTGACTAAGTTTATAGTCAGTAGTAGTATAGTGGTGATCGCGACACCGGGGTGTTAGCAATAACACAGTACATTTGTTATCATAAATAGGGTGATTTTGATTGTTTTGTGAGATCTCAATTCTAGTTGATCAATCGTGCGCACAAGGATCAATTAGGGACTTGTTATAAAGTCGGTTGGCGGGATGAGAAAAAAATCCGAACAAATCTTTAGTGATTGGATACCCAATTCCCCTCTAATACAACGTTAGAGGCTGAATTCAATGTGGAAGGCCAATTATTAACGATTGAAGCACACAAGTTTATTTATCCCGAAGGTGTGTGCTTAGACTTGCATGTTGTAAGGTTGAAGTTTATCTTCTTAATTGATCTTTTGAAAATGTGTGTTTGCAAGGACACGATAAAAAGAATCAACCTATGTGAACATGAAGTATAGCCGCTTCAAAGGAGTTTGGATTTGACTCCTGAAATGTTCATGAATAGATATGTGACACTAGGCTGTAAATAAGTGTCGGTTTGTAATTTCGGAAGTAAACTTAATTTATGTGTGAGTTATCTTCATGTATTCAAAATGTGTAGAGGGGTTCAATGCTAAGTCACACCCTAATACTCGAATATTTGGAATGTGTAATTTCACTAAGTGGGAATTCAATCTTCGTGACATTTCCATTTATGCATAAATTGGTCTGTTTGTTAGTTATTTTTAAATTTGAATTACGCTTAAATGGGGGAGGATTGTTGGTAATTTAAGTGTAATTACCGGTTCATTTAACGTAACTCGAATTTGGTTCATGGATGGTTAAATTCGATATAATAAAATGTAAGTTTAGGAAGTACGGAGTGTACGGTTATATATAATTATTTACGATTTTACGGTATAGTATTTTATTATGACTGACTATGACGGGATCAGTGATGAGATTGTTGAAGAGTCGCAACTCTTGAAAAATGAAGTATCCCTGTTTCACTCTACTTCTATTTAAATAGGAGTGAAATTAGAGGAAGAGGAACACAAAAATATTATCACGCTCTTCTTCTGCATCCCTTTGAACAATATAACAAAATTCTCATAAAATACTTTTGAATTACATCTCTGGTTTTCGTCACTTAAATCGAGAGACACCGTCTTATCTCAATAGGAAATTCGGTACAACCCTGGCACTAATATAGGGTCGAATTGTTCTATTAGGAAAGCGTAAGTCGATTCGGTGTGATTATTATTATTAATTTCCATTAATTGGTGCAAATTTCTAACAAATTATCACTAAAATCGTACAAAAACTATATAATCGAATATAAATAAGGCTGACTTATAATAACTTATTGTGAGACTTGAGTCACACCAGAATTTATGTTAATTATTTAACACTACTCGGTACTTGGTAGTGGAATAACGTGTTGATTTTGTAGCAGCCACACGGCCTAAATATAAAACCATTGAAAAAAAAAAGGGTCGTAATCAGGAAAGCGTGGAGTGGACGAAATGTAAATATGGGCCGTAGAAGTGAAGGACTGAGACCCACTTTATTTTAAGCTCCAAATAAGAGTTTATTTAAAATTCAACAATTGAGCTTACTCCGTAGCTTCATTCCTATAATAACTCAATCATTTATGTATTTATTTATAATTTTTTTTTTTTTAGTGAAACACAAATTGACGATTTTTTTTTTCTATATATATATTACTCCTTTTTTTTTTTTTTTTTTTTTTTTTTTATATATTACTCCTTGAAATCTTGAATATATAGCTAGAGGCGGTACCTAAACAAGATATATCCAAATAAAATTCACATGGTCAAATGAGCGAATGTCCCAACAATAAGCCAAAAACGTTTTCTATTCAATACTTATTCGATTCCATTCAATTATTTACATTTGTTTTATACATGTATATCGATGTTTGTTTTATTTTGGTCAACTATTTAGTTACATGTTACTAAAAAATATAAAATTTTGATATTTATAAGGCACTCATAAAGATAATTTAAACAAGATATCACATGACTATTATTTACTTTATATATTAAAAGTTATATTGAAAATTTTTTTATACTTATAAATAGTGTCAAAAAAAAAATATAAGTATTGATTGGAATGGAGGAAATATATATTAGTTGCTTTTATTTTTGAGATGGTGTTAAATTAATTGGTATACTGGAATGACAGAAGCATACCTAAATCGATGAGAAAAGTAGACGGTTTGAGTCGGATTGGATTAGTTTTTTAGTAGACACACTAATTAATTAAGATTTTCTTGCTACTAATGCAAGGTTAAGAGTTCAGATTGACGTGAGCTATTATGGACCATAACCATGCATATATATAAGGAGAAATTTTAACCCTATTGCGGCTTTATTTCAACTAGTCCTTCATTCATCAGACAAAGGTCAAATAGATCTCTACATTATTGTATGTTCCAACCAATATAATACAACGTCAATAAGCTGCATTAGTAGCCGTCACCACCATTATTATTATTATTATTATTATTATTATTATTATTATTATTATTATTAGGATCAAACTCAATAATAGACGATAAAATGTACATATATTGTAGAAGGCCAATATTCTTAAAGCATGAATGTCTTACACAAAAGTTCGAAATGCGTTGGAGTGGGAGTTGTGATAGAGTAGTCGTTGGAGTGATTATAATTTCAAAGATTGATCATGGTTTAGTACTCGTACTAGTTTAACAAACAGATAAAGCTTTGTATTAACTATTAATTTGATTTTAGGTGATTTCTCGTTCATGAATTAGTTACTACTCCGTATATGTGTTTTGTTGATCGGTCTTATCGTAATAGTAAAAATAAAATTAATTGTTTAATGGTTGGTGGGGAAGTGTAGTAATAGTAGGTAGGACTCAAAATAAAGGGGTGCTATCATTGGTCTCTATTAGTCTATTGTGTGATTTTCTTTACGGTATCTCAATTTCTCTCAAATCCGATTATAATATTATTAATTTGTTTTAGCATAAAAGTCAAACTAAAAAGTTATTTATACGGCAAAATTCGTGAAAATAGGAGATTGGATTGTTTTGAATAAATAGGACATCCAAAAAATGTGAGAATTAGGGAGGCGAATAATATCAAGTCTTATAATAGGACAGTTTGGGAATATAGACAAGTACTCCGTACTACGTAATGGGTGAGTTGGTCTCCTTTATTTATTTTTTCGGGGGTGATTTAGGGTATTAAATAAAAAAAGAAAAGAAAAAAAAGGGAGAGAAATAGAGGGAAAAGAGAAGAATAAAGAATATAAAAGTCAGAAAATATGGGGAAAGATTGTACTCCGTAATTGAGAAGGTGTTAGGCCAGAAACATAGCAAAGTTAAAAAAAAATACATTCCATTGAGAAGGAGTCAATCACTGCACTTCTAGTTCTGCTTCTCTCTCTCTCTCTCTTCTCTTCTCTTCTCTTATCTTCCCCTTTTTTTTAATTCTACCCTCACACACCAGCCAGCAGCCAGCAGCCAGCAGCCACCACCTTCCCCCTTGATTTTCCCCCTTATCTTATCTTATCTTTATCTTATCTTTCATCACCAAGGTATGTAATTATGTATGTATGTATGTATGTATGTGACCCACACATTTCCCAATTTCATTTTTTAATTTTTTAATTTTGATTTGCTCATATTCCATTTAATTTGTACGGAGTATCCTCTTTAATAATAATACTCCCTCAAAATTAAATTAAATTAAATTAAATTAAATACTCCGTACAAGTGTTTGATACATAGAGTAATAAATTAGGTTGGTTGGTTGGTTGGTTTTTAATACGGAGGGACTATATATGTATTTTTACAATTTTGTTGGTTTATCATCATATGATTACTGTGTTAAATTAATCATCTTGATCTTTGTGGGTGTTACCAATTTTAATTCATTCATTCATTCATTGATTGATTCATGAATAGTAGAAATTAGAAAAGGTAGGTAGGTAGGGTAGGTAGGTGCATGTATTCTACTCTATTTATTGATTATTGATGATGATTCATTTAGGGATTGGAAAACATGTATATGTAACTCCACACAATTACAACGCTTCATTTCCATTATTAACGCGTTTGTGGGGGATGGGGATGGGGATGGGGATGGGGGTCTGCTCTGACTATCACTATCACACTATCACTACGACTGTTATACCTTTTTACGCGTCTGTATGTCTGTCTCTCTTTAATTTCTATTATTTTGGGGATCTGTAGTAAGTAATTTTTTTACAAAGTAGGATAGCAGGTACTCCCTACATACTGGACTACATATTACTCTTGTCTTTATTCTGGATTTTATTCCATATTCATTCATCCATTCCTTCTTTGCAACTTAAATCTTGTACTCTATTGGAGTATGTTATTAATTGATGCCCACTTTAATGTAAATGTTTATTCATGTCTAATTCAACTTTTACCTTGTTGGAACTCTATTGTATTGTTTAACATCTCTTCTTCCAATATCTACTCTGCATATGTCAAGATTTAGGGGCTGTTTCCAGTCTACAAACATTATTACCTCTCACTTCTTACTCTTTGCTTTCAACCACTGCTGCAGATAACGATATCCACATCAATTTCTCCAGGGGTCTCTTGTTTGTGCTACAACTACCTGCACTTTCTCTCTTTCATAGTTTCATATCGTACAAGCCCCGAGTGTCAAAACTGGTTGCAGCTTTTATCTCGTGCCTAAAAGATCTTGGCTTGTCTCAACCCACCCTCCATCCCAGCCCCCCAACTTTTGAGATTTATTAGACTTTGTTATTGTCTGATGCAAACATCAAAGAATCACCACGGTGCTAGTGGAATGCATGGGTTATTGTACCAGCAGCCGCCAGAGATGACGCCTTATTTTGCATACAAATCTGTACGCCCTGATGATGCCGGCAATGGAACCCAGCTTTCTTTCCAGGAATACAGCCAAGAGTATTTTACGTTGGACTCAGCTCCACCAATAAGCATGTATAATGTCTATGATTCTCCATCTGATGTGAGTACCTTGTCAAACAGAAGTCAATTTTCACCTCATGCTTCTCACACTTACGTCTCTGATTCCCATCACTCCTCTGACAACAATGGCTCCCCGTTTAGTGGCTCCTCTATGGTTGGTGACAGCAGTGAAATAGAAAGCTGGCTCCGCAAGGTGGAGCAGTCTTTATTGGGACCTGACTCAAATGTGGCAGATTACCATTACTGTGCTTTGAACCACAAGGGGGGAAATGTTGAGACCACTTCAACGACTTTGAAACAGGTGATGGATATGGTTCCTAGAATGGAGTTGAAACAGGTGCTTTATCTGTGTGCGCAGGCTGTAGCAGACAATGATTTCTCAGTCGCTCCATGCTTATTGGATGAGTTGAGTAAGAGGGTATCAGTGTGTGGGGCCCCATTCGAACGACTAGCTGCGTACATGCTGGAAGGGCTCAGAGCTAGGCTTGAGTTCTCCGGCTTTACTATTTACAAGAAGCTGAGATGCGATCAACCTACGAGTTCACAGCTGCTTTCCTACATGCATGTCCTGTATGAGTTCTGCCCATATTACCAATTTGCATACATGTCTGCAAATTCTATTATTCAGGAAGAATTGCACAACGAAAACAGCATCCACATCATTGATTTTCAGATTGCAATGGGTACACAGTGGATGTTGCTGCTTCAGTCATTAGCTAAACGGCCTGGTAGGCCCCCATTTGTACGTATAACTGGTGTTGACGATCCACAGTCCTTCTTTGCTCGTGGCGGAGGACTTGAAGTCGTTGGACAGAGGCTATCAAAATGCGCAGAATCCAATGGTATCCCGTTTGAATTCCACGCTGCTGCCATGTCCGGTGGTGAAGTTGAACGTGAAAATCTGAGAGTGCAACCTGGGGAAGCTTTGGCAGTGAATTTCCCATACATGTTGCACCACATGCCAGATGAAAGCGTGAACACAACCAACCATAGGGACCGGCTATTAAGGCTGGTAAAGAGCTTGTCACCTAGAGTCGTGACGATTGTGGAACAAGAATCAAATACGAATACGCCTCCTTTTATGCAGCGGTTCCTGGAGACCTTAGATTACTACACCGCAATGTTTGAATCCATAGACGTGGCTCTCGCTAGAGATGACAAAAGGAGGATAAACGCGGAGCAGCATTGTCTAGCAAGGGACATAGTGAACATGATAGCATGCGAGAATGAAGAAAGGATGGAGAGGCACGAGCCATTCGGGAAGTGGAGGGCAAGGTTAAGCATGGCGGGTTTTGAGCAGATGCCACTGAGCATGGGAGTGAAGAATGAAATGAGGGTATTGATGCAGAAATTCAATCAAAACTACAGGCTGGAGGAGTGGCAGGGAGCACTGTATCTAGGATGGAAACAGCGCGGCCTCGCAACGTCTTCTGCATGGAGGTGAGCATAGCAGAGCGGTTTGGTGTGCATCTCTAGTCTCTAACCAACTTTATGATGGCGAGTCCAGTTCAGTCCATTCGTAGGGCGTAAGTAAGTGTTTGGGTTTGGTTGTACAATTGTGTGCCTCACATAAAACATGTTGAAAACACTTTGTCCATTTTTTTTTTTCTGATGTAGTAGCAAAAAGAAATAGAGAATGGTAGAAAGCTGTAATATATGTGTAGAAATCAAAATTGGGTTGCTGTTTTACTTTAAACGCGTGTTTTTCCTATCTTCTTCAACTTGTTTCAAGTATTCTTCACTACAACGACGACAATAACAACATTATCACAATGTCTTAATGGCTCCAGTGTTACCCTTGCATTGTAAACAAAGTAAACACCTTCTGTAAATCGGGAGGTAAGGGGTTGAATGTACGTAGCGTTACTCTTGCATTGTAAAAAAAGCAAACACCTAGAACTCTAGAAGTCTTTATTTTCTCTCTTCTTGAAAACCCATAACACTCTTGCATTACCTAAATATTCATATTTTAAGAATTTTAATAATAATCTCCTTTCATATGAAAATTCTGTTTCCATCAATTGATGGGTTTTCGTTCTCACCATAGGTGGATTTGGTGTCTCAGAGTACGCGGAAAATCAATGGTCGTCTGAATTTTCATATAATGATGCAATTGGTGTGAAATTTTCATCGTATATAAATTAATTGGTCAATCGAAAGATTCACTCTTAAAACTTTGGGAAAAACTAAACCCCCTCGTGGAAGACTGCATCAAGAAACAACGATATAATAGAGGTATGCAGAAACGATTATTATCAACTGTTGTTCTTTGTTTTATTGAGTTTTTGTTTTGCCCGATTCTTTTGAATTTGAATATTTTGATTGTTAACGTTTATTGTACGTGTCGTATGACTTTTGATTAATGATATAATTTTTCCATAAAGAAAAAAGTAAACAAAGATATTGTATCATTCTCTCCTCAGTGACTACTTGACGGAAAAAAAAAAAAAAGTATTGAAGCCAAATCTTTCTTAACAAAGCAATAACCACATAGCACATGACGCTCTGTGGTTAAATGTTGACTTTTCAAACTGCCCCCTACTATCTCTTATACAATTAATTTTTTAGATTGTAATAATTCTTATTTCTTAATAATAGTTGTTGCATATTTTCAATAATAATAATAATAATAATAATAATAATAATAATAATAATAATAATAATAATAATAATAATTGTTGCATTGTAAATTATGAATATTGATTTTTATTTTTATTTTATTTTATTTTTCAATTCTATATTTTTAGCCAAGAAATATAAATTATCATTAAACTAATAATTAACAATATAATTACAAACATAAATATAAATTACGGTGATAATTAAAAAATACAAGATTATATACTCCCTCCGTCCCGGTCATTTGTTTACACTTTCCATTTATGGGTGTACGGGTCATTTGTTTACACTTTCCATAAATGTCTATGGTGACCCACTTGTGGAGGTGGACCCAACTTCCTTAACCAATCACATTGTTTTATTTTACCCACTTTGTACTTATATTATTATTTTTATAGTTTTTTTATTTACCTCTCTCATCACATCGATAAATGTGTATAAAGTAAATGTAAACAAGTCACCGAAACGGAGGGAGTACTATAAAATAATTACAATTTTATTAGACTAAAACACTAAATTGAATGTAAAATAAGTCAAATTATAAACTTGAAAAAATATTTAAGAAAATAAAATAGATTAGTTATATAAATTAAAATTTTGCAATTAAAATTGTATAAAAAGTATTATTATAATTACATAATTAATTATAATGTCACCGTCACAAAAGACACACCAACAACGGCCACTCTATTCACTTCGATGGAGGAAGTGGGGGCAGCGGATGGAGTCACTGCTCCTTGTAGCGTTGATAGGGGTGACGGCGGCGGTGGGTGGCAATGCGGAGACAGAGCGAATTAGAGTGAATAAAATTGATTAGGGGAGAAATTTGGGGAGGTTTTTTTGGAAAAATTGGGGAAGATGGAGGGAGAGGAGGGGGTAAATATTGAAACAGATTAGAGTTGAGGGGGAAGAGGAACGCGAGTAAAAGAAATTTCCCTTTGTTAGTGTTTGTTTATGACAAACAAAGGAAATCCAATTCTCCCCTAACCTTTAAACCCCTCTAATTTCTATCCCCCCACCCCCAAGAGAATGAGATTTCATTTCCCCTTCATCTCACTTTCTCACTCACAACCATCACTCACCACCACCAACCTACGTGATTATGACCACCACCATAACAACCACCACGTTGCCACCCCGTCGCCTCTCGGTGGTGGGTCGGGTCGGGTAAAATGGGTCGATACTTGAGTTTTGGAATTTCTTTTGATAAAACAACCAAACAACAAACTAAATTTGGGGTAATCTCATTCATTTCGTTCTCTTTCTCTTTCTTGATTTCATTCTCTTTCCCTTATACAAACCCAACGCCCCCATTAGGGTTGAGGGGAAAGGAAACATTAGGTGGAATTGGAGGAATTGTTATGTAAACAAAAGGCAACAGCTTTACAGTGCCTTCCTGAACACAATGCTAGCTAGCTAAGTGTTGGAATGAATTTTTCTGTTACTTATAGTTGTTTGTCATATGATTTTGTTGTTTTAATTGATTTTCAGTGATATATACACACATTTGATCATTTTAAAAGACACATTTATTAATCTTATTATACAATGACTTCATTATTCGTATGTTTCTACTTAAATTTCATAAATAACATAACCGTGCAATTTATACGGACATAAGACTAGTTCCATAAGTAAAGTAGCTAATACCCCCAAGAATTAGTAACATCCTATACATATTGGTTAAGCAATTTACTAAACATATAAATATAAGTTTGATTTTGAAATTAATGTGAGAATGAAAAGTGAAATATTATGTTAAAAGTGATTGAGCAAACATTAATTAATTAATAGGGGTGAGAAGTTAGAAACCAATGAGAATTCAAAAAGAGAGGTGAGAGGAGTAGTGCCTTAATTTATTTTTAAGGAAACCAATCCTAGTTGGAGCATAATAACATTATAGAAATTGTTAAAAATATGGAAAATATTTTATTATAGAAAGAGAAGTAAAGAGATACATTAAAAAAAAAAAAAAAAAAAAAAAAAAAAAAAAAAGAAAAAAAAAAAGATAGAATATAATAAGGAAAAAACAAGTCCGTAGTAAAATTAGGGAAGCAAGGTTTGAAGCCTCCGCGGGAAACATATAAATACTCCCCAAAGCCCCTCTCTCTCTCTCTCTCTCTCTCTTTGTTTCTTCAAAACCAAAAACCAAAGACATTGAAGATGAGTAGAAATCTTGGAAAGAAACCAATGTTTCCTTCAACTACAAACGGCGTTGTTCATCATTCTGCTGCTGATTCTTCATCTTCTTCATCTAAACCACATGATGATGAAACACATCTTTCATATGAAGATGATTATGCTTCTGCTTCTGCTAATCACTACAATTTTATCTCCTCTTTCAATAACTTAACCCTTCTTCCCAATCCTCCAGGTTTTTCTTTCTTTCTTCTTCTTCTTCCTCTTTCATACATTCATCTTCTTCTTTCTGCTTCATTCATTACTCTCTACTTTGCTTCTTTTCTTCTTTTCATTACTACGGACTATTATTTTAACATGATCATGGCTTTCATTTTTCTATTGTCAAATATATTAAATCATGCCTTTACTACTCGTCTTCTTTGATTTTTTTTTTGAATTTAATAATTCATGAGTCGAGTAATATATATGTCTTTTATATATGTTGTGAGGGAAACCTAGTTTATAGAATCCGTTGGCTTGGTCCAACAACAGCTGTTAATTGTGTTTAACATTCTCTCCTGAACAACAGAAATCGGATCGTCCAGCCAGAACAGAATCGGGGCAATGTGCCTGCCACAGGCACTGGACGATGCATACCCAGGAGGAACCAACAGTTTTGGCCAACAGTACTATTCGCCAGTGTCACCTTCATACATTCAAGAACAAGCATTTGTTGGCATGGGTCAGATGTATCCAGCACCGGCAGCGGCGGATATGTTGACAACTCACCACGCTGCTCCTCACATAAACTCGTATGCTGCGTGCAACGTGCAGTCTCCAAACATAGCGGCAGGGTACCACCACTATCCCAACAACGTCCCTTTCCCTGCCTTGGTCAATCCTCCTTATCCTCAATTCCCGCTCGCTCCCATGCCACCCCAAGTCCAAATTACTGCAGACATGTTGAGTGATATTCTACTTAATCCCTATGATTACATGACCGACCCTACCTTGAATCGCCCTCTCAGTCGGTTTCTTGAAAGATTCTCCAACTCTCAATTTGTTACTGAGTTTGTTAAAGCCGTAACTAGATCCAATATTTCCCTGGTCGCTGCTGCTTGTACTTACTATGGGTAAGTAAGTGTGTATTTCCTTACTGTGCCTCTTTACACTTTGCGCCTCTGGCTGACGAGATTCTGATTTGTATGCTGTTGTTTCGTCTGCAGTACTTGTGTCCTTCAGACGCTCATCAAAGTGACCAAAAAGCGGCCTGTAATTGCACTTTTGCCTCGAGCTATTGCTGATGCTACTCCCCTTCTCATGACTCATCAATTCGGAATGCACGTTGTTAAGCAGTGCTTCATTGAATTAGACAGAGATAAATATGAGGTTAGTTAGTTGAATCGTCTTCTTTTCTTTTGTGCCTTGCTGTGTACTGCTGTCATACAAATTTCGTCCCATCTTAATAATTCATCTATATCGACTTCTCTACGTACAGCCTCTGTTTGACAAATTGATGGAGGACAACAGCTGGGTGGACATAGCAAAGAACGTTTATGGATGTCGGGGTTTAAACGAATGCATAGACAACATGGTGCATGAGTTCAAGACCCGTCTCCATGCTCGCGTTGCTCTTTTCGCTGGCCACTTGGCCTTGGATATCTATGGGTAATAATAATAATTTCATTCATTCATTCATATCAACATTATTTGCAGTTGTTTGAGATTTTATACATGAGCATGCAATGATAATTCATATTTTGCAAAAATTTATGGTACAGAACCTATATTGTGCAACATGCTATAGACCTGAGAACGATTCACACGGAGCACATTGTTGAAAACATAGTACCTTTTATCGACGTACTGATTACAATCAAGAACGGAAGTCATCTGTTAGAGAAGTGCCTAGCGACACCGTACAGCTCACTGATCATAGACGCACTGTTGCGCAGTAACAAGGTTGTGAAATATGCCCTTCATGAGTTTGCAAACTACGTGATACAGGCAGCAATCAGATGTGCACAGGTAAAAAAGCAAGTAATAAATATGATGATATTGACGACAAGCTTTTGATGTAATCGACGTAATAATGAAGGGTTTAATGTTATGCAGGTAACAGACAGGGTGAAGTACGAAAAACTAATGAAGATATTGACAAGAGAAAAGAACAGTCTGCAAGTGAATAAACATGGAAAGTATGTAGCCAAATTGCTTCCAAACCAGTTGAGGTGTGACTGAATTCAAGAAGAAGAAGCTAATGGGAGAATTAAGTGTAATTAGTGGAGAGTAATATTGTTAGAAAAATCATTGTTTAATTTTACTCACTAGCTTAGTGTCATGTCATATGCCATTGTTTGTAGTAGTAGTATTATTATTATTATAATGCGCTTATTCTGTAGGGAGGAGTATTCAAACACATTGTTAGTGCATAGGAGATAGTTGTAGTTGTTCATTCATGGTTATACATTGTTATCATCTCTATGAAATAAATTAATGGCATCATGCTCTTTGAATGATTATTATTACTGCTTTCGTACTCACTTGAGTTTGACTACTGATTTGCCCACCAAATGGCCCGTGATTTGCTACACCTAACTCGGCCGCCTAAGTAAAGGGCGTTACCCGGGCCACAATTTTTGAGACCCAACCCACTAGGCTTGTCGTTATAAGCTTATTTATAACCAACTGGCTGAGATCAGGCCTTGATTTTGCATACCTACAAGTATATGTCACGCCTCGTCCATCATTGATTTTTCGATCCACAACTCAGGTTAGTCAAGGATGACATGTTCATGGACTATAAGTCTCTAGTTATTCGGCTATCTTTTCTTATCCCCAATCAACATATGGCGTCTTAGTTACATACAACAACAATTTTATCCCAATGTCTCAATGGCTTCAACAAGTTTGATGTAGGTACCGAGTGTTTTGTTACTCGTATAGGGATACATCTCAACTAGCTTTCATAGCTCAGTTGGTTAGAGCACCCGTTTAGTAAGCGGGAGGTCTTGAGTTCGACTCTCAATGAAAGCAATTTTCTTTTTTTTCTTTTTTTTTTCTCAATTTCAAAATGGATTGGACTAGACCTGTCAAACGGGTCGGGCGGGCGGGTTTCGGGTTCGGGTAACTATTATACGGATAACATACGGGTCGGGTGTATTTCGGGTTCGGGTAGTATACAGGTCGGGTGTACACGGGTTACAGGTCGGGTTAGGGTCAAAAGACGGGTTAATCAACGTCTTTTTATCCATTTTTTTTCCTTTTTTTTTTGGTATAACGGTTTAATTTTCACTAAAAAAAATACTCTCTTCATTTATAGTCAAACTTTACATGATGTCAAAACACAAATATTAATATAGTAGAAGTTGTCCCTTGTAATTGTACTTCATATTACTGACAAATGGGTGAATTACTAATGTGAAGACTTTGGGTGATACACTGGTAGTGATAAGCCATACGTATTTCACTATTTCCCTCCCAAATTTAGAATTTGGAATCACTTATTTCTCCCCAAATTTATTCCTTGATTTTACATCCCACCAAATCAAAAAATTTAAACTTTTCAGCCTCCCTCCAAATGCATTATTTACACTTTTAGGGTGCTTTAACAACAACAAAAAAAATAGTCATTTTTATGGTACCTCAAAAAAAGCAACTCTAATTGATATATTATTGAAAAATTAATTTTTTTTTTTAATTATAAGTTCCAAATTTAAAAATTTAAAAATAATTTTATAGATGCATGTGTGTCTATTAAATCAATATTTATAATATTAGATCCATATATGTAGTCAAGTTGTATCTTCAAATTTAAAATGTTACCTCGAACTACCGACTTAAAAATATATTATTTTCTTTTTCTCATTTATTCTCCACATATATTTTGTTTCAAAATTTAATAATGATTTCAGATGCCTCAAATTCATAATGTCAAATGTAACTAACAAACACTATTAAAATGATTGATTATATAATTATTGAATAATAAAGATTATAATTTAAGTGAAAATTTTCAATTATGAAAAATTTATTAGGTCTGAAATGTTTAAAATTAATTTCTAGTAGAAATTTTACATGTAAATTAAAACTGATAAAGACATTTTATATATTAGGTCGTAAGTTTTTTTTACTCAACGGGTTAACCCGCTACGGGTCGGGTTTTGACTCATTATTTTCGGGTCATTTCGGGTTTAGGTAGATTTTGGGTTCGGGTCGTAAAAGGCAGGTTTATTTCGGGTCATTTACAGGTCGGTTTCGGGCGATTTATCGGGTCGGGTCGGGTCAGATTTTGACAGCTCTAGATTGGACTGATCTGAATCTACACTCTCTACATGCTACTCGTTGAATACTTCCTCCATCCCAAAATAAGTATCCTCATTTCTATTTATTTTTATTTTTTTTGAGAAACATTTCTATTTAATTTTAATCGAAAAGGGAACACTAAGTTTTGGGATGGAGAGAGTAATAAAAAAGATACAATTAAAAAGATATCTGTTGAAGAAACCTCAAGTGTTTGTGCAATCGAACCACAAAATATTACGAATTAATCACCATAATTAAACATTAAATAGATCCTAACTCCTAAGCCGTACTACAAACTAGTTTGCTACACTAAGATCACTAACATAGCATCTAAACTCCTCCACCACAACAAAGACTACTCCGTGTATAAAGTAACGGACAAGATAATATCACGGCAGATAAAATGTTAAATCTTACAGTACATTACTCAGAGCTAACCACACTGAACTTTATGTTGCAGGACTGTTCTTGCAGCTTCAATGACTGACTGCCCGCTTACATAGTGTTGCCTGCACACAGGCATGTACACTTCAGCTCCACCTATCAGTTCTTTCTCTGTCTCCTCTGTCTTCCTTAAGGTGAAGTTTGCACGTTTGCCACACACATCGCATCTAGCACTGAGTTTTGTCACAGAGTCTGCCAGAGGTACAATATCGAGCACAGAGCCAAAGCTCCTCCTGTAAGAATCTCTAGGTTTAGTATAATTGCCACAGGTACCATATCGAGCATCTAACACTGACATTAGCCCGTGGTAATGGTGCGCTAAGTGTGTGAAAACCAAACAGCACATTCATAAGTTCATTGAAAAACACCAACACCAACAAGACTACAACCAACATACCGTAAGTAGTCACCATCAAGACCAGCAACTATGACAGTTTTGCCATCATGGTCAGCAGCTCTCTGGCAGAAATCATACAAATCCTCAAAAAATTGAGCCTCATCAATGCCGATCACTTCTAGCTGCAAAATCAATCTATTATGAGATGAAGTATTCAAGTTTTATATTGACACATAAAAAAGTATATACCCTGTAACGCAAAATGAGCAATTTGGTGAAAATTGTTACCTCATCATAAGCACTAGGACCAAAAGCCTGTCTGAATGATGACAAATTATGCAATGCCCAGCATGGATATTTGTTTCCATCATGAGTGACCACAGAGTTGCGCTCGTATCTTGTGTCTTTGTTTGATTTAATAAGAGCAACATTCCTGTTTAAGAGAATAAAAAGAAACAACAGTTTAATGCAAGAATGTGACTAATACAAATAAACACAATCGTGAGAGCCTAATCGCCAAAGCAAATGGCAATATACAAAGTTAGAACTAAGGTTGTAACTGCCCTTATAAAATACTTCGTCTAAAAGCTGTGCAAGCACTATTCTCAACTCTCAAGTGGACAAATCAAATTGTATCCAACAATATGTTACATGCATCTAATATTATACTCCTTCCATCCCAAAATAACTGTCCCCTTTCAACCAAAATTATCATTTTCATTACCACTCCTTAAATCCACCCAAAATAAAAAGGGAACAATTATTCTGGGATGGAGGGAGTAAATAGTTAGTGTGCACACAAAGTCACAAGGCATAGTAATAAGTAAGATGGAATTCTATGACACATTAAAGCTAACAGATATCTACCTATTGACCTGTTTACATACACAGCATGCAATGCAGCCTTTTAACATCAACAGACAAAGGCTACTCAGTAGTTAAATCAGAATTGAAACCCCTATCCTTGATTACAAAGGTCAACTCTTTCAGCATTTGAAATGTGTTTTGAGCGTGTTTGTGTGTGTTGTCTCCCTTAAAGAAAACATGGACCTCATTTTGAACTTCGATTTTGCTATATGCAGGGTCCTTTTTCACCCCCGAGTCCTTCATCAACCCCCAAACCTCAGCTACATCTTCCCATAATCCATGAGAAGCGTAGCTGTTGGACAAAACAACATATTTTCCGGCATTTTCTGGCTCCAAATCAAAGAACTTCTTTGCCGATAACTTTAAAAGCTCAACATTACCATGAGTTCTACACGCCCCTAGCAAGGAGCCCCAGACAACAGGGTTCTCCTTACAAGGTGAGTCTTTAATAAAATTATAAGCCTCTCCTAACCTCCCAGCACGTCCCAAAAGATCAACCATAACCGCATAGTGTTTGTCATGGGGTTGGATTCCATAATCCTTCTTCATTAATGAGAAATACTTCCAGCCTTCTTTGACTAGACCTCCATGGCTACAAGCAGAAAGTACGGCAAGAAAGGTGACATAGTTTGGTCTGAAACCTTGTTCGATCATTTCATGAAAGAGTTCCAAGACCTCAACTGTATTTCCGTTGTGACCATATCCAGATATGAGGGCAGTCCAAGTGACGACGTTCTTGTTTTCAGAATTACTAAACACACGGTGGCCGTCGAACGGACAGCTGCATTTGAAATACATGTCTATGAGAGCACTATTAACCACGACATTTTGGCCAATTGTACACTTTAACAAGAGGGCATGGGCTTGTTTACCCTGTTGTAATAAGGCTAGTGTAGCACAGGCACTAAAGACGGTTGCAAAGGTGAATTGATCTGGAGTGAGACCGGTGTTTCTCATAGTGTGATAGAGTGCTAAACCCACATCTTCCATTCCTTTGTGCACGTAGCCAGAAATGATTGCATTCCATGAAATGAGGGTCTTGTCGAGCAAGTTATGAAAGAGGAAAGAGGCCGTTTTGAGGTGTCCTGCCTTTGCATACAAAATTAACAATTTGATTTGGAGGTATTGATTGGGAGAAAAGCCAACAATGAGCATGTGGGCATGAATAGTTTTGGCCCATTGATAGTAACATCGGTAAATGCAATCTTGAAGAAGGAGAGCATAAGTATTAGAATGAACAGAAACAGGTGTACGCCACAATAACTGAATAGAGTGAGACAACCTTCCAGAGTAACAAAGATCCTTCAAAGTTTTGTCCAACAAAGGGAGACGGATATTGAGTTGTGAATGTTGTGAAGCCTGAAAACTGGGAGATACTAATGGTGACAACCTTATCCATAAAACAGTTAAGTGGAGTTTGTAGGATGTTACTCCAATAAAACACTGGAGTATGGAGTATGTAGGATGTTACTAATGATGAATACACAAATACAAATCTGAAACTTAAAAATAGAAAACGAAAAAAGAAGAAGAAGAAGAAGACGAACCAACCTGCCGTTGAGGCGTTGGGATTGGATACGGCGGAGGAGGGTGGTAGTTTTGCCGGCAAACATGGGACCCACAATCACGTGGACTTCACCGGAAGAGGAAGAAGAAGAAGAAGAAGAAGAGGCAAAGAAGAGATGGCGAAGAAGAGAAGGAGGAGGAGGAGAGAAGAGAAAAGGAGAAGAAGAAGAAGAAGGAGAGGAAGAAAGAAGGGATTTGGAAAGAAACATCCTCCTAAAAGATGAACAAGTAAAAAGCCTCATTCATTCATTCATTCATATAAACACAAACAGGAAACACAGTTTGAATTTGAATACAAGATGAAGGAAGCTTGGTTGCCCTCTTTCTGCTTCTCCACATTTATTAGAGGGAGAGGGAAAGGGAAAGGGAAAGGGAAAGGGGGATTCCCTAGGGTTGGGATCTTGCTTGTTGCTTCTCAATTGCCTCCACTCCCATATGATTGATTATATGAATTCACTCAAGTTTGGACCCCACCTATTTGTTTTGGGTCAAGTCCACGTCCATTTTGTGTTGGGTTCAATCGCTCATTTTCGGTTTCAGGTTCAGCTCTCCTTAAGTGTTTCACATCCGATTCAAGTCTAGGGTCAACCTTATTTTTTTCAGCTCACTCTTGTCAACTCCTCTCATAACCACCCACGCACGAAAGAAATGTCCTCCCTTATGTATATTCTTTGATAATTGCTAAGATTTTGATACACCCTGTTATCGTTTATTTAATCAATGTTTTAGCAAAATTAAATGTTTACTAAAATAAATTAGGGACGTTTTTTGGGTAGGTTCTCTAGGTTTTGTGAATTAGGCATAAAGAGGGTCCCATATTCTAAATGTGCATGATAGCTTAGTAGAAAGAGGTAATTTCCCATATTATGGCCTATTTGAGAATGGAGATTTGATTTTAAATTTCTGATTTGGCCCAAATCACTTGTTTGGGAATTCACAAAATCTGGATTTCGGATTTGGCCCAAAACTCTAGAATTTAAAACAAAATCTGACAAGTACAATTCAAATACCAGCTCATACGCTATCACTTTCAAATTCTCTCCCTACTCTCTCTAGTCACTCATCTCAACTCAATCATCAATTCATGGTCGTCAATCATTTCTCACCCTTACATGGACCTCATCTCTAAGAGCAAGTACAATGGAAGAACTATATATGCAGTTCTTCCTTTTTCCTACGCATTTTTACACAATTTAAAGTTTAAGGACTTTTTAACATAATGAAGAAACTTTTTAATTTGTTCTTATTCTTATTTGGCCCAACTTTTATTTTTCTTCACCAATAAATTATTTTATTTTTCATTGTAAATTGGAAAAAATTTAATTTTTAAATAAAAATGTCAGGAACCAACTCAACCAAAAGCTTAAACTGATGGTTGGAGGCCCAAGATCGGTTTTATACACTCTAACACGCCCCCTCACATGTGTAGTGCGAAATAATCCACTTTGAAAGAGAGGCATGAGATTCAACCTCGCGACTCTCATTACAAGGCTAGATACTACGTAGTGAACTAACTCAACCAAAAGCCTTGGTTGAGCGCCCAAGATCGATTTTATACACCCTAACAAAGAACCTAGTTCTTATCTCAACAAACTCAATAATCATCACAATAGGATGAACTTAATTTTTAAATAAGAACCTAATTTTTAAAATAACCATCTATCTACTATATACGAAGTGGTCTATATCTAGGAATCAAATTAAAAATAATACTCCGTAGAAGAAGAGAGAGTCAATTTGAAAAATATTAAAAAAAAAAAAATGAGGAGAAAAACTTTAGGAAAGAAAATAGAAGAGGAGGCAATAATTAAGAAAGAGAAAAAGAGGAATAAGGAAGCATAAATTAAATGGTGATTAGGAAGCTAAGACAATAACAAAAGAGGGCATGTGCAACAGTTTAGTGGCGCACCTAAGCAGCTCACATTTTAAGGGATTAGCTAGCTGTACGTAACACATACGGAGTACATAGTTACATACGTTTGTAATTACACACGTTAAACGGGTCAATCATGTCGGATCAGAATCGAGTCTATTTGATTCTATGAGTACTTATTTTAAGTTTCGTTGACATATTAGATCGGAGCGGGCCAACCGGCCAAGTCAAGGTTCATCTCAAATCTTAGGTCTATTTTGTGGTTATTGTTATCCACTCATTACACATTTGGACAATTTGAACTTTGGTCGTCTTTTGAGTCAAGTTCTTTTCGGGTTAAAATATAAAAATTTGAGCAACAGCCAAACTCAACATGTGATTTACCAAACGTTTGAATTGAAAACTGTAGGACGGAAAGCAATAACCGTAACAAATATCGCAGAACTGTGTCAAAAAATACAAATTCAAGGTCAAAGTAGGATTCAACACAACAAATACAACGACGAATTAAAGCTGAAGATCGAAAAAAAACTCTTCACCTGACGAAGAAGACAAAGACCCATACATCATTGACAGTGCCCAACAAAAGGTCTACTACAGTGCGAGAAACTATTCATAATTACACCTCAACTGAATAAAGGGCCGGTAACGACCAAAAGAACGTTCAACACTACCATAAACATGAACACAATAAACCAAAACAACAACTAAATCAAAGAACCGAGCTAGATCGTGAATATTACGGGTTGCATCATTAGTCTTTATTAACTAAATGACAGTTCTCGCTGACATCATCAATGTCACATGTCGCGATTCTGTGCAGTTTTTTTCCCGCCAAAATGCAATGTTGACATCATTTATCATACTCTACATTTTTAAGTCTAGATTCATTATCCATAATTATCATTTCTCAATAATAATGTTCACACTTATGTTATACATAAAATAATAAAAATTTAGCTTTATTGACAATGTAGTACAGTAATATGTATCTCAAATTAATTACTTCTTTTATTTTAATATTTTGCTTTTCGTTATATATATATCTATAATAAAATATAAAAATAAGTAACTTAATCTATTATTTCGTTTATAACTGCATACTAAAGTTCTAAATGTGTATTTGGAATAGCTAATTAACTTTTTAACAATATATTTATTCTAAATTCATTACTTGCTTATTTTAATATTTACTTAATTTATATTTTCTAATCGAAAATAAATGCCGTAAAGTCTATAAAACAAAATTTATGTTGGTCATATATTTTAGCTATTTTATATAGAATCTTTGTTTTATCATTAATATATATATATATATATATATATATATATATATATATATATATACGTACAATAAAATATCATTAAAGTGATTATTATTTCCATATTGATTTATTACTTATATTTCTATTATTTTTTTTATTTTTATTTTTTTTGACAGCTGGAATAATACAAATTCATAGTAATACAAATCTATAGTAATCGTTCATCAATGCATGAGATCTAAGCTAGTTTTTATTAAATTCAAGTTCTTTTAAGGGGTTTTTTTTAAATTCTCGCACATTTAATGCTATTAATCTATTATGTCTTTTAGTAAGTATCAAATTAGTTATTTTTAAATCACGTCAAGTCGCTTAAGAAATTCTGTCAATTTCATGTCAGATTGTTTTTGATCGTATCAATTTGGGTTTAGTGAATTTTGGTGCCAATCATTGCAGGTCGAGCTTGGATCGGGTTGGATCCATTCGAATTTTGGGTCAAATTTGAATTGTCGTTGTCAGCTTAAATTCAAATCTCATGTTAGCCTCATCTATAGCCGCCCGTGTGTGCGAATCGGCCCAGCCCGCCATTTGAGTGGCTTGACCCGTCCTGGCCAAGCCATACATGGTCGTGCCCGGGCCTTGATTTATAAGTTCCGGTCCGCCGAGGCCCGCCTTTTCTACAGATTTATAGTCAATAAGTTGAACTCAGACCTTGACTTGGCAAGCTCGATCCGCCACTCAAAAGAGTCGATTTTGGGACTTAAAAATGATGCCCGACCCTTGGCCACCTGTAGCCCTATCGAATTGGCCAGTTTTATCGGATCTACGTACGTTCACTTCTTCTACCAAGTATTTCATTCTTGGCATATTGGAAGTGCAACTTCTAAGTTATCCTTTCTTTGCTCTTCACACATCTACCTCCTCCTTTTCTATTTTTTCCCTTCTACGGAGTATATATTTTATTGTAAAGTTGGATCCAAAGTTATTTTCCACCCAATTATTGTCTACTTTACTTCTACGAACATCTCTACCTAGTGATGTATACATAATACATCTAGCTATTATGATTATGATTTCTCTTTTTTAGTACATACAATCAATGTAGACAATTGAATAATAATAATAATAATAATAATAATAATAATAATAATAATAATAATAATAATAACTAATTTATTTAATTTAATACTCCGTATATTAGAAGACAATACACATCCATAAGAATAAAAATAAGAGGTAATTAAGAAGATGAATGAAAAATAAAGAGTAGTGTGACAAGTCATTGATGCCTTTCTCCCACATGAAGGAAACAAATCATGTTATGAAATGTTATTGACATTAATTAAAAGAAACAATTATGCTTAAAAATGATATGCCAGATGATTTAATCAATTCAAGTTGGCTATAGTACACGTCTACTGTTACAAATACCAACCTTACGGCTTATGCATCTCGTACTACGCCACCGTGTTTCTCTCTCTTTTATTTTTCTTTAAATATTTGCTAATCACATGTGTCACTTAATTACTTAATTTAATCACCATTATCTTCTCATAAAAGCTCTCCACAAATCCATGGTTTCAGGGTTGGACATAGATATGAATATGAGTCTTTATAGCTACCTTAAAACTAGTTAAAAACTGCTCGTAAAAAGTAAACTCAAAATTTAAAAAGATGAGTAATTTTTCTTTTTTTATTATTTCAATAATAGTATTAATCCTACTATTATTATTTTTCTTTTTTCTTTTTTAAATTTTTCTTATCTCTTAAACTCGTTTTTTCTGACTTTTAGAAATTGAATCAATCGAATCAATCGAATCGAATCGAATCGAATCGAATCGAATCGAATGAAGTTCAATTAAATAACATAAATGAATGAATCGAATCGAATCGAATCGAATCGAATCATGGAATGAATCGAATGAATCGAATCGAATGGAATGAATCGAATCGAAGTGACCATATTTTCGTTGAACACTGATATACTATATATGTCGTTGTCAAACTACAACTATTTTGTTCAAACGTAATCACATTACATATAAAAATAACGCTATTATTCTTCAAAAGTAATCATGCATGCTTCCATTGTCTCATACAGTGAGACGACCTCACCGTAGAATTTGTATAAAAAAGATAACTGAAACTGAAAAGTTAGTTGAATACGTAGCTGAAAAAAACGAATTGAAAATTTAGCTAGAACTAATTACGAAGTATATTGTTTGGTTAAACAACTTGAAATAATAACTGAAATAAAGTAAATGGACGTAATAATTATTTTATGGATAAAGTTACAAGGATATGATAGTAAACAAACTTATAACCAGCAAGCTAATTTTTTTAAAAAACATAACTAAAGCTTTGTTTGGAAAAATTAGCTGATAAAAAAAAACCATTGAAATTAAGTATTTAAACCTTTTTATACACTTAGAACACATCTAGTACTTAATTTAAAGTACTAAGTAGGGAGCAATATGCTACGTGGATATATCGGAGGTAAATATTTATGCAAAACGTACGTATATATAGGTCAATTGAATTGTTGATGGGTATGATGATCTATTTTTATAGTTCGATTATCAGCATATTGGCGAACAAATTGAAGGTGAAGACAGAGAAACACGATAAAGGAAGTTATTAAGAAGGAAAATGAAAGCAAAAAACAGATGAGACACAAAAAGGTGACGCAAGAACCCTAGACGAAGAGGGATAACCTGCGGGAGATTTAGAATGTTTATGAGGGATTACTTTAATTACAATGCATTGTAGTTATGTTTTTCAAGGAAAACTTATCACGCTTCTAAATCGTCATGAATTGAAAATGCAAATAATGTTTCTACATTTAGTTTTATATCCTACAATATTTTTGACATGAATATAAGTCAAATTATTATAAAACAAATTGATGCCATGGTGGACCTTTGTAAAAGGTAACAACTTGACATGGTATAACTCTCTAATCACAATAAATTAAAATAATACGGAGTATTCATCAACTTTATTTCAACCTTTCTACGGAGTATATATTTGTGAATATAAATATAAGAGTGACAAATACACTTATAAAAAGTTGTTTATAAAAATTTTAAGAAATTTTTTATTTGTACAGAATTCAATATTAATAAACAAAATAGACTTTCTCGTTTAACCACTATTTTCATACATTTTAGTGAAATGAGTAAAAAAGAAAAAAATATAATTTTAAAAAATAACAACCGCGGAGTATTTTATATCCACTAAATAGTTAAAGTTTTGGGACCATTTTCATACAAAATTATGCTCCATATAAATTTGTCTTTTTCAAAAATTTATAACATAAAAAAATATATCTTTAAATATTACTCATTCCATTCAAATCCAATGATATTTCTTCATTTTTCACACTTGTTGAGACGCATTTTTAACGGCAGTATCTATAGTTTTAAATTGTATAAAAATATAAAAAATTGATATTAATGTTCTACATTTCAAGACAAATAAAACAAAATCTCACATGACTATTTTTATTTATACATTACGAGTTATTTTGAAAATTTTCTGCCTGCATAAATAGTATAAAAAAAAGAGATGTCATTGGATTTGAATGAAGGGAGTACTCTAGTAGTGATGTTATAAAGATCTCATTCGTTTCGACTTATTAGATTTGAACTTATAGAAGTTGAGCTGAACAGATTAGAGTTGAAGTGAAATTTTCTTACTTTGTTAACTTCTGCTTGTTCGAGCAGAACTAGACTTATAAAAGCTGAATTGAATTTAATCATATTCGATTGCACATATAAGGTACGGAGTAGTTTATTTGACCATCTACTTGATTTGACTATACGTGTTTAGTAAAAGTGATTTGAAAATATTCCAGTTAACTGAAATGAAAAACTATTTCAGCTAGCTTATTAAAGAAAAAGTTAGTTCATTACAAGTTTGTTTACCGTTTTTTAAATTTATTTATAAATACTCACAATTTTTATCTCACCCTAAAATATTCAATTTTTTTGTGTATTTCATGTTAATGTTTTTTACACTTTGTTTATATTTTAATCTCAACTCATTTTATTATGATGACTTATCAAATAACTTGCAGTTACTTTAATCTCAACTCATTATCTAAATATATCCATGTATAAAAATGGGTTTTTGAATTTCTTATTTAAGATTAGTCTTTAACTTTTGTTTTTTTTTTTTTAATTTAATAATTAAATAGTTTAATGAATTATCGTTAAAAGTAATTTAATAACAACAGTAACACTAATAATAATCATGCTCTTTTACAGTATTCACTTTATTTTAGCCAAATTTTCCATACAAAGTCTTATACGGAGTAAGAGTTTAAAAGTTGAGCTGAACTTTAGAAGTTTTTTTTTTTTTTTTTTTTTTTTTTTTTTTTTTTTTTTTTTTAAGAAAAATGGCGTAAGTTTTTTTTTTTTTTTTTTTTTTTGGGTAACGAGGGTTGAAACCCCCGCACTTGCAATCTCTAGCAAACTAGTGTGCTTGTAGGTTTTGAAAAAGGAAATAAAATTGAAGATAATAGAAGTAGTAATTAGTAAGGATTAGAGAAAATGAGAAATAACCGAAAAAATGCATAATAAAAAAAGTGGGAGAAAAAAAGAGAGTCACAAAAAGTTTTGAAAAAAAAAAAAAAAAAGAAAGAAAAAGAGAGAGAGGAGGAAGAGGAGGAAATGGAAATGGAAATGGAAATGAAAATGGAAAAAGGAAGATAAAAACGGGGGAAGTCACCATCTTTAATCGACTCCTCTTCTCAACGAGAGGATACCCAAAGCTAACTCTCCCCTCTTCTCTCTCTCTCTCTCTCCATTTATCATTTCCTTTCATTTATTATTTATTATTATTTTTATTTATTTAATTATTATTTCTATCCAAATTTTAATCTTTACAAATACTTGCTTCCATTTCACCCTCTCTTTCTCTTCCTCTCCATTTTCTCTCTCTTAGATTCTTCTTCTTCTTCTTCATCATCATCCTCCTCCTTCCATTTTTCCTTTTTTATTCTTCTTCTTCTTCTTATTATTATTATTATTTAAATAATTAATATATATATATATAAAAAAAAAAAAAAAGTTTTGTGGAGAATCGAAGAACAAAAGAGGGGGCTCTTCCTTCTTCCTTATTAAGCCTCCTCTTTCTTTCTTCCTTCCTTCCTTTCTTCTTCTGTTACGTCGTCTTCCCCTCTTTTCATCGGTACCCTTTTTCCATTTCTTCTTAAAGTTTTCATCTTTCAAATTTCTGTATGATGCTTTTTCATCCCCCATATTATGGATTGCTTGATCATTCATCTCTCACTTGCCCCTTTAAGATCTGTTGTTTTCTTTTTCATTTCACGATTACCCTTTTCTTCTTTGATTTTCCTTTTTTCTCAATTTTTCAACTTTTTCATTTCCTCCTTATGTATGTAGTTGATTACTTGATTGCTTTTATGTTTGCATTCTGCCCATTTTTTTTTTTTTTTTTTTTTAAACATCGATCACATCAAGTTTTGATTTTGTTTGCGTTGATTCATTTGGCACGTGAATTTCTGCGGAAGCTACTTGAATTTTGTATAATATGACCGAGAGATGCAACAGTGTTTGGTTTGTTTAATGCTGTGTGTGTGTGTGTGGATGCAAAATTGCAGAAATGGAGCCAGGAAAGCTTTTTGTAGGTGGGATTTCCTGGGACACTAACGAGGATCGTCTGAGAGAGTACTTCCAGACGTTCGGGGAGGTTGTGGAAGCTGTGATCATGAAGGATCGGACCACTGGTCGCGCTCGTGGGTTTGGCTTTGTTATTTATGCCGACCCTGCTGTTGCTGAGCGCGTTGTCAGGCAGAAACATATGATTGATGGTAGAACTGTAAGTGTGTTATTGATATCTCTTGTTTTAAATTAATAAATGTTTGTGATTGCCTTGTATTGCTATCATTTTGAGATGGGTTCAATAAATGTTTGTGATTGCCTTGTTTATTGATGTTGTACTCTGAAAATTATTTTTCTTGAGGATGGGGGACAACAGCTACTGATGTTAATGCTGGTTACCTTTTTTAGTTAATCGTTTTATGAAGTTGGTTAAATAAACACTGATCATATGCAATGTACTTTAACACTCTGTTGCATTTTGATGAGCAGCTATTTGTTTTTCATATCAACTACTCTATACTCTATAGTATGCTAACATCATAGCCTTGTTGTACCAGTAATAGTTATTGCTAATTGAGATATATTGGTACTGATTATCAATTGTCAATGTCTTAAGTATAGTATGCATTTCTTAGGTTGTGATGTGTACTTGCAGGTTGAGGCGAAGAAGGCTGTTCCCAGAGATGATCAGCACATACTGGGCAGGAGCCATGGTAGCCCTGTTGCATCACCAGTGCTACCTGTGCGCACAAAGAAGATATTTGTAGGTGGTTTAGCGTCAACTGTGACCGAGGGAGATTTCAAAAGGTACTTTGATCAGTTTGGGACTATCACTGATGTCGTCGTTATGTATGACCACAACACCCAAAGGCCAAGAGGCTTTGGGTTTATCACCTTTGATTCAGAAGAAGCTGTGGAGAGAGCACTGATTAAGAATTTTCATGAGCTCCATGGTAAAATGGTTGAGGTGAAGCGAGCTGTTCCAAAAGAGATGTCTCCTGGTCCTAGTCGGAGTCCTTTAGGCGTTAGTAGCGGTGGGCTTAGCAGGGTTAACAGCTTTCTCAATGGCTATGTACAGGGATTTAACTCAAGCCCTGTTGGTAGTCATGGAGTCAAAATTGATGAACGCCACAGTCCTCTGCCGTTTGTTCGAAATGGATTTCCTCCCTTTAGCCCTTCCGGGTTCGGACATCCGTTGAGCTACGAGCCAAGGATGAGTCCAAATTTTGTTGAGCCTGGGAATCTCTTTCCAAAACTGGGCTTTGAGCAAGGGTTAAGCGTATTGCATGATAGCAATGTGAACAGACAACATAATAATTCAACAGAATTTGATGGAATCAGTAGAGTTAGTGACTCCACTCTAGGTTCTTCTTGGAGTTTGTGGGGAAATGGGAGCATAAGTGGTTCTACTTTCTCTGGAAACACTGGGTCTTTGGGCTTTAGAGCTGGAGATGTTGACGCGGATGCTTTCAAAACTACTGAAACGCTTTGGAACTCTTCTCCAATGTCAATTCAAGCCAACGGGCGCTCGTCTGTCTCAAATGGTCTTAACCTTAATTATGGCCGTGAAGAAGTGAACTTTGGGCCACGAGTTGGACCATATGGGAGAGACCTTGGAGCCAGGATACCAGCTCAATCATCCTTTGCTTCTTTAGATGATGTATTTGATGCTAAGCTTGACGAATTAGGTGTTGGCGGTAATGAACAACCATGGTTGTTGTCATCGTTGGGGATGAAGGGATCTAGTTCGTTTGAAGTTGGACTGGGGAATGCAGGGTCTGATGTTTCTCTCAATAATCCTGCTGGTTTATGCTGGTAGATAGAATTTGTCGATAGAACGTAGAGGTGAGAACTCCCTTTCCATTTGTTTCGCAGCTTCTGTTTTTTCACACTTCTACACATATTGAACGTACAATCTATTGTCTTTTCTTGGTATATAGCATCTGTCTAAGCTGGATGCTTTCTTATCCAGAGCCCCCATGTTTTATCAACTTCCCTATATGGAAGATAAGATGCATTTAACCGCCGCATATAAAGTTCATCAAATTTGCAGTTAAATCTTTGTCAACCCCAAATTTCACATGGACAACAGCTCCAATTAGCTTGTGTAACTTAGCAGAAACTTACTTTCATATGGAATTAAATGCCAAATTTATGTTCCATTGACACAGAAGATGAAGAGAAAGGCGCTAGTTTTCTCTATATCTTTCTGTGCACCCGCTGTAAACTAAAAAAACATGAATAGAGAAAAGCATTTACCACAAAAATGTTTGCTGCCTCGAAACTAGATCAGATCTAAAGCTGTATTGATGATGTGTAGCGACTTCTTAAACTTAAAGTTATATGTGGCAAATATGGGATTCATATGTCTACACGCTACACTGAGTATGTTGTGTCATTGAAATGTTGTACTGTTTTATGTATGAAATGAACTGTCCAATCTTCTTTTACGGAGTAAATAAAAGCTTCTGCTTTTTAGTTCAGTGTTCCGCTGTAAATAGATTCTCCTTGATGATTTGGTTTAGTCACATTATTGGCCTGTTACTTACTGGAAAACTACTCTGAAAGTTCTCTGAGCTGTTAGGATTGACGTCTTTAAATTGTTGTCGAAAACAGTAAAACATGTTGTAGTAAAACGTTTTGCGTTTTTCGTGGGGATCTGCTATAGCTGTGCGCCTGTGCACAACATCTTCCATTAACATAACTATTAAATAATACCCCGTATGCAGTTTATCATTAGCTTGAGAATGAGAATCACTCAAAATTACTGTCATCGAGAAATATTGGTTGGTCATCTACAGAATGTTGCTGTTAAATACACTTTAATTTCTATTGACATACTTTTGTGACCTGTTAAATCAGGGATTGGTGCCTAGGGAGAGATTATTCATTTGGATGTTCCAAGTTTCTGCAAAGCTGTTTTCCTGTAATCAGTCAAAGCAGGGACCTGGGTTCGTAGTGACTGGAATTGCCGCTTGGTCTCGCAGTATACAAGTAACAAGGCTGGTATACAATTCGGTGGTCGTTTTCATCATAGGTTTTTTTTTTTTTTTTTTAAAAAAAATTTGATCTGATCTTATGTTGGGATTTGTAAATCAAACCAAAGGGATACACATCGTATCTCCTATTTCTGGCGACACAACGGGTACATAAGAACTACAGAGTGGGTCATTTTCTCATCTCGTTTAGCTCTACATAGTAGTTTTCTAGCTAAGTTGTTCATATCCACTTGTTCTGAGATTTGAGTTATTTAATTGCCATTAGCAAACATCTTGTTGGGTTTGTAATGTTTAAAAACACTTGAGAATGCCTTGTGAGTTACTATCTTAATGTTGAAACAAATTTTCCAGACGGTAATTTGCAGCATCGTTCCATCTTTCGCATGCGTTATTCATGATTCATGCTAGTAGAATATGCAACTAACCTTGTTTGGAGTATTGCTCGACACTAGTAAAAATGAGATATTCTTGAGGCGGTTGCAAATCACAGAAGAATCCTTAGTTGATGGGAACTGCGGAGATAATCATGAGCTTTCCCCGTCCATATATATCGAATTATTGATACATCTACCCTTGTGAGCAGGATGATTGGTTAGAGAGCTTTAAGAGTGAGTATGTGATGGTGATTAAGCCTACAAATTCAGTGATTCAATGTCAATCCTCTGTTGACTGTTTTGCTCTATTTTTTTTTGGTTCTCATGCATATTCTATTGAGGTTTTGTGTTTTATACTGTAAAACAAATGTCCTGTTTTTGTAAGTTAATTATGGGCATGACACGATAATACAATGACACGAAATTAGGAGATTTGAATTAAGAGTTGAGACGATGCAACCAACTTATTCAATTCAAGTAAAATGGGTTTAAGGTTAAGACAATAGGGAGGGAGTAGAAATTATCCAAGTCATTATTTAAGTTATGAAGTTATGGATATGGTAGATTGGGGAGATTGATAAGTTAAGGGTAAGCATTGAGTATATGATAGGACTAGTCACCAAATACTTGCCTGGTTGTGTAGGCTATTTGTCTTTGGACTGTATCAAAGCTGTTTAACATGCATTTATTTCTGGACCAAACATCAGTCATGGACATAGACACTTGTTCTTCTATTTGTCTTACCAATATCTGCTTGTATCCGTTTCACCAATAGATTTCTTGCCATATCGTCTCATATTGTCAGACCTAATTGTTAGTACTAACTACCATTTGTGTAAGAGGTCCACCAATAACTTTTTTGTGAGTTCGTCTCCCCAATGAACTTGTGTTGTATCATATCCCATCTCATAATTTGCTTTTTTAGCCAGTAACAATGACCCAAGCGTGGTTTCCCATTTCCAAGTACATTGTTATGGGCACAATCTTTTTCTTTTAAAATATACGGAGTAACTTTGAAGTAGGGATGGTATTCCCTTAATATAGGGAGACTCCACTAGAATCCATCCTCTTTCGATACATATGTGTTAGTGCCGACACAATCACATTGTCGGGACTTCATTGAAGAGTGTGGATACTGGATCTGCACGACGGACCTCTCGACGTCTTGCTAAAGTGTTTATTCTTTGGGACGGTACGAATATGGATATCCACAAAGAGGCAAATCTTTGTTCCTTAAACTTATTAGATAAATCTTTTACGGGGTACTTTATATATACGAGTTTATTTTGCTTTTGTCTTATTGACATACTCGACAAGACTGGCTAGATATTTATGTACCATAATGATACTCGACAAGTACATGTACCACTAAAAATCCCAAAATTCGTTACATTTCTGTTTACAGCAAATGGACGGACGTACCCTGTTGCTGTAAAGAGTGAAGATTTACTCCGTAGAAGGAAATCTCAAAGAGCAGAAGTGACATAAATAATGGGGAAAGAATCAAGTTTAGCAACACCCAACTACCTTTATTTTTATGATATCATATCATTGGATATAATCTTTTTTTTTTTTTACAGCTATACATCCCACATGTATTAGCTTCAACCGTTTTCCATCATTAAAAAAACAAAAGCTTAAAAAAGTCCGATGGACTACAACAGACACCTCTCTCAGTAGTCGGTATCTTCTCCCGTCAACCGCCTTCCCTAGCACACAACGCATATCTACTCTACTGCCCTGACAACCTTCTGTTACACACACACTACACAGCTGTCAGACCTGTCAACAACTAACCAAGACGTGAACCCCGTCACGGATCTTGATATTTCACAGACACGTACTTCTGGTCTCCTATAAATACTTGGCTACGCAACATAGCAAACACGACCAAAACACGTTACATAGTACAAAGCCGAGAGCTAGGATGGCAAAAAGGACCTAGTTTAGTCGTGCAAAAGTAAAATGATATCTATGTCAACTTAATAGCATCTGGGTTTGGAAGTTATATCTTCCGGACCTCAGTGTATTACTGTACAAGGCAACCTAAAGACGGCCGACCACACACGATGACCTGACACTTCTATATATACAGTATATCAAAGTGAGCTACTCCGTAATTAAGGACTTGAAGAAGTCGCTGTGATTTCGTGTTTCCTTGGCTCCCTCAAGTAACCCAGAAGCGTCTCTGCCTGCCAACAACAATCACACAGTCATCAGTACTCAGCAGCAATGCCATTACTGCTATTAAAGACATAAACTAAGTGGGTTTGTTAGTAATCATTAATCAATGATGCAAGTTTAATACGGAGTACTAGTAGTAGTTAGGCTGCAAAACCTTATGCTTAGCACGAGCAGTGCCCATCTGAGACAGTGCGACGAGAGGTGGAATGGCGCCTTCAGCAACCAACAATGCTCTATTGGGGACACTGTTAGCACACATCTGCATCAACGTCAGCACCGCAAACTCCTTACCTTTTGGGGAAGCATCCTCAAGTGCCTCCACCAACACAGCTATCCCACCTTCCTCAACTATAGCCACCCTCCCCACCTCCACGGCTGCCAAGCTGCTCAGCACAACCATGGCCTTTTCTGCCATCCCCTTCCCTTGCTCAGCCACCAGCTCCAGCAGCGGTCTCACCGCTCCTGCATTCACCGCCCTCTCCTTGTTCGCCTTGGGCGTGCTCAGCTTATAGAGTGTCGTCAGAGCGTCCTTCTTCCCTCTGCTGCTCCCGCTCCTGAGAAGCGCCACCAGAGGCCCCACAGCACCGCAAGCCCCAATGGTGAGCCTCGTCTCCTCCACCATGGCCAAGCTCATGAGGGCGGCCGCCGCGTTCTGCTTGGAGGTCTCAGTCCCTGTCTTGAGCACGTATATGAGCGACTTTATAGCTCCGCTGGTGTCGGAAATCAAGAGCTTGTTGTCAGGGTGGAGCGAGAGGTTGAGCACAGCGGTGACGGCGTGCTCCTGAGTCCAAGGGTCCGTACACTTAAGCAGACCAACAAGAGCTGGGACGGCACCTGATTCGGCAATCAAAACCCGGTTGTCGGCTCGGTTTTTAGCAAGCATACGGAGCTTGGCTGCGGCGGATCGCTTGATGGCGACGGAAGGAGAGGTCAAGCAGTCAACACAAAGCTTCACGGTGGGCTGCAAATCCTCAGGGGAGATACTCTCGATGATCTCCGTGGAGAAATTTTCCCTCTCAAGGAAACCAGCGCAGGGCTCGGGTTCAATCTCAGGCTCAGGGAGTCCGGATCCGGATCCAGAACCACCATGAGAAGGAGAGAGAACGGCGAGACGCTGGAGCTCGCCGGAGATGTCGCTGCTACAGAGGGAGTAGTCGCTGAATGAAGAAGAGAGGTTATGGAGGAGGAAGTCGTCGTCGGCGGCGAATGATGATTTGATAGACTTAGCGGATCTGACGGCGAGCTCGGAGAGGCGGGCGTCGACGACGGAGTCGGTAAGGTGTTCGGAGACGGAGGGAGAAGGAGAGAAGATGGTGGAGCGGATGGTGCGCATAGAGCGGCCGGTGTTACGCCAAATGGTGGATGATGATGATGAAGACGGTGAGTGGAATCCGGCGTACATGGAATGAACACCTCCGCCGCCGTTGGAGTCTTCAACGGAAACCATCATGAATATTGAATTGAATTTGGGGGGAGAATAACTGAATTAAAATGGAGACTACTCGTAAGTTTTCAAGGCATAATAATAATAATAATAATAATAATAATAATAATAATAATAATATGTGTTTTGTGTTTTATGATGATTGATGATTAGCAAGATGATGTACACAAGTGAGAGAGACTACACAGAGATAATGAAAGGCAGGTTTTACTCTAAAATTAAATAAAAAATAAAATCAACTCAAATGAAAAACAAAAGAATAAGACCACCGTCACACACTTCTACTTACCTACACCCGCTACTGCCTGCTTTAACTTTTTTTTTTTTTTTTTTTTTTTTTTTTTTTTGGAGTAAGTCCATTGTACCACAGATTCACACGTACGGCGGGTTTTAGTGATAAAATATGAACTAGAGGGAATATAGGAAAAAAATAAAAAGTGGATAAGAATTTTAATATGGATGGATAAATAGAAAGTAATAACTTTAAAAGTAGCTTAATAGGATGGGCCGAAAGCCAACTTGTCTTGGTCCGTAATTACCGCACTTTGGGTTTTTATACCCTACTGAATTCTTTGTATAAATACTCTTTCACACATAATAAAAAGGAGAGAGAATTACTTCGTCTTCTTTGTGTTAGTCTTGGTATGGTATCAGGCTTTCTATACATACTATACAAACCCTAAAAAAAAAGCAACACAGGAAAAATCAAACGCAAACCCTCTCTCATGGCAGGCGAGGAGGGTCAACCGAAGCCGAAACTCAACTGTTGAACGTCTTAAGGCTCGTCTTGTAGCGTTTGACAATCATCAATGGACAGTATTGACTATGATCGATGAAACCTTTGTTCTTATTGCCAAAATGACTATAGTACATGTCATCATCACTGTTGCTCCTACTAAAAATTAGCTTTCGCACCAAATGGATGTTCACAATGCCTTCTTACATGGTGACCTCGATGCAAGAGGTCCATCTCTATTTTAAACGATATCTGCATGTTCACTTATGTTATTCTTTGTTAACCTACGTTAAAGGCAGGGACGTAGCTAGAAGACAATGGTAACCAGGGCCGATATTTAGGAAATTTGTAAATTCGAGACCGATGTTTAATGAATTGGTTTCTTTTAATGTAACGATAATATTGATATAATATGCGTCATACGGATCACAGATATAATATTATAATAGTTTTTTTTTTTTTCAAAATTGTGTTTTATTAAAATTTGTGTTATTTAGAATACATGTGTAAAAAATGGTTAAAAAGAAAATACTCCATAACAGGTATATATGTGTGAGAAAATTATTGTAAAAAGAACAATAATTTTTAAAAATAACAAAATTTTGGGCTAAAGATATGAAGAATAATTGTTCAAATGACAATAATTTTAAAAAAATAAAAAATTGTTTGGCCAAGGTTTTGAACCTACAACCAATATATTGGATAGAAACCAATCAACCACTTTTCCACTTTAGATTTCCTGATCTATAAATGCTTTCATTAAATATATAGTTCATTTTTCTACCCGGGCTGAAGCCCTTGTGGCCCATAACTGAGCTCCGTCCCTGGTTAAAGGTGATGTCCGCCTGCGTGTTCTAGTTTATGTTGATGATCTGATTATTTCGAGGAATGATGCGACTGCTATCTCTATTTTTAAATGATATTTGCACTCCTGCTTCCGCATGAAGGATCTTGGTATCCTCAAGTATTTTTTGGGCATTGAAGTTGCGCGAAATCCTGCGGGTATATTCTTGTGTCAATGTAAGTACACATTGGATATTATTTCTGAAGTCGGTTATCTTGCCTGCAAATCGTGTGCAACACCGTTAGAATAGAACCACTGTCTTGGTTCTCTCGACAGCCCTCTTATTCCCGACCAAGAGAAATATTGTCGTGTAGTTGATCTGTTGGTTTATCTTGCCGTTACCCGTCCTGATCTTACATATATCGTTCACATTTTATCACAATACATGCAGTCACCTTGTGACTGCTATTGGGATGCCGCCCTTCGCGTGGTTCGTTATCTAAAAGGCACCTCGGGTCAAAGGATTTTTCTACGTTTTGATGTTGCGCGCACCTTATCTGGCTAGTGTGACTTCGATTGGGCGGCATGTCCTGTCACTCGTCGCTCTCTTTCTTTCTGGTTGGCTTGTGTTCTTGGGTTCTTTTCCGGTGTCGTGAAAGACGAAAAAACAGCAAACTGTATCCCCGATCGTCGGCCGAGGCGGAGTACCGTGCGCTGGCCTCTCTCACATGTGAAGTCAAATGGCTTGTGGGCTTGCTACAGTGCTTGTGGGTCGACATGTGTCTTGCGATAGTCAGTTTGTGTTACATATTGCGCAGAACCCTGTCTTTCATAAATGGACCAAACACATTGAAGTGGATTGTCATTTTGTTCATGATGCCATCATTGCTGGTCTTATTGCGCCCTTGTATATGCCTACTAAGGAGCAGCCTGCGGATGTTTTTACGAAGGCGTTAGGCCTCCCACATTTTGTTAAATTAGTTTACTTGGCAAGATGGGTGTTTGTAATTTGTACACTCCATCTTTAGGGGGTAATAGGACGGGTCGAAGGCGAACTTGTCTCGGTCCGTAATTACAGCACTTTGGGCCTTTATACCCTAGTGAATTCTTTGTATAAATACTCTTTCACACATAATAAAAAAGGGAGAGAATTACTTCGTCTTATTTGTGTTAGTCTTGGTATAGCTAGATGGAGAGAGTATTATGGAGTATCCAATTTTATACTCCGTAGATGATAGACGTGTTAGACGAACATTGCTGCTTATACATGAATGAAGGTGGTCAGGCAAATGATGTTCACCCAATTCGAGTACAACTCATTAGCTGGCAAATTCTCATATATGACCACATGATCATCTTAAGCTTTAGACGGGACGGGTCTCATTTGCATTTGGCCCATTTTTTTATTTACTTTTATTTTTTTAAAATTTATTTTAAGGGTTAAATTTTTTTTTTTTTTTGAAAACTTTAGTTGAAAAGAGGGAAAATACAACTAAAACAAAAACTTTAAATTGGTAATAGAATTGACTAAGTGATAACTTATTATATTAGATTAATGACATTTTTTTAGGGAAAGATTAATTTTAATAATAATAAATCATTTCACGAATACAGAGGATAACAAAATTAACGAAAATAAATATACAAATGATTTTCTTCTCCTTCAAACAAATATCTCTAGTGGAAAAAAAAAATTCTGTTTCTGCACACCCGCCTCTATTATATCGATATTTTCTGACACAGTCTTCCACGAGGGGCTCTTTGGATCTGATATTGTTTTGAAGAAGGCGAATTTCATCGGATTTTGTAGATTGTTGCCGACAAGTCGATATCATCCGAAACTTCATATTAATACTCATACTTCTCATGACCATAACATTAAGAAAAAATCTACTAAATAGAGGACAAACTCACCAATATGTGGGCACAAACTCTCCTTATGAGTGGATAAATTTATTTTAATAATATTACTAGTATTAGTCTAATTATGAAGGATTTTAACGAATTTAGGGGATTATTATCATAAAAAAAAATGATAATAATAGCCCTTCTAGAAATAGGGTTTGGAGGTTTTTTTCTAAGAGAGAAGAAGAGATGGAGGCTAAGGCTGTTAATGCTAGTTACTCCGTACTATATATATATACAATATGTTACGATAATTATATAATATGTTATGGTACTATACTTATATTTTTCAAATATTTTTAATACAATTTAATAGTGAATGGTAACATATTAAATTGACATATTAATATAATTGTTTTTCCCATATTTATATTAAAAAATGGAGAACAATTCACTAATTACAAGTATACATATGCTGACATAATATATAATTGAATGTGAAAATAATTTATTTACAACCATAACATATTATACAATTATGATAACATATTGCGTAAATGTAATACTCCCTCCATACAATTATGATAACAAGATATTTTATTTTGTATGTAAGTTGGGTTAATGAGTCATATATAAGTCGGTTAAGTTTAAGTTTTTAATGGATTACATGGGTTAAGTAGTTTGAAAATGATCTACCTAAATATAAATGGGGTTAAACAAGTCGAGTTGGTTTGTGAAAAATTAAATAGGTCGAGTTAGGGTTGAGTAAACCGACACGATTTTGTCAATGGGTCGGATTCGGGTTTAGATGATAGTAAGCTACTTAACATTGACATGAATACATTTCACGACTTGTTTAGTAACACGACAACCCCAATTAAAGGCCGGAATGTCACTTATGGTAATTCGTCAGGTTGTGTACATAGCTCACATTACAGGGGCGGACCCACAATTTTTTCTTCGGGGTGGCACCATCTTGATAACTTATAAGCGATTTTTACTTCACCGTGTGACCACTAACCACCCCATATAATAGTTCTACTTAAATTATCTAAAACAAGTGAAGTTGTAGAGACGAATGAAAATTTTAATTTAATAAGTTGATTTTTTTATTTTATAAATTGTTTAAAATATTATTAAAAGAATGTAGTCATTTTCATATACGAGACTAATGCAATTAATAATGTTTTGATGGTAAAACAACGAGATGACTAATGGTTACATTGGTTTAATGTGCATAACTCACTTAAAAAAAAAAAAAAAAAAAAAAAAAAAAACAGAAAAAGGAGGTGGCAAGTGGTTCAAACACAAGACCCCTTGAACCAAAGTGTTCATATCTGCTACACACAACCATTTCAGCAACATTATTTATGTTGTTTTGATATTCTGTGAACTGCTTAATTTATATTTTCTAAATGTTTGGGGTTGCACGTGCAACCCCATTTATAAGCATGGGTCCGCCCCTGACTCACAAACTAACAGGGGTCTTTTTTTTAGTGCACTACGGCTAGGGCTGAGCAAAATATCCAAAATATCCGATTCGATCCGATATTCGAACCGAATCCGATCCGAAAAATTGGATATCCGATCCGAAAAAGGTTTCGGATCGGATATCCGTATCCGAAAGTTTCGGATATCGGATCGGATACGGATATCTGTACAAAAAATTTCGGATATCCGATCCGATCCGAAAAGGGTTGTTTGCAGTGTGTTTGGGCGCTGGGTAGTGGGTATGCTTGTATTGTATGGGCTTTAAATTGCTCTTTGCTAGGGTCCAAGTTAGTATTACATATTCCCCAAGTTAGTACTCGCCACTCGGTATTACATACTCATAAGTCACAATTCACAAAATAATTTTCAATATTTCCATTTTATTTGCCCACCCACTTCAAACATTGAAAACTACCTTCTTTTTATGGTTTTCATCTACAAAACTCAAATTATTTTTATTCAAAAAAATCGTTGAAGTTTAACATAAAGAGACATTTTCATAAAGCTCGGTGCGAGTCAGGAGTAATTGATTTGTTATGCATTGCTTTGATGTAAACAAGTTTTCTTTGTTAAATTTTCTAAATTAGGGTTTGTGGGTACTAATTTATAGAATTAATTGACAGAAAGAGAAAAGCATAAAATTAATTTTGGATTTTTTTTTTATTTGTGATAAATTTTATCATCAATGTGAATATTCAAATTAATTACAAAAAAAAATTCGTATATAATTTTTGTTGGATTAGATTATCACTTACGGAGTACTTACTAGTTTAATATTAATTTATATTGAATTAATTTTAATTGATAAAAAACTAAAATTTGTTTGAATTTCGGATATCCATTGGATATTTGGATATCCGATCCGACTTTTTCGGATATCAATAATCGGATATCCGAAGCATTTTGGATCGGATATCGGATAATGAAAATACAAAATTTTCGGATCGGATATCCGATCCGAAATCTTGATTCGGATCGGATATCCGATCCGTGCTCAGCCCTAACTACGACCTCATTCTTGCCCATCTTGAAAAAACTTCCAAAAAGACAACTCATCTTAAGAACAAGTTTATCGGTGCTTTTGGAAAAATGTTCTCTATGGAATATTTGAATGTAGTCTTGTTTTCCTCGCTCTAAACAATTCATTGGTGATTCAAGAGCATTCCCCCAAATATGTCTTGGTTCATATAGTATATAATATAAGGTGAATATAGGGTTAAAATTATTCTCCTTGAATAAGTGAACATTCACATAAAACAGAAAACATAAAAGACAGCTTGAGAGATATGTAGTAGGGTTCAGAATTTTATAGACAACCTGCATAAAATTGAAGATCCCCGGAGATGTCACGTCCGATTTTATTGTCCGTTTTGTAATGCTAATATCTTTATTTAATAAGATGTTGATCATTATTTAAAGTGGATATTAATATTACATTTAATAAGATGAATAAACAATATAACTCATGCCTATATTACTCTGTATGAGATTGCATCATCGTATGATGTTGTGCGCGGAAGCGATTTAGAGTATATGCAAGAATTAATACACACAAGATTTATGTGATTCACTATCAATGTGATAGCTACGTCCACAGGGGCGCACTACAAAAAAATTCTACTTGCGAGGGAATTTGCGACGGACAAAAACTTCCGTCGCAGATAAAAAAATTTGCAACGGAAAACGTAATTTGCGACGGATTGCTTTGGCGGGCTGCAAAATTGATTTGGCGCCAAAATTTGCGACGAATTTTTACTGTTTTGCGACGAAACAGGTAAATTTGCGACGAATTTTTTTTTTTTTTTTGACAGCCTGGTCATGAAATTTTTTCTGCTTTTGACGGATTCTGCAATATTCCGTCGCAAACTGAAAAAACATGATATCCCACATCGGTGAGGAAAGTAAGTTGTATAAGGTTTATATAGATTTGTTGTGAGTTAATATTTGAATGAAATGTGACGAAACTTATATAAGGGATTCGATAATGCAGTTTAGGATTCCGGGATAACGTTAAATGAGACAACGGTAAAAAAAAAAAAAAGAATGTGTTTTTTTTTTATTGCGACGGAAAATTCCGTCGCAAAAAATTTTGCGAGGGAGTTCCGTCGCAAAAATTTAATTTGCGACCATTTTTCTCGACGAACGGTTTTCGTCGCAAAAGCCATTTTGCGACGGATTTGAGTGTTTTGCGACGGATTTGTTCCGTCGCAAATAGACTTTTTGTTTGAAGTGGCGAGGGAGAATAATTCACTATTGTGGAAAATTACAGGTTACAACAGTAAACCGGCATACACGGACTCAATAGCTAATAAAACTAGCACTAGCCAATTCTACCAAACAAATATAGTAATCTTAATTGATAAAATAGATTACTTAAATAGAGTCCAACCTAAAAGAACTCACCAATGAGATAAAAGGATAACAGATGATCTCGAAGTCACCAAGATCCAAACAAACTCCTTCTATCTCCAAAGAACCACATAACACCATCGAACTTCAGCCTTAACATGCAAATTAAGTCATCCTCTCATGAGGCTCACAAATCGACTCTCATTGAATTGTGGTCACCAAATATTTAGGTGTTTTTTTTTTTTTTTTTTTTTTTTTGGTTAAGGAAAACATTATTGGCAAATGCTTTCACAGTTGTTCGTCTTTCATCCATGAAATTCACCTTTAACTATGAAATATGAATGCCCCCGACTATCCCGGTTAATCATTACTCTGTTCCCGAAGTCCAACATAACAGGACTGGAATCCTATAATGTTATCCCATGCTAATGTATGCAGAGCGTAGGCTTGCTTTGAGCACTCCAATCCTTCAAAGTAACATTGCTGAATGCACAACCCGACCAATTAATTAAGGCTAGGAGCGAATCGCCGGCGAAAGAGGTAAGACGACCAGAGCACACCAAAAAGCGAACCAGTTGACCCACCCCAAGGTCCAACTACGAGCTTTTAACTGCAACAACTTAAATATACGATATTGATGCGGGAATCTTATATTGTTATAACGGAAGCGGTGACGACTGATGTTGGGCCTGACTCGATGTAACACCCTGACTAAACGTACTCGGGATATTACTAAATAGCACATAAATCTGATTGAAAATGGTACTTTATTTAAACAAAACAAAAATTAAAAAGTGTAATAAAACAAAAGAAATATAATTGTTGTGGAAGCGTCAAACATAAAATAATGTAATTTCTCTGTCGCGGTCGTGTTTTTTCTAAGCCCGCAGAGAAAATCAAACTACCTGCATGGAATCTGCTCCCAGGCCAATATGACCGAAATGTCATATGGATCGACGCAGGCCCACCGAAAATTGGGACAAAACAAGTAAAGTGTCAATTTACTTGTTTTGTTCTTTACAAAACAAGTAAAGTGTCATATGGCTTAATTTGCATGTTAAGGCTGAAGTTCGATGGTGTTATGTGCGTGGTTCTTTGGAGATAGAAGGAGTTTGTTTGGATCTTGGTGACTTCGAGATCATCTGTTATCCTTTTATCTCATTGGTGAGTTCTTTTAGGTTGGACTCTATTTAAGTAATCTATTTTATCAATTAAGATTACTATATTTGTTTGGTAGAATTGGCTAGTGCTAGTTTTATTAGCAATTGAGTCCGTGTATGCCGGTTTACTGTTGTAACCTGTAATTTTGCACAATAGTGAATTATTTCCCTCGCCACTACAAAAAAACAGTCTATTTGGGACGGAACAAATCCGTCGCAAAACACTCAAATCCGTCGCAAAATGGCTTTTGCGACGGAATTTGCGATGAAAACCGTTCGTCGAGAAAAATGGTCGCAAATTAAATTTTGCGACGGAACTCCCTCGCAAAATTTTTTGCGACGGAATGAATTCGTCGCAAAAATATTTACGACGGAATTTTCCGTCGTAAAATTTTATTTTTTATTTTTTATTTTTTTATTTTTTTTTTTTTTTACCGTTGTCTCATATAACGTTATCCCGGAATCCTAAACCGCATTATCGAATCCCTTATATAAGTTTCGTCACATTTCATTCAAACATTAACTCACAACAAATCTATATAAACCTTATACAACTTACTTTTCTCACCGATGTGGGATATCATGTTTTTTCAGTTTGCGACGAAATATTGCAGAATCCATCGCAAAACAGAGAAAAATTTGCGACGGAACTGTCCGTCGCAAAAAAAAAAAAAAAAATCCGTCACAAATTTACCTGTTTCGTCGCAAAACAGTACAAATTCGTCGCAAATTTTGGTGCCAAATCAATTTTTCAGCCCGCCAAAGCAATCCGTCGCAAATTACGTTTTCCGTCGCTAATTTTTTTATCTGCGACGGAAGTTTTTGTCCGTCGCAAATTCTCTCGCAAGTAGACTTTTTTTTGTAGTGCGCCCCTGTGGACGTAGCTATCACATTGATAGTGAATCACATAAATCTTGTGTGTATTAATTCTTGCATATACTCTAAATCGCTTCCACGCACAACATCATACGATGATGCAATCTCATACAGAGTAATAGAATTACTCTATGAGTTAGTACGTGTGCAGTGACTCTCTGAATGATAGGTCTTATTATGTGAATGTGATACTTAGCGTTTCTAATGTGATTGTGACCATAACAATGAACATTGCTTGCTTGAATATAATAATATGATTTGGAAAGAATGTTATTTAGTGTGTTTAACACAAACGTTAAATAAAGAGGAAATTATATACTCCGTATATAATCAATAAATCATAATGTAAGAATAATTTTATACGGTATTGTATTTAATTATTATTACGTTATTTTGGACCTATAGTTAATCTTAAGTTATTGCGGTAATTAGCTAAATATAATAGTTGGGCTTTTCAGTGGGAGTAGCCCAGTTAATTTAATTGTTGACGGACCGATTAAATTAATTAGGTAAAGAAGCCCGGTCCTCCTCTCGCCCTTATTTAAATATACTAAACCGTTATTAGTATACTACGAATTAAGGAAAAACACAAACAAAGGGTTTAAGGGAGAGAGAGGAGAAACCAAAAGCTTCACCCTCACTCCACCGTGAGTCACCACCGTGCACCCCTGCCGGATTTTCGCCGCCGTCTCATCGCTCTCAAAAACGTGTCGGACCAAGGTACGTATTTCTCCATGTGATTTGTTTCTAATCGAAGGTCCTGTGAACGAATTAAGTTTGTATCGTTCGTAACTAGGTTATTATGGTTTGAACCTAGTTTACATGTGGTATCAGAGCCTTGTTGTGATTAGAAACTTATCCATGGTTATCGGACTTAATTCTTGGTTTTTGGGTCTGTTTTTTTTGGTCTGATTTTTGGCTGAATTTTTTCAGCCGTGTAATGTTTGGGTCTCTTTAATGGAGATTTGTTTTCTGGAAATTTTTGGTTCGTTTTTGGCAGTTGTGCATTGTTGTTGTTCTTGTATACGGAGTAATTGTTTTGAGATGATTTGGATTAAGTGGCATGTTATGATGGTGATGCGTGGCCATGATTATTTTGGTTTATGGAATTTTCTTGGATCAAAGAGTTTGGTTTTGTTTTGGCTTAGTAATGATGAAAATGGAGTTTTGTTTATGGGATTTGTTTTATGATGATGATGATGGTGGCTTGATGTTCTGCTGCTTTTTGGTTTTAATGATTAGTTATTGTTTTTTGAAGTCTTGTCCTTTTCTTTTGGCCAATTTTGACGTTAGTACTCCGTATGTATGATCTCTTGTTTTTTATGCCTTTTCTTTTATTTTATACGGAGTATTATGGTATGGTTATTGTTTGGTTCATTATAAGTACTCCGTTTATAATTTTAACGGATCAATGAATTATTTTTTTGGGGTTTTCTGTGGGGTTTTCCTATATTTTTCCGCTGCACTCTTTATAGTCGATATAATTGTTTGAAATATCTCAGTAAGTTTGTTTGGTTGTACACACAGTCGCTTTTATTCATAAGAGATTTTTTCAGTAAAGAATTATTACACTATGAATGAGTGAAATCATTATTAAGTTGAGTTGAGTTACACCGCAGTGGACCATCTCATGTTCTTTGATTTCATTAAAGTTTAAATAAGCCTCAGACATTCACATTAAGCTTGAGTTACACCACAGTGGACTCAATTAAGACAGTGAAGGTCAGAATAAGCAAGTATTGAGGATAAATTACTAGCCCTTAGGTCTTACCCGCAGGTGGACCGGCGTATATTAGTGACTTATCCATAAAAGTGTAGAACACTTAATTAATTGAGATTAGACTGGTATAGGTTATCCGCAGATGCCGTACTTGGTTTAATCAAAATTGTTAGGTTTCTCAATTATTGCACAAGTCTTATTCATTATTGCTAATTGTGTGTTTACTCAAAGACTAATGGTTGAGCATGTTTTCCAACTATGAAGTTGCTCAAAATAAATTGCTATTTTATTGTCTCTCGACTGTTCCTCTATTTACTGGATCAAACTACGCTGAATGGATAGAGATTGTAACTTTCTCTATATCCATGTTAAGTTTCAGCGATTGTTTGAAGGAGGACGGTCCTGTTGTGCCTAAGTCTGATGAGAAGGACGCGGCAGTACTTAAGGCGTATAAGGATTGGAAAGACAAGGATGGTAACTGTCTTTCTTTCTACGTCTAGTCACTGCTGTGGACATTAAGAACTCAATTACAGAGACTGAATGTGACACAACTAAGAAATATCTGGCAAAACTTAAGGAGAAGTTCGAGCCTTCGCATTAATTGGCAAACTTCTCATTGAACTGTCTCATTGTAAATATGATGAAAAGAAAATGGACATGACTAAGCATATAATGCATATGTAAAGCTTAGCCACTAAGTTGTTCAAGTTGGGACTTAAAGTCGAAGATCCCATATTAACGCATTTCATCTTTTAGGGAACTCTTAAAGAGTTTGAGGCATTCCATGTCAGCTACAATGCTATAAAGGAGACATGGACAGTGGATGAACTTGCTAATAAGCTTGTTTAGGAAGCCACGCGCCTAAGTAATGCTCAAGGGCATAACATACCTCAAGCGCACTTTGTGCATAAAGGTGAGGGCTCTAAGGGAAAGGGACAAATTAAAGGAATGACCGGACGAGCAAGAAGTCAAGCTCATCCAAAGATGCCAGTCCATCGTGCAATAAGACTCTGGTGCTAATGTACACGTTTCTAACTCATTACAGGGCTTAAGTTCGACCCGAACCATAAAAGAAAATGAGAGAAACCTACTCATGGGAAACAAGTCTGAAGCATCCATTAAAGCTATAGGATGCTTTAGTTTAGAATTAAGTAGTGGATTTAAATTACTTTAAGGGGATACAATTTTGTTCCATTAATGTCTTGTAATTTAATTTCATTGTCTAAACAGGACAGTATTGGTTTTTCTGTGACTTTTGGAAACGGTTCTTTCAGTTTATTTAAAGATAATAGTATTGTTGGTGTGAAACGTGTAAGGTCGAATGAGAACTCAGCGTTCTTGTGGCATAAAAGGTTGGCCCATATTTCGAGGGAAAGAATGATGTTGTTAGTAAAAGACAACATTATTCCTTCTCTTGATTTTACTGATTTTGGGACGTGTGTGGAATGCATTAAAGGAAAGCAAACCAAACACACTAAAAGGGGCGCCACAAGGAGCACTGCACTTTTAGAGATCATTCATACAGACATATGTGGTCCATTTAATGTTCCCTCCTTTTCTGGAGAGAAAAGTATTTTATCACCTTTATAGATGATTATTCACGGTATTGCTACATTTACTTGTTGCATGAAAAGTCTCAATCAGTAAATGCCGTAGAACTTTACATTATGGAGGTTGAGCAGCAACTTGGAAAGAAAGTGAAAATCATCAGATCTGACAGAGGTGGAGAATTTTACGGTAGATATGATGAATCAGGACACAATCCTGGTCCATTTGCTAAACTTCTAGAAAGCTTGGGTATTGTCGCTCAGTACACAATGCCAGGTTCACCCTGGATGAACGGTGTCGCTGAAAGACGTAACAGAATCTTATTAGAGGCTGTAAGGGCAATGATGAGTATGACAAACTTACCCAGATCATTGTGGATGCACGCACTTATGACTGCAGTGTATGTCGCAAACCGGGTTCCTAATAAGGCAGTTTCAAAGACACCATTTGAACTGTGGAAAGGGTGGAAACCGAGTTTGAGACATTTACACATTTGGGGTTGCCCCGCAGAAGCACGCATCTACAATCCTCAGGAGAAGAAACTCGATTCTAAAACCATTAGTGGGTTTTTCATCGGGTATGCTTCTAAATCAAAGGGGTATAAGTTTTACTGTCCTAAATACAACACCAGAATAATAGAGACTGGAAATACCAAATCCCTAGAGGATGGCGAAGTCAGTGGGAGAATTGATGAGGTCATCATCAATGAGATTAGAGAGGAAACTTCGGTTCCCATTTCTGTACCTCTAATCTCTAATCATGGCGTTCTAATCGACGATGTCGATGCAAGGGAACAATATAAGGATGATGAACCTCAACCCATCAATGTGACTCCTGCCATTCCTGAAGTCATTGAAGTGGCAGATACACCTATAGCTGAGGCTCCTGTAAGGAGGTCCACAAGACCTCGTAGGTCGGCTATCTCAGATGACTATGAGGTTTATATGCTACAGCATGAGTTTGACATAGGATTGGATAAAGATCCAGTGACGTTTTCACAAGCCGTAAAAGGCAATGATTCTGATAAATGGATTGATGCCATGCATGAGGAATTGAAATCTATGACTACAAATAAAGTATGGGAATTAGTTGCTCTACCTAAAGGGCATAAGGCAGTCGGCAGTAAATGGGTCTTTAAGATCAAGCGCGACTCCTTTGGCCAAATAGAGCGACATAAAGCCCGCCTTGTAGCTAAAGATTTGAACCAGAAAGAAGGCATCGATTACAATGAAACCTTCTCTCCAGTTTCGAAGAAGGATTCATTAAGGATCATTTTGGCGTTAGTAGCTCATTTTGATCTAGAGCTACATCAAGTGGACGTGAAAACGACATTTCTGAATGGAAGTTTAGAGGAAGAAGTCTACATGTCTCAACCTGAAGGTTTTGTTGAAAACGGTAAAGAGGACCTAGTCTGTTTATTAAAGAAGTCAATATATGGACTTATGCAAGCCTCTCGGCAATGGTATATTAAGTTTCATGATACCATAATCGCTTTCTGCTTTTACGTAAAAACATTGTTGATCAATGTATATACCTGGAGGTCAGTGGGAGTAAGTTTGCCTTTTTAGTTCTGCATGTTGACGATATTTTGATCGCCAGCAGTGATCTGAGTTTACTCAAAGAGACTAAGAGTTTCTTATCTAGTAACTTTGAGATGGAAGATATGGGTAAGGCGTTCTATGTGATAGGGATAGAAATATCTCGTGAAAGGTCACAAAGGACATTAGGTGCTCTCGTAAGGCATATATCTCAAAGGTACTAGAGAGATTCAAGATGACCGATGCATTCCAAAGATAGTTCCTATTCGTAAGGGCGATAAGCTTAACTTGAAGCAATGTCCCAAATCGATGAGGAACGTAAAGAATGCAAGATATCCCTTATGCTTGATAGTTGGAAGCCTTATGTATGCCCAAGTCCTGCACTGCATCCGACATCGGGCCAGAAGAGGTGTGTTGGGTCGCAATCAAAGCAACCCTGGTATGGAACACTAGAAGGCTGCGAAAAAGGTGTTAAGGTACTTACAAGGGACTAAGAGTCACATGCTCACTTATAGGCATTCTGATCAGCTTGAAGTGATTGGCTACACTGATTCAGATTTTGGTGGATGCGAGGATAGCCGAAAGAGCACCTCAGATTACGTGTTTGTCTTAGCGGGAGGAGCCATCTCCTGGAAAAGTGCTAAGCAAACTATTATTGCATCATCCACTATGGAGGCCGCGTTTGTAGCGTGCTTTGAGGCTACAAATCAAGGATTATGGTTACAGAACTTAATTTCGGGGTTGAACGTTCTGAGCTCGATCGCAAGACCGCTGAAAATCTTCTGTGACAATGTTGCGGCCGTGTTCTTTTCGAAAAACGATAGGTATTCTAAGGGTATAAAACACATGGAGATGAAATACCTATCAGTTAAAGAGGAAATTCGGAAGAGAACAGTATCTGTGGAGCACATTTTGGCCAGTGCTACTATAGCAGATCCACTTACTAAGGGGCTATCGCCCAAGACATTATTGATGCATGCTAGCCTTATGAGTCTTGAGAATAGCACTTAGTATTATGTTATGTGGATTGCTAGTGTTTTGAAAAGATACTGTGTTTTGATCAACCTTATGTTATGAATATTCCGAATTATTCTGTTTTCACATTATTGTTTTGTGTACACATGTTTGGTGGTTGAAAACAGAAATAGTCTTTTCCTAGAGACATTAAAGGGACCATTATGCTTACTCCTCTATACGGATCGTTTGTCATGGGACAAAGATTCAAGTAGATGGAGGGGACCATGTTGAGTAGATAATGTGGGACCGCCATTACTCTATTGTTGTATCAAGACTCTCGAGGTAATTAAGATAAAGCCATTAAGTTGATTTAGCGCCTTTGCAGAACTTATGTTTACCTCAAGATATAATAAGAAGAAGATGTACCTATGGTCCAAGTGGGAGAATGTAAGAATAATTTTATACGGTATTGTATTTAATTATTATTACGTTATTTTGGACCTATAGTTAATCTTAAGTTATTGCGGTAATTAGCTAAATATAATAGTTGGGCTTTTCAGTGGGAGTAGCCCAGTTAATTTAATTGTTGACGGACCGATTAAATTAATTAGGTAAAGAAGCCCGGTCCTCCTCTCGCCCTTATTTAAATATACTAAACCGTTATTAGTATACTACGAATTAAGGAAAAACACAAACAAAGGGTTTAAGGGAGAGAGAGGAGAAACCAAAAGCTTCACCCTCACTCCACCGTGAGTCACCACCGTGCACCCCTGCCGGATTTTCGCCGCCGTCTCATCGCTCTCAAAAACGTGTCGGACCAAGGTACGTATTTCTCCATGTGATTTGTTTCTAATCGAAGGTCCTGTGAACGAATTAAGTTTGTATCGTTCGTAACTAGGTTATTATGGTTTGAACCTGGTTTACACATAACCACACATAAACGTTATCGAAACCGGGTCCCTTTGGTATGTTTGTTTAAGAAAATATAAACATAAAGCAAGTTGATACTCCCTCTATTTCACTCATTTAGCCCCACTTACCTTTTTCGGCAATTTCACTCATTTAGCCCCATTTTTATTCATGGTAACTTTTAACAATTAAAAATACACTTTTACCCCTACCAATACACTTATTTACTAAAATACCACACACTTTATCATTTACAATAGGGTCCACTTAACCCAAAATACCAACATTACCCTTAACTTTTTACTATTCTTAAAATTTGGTCCAACCCCATATGGGGCTTTTCCATTGAAATAGAGGGAGTATTAAGAATGAAAGGCGTGAAACTATGAACTCCAACTTTTCATAAGCATAATATTAATTTTTTTTTTTTTTTTTTGTTTCCCAACCGATATCCGAATCCATTTGGGCCGATTAATTCGGTTTCGAAGCGTGTCCCGGGGTTAAGGTTTTAAACTCCTCCCAACAGGCTTGCGGGGGATCGAACCGCAATTCTCCCTACTATGTCCAACCCCTGGCACCACTAGACCAAAATCTCGTTGGTATAAGCATAATATTAATAATAGTGATGAATTGATGGTGGTACAAGCTCACCTAATTTTTGAATATGACTTATTAATTGTCTTACTCACTACGAGTACTAGATTATAATATGCGTCGAGAGTCGAGACATTATTCTACAGTTGCGTTCTTACCTTAAAAGCAATCAATACAATAATTGTACAATACCATAAGTTGGTTTGTTATATCCCGTGGTACTAAATTTAAATTTGAATCCTCTACATTTTCTTTATTTGTTGAAATTTAATTTCAAAATGGTGTAACGATTATAGTTGTAAGAAATGAATGAGAGGGATTTGATGGTAAAATCATATGTTAAATTCATCTTTAGTGATAATGAATGGTCTAACCCCTTTGAACAAATGGAAATAATCATCTCTCCTTCATACTAGTATTTTTTGTAACTAAAATGTACTCCGTACTCCGTATTGTATATACTTTGTATACATTAATAACTATCCAATTTCACATATAATTTAACAAACTATTTAACGAAATAGGGTTAGTTTGAAAGTTATTACGCTCAATGGGTCCACGTCATCACTTTTTTATTTTTCCGTAAAAATTTGTAGAAACCTCTGTGGCCCACAGCGGTTTCATTAAAAATTTTGTAATTGAAACCGCTGTAGGCCATAGCGGTTTGGCTTAGCTAGGTAAAGGCTGCGGGTGTGGGTGTGGCTGGTGGGTTGCCATGGTGTGTAGGGGTCGTTTCGGGTTCGTTGGAGGGTGGTACAGGCAGGTGCGTTGTGAAGTGGGGTAACGTGGGTGCGTTTGTGAGGCCACTTAGCGGACATATTAAAGTAGCAAGTACACCCAAAGACACGTCCTTAACCCCGACACCAACCTCTCCTATATGACCACGTTAGCCACCCCACAACACCCTCCAACAAACCCGAAACACCCTATACACACCCTGGCAGCCCACTACCCCACAACACCCTCCAACAAACCCGAAACAACCCATACACACCTTGGCAACCCACCAGCCACACCCACACCCGCAACCTTTACCTGGCAAAGGCAAACCGCTGTACTATGGCCTACAGCGGTTTCCAAAATTTTTAATGAAACCACTGTGGGCCACAGAGGTTTCTCCAAATTTTTACGGAAAAATAAAAAAGTGATGACGTGGACCTATTGAGCGTAATAACTTTCAAACTAACCCTATTTTGTTAAATAGTTTGTCAAATAACACCATTTTGTGAAAAACTTCCCCCTTTGAACAAATGGAAATAATCATCTCTCCTTCATACTAGTATTATTTGTAACTAAAATGTATTGTATATACTTTGTATACATTAATAATTATCCAATTTCACATATAATTTTAGTTATGTAGTTTACGTCAACCATATGAAAGTCACTATAGGACAAGTGCAAATAAATTAAGTGATTTATCCCTGTCAAACGAGTGAAGTTAAATTTCAGCATAAAAAATATAATTAATGGTGCATTAATTAAAATTTGACGGTAATATATTTATTACTAGAAGTGATCAAAATTTTGAAGATAATAAAAATATATCTGTAATTGTTATAAAATTATACAGTATATTTAATTTTAAGATGATTATTTTATCGTAAAGTACCAATTTTAGCGAAAGGGAAAAATCCAATCAAAATGACGTTTTTGGAACTATGCATAGTCAAATGTGAATATTTTAGAATGAGAAAATTCTAAATTAAAACGGTAAAAAGACTAAACTTTGACTAAAATGTGATAATTTTAATGTATAAAGTGTTCGTCACTTTAAGTAAAGTAATTAAAGTGACAACTTTGAAACCTAAAAAGTGTTCACTTTATGCGTTATATTAATCAGTTTAAAGAGAGACATTTGAATAAGAAACATATGATCGTAGTCACACGCGTGAAAACGTCGTACTCAACGTATAAATTAAAGAGTATGTGACTCTTTGGTGTATGGAAGAGATGATGGGAGGTTGAAGGTGATGAGGGGCGTGTTAAGTTAAAAGGGGACAGAGCAGTACAGTGCAGATTAGATCTGTACGTACACAATAATCTGCCAAGCAATGCAACGTGCGCATGCAATTGCATGATTCACATCTCTATGCATTTTTACCCTACTTATACTTTCTTATTTTCCGTACTCCGTACATAACAAATTAACAACTCCTCTTCTGTACTTCTCGATCTTGACCTCCGTATGTACAAATCCTGTTTTGGAGTACATACCGTATACCTACATTGTTACTCCATTACCTCAATGATCGTTTGTCCGATCATCCATTGTTAACGGACATAAATTTCTTTTAACTAAGGAAGAATAATATTAAAAAACTTTCCTATTGTATACTATATATAATTTTGTCCTTATCGGTTAGATTTAACCATATTAAGAGATTGAAACGATTTTAAATCTGAATTAAATAATAAAATAGGCAATTCATTAATAAAAAATTGATGATGGTAGATCAAATTATACAGGGACTATTGATAGAATAAAAGAAATCTATAAAGAGAGAGTCAAATAAAAAAGGGATTAGGAAGATATGGTTGTCCAACTCTTAATATGTTAAATTTGAGGTAAGGCTACGTGCATGCGGTGCATCCGCTACATATATGCTACGAAGCTACTCCACCTCTACGCATCTTACATTTTCAAGTATTTCACAACCAACCCAAACATTTAGTCTCCTTGTTTCTTTGTCCACTTCCCTTTACTTATTTATTTATTGTTTTTTGCTGCTTAAATGTCGCCCATGGTCTCTTACGTACACACCCAATTCAACATTATATATCTCTGTATAGTATCTTGTTTACGTATAAACGTATCGGAATTTAGTTCATGACAATATTATATTCTAGTAGACGATCAACCTCATGTATCACTTATTTACCATTTAGTACACCGTCAACGTCATGTTACCATTGTTTATACCTTTAAATGTCACAAAAAGATTTAAGTATAAAAGTTGTGTATGGCTTCGACCAGTTTATAAAGTTGCTAGTTTTATTTCATTCAAGATTACGTTTAAAATCTATATTAACCATAACGAAAAAATATTAACTGAAAAATTAAACCATAATCGATAATAATTCGTTAATATTAAAATTAATATGTACGGAATACTCCGTAACTAGTACGGAGTACTCGAAATTCATACAATATGGAGTAAAATAGTAAACTCAGAGATGAGAGATCCTTTGAGATATGTGAATAATACTCCGTATAATGTTAAAGCAATAAATAAATAAAAAATAAAGAGAAAGGAAGGAGAGAAGGTAGACCAGGTAGTTCTACATTGACAAGGACAAAGCAAAAAGGTTGACGGCATATTATAAAATACTTCGTAATAATTGAGTAGATAAACTGCACACGTATTTGGTTTAAAAAGATCACATAAAAGATATACACTCGTCAAATAAAAGATCCATGTTATCATAAGATTAATATAATAATCATTGTTCAATTAGGTAAGTCAATGTTTGTTGACCACTTATATGTCGTAATTATGTTGGGGTGATAACGATAAGCTAACTAAAGTATATGGGGATACAATAATCTCACACGACTACACCAGCTTAGTAAATTAAGGAGCACATTAATTACCCTTCCATCTTTAATTTACCACTTCTCACTTCTCACATTTTATGGTGGGATTAAATTCAACTACGGGTATAATCGATGCGATTTAATATTGAGTTCGGGTGAGTTTAAAATTGGCTCGGAAATTTTTTCTCGAGCTTGGAATCGGCTCGAAATTTACCGAGCTTAAAAATTCAAAGCTCAGAATCGGCTCGAAAGAGGTCTTGAGCTCAACTCGAGCTCTATTCGAGCTTTGTTGGATATTTTTTTCTACCTTTTTAATATCAGTTAAAGTAAATACTCCGTATTTATATAAAAATATTATATTCTCTTCATCCCAAAATAAGTGTTTTCTTTTTCTTTTGGGAGGATTTAAGAAATGGTAACGAAAATGAAAAAAATTGGTATATCTTTTGTTAAAACTTACTCCGTAATATATAGAAATGGGACACTCATTTTGATAAAAAAATTTAATAGGAAGGGGACACTTGTTTTGGAGTGGAGGGTGTATATAAAATATTTTTATAAAAAACCGATTAAATGATATAAAAAAAATATTATACTTGTAGCAAAATATAATGTATATACATATACTAAACTATATAAAAATAAAAAATGAGCCCAAATTTAAGCTTCTGATCCGAGCTTTACTAAGCTCGGGATGAGCTCGGATTTGGCCTAATTCGGCTTGGGCTCGAGATCAATTTGACCGAGCTCAAGCCAAGCTTTGACTGATTTGATTTTGAGTGCTCGTCGAGTCGATTATGAATGCAGCAGATTATGGTATCACGCTAACTATCACGTGGATAGGAGGGTGTACAATGGGTTGGGTGAAGTATCATTTTTGTGCATCTGTGTAAAATAAAATTCATCCAACCTATCAATCATTTGATCATCTAGGAAACTTATTATCATCTAGGAAACTTATTATCTGCTGCATTCAACCCATCCATCATTTTTGGATAAAATGGGTGATAAATGAATGATATATTGTGTGTAAATAAAAAAAAAATGATTTACTTCCTCCATTCCATTGGTTTCTATACATTCAGTTTTTTGACACAATTCACAAATGATGAGACTTATCGATATAACTTCTAACATATAAAACAAAAAACTAGTCATTTATGATCTTTTTTAAATTGTGCTATCGAGAAAATTATTAATATGTAACTTAAAAAAAAATTAGTAACATGTAACCATAGATATGAACAGAAGAAAACGTGCGTTGGCAAACATGTAGAATGCAAATGTATAGAATTTATTGGAATGGAGGAAATAATATGTAAAAACAATTTTGGTTGACAAGTATTCATACTACATTAAACTACGTAAAAAGCTAATGTTTTAATTGCGTATGTATGTAGGATAGTAAAAAGCACGGAGTATGATAATAAGTTTTATTACAAATTGAGTATTTTTATGTTAAATTCATGCATCGGTTTTGGGCCGCATCCGTCGAAAGATGAGAGCACTTCACAAGCCAAATAAAGCCCTATCCCAAAACCAATTAGCAATAGAAGGAGTAACTAACCCCTTGACTTATAAAGTACTACATTATCTTTAGTTTGGTCGATGTGAGACCTTACATGTGGAGGTCTTCTTCATACGCCCCTCACGTGTAAGGTCCTATTTTTAATTGGTCGACAGGATCGTTGTTGTTTTGCGAACCTGTAATTGTAATTGTCATACAGGAACGTCGTAACTTTTCAAACTCGTCAATAAGTTGGCCCAATTTCATTTTTCATCATCTAACCCAGATCTTGCAACCTGACTCTGATACCATGTTAGATTCATGCATCGGGCCTGGGCCGACTCTATCATGGTGGCGACAAGTTTGCGAGTCGTAGTCGTCGTTGCGTGTCCCTCGGGTATCCTTATAAAAAGAAAGGTTGGAAATTACTTGACATCTAATCTGGTAAAATTTTTGCATCTCGGGATGTCCAATTCTATGAGGACGTTTTTCTATTCACTTCGGTTACCGATAGCTCTCCTACTTTGTCTATGCCTACTACACAAGTCGAGGACGTGATCGTTGATACCCCTGCCGATACACCGCTACTGTTGGGAGTGCTTCTGGTGTTGTGGGTAAGGATGACGGTACCCTCACCCCTAACGCGGTGCCTACGTCACCCCCTACGCTAGGCTGCAGTCATAGGGCTAAAATACCCTTCACTCGCATATGTGATTATGAAACTTCAACGGTTGAAAGTCTATCTCCTCCACCTAGATCACCTCCATCCGGGATATCGTCTTCAGGTACGCCTTACTCCTTAACAAATTATGTAAACTGCAACTCTTTTAGTACTCGCCATTGACATTTTGTTGCATCTATTACTAACAACATTGAGCCCAATTCCTTTAAGCAAGCGTTGCGAGACAAACATTGGTGTCGTGCTATGTTCGACGAGATTGCTACTCTAGAAAAGGAAGGGATGTGGGAGTTCACTATACCTTGCCGTCGAACAAAAAGGCCATTGGCTGTCACTGGGTTTATAAGATCAAATACAAATATGATGGTTCTATCGAAAGATATAAGGCCTAATTAATTGTTTTTCGCAATCATCAGCTTGAAGGCATTGATTACGGTGAAACTTTCGCCTCAGTCGTCAAAATGGTAACTATTCGTACGGTTTTGGCAATCGCGACGACCAAAATCTGGGCGTTACATCAAATGGACATCCATAATGCCTTTTTGCACAACGACTTGCATGAAGAAGTATACTTGAAGCTCCCTCCTGGTTTTAGTAAAGGACACAAAGGCAACTTATGTCATCTTCGTAAATCTTTATATGGGCCAAAACAAACACCTCGTTGCTGGTTTGCTAAGCTCGTTGTTGCGCTTAAGGGTTACGGTTTTACTCAATCGTTTTCTGAATTATTCCTTATTTTCGTTACTCCATGGCGTACAACTCCATATTTTAATCTATGTGGATGATCTGGTTATCGCGGGTAATGACGCTCGTGCCATTGCCAACTTGAAGTCGTACTTGGGGTAACTGCTTTCACATGAAGGATATTATCTTTGAAGCTTGTCTTCTGGGCGCTAAGGCCGCCCCTCATTCCTTATTGAACAGAATCATTGTCCTGGTCTTGCGCATGGCTTGTGCTTGCTGATGTTGAGCCGTTTAGGCGTCTCATTGGCCGTCTCTTTTATACTTCAGTTACCCGTCTAGATTTAACTTACGCGGTGCATATTTTATATTACTTCTTGCAGCATCCACGACTGGAACACTATGGCGCTGCTTTACGAGTGGTTTGCTACATAAAAATGAGTCATGGACAAGGGATTTTGCTCCATTCTGATAGCACTCTTACTCTTCAAGCTTGGTGCGACTCGGATTGGGTCGGTTGCTCTTGAACTTGTCGCTAGTTACTGGATGGTAAGAAAACAATTTCTCTCTCCTCTGAAAAACCCTAAAATTTCTCTCTCCTCTGAAAAACCCTGAAAAACCCTCCTTTTTCTCTCTTCTCTCTCCTCTGAAAAACCCTAAAATTTTTTTTTGCTTTGGGGCTTACCACCATTAATGGTGGTAAGCCCTAATTTCTCCTAATTATTATCTATCTATTACTATATAATATATTTTTAGTTTCTCAATAATAATCTCCCTTTATTTAGTCTCTCTTCATGGGAGTTTTGTTCCCATCTATTGATGGGTTTGTTCCCATCTTTTGGTGGGTTTCTTCCCTTTATGGGTGTTCTCTTTTGAGTCAGAAGATGCGGAAGATTAGCATTGTTATTGATCGTTATATGATTATACAAATATTGCCCGATTCATGGCTACACTTAATCACGTCAGAAGAAATCGATACTCGTCAAGGAAGATTCGGAGACCCTCTTATGGTTGAAAGACGTCTTATGGATGAAGGCCTGTTGAGGCCAACCGATGATGGAGACTTTGTTGAAGTGGATCAGTCTTTGAACAAGAATTTATTTTCTCTGATTGTAATCGAGTTGTATCCGTATGAGTTTGACATATGTTGTAGATGTCGTATGACTTTTTATTAATGATGATGATCTTTTCTCAAAAAAAAAATTATATGGTAAATGTTAAATTTTGATAATGTACCATATTACTTATTTCCTTTCTAATATTTATGTTTTATAGAATACATATTTTTTTAAAATAATAAATAATCAGATGATATTTCAAAGGATGGAAGGATGACATCATCCATCCATTTCACTCATCGGCCATTTATGTCGGATTTTCATCCATCTATTTGTGTCGGGTGGATTGAATTTAGGTGGATTCAAGTGTAATTGACATCCCTAACATTGGCCACATACAAGTGTTGCGTTTTTTTCTTTGTAAACTGTTGTTATTGCAGCTTCAAACATTTTTGGAATGTTTTTCATGCCACTCTTGAGATTTGTAAAGTTACACGCAATATTATTTTTATTAGCGACTGACCAAAACTTGTAGTTACAAGTTAAAAATACACCCATTTAGTTTTTGAGTTGTTCAGCTTTACGAGTTACACGATTTAGAAATAAACATTTTCCAATTCCCGGACTTATGTTTTAAGTTACTCCGTATGATCAATTAAACAGAAGAATCACGTGCAAATTGTCAAATCTCGAGGGTAATACGGAAATTATTCTAAATTTCATTTCCACTTCTATTGTGAATTCATCATTTTAGCAACATATGGAGTACAATGATTATAGTTATCAGTCAAGTGAATAGGAGTAGAACAAGTGATAGAGACTGTTAACTTGAGAAATTTTGCGATAGTAGAATAGATACCAATCAAATAAATATATATATCATGTCGACAATCTGAAAAACCAAATAAAAAAAAAAAAAATCATGTGGATGAAACAAAAAGAGAGGGGTTAATGACTCATGTCCAAGAACCAAAGTTATTGGGCCTACGGATTACGGAATGGGGGCCATGGATACTAATGACGTCTACGGCTTCTTAGTTTTGTGATTAGTGGCTCTAATTCTACTTCCGACCTCTTTTTGCCGACACTTATCTTTCACTATTTGTTGCACCAACCAAAAAAAAAAAAAAAAAAAAAAAAAAAAAAAAAAACGGGAAATTTAATGTGATAAAAACAAAAATACCCGACTTGATTCAAATCTAAGGCCTAAGGGGTCCCTTGGTTGATTGTGAAAGACAACTTTACGTAATTAATGAGAACTTGATTTCTATAAGGAGTGCAAGTTACCAAGTCGGTAAAAGCAATTCCCTTTGATCATGTTGCATGCTCGGTAGAATTAGCATTCCCCCCTTATTCATTGAGTCCACCATCCTCCACTAATTACCCCGTTTATATGTCCCACAACTCCACTAGGGATGAAAGTTGGGCTGTGGGCTACTGAGCTAGAACGGGCCCAGCAAGGCACGCAACCTAAGTTGGCACGATCAAACACGGTACGACACGCAATGGACCATGGCCATGCCTGGACCTTGTTTTTTTTAATGAAATGACGTGTCAAAGCACGGCACGGCACGGCACGACCCGCCTTAGGCACGACCAACTTAGTCACGCATGCGGGCCTATTTATGGCACACCTTTGAGCCGCACAACATGTCATTAACCCGCATTTTTAGTGAATTATAATCAATTTTATTATACTCGTATATAAAATAATATATTGAGATTTATAAGTGTTGATATCATGCATTATATATCGGGGTCACATTATGTGAGACTAATTAAGTACAGTGGTTATATGTAAGGTCAAATCGTTTTGCATTTTTAATTTTGTATATTTGAATAATTAACAATAAAAATCCACTTTGTATTTGTATTATTTCAAGCTTAAAAAATCAAATTCGTTCAAATTTCAATTGTTCGAGACGAAAAAAGCTCAGATAAACAAATACTGCGGGTGGGCCGCGTGGGCGGCACGCCAATGACCCAAAGCACGACCCAACACAGCACGCCGGGCCGTGGGCCGGGCCTTCATTTTGAAAACAAGGCACGGGCACGACACGTGGCACACATAATCGTGCCTGGGCCATGCCAAATTTTGGCTTCGGCACGCCATGGCGGCACGTGGGTCGGCCCAGCACGGCCCACTTCCATCTCTACTACCCACACACACCCCACTTGTTGATGACTTATCACTTGCTGCGCCATGACATCATCGCCAACCACCTCATTTTTGAACGCCATTGGTATCACTAGAAAATATGGTGGACGCTACAGATGTCGAGGGGGTATTCACGCTTCAGAACGACATGTGATGTAGCTGAGCTAATTTTCCTATGATTTCAAGGTTTTTGGGGGATGATTTTGACGTATAATATCGGTTTAAGAGTAGGTCACTACAGGTGGATTGTCGTTAGCCACGATGACGAGGGCATTGTGGTACGGATGACGAGGGCATTGTGGTACGGATGGTGAATGACGCATGAAGGGGGATACCTGGTTGAGGTGGTACTTGGTTGAATATTTTTGGTGTCCGATGAGTGGAAGTAACGACGGAAGAAAATGAGATTCCCGGGGTAAAATGGAGAACCATTTTGGGGGAACTAAAAGTAATTCAAAAATTGACAATGGATAAAAGGGCATATCAAACAAATACTGATATACTAAAGGGATACATTTGTTTCCCTTTCCCTTTCTCTTTCCCAAACTTAAACCTGTATTTCCCTATCCTAAACCTCTAACCAAACGCCTCCTAATTACTTAGGATCGATACCAACATGGTAATATACTCTCACGAACTCATTTTTTCCACAAGTTCAATGATTTTTTTGGTGACTTTTTACAAGTTCAATGATATGAACTTGTAAAATTTCTGATTTTTATGAATGATTTGATATTCTATTAAAAGCAGGTCTGTTGGTGATCGCACTCAAAACATAGATTGAGCTGAGCGTCCTTCTCAATTTTGCCAGCAGGGGTTTAATTAATTACTCCGTAAATAATACTCCGTATTCCGTAACTCACATGTAAAGAACCCTATAACTGTTTTAATTTTTTTTAAAAATAATAAAATAAAATAAAACACGACAACAAATTTAATTAAAGTGTGAGGCTCATCGACTAATGACTAGTCATATTTACCTTGACATTCTATGTTCTTAAATACATGAAAACAGAAGAACGGATCAAAATACAGAAATACAGAGTAGTTCGTGATTCATAACAGCCTTCAAATTACAAGATACTGAGAATTAAAAGGCTACTGAGTACCTGAAAAGGCTGGAGAGTGGAGATGGAGATGAAGATGGATAAACAACATAATAAGAGACAAAACCTTGTTATGGACAGATGATGCCATGACTCCGCGCTTTCGTGCGTGTCTCTGTGTTTAGATGTACAGCAAATATGAGGGTCATGGAAGCTCTTTTGGCTCAAGAGAGGCGATCTCTTGCATCACTTGGCTTTTGTCAGCGTCAAATTGTTCATCCTCTGCAAACATCCAATCATCAATAATTGATGATATTTAAGAAAATAAAACTGATAGCCTGCCGATTACTTGCCAAATTTAAGAGCCTAAATCTAATTTGGTCACGAACACTAGAAAGCTGAATTTAAAGGCTAAAACAGAGGGGATACCTTTCTCAGTCTTAAGATCTCCTAGCAAACGGAGAAGTTTGCTCTTATTTGCGACGAGAACATTTGCTATGTCAGCTGGCTTGTATTGATTTGCAACGAATAGCTGTTTTAAGAATTTAAAGTCGTCAACATCAAACAATATAATGATAGGCTGGCTATTAATAACATGTACCATAAAAGTACTCCGTAATGCATAAATCTCACTTTGAAAACATGGAAGGCTTGTATCTGAATTGTCTTGCTTGATTCCTACATCATTGAAGAAAAGAATACTTAGTGATGGTTTCACCACAGAATATAACAGAAGATCAAAAGACAATTTATATAAACCACGTGACAGTTTTCGAACGAATGTAGCAAAAGTGAAGTTAGTTTACCCTTAATAGATTCATTAGTATCCTCAGATTTTCCATGGAGCTCACATATTTCGTCATGGTTGCGGAGTTGCTACGATCAAGCAACATATCTCCTAAGAGCTGGAAGAACAGAGCAAGTATTATTTTTAAGTAATACTCGTAAAGTAAGAACAATTCATATTTACGCTACATTTAAAAAGCCCACAGTAATGATACAGTATACCGAAAAGAGCTACGTAAACAATCACGAGATACAATCCCTCAGAATATCTCAGCAAGAAAACATAAATTTCTTATACCTTCACAGCTTGTCTCCTAGTGATGTAGTTGGTAGATTCCAGCAGTTTTGAGTTATACTCTGCAAAAAACTGAAAAAAGCAATGGACTGAGACCCAGAATATGATAACTATAAGGTTCTTAGAAACACATAAGTATACAAGAACTCTGTTGGAGTGTGAAGTGACCAAAACCTGCAAGTCTGCAACACCTTAGCATTCAGGCAACTACAACATATATACGAGACAAGGAAAGACCCCAATCATCACAGTCGCTTTCCAACGACCCAAATTTTGCTAACGCGTTTTGTCATAAGATTATGTACATGAGCAATTCGAAAAGGGTACGGAGTATTATTCTTTGCTATACGTAAATTATTCTTTTCTATACGCATTTTACATTTTTCGCTCTCATTCTTCTGCATACAGTTTCTCGCTTCTCTCCCTACTTCCTTACTTCCCACCACCACCACCACCACCCTACACACGCTGCAAACCCTACTCCTGCCAAAATTCCCCCACTACTGCCTCAGCAGTGAGCACCACCCCTCCCCCACGCCCAAACACAACCCCATCCTCACCACAGCCACCACCGGGACCACATTACTGACCCCACCCTCACCTACCTATCCCATCGTCCCTGGTCGCAAAGAGACCACCCTAATTTAATTTCACTTACCATTGGAAATTAAATTAATGCATAATTAATCAATTTCTTCCATTCCAGCGTAATGTTTAATCTTGAAAGTTGAAATATTATTTCTTACTTGGTTAAAGTAGAAATTATGCGTTACATTAATTAATTGCAAGCAAAATAATTGAAGAAGAAAGGTCTTTGTTTTAAGGAATTATGTCATCTTGATTCTTGTAACTTTGTTTTCGGTTAGTTATTTTATCATTTGTATGTGATGTATGGTTTATTAATAATGAAATTAATCTTTCTCTCAAAAAACAAAAGGTGAAGCATAATAGGGTAAGAAAAATTTTAAGAGGGGAATGGAATGGAAATATTATGGATAAAAGGTATATAAATGAGTAATAGTTGTATAAGAATAAGTTTGCACGCTCAAAAATGGTGGGAGAAATTTGAACATGCTAAACTATTCCAAGTTTTGCATCCTAGTTCTGACTTTAAGGCAAAAGTTGCTTTGCTTCAGCGAATAGCATACTAACATACTGTGGCCATGTCGACATATACATCTAAGTATCTAAAGTAAGGGATGGAACAACCGTCATATTCTACTCACATAGTCAAGAGACAGTATGTAGTGACAATACAGGAATTTATGAAGACAACAGATGAAATTACTCCACAAAATTTGAAAACAACATTTGACAACGTCATTTGAGCAACAGAGGATTACCCAGTCGTAGTTGTTGGAAAGAAATTCAGCCACGGTTGATTTGTGCCTTGTCAAGAGTTCCTACATCATGAACACAAGTCAACCTATGTTAAAAATAAATAATTGGTACGGTTGCATGCTGAATTATTGAATAATCTTCCTTGATAGGTACAACTCGTCCACCACGTGAATAATGTGTAGGCAGTGGTCTGCAGCTTGCCCTTTGCTATTTACCACCAACTTTAACTACAGAGATTGCAGGTATAGCATATATCGAAGAATAGCACATGCATAAGAAATTAGGACATGGGATAGGGAGATGAACTCCATAAAGAAACATAGAATTGACCTTAAATGTGGCAGCAGCATCAGCAGCAATGTCAAAATTTGGCAGCTGAATGAAATCAAAGAACCTCTTCAAATACTCTGATTCCAATACATATCTGCAAAGAATGAGAGGTTTTGCGTGAAAGTCTGAGGGAGACAGTCGCTCAAATAGTGACACAGCTGACACATTTTAAGAAAGAAGCTGATTAAGCATAAAATAAGCCTCCTTTATCTCTAGGCTACACATTGATAAGTTTAGAAATCTATGTGTCCGAACCTTGAAAATGCAGCAACAACTACTTTGTGTTATGACTGTTATAGTGTTGTCACATCTACCCATTGAAAAGTTTAGCAATCTATTTTGTGTTTCTAATACTCCCCATTCAAGGCTCTGTCCACAAAATAGATTGCTAACACAATTTTAAATAAGATAGTTTGTGTTAGAATGGAGTAGTTCATAGTCCGTACTCCGTACTAATGCAAATTGCTAAAGTTTTTGAAAATATTAGCAATCTGCTCGTTGAAAAGTTCAATCATCGTTATGCTTAGATCACATATTTTGTGTTAGTATGGAGTACAACTCTATACTAATAAAAAAATATGTAATTTAAGCATATTGATGATTAGAAACACTGGTCGTTCAGAGCAAAAACTCCAAAGAAGGTACTTTGTAATGTTTTGCAGAAGCACAAATCAAAATCCATCTACAAAGATGAAAAGCTAGAAAAACCAATTTACGTTATTATGATTGATAAATCATTTAAAATAACACTCACTTTGCCACAACTTGATGACGTATGCACTCCCTCAACATAGAACCATAATGTAAGGCCATATCTGGATTCTCATATCTGCACGGATAAGTACAGAGGATAAAAAAAGTTATGGGACTTAAAAAATTGAAACATCTGTAACACCTACACAAACATATTAGTAACAAGAACACAAAATTCTATGATGAATCAAGCTAGATATTCCTTGCATATTCCTAAGTTTGCCATTTCAACTATAAATAAAATTTGCGTATTTCGGAATCAGTCAATCTAAGATGCGAGCAAAATCATGTAAAAGATAGGCCATAGGATGAGAAACTAATTAGTCAGCATTCACAAAACACATTCACTCAAGATGAAATCATTAGAACGATCACTCCAATCCTCTCATCCCATTGGCATACCCTGTCATGAGAATATCGATCAGATCTGTGTTTCTTTCCAGGTAGTCGGATGCAATTAAACGAGATTGGACTTGTTGCCTCTGCAAATTAGCAACAATTTGAGTGGCATCTTTACGTGCCTGCAAAATATTACCCTTAAACAATCAGCAAAACAAAAGTCGGGTACCACAAAGTCAAAGCTGCAGCTTTTTCATCATCTGAACTATGACGGTGCCAACAAGCGACATCATTCAATAGATAGAAAGACTTTGAGAATGAAAGACATGAGACCACATACATAATCCAGCTATAAGAAGAATGGGTGAAACAAACCTCCAAATTCAGTTTGGGAAGACAAATAATAATCAGACGAAAAGTGTTATCTTTAAAGAACTCTTGAGTTAGCTGCATGCAGGCCTCAGCCACTGGCTCTGTTTCGCTATTCCCATATAAAATACATTTCAGCTCCCGAATAAGCTTGCTTAGCTCCGCCATCTACAGGTGGAACGTGCGAGGAGTCAATTTTCAAATATACTGTAACTCTCAAACAAGAGGGACCCAACTAACACCACAACAGAAGTACTATCAAATTAATCAAAAAAGGTAGTGGCTTTTACTGGAAATCCAAACTGACATGACTGTTAAAAAAGAAAACAGATGCGTAACAGAATATACTCATATCGATATCAAGCATCAGCAGAGAGAAATAGAGAATAGAAGCAGGTATCATGGCGAAACGACAACTTTAGCCAACGAATTTATAATCCTAAAATAATCATGAGATAATCACTTCAAAGCTAACAGTCTGTAACAACATCAGCTATGATAATATGCATATCATATACTATATCAAATTAATCAGATTTCTGGATAAATCATAAGGCAAACAAAATATGATATGAACGAAAGCTAATTCAAATCAATCGCACAAATCATTCAAATTTCAGCATCTAAGATTATAACGACATGAATCGAAAAGCATATGAAGATGAAGATGAAGACGATGACGATGATATTGAAAATAATGAATAAACCTTCTCCTCACGCTTGCTCTCGCGAATGGAATCCTGATCAACGAGGATGAGAAGATCACGAGATAAACGAACAAGCTCCGCCGGCGTACGAGGTTTCGATTTGAATAATCCCTTCATCTTCTTCTTCGTTTTTTTTTTTTTTTTTTTTTTTTCAGATTCAATTTCACTGTTTGATTTGTTGATTGATTGTAGGGCTTTTGTTGTTTGCGATCATCAAAGTGATGATCAAATTTGCATCTTCTTCTTCTTCTAAACCAGTTTTTGTTAGGTATTATTCTTTTACTTTTTTTAAAAAATGGATTCCTATGGAAGGTTATCCACCCGTCCAAATTTAATTCCGTGACTTTATCAAAATCAACTCATGTGACGCCGTCAAGGCGCAATCGGGTCGGTCGGATTGAATCGGGTTTGGGTCAGTCAAGTTGAGTCGGGTCATATTGAATTGGGGTTATATTAGGTTCAGGATATTCTTTTGGGTCAAGCTCGGTTCAAGTCAGGGCATTTCAAGTTAAACAGTGCATCGGGTTGGGTCAGGTTTGGGTGGGTTTGCACAATTTTATGGAACTACTTCGATGTTTAGCCACCAAAATTAGTATTGAGTATGTCTACTATAAGGTTGCCTCATACAATGAGACACCAATAATTAAATGTCACATCATCAATTAAAATCTCCCCCACCTCACAACTCACACATCAAATCCACTGAAACAACACCACCACTATTAAGTTCATCACCACCGCCACCACTGTAACTCCTACCGGTCAACCACCACCGCGAATCTAACCACCACCGCGAAAAGAGTCGTCGGAATCAGACGACCAACAATACCCCCATCTTTTCGATCATCTCGCCATAACTATCATTAATCTCATCAAAACCTAAACAATATCACAGTCTTGCACCGACCACCATTCCGACCACCACCTCGAGGTGAGTCCAACTCGCTCTATGTCGATCTATCTTCCAACAACAACATTATCACCACCGACTCCTCTATAACCCCTAACACCCTTCATGGTCGTCGATATCTGACGAACCATTAACCATTATTGTCGCCACACCATTGTCAAACAACATCTTTGGAAAAATAATCAAACTATTACTGAAAAGTAACTCAACTCTTCATGAGATGTAACCCTTCAACATAACCAAGAACGTTACTTTTGCAATATATCGAGGTTACTTTTGATCTTTGATAAAATCTTTAATCGATTTGTCGTCTTCTTCCTCGGTCATTCATTAGATGTGTATTCAATTACAGATCTTGCTAAACACAATGCAATTTATTTTTCCAGATGTTCATCAAAACCCTTTTATTTGGGTGACTTCATGAAAAATTGAACGGTGAAATTAAATGAAGGGAAAAGATGACAAGAAGAAATTTGAAAAAATTGGCATGGATGTTTATAAATTTAGAGTTTAATTGTTTGATTATGGGTAATTTTTAATTTGAATGAGTTTGTAATAGTAGCTGAAAATTTGTAAGGATGATGATGATGATGATGTTGAATGTTGAGTAATATTGGTGCAATGAAGTTGTTGTTTTAATCGTTCAATTACAATATTTGGGGGGAGTAATTTTAATGATGATGTGACATTAAGAGATTGTCTCATACCATGAGACAGTCTTATTGTAGAATTTGGCTTATTTGACCAACAAAAGCTTAATAATTCTTGGACTATCAATTTCATCGGGTCGGGTCGTCATCAAGTTTGGTCGGGATTGGGTTTGGATTACAGATAATCAGGTTGTGTTGAGTTACAGATCGTCGTCGGGTTAGGTCAGGTTGATTTCTTGTCGCAATATTTTTGGGTTTTATCGTGTCAGGTTCTGTTCGGGTTGTAGTCATGTCACTTCGGTCGAGGTAGGCTTGCCAGCTCTAGATATTTTACATTTTTTGTAGACACTAGAGATTACAAAGTATTTTTATTTTTATTATTCGTACTTTTTTAAACTTTATTTTTTAGTAGCAATAGAGCATCATAATTAACTAGTAAGAAACCATACAAGTACAAGTCTAACATATAGCAAAGTAGAAAAGCCACATTTTGGCTATAAAACAGGCTTCGCAGAAGCTCTAACCAAGGCCTAAAAAGTTAACGAAAGACAACTAAATGTCTATGATTGTTTGCGCCTAAGAACATAAGCATGACCAATGAGTTCTAGTACTTGGGTGAGAACTTTGAGACAATATTATATCAATGGTTATAAATTTCGTGCTTTTAAGGAGAGAATTTAATGTTTAAAAAACCACCTTAAGTAATGGTGTTTGCGTGACTACTACTGAAGGCATGGACTACTATGAAATCCTAAATGAAATAGTTGAGCTTGTTTATTTCACTGGTGAATGGATTCTTAGGGTCACAATGTTTAAATGTGACTGGTTTGACAATTCTGCACAAGGACCCGCAATCCATAAGATATACGGGCTTGTAAATGTTAATCAAACAAAGAATCTTCGCGGACATAACTCGTTCGTGTTGGCGTATTAAGCTGATCAAGTTATGCTTCATATCTATCCGCTAAAAAAGGTAATCAATGATCTGCGTTTTGTAAAATAAAGACAAGATTACACATGTAGACGCTTCAATTAAAGAAATTGTTTTCCAAGAAATGTGGTTATCAATGACCATTTATTTTTCTCAATTTTGGTGGAACATAGAGAAAATATAGACGAGTACGAAGATGTGGTTGTATTGGAAACTAGAGAAGGAGAATACAATGACGGAGGACCATACGACAGGAATAACGAAGAAGGTGAAGATGAAGATAATGAAGAAACAGAGATGAAGTTGAGCAAGAAGAACAGGAAATCAGATTGCTTGTCTCAGATGATGATACTATATCAATTCATGATGATGATGATAGTGACAGTGAGGAAGATTAGCTGTAATTTTCATATAATGTAATCTTGTTGTAATAACAAAAAAAGTATGGACTTTGCATTTGGCTTCATTTGTTTTTCAAATGTTGAATTAATTAATTATAAATCGCTTTTATAAAGTATGTTTGCCTACAACGAGATCAATATGTACATTATTAAGGCCAAGTAAATATTTTACATATTTAGAATTAGGAATGAGTGATAGACGGTGGTATCTTTTGCAACGAGTCTAATGTCTACCGGCGGTGCTTCAGCTCACAGGTTTAGTGGATAAATCGCATACAGCAGTAGTAGTTATTCAGGATATTTTATGTTTAGTAGCTATGTTTCATTGTTGTACTATTAGTTATGTTCCTAGGTTTCTCAATAGGAAAGCGCATAATTTAGCTAGTAAGGCTAAACGATTGTAATTTCCTAGTTGAGCTATTGCCAAAAAAAAAAAAAAGTGTACATTTAGACTTGGGAGTAGCAATCATAGAGGAGACGAGGAGGAGAAGGAGTACACCTACACTCAGTCCTAGAGTCAGACTGAGCTCGAGACTTCTACGGTGACTCAGACTCAGCCTTGAGTCGCGCAAGATGTGGTAGTGATCTCAAAGGACTGACATGATAGGGCAATAATTTGATTTCGACTACAATAGATGTATACATTCAATTTTTTAAAGTTGGGAGGATTCGCAGATTAGCAATAACGTGACTAGGTCGTTTCCTCGTACGTACAATGAGTACATCACTAACGAGAGTGAGTCGACCAATGAGCAACGAGACAAGATGTTTGCTTATTTTCAGGTAACCTGAATGATGTCTGATCTATTTTAATTTTATACTCCCTCCATTTCACTCATTTAGCCCCAGTTTTCTTTTTCGGCAATTTCACTCATTTAGCCTCATTGCTATATAAAGTAACTTTTAACAATTAAAAATACTCTTTTACCCTTACCAATATATCACTTTTACCAAAATACCACTCATTTAATTTGATAAGCTAAATCAGTTTTAAAACCTAAACACTCCTTCCAAGTTAAAACACCAACTAAAACACTCATTATAACAGATTAAAACACATATTAAAAGACGTAATCACTTCTTCCAAATTTCCAACTACCTCTGACTCTTTAATTTCATCACAGTACCATTGCATTTACATGTAGCTAACCTACCTCTTCATGAACCCTAAATCCTCAAATTTATTTTCTTCCTCAATAACCATAAAATCATTCATATTACAATTGCTGATCTTTTAGGTTTATATTTCTTCTTCCATGGCAGATGTAGAGGATTTGAGTTACAAATATTGGAGTTTCGTACCAGAGACTGAGTTACCTCCATCTCCATCTAACATTAACGATTATGTTGTATTGGATATTCCTGATGGAGTAAATATACTTGAAGATACCCCCAGTCGATTCCCTGTAATTGAAGATACTCCTGAAAGATTAGTTTCCGTTGAAACGTTTCCGAGATTCACGAGAAAGAGGAGACGTATTGAATTTTGTGATTCTGATTTTTTTGCTTACATCGCGCAAGAGATTTTGATGATTTATCTTCCCAGATACTCTGAGATTCCACGAGAAAGTATGATGTTTACTTACCAATTTGAATTGAAAAATCTAGTCAAAAATCGAATTTGGGCGTTTTCTATATACGGAGTACCAATAAATCTGATTTTGGTCATTTTTTAGATGCGCCGACATTTTTACGTTTTTTATGTCAATCGTTTTATTTAGTTTTGTACCCTTTTCATATTGAGTCGAAAATATTGATGAATTTGGTTGCTTTCGATGTGAAAACTGAATATTTTGGCTTTTAGTGGCTGATTTCATATTGTGCAGACTAATTTTACGGAGTATTGTTGTACTCGTAGTTGCTTTACATTGACGTTGATTACCACATTGGTGATTTTGTTGTTATTGTTTGATGTTAGGGATTGAATTGAGAGTAAGACAATGTGCAGTAAAATACGAAATACAGTACTCCGTATTTCATTGAATTCAATCTACGGAGTAATTTTCAGTTTCCAAAATAGTTTTGTTGACTTCATCATGCATAGTTTGTCACAATAATTACAATAGCTACTGCATACAAAATATTGAGCTTAAACAATTATATCACAGCTACTGCATACAAAATATTGTTATGTACCCAAAAAATTGTTTATAAATGCTTGGTTAATGTTCATCTAATACTCCCTCCATCCCAAATTAATTATCTCGTTTATATTTTGGGTGGATTTAAGGATTGGTAATGAAAATGATAATATTTTTAAAATCCTTTATTAAAAGCTTCTATAAATAGAAAGAAGACAATTAATTTGGAAAAAATTGTGATGGAAAGGAAACAATTAATTTGGGATGGAGGGAGTAGATCATAAAGAGCTTTTCGGATGACCATTGATCAAGCATCTTCTTCATCTTCAACGACCTATTCTTCCCCATTATTTTCATCCGCAAATTGCATAAAACCTTCACCGAAATCAACAGGACAAACCTCATTCAAATGTTGTATCGCTTCTTTAACGTATTCATATGTCGGGTGAACTTCTTTTGGTAAAATACCCAATCTTTCCAACCTTTTCTTACCAACATACGGGAGGTTGTAGTTATTGTTGCCTTTAACTCTCAAAATTTCATTCATGCAATATTGGAGAGAATACAAGTTGTAGTGCAAGGATTTAGGATTACGTTCATTGTACGCTAACACAATTGTGTCCACCAAAGCGCTAACCGTTTTTGGTGCTTTTTCATACTGAATCTTTTGAATCAACCGAAAAAACCCTAAGTCGAGAATGTTAAGATCAGGGTATTTTGGTGGTTTGCACTCTAATGGTATCAAAAAACCATCAGATTGGGCAGCAGTTATAAATTCTAGATCATCGACTTTTATGTGAGGCTTAGTGTTGTCTTGTTGAAGTACGATAGTTTTGCTTCTCTGTTCTGGCCATTTTGCCTTTATAGTTGGTATGACTTTCTATATTAGGCAGTTCCTTATGACATCCTTAATGACACTTCCGATTGGTTTAAGTTCCATTACTCCTCGTCCTCGATTTTTACTAGTTCTTTTTGCTGGAACTCTGACTGTAAAAGGAAAGATACCTATTTACCCATCCCACAAAAAAGTGCCATCGTTGGCATACATTGGTCTAGCTACCGCTGCGAGGAACATAACCTTTGTAATAAATCTCTTCGACTTAAAAGTTCTATGATGTTCATCTTCATCGGGCAATAAATAGTATTTTTCACTTGCCTTTGTCATAAAAAACCATTTTTCATCGATATGAATACTTTCAAACATGGGCTAAAAAACTAGGTTTTCATGAAGAGTTTGCGGTTGAATTTTTGACAATACAAATTTTGTCCTCGCAGTCATGTTCTCTTGTGATAAAAAAAAGGTTTCGTGGCAGTAGTGTGAAATCTAATCTTTCCTTTTTTGGTGAGTCGATGAAGGGCAGAAACGGTGCAACCTAGTTTCCGAGAAAGACTATCTAAATTAGTTCTCTCAGAAAGAGGGATCGTTCTTACCATTTCGAGGTCGATATTGAGCTTTGGTTTCGATCCTTGATATTGTCGTTCAACAGACGGTGACTTGTCATCCTTTGTTTGTTTGGAGATACTACTTCAAAGCCTTTGTATTGCCCATCCTTAAACTCCATATTACGTTACCAAAGATTGTATAATACCCTTCTTTAATTTGTCGTTGCTGAAATTTAGTGTTAGAAGATGTTGTATGTCTTTCCTCTCCTTATTAGACAAGATTTTTCTCTTTGTTCTGGCCACTGGTTGTATTGTAATTGCAGATGCAGGTACCACCAGTGAAGATGCTGGACAACATAATGGGTCGCAAACTGGTGATGAACGAGCTGGTGAAGAATCAACTATTGATGATGATGTACAAGCTTGTCCTATTTCCGGTGAAGACGTTCGTAAAGAAGTTGATGACGTAAACGATGGTATTGATGGACCTGGAATCGAATCGCCACCGACCATGATATTTTAGTTGTTTCGGGTCCTACATCGATCTTATAAAAAAAGAATGACGAAATTAATGTTTTTTATTTTGTATTTTGGGCAACGAAACTTTTGTAAGATGCATTTATAAGGTGTATTTATGAGTAGTAATGGATAGGAGTAAAGAGGTTTAGATGTATTAAGAATTTTCCCTCCAAAATTTAAGGGAAATCCCCTCCAAATTTGCCCTTCAAAATTTTCCTCTCACGATTTTCCCTCCAACAATTGAAGGGGCTGTAACAAGGAGATTTAATGACTTTTGTACAGAGTACTTGTGTGGGGTACAATATTGGAGTACTTCGTACTAACTAATGAGGTTGTATAATGTACTACTTTTATTAGTGTGTGGGGTTTGTTTTTTTAGTTAATTAATTGTTCTCAATGAATGACTTCTTTACCCTTTACTTTTTGAGCTTTCTTAAACTCCGTGTCAACCCTCTATGAGGCTATCCCACCGAAATAGAGGGAGAATTACATAAAAGTACTTTACCATTTTTTAATATGACGATTTTTCTTAACGGAGTTATGTTCGACCCAACTGGCCTGAGTATCCCTTGAGACTTGAGTGAGGGAGAACGAGAAAGAGACGGATTACGCAGACAATTTGTGCAACTGCCAATGCAAAGAAGAAGCCAACTTGGATGATCGAAGAACACTGCGCGAAATTGAAGAAAAGAGCAGAAGATGACTCCAACTTTGCTAAAGCTTTAGAGACAAACAAGGTGAACAGAAGGTCGGGAGAGTAAGACGGGAAACCAAATGGGACACACACTCTCAGCCGAAAGAGTGCAATGGTGGCATTTAAGGAGTTTCTAAGTATTTGGTTTGATTATCGTTTAATTATTTCTCTTATAAAAAACTTTATTTATTGCGCTAATGTGAAACTATTTTATGCCCTTATATTTTTTTAAGGGTGATTATGCCACACTGTACAATCTGATGTAGAGGTCAAAGAAAGAAGAGAAAAATAATTGGGTTTACCTTCGAGCATCCAATCTCATGTATGTACTGTTTCTTAATGAATAGATTTACTTATTATTAAATTATTATAATTAATGTTGCTTCTAATTTTTTTTTTTTTTTTATTTGAACTAGCACTTTGTTTTTTTTTTCTTTTTTGGGTTAGCATATCAACAACAAATGTCTCAGCAAAATCATGGGGGAGGACAAACGTTAGACGCTTTCAAAGCGTACTACACTGCGACAAGAGAATTTGACTGGAAGCTGTGCTTGATCAAGACTAGAGTAGCGACACCGGAGTTGTACACTCCACCGACTAACAGGACAATCCGCCACTCTGTTTCCTCTTATTCACCGAGATTGGTTTCTCGAGGGTAGTGATGTGCTCGTACTTTATCGTATTATATGTGTAATGATGAGTCGTGTTTAGTATAGGTTAGTAGTGGCGTTTTAGGCTTAAGATAGGGCGTTTTCGTGTAATTATGTGGCGTTTTGTTGACACAGGATTGATCGCGTACTATGGCGGATTTATGGCGTTTTAGTGTGTGTTGAAGGTGATTACTGATGAGGGTAAAGTCGTGATCCCCTATCAAAATAAACCTAGGCAAACTACCAACAGAAGCTAGTGGTAAGCAGGGTCGAATCCACAGGGAGAAGGATGAAGTCAAAGGAATGCTTAGTCAATCAAGGTTAGTCTCTAGGGTGTGAAAGAGAGTGTTTTGTAGAGCTAAACTAGAACAATAATAAAAATGATGTAAAAAGCGTATGAGAGGAAGATTAGGGCATCAGGGTCATGTGACATCGATTCAGAATTCAACTCAGAAGGAAATGCAATCAACTGAAATCATGCAATTGGATTAGGTTTTGGGAAAACGCTCTCTCGAGTCAATTTCAACCTTAAGCAAATTTAGCGGGCTCTCGCTACGTACTAAATTCAACTTATCAATTACGCGTGAGTCTAGTTTCAATTAGGCTTTCGATCTTAAACTGAAACAACCTAAATTCAATTCAATAAAGGCGTCCCTAAATTCAATTGATAATTAAAACGCGCAGGAAGAAATCAATTGCACAAATTCAATCAATATAAACGATTAAAACATGTTCTGAATCAATATCACAATCACCTTAAACCCTAATTGAGGGATTAGCTAGACATGGAAGGGGGAAGAACAAAGCAATTAAAATAATAGAACATGATGAAGCAAAACAAGAACAAATAAATTAAACCTGGAGAAATCTTGAATTGGAATACAAAAGATCGAGTCTTGCAATTTAAATTCAATCTAAACCTAAAGTTTTATGAGAGTTTTAAGGAGAGAAAAGCTATTCTAATGTAAAGCAGAAAAATATAATGAAAAGCATAAATGAAAACCCTAACTCCAACTCTATTTATAGGCCACGAGTAAATTCGGAGAAACAGGCAGCAGAACCTATCGGTTCGTACCCAAACCGATCGGTTCAGGGGTCAAACCGATCGGTTCAGGCATGAACCGAGCGGTTCTAAGGAGGGCAGAAAGTTCCAGTGAGTTTTGCCCTGTTTCACGTATTCTGAACCTATAGGTTTTGCTCTGAACCTATAGGTTTGACTTCACAACTTGTCGTATGACTCCCGAATCAACTCTCGAGCCTCGTCTTGACTTCTCGATACTTGTAAACGCTCCAAATGACTCAGGTTTTAGCTCAGGACCGCGAAAACCTGCAAAATACACACGAGGAACGACAGTATCGCAATATAAAGCAAATAGCTACTAAAACGATAATGTAATCGAACAAATGTGAGCTAAATGCAACTAACACGGGGGCATAAAAGCTATATAAATAACGTGTATCAATTACGGAGAACACGAGCACAAGACGAGTTTTAGGAAAAGCTACGGAGGAAATATTGAAAAAGAGTAGCAGAAAATGGCAGAGTCGAACTCGCGAGCGAGCCGCGACCCACCCGCGAGGGACCTGCGGACACTTTGTTCTCATGTTTCATTGGGCTCTTTTATCCTTTTGTTTATTTTGATGGGCTTTGGAGAAAACTTACGGAGTACTTAACCTACTTTGTGAAGCAAGTTGCAGGGCTATTTATTTTATCATCCTCTTCATTTTTATTTTTTTGCTTAGTTTTTAGTTTTTTTAGATCTAGTTTTTGGTTTTGCTTGGAGATTCAAGATTGAGCTTTCCAAGTATTTTGTAACCGTCGGTATGAGTAACTAATCTCCCTTTTCTCGGTTTAAGTAATTGAAACGGTTGTTATTTAATTGTGAGTTTGAAAGTTCCAGTCTTTATTTTGATTATTGATTATTGCTCGGTTTTGAATTATTATTTGCGTGATTGATTTACGATTGCTAGGTGGCCAACTAGTTTTCAGATTAATTGCGCAATTGTTAGTTTTGTTAATTGAACGGGATACGTTGATTAACTTAAAGCTAGTAACGACTAGGTTTAATTGTTGAACGGGATACGTTGATTTTTATTCCTAGGAGCGATTTTCATAACATCTAAAGTACAACTGGATTGTATGTGCTATTTGTTCCTTATCGATTCTCTTGTTATTAAAGCTGCTGACTGATTAAATCTTGAACGGGATACGTTGAGATTGTCTTTTGGTTAGGGTTAGTTAAGAACGGGATACGTTTTAAATAGCTTAACATAAGGAGGATTAGAATTGTATGATTCACGATAAGGTAGTCAAGAGTATAAACTAGAACCGGATAACCATGATCGATTAACTCTCAACCGCGGATATTAACTTGAATCGAGATCCTTTTTAATATCTTTTATTTCATCATTTTTATTCTCTGCTTTTGCTTTAGTAGGCTAGTTTATTAGTTTAGTAATTCAACAAAACCCTCTTTTTATTAGTTATCTGTCACTCTGTTACTTTATATTTGCTTTCATCTGCGCTTAGCTTGAATTCGATTAGCCTTATTCCCTGTGGTTCGACCCCTTACTTCCGCTTTACTATTTGTTTAGTATTAGGATTTAAGTGTTATAAATTGTTAATTTGCGGCATACGACTTAGGACCGTCAAATTTTGGCGCCATTGCCGGGGATTAGGCGTTAATTGTGTTTCTAGTGCATTGTATATAGTCTTTTGTTTTTAGTTTTTAGTTTTTATTTTTGATTTTAAGTTCTTTTAATATAGATTAGATGGCTAGTAAATATTTCCCCCAATATGAGCATGAATTATTTTATAAATACTTTAATAGGCTCCATGAGTACGTTATTCGTTGTCGTCATCCTTATCAAACGTGGGAACTTTGTCATGTAATTTTTAACGGTTTGAATGAGGAAACTGCAGGTCATGTTTATACTATGACTGAAGGGAGATTCATGTATGAGATGAACTATGATGAAAAGTGGGACTTTTTCCTCTATTTGGCTCATGATACGGAACAATGGGAGTTGCATAATTCTTCTCCAAGGAGACCTCAACCGAGACCTAGTGAATCATCTATGTCAACGGAAGAAATGATTAGAGCTCTAGCAAGTACCCAGATGGCCTTTCAAACTTGCGTGGCTCAAATCCAACTAGAAACTAAAGCTAGTATCGAGAACCTTGAGAGACAGGCTACACAATTTGGGGAAGTTATAGCTAGACTTGAGGCACGTGATGATCATGTACTTAACTTTGATAAATCTGAATTTGAGTATGAGATAGAATTTGATACTCCCCCTCCCGTTGAACCTGAGGTTAGTGATTCCCATAAGACTTGTAATGATGACAGCGATGATGGTTTTTGGGATGATGAGGAGGATGAGGATTGTGATTCGAGTGTTTGTGCTCCCTCTCCCGATTTGGATGATAATGTGATTCTAGAGGATTCGTCTAGTGTGATTGTGGAGGATGAGCGAGAGCGGGAAGTGTTTGAAGAGGAAGAGGAAGAGGCTAGGAAAGAGAGCATCGAGTATATTGATATAATGGTACCGACGGATGTGCCAATCACTAATCCCTTTGGTGGTTTTATAGAGATAATACCTAAGGTTCCTTGTCGGTCTTTGTTTTGTTGCCTCATCTCTTCTACACATGATTCTTCCTATGAAGAGTCATTTTGTGACATAGACCCTACGTTTAGAAGCCCGGAGAAAGATAAGACTTGTGGTTATACTTTGTTTGATCATGCATGCTCTAACTTGGTATTTCTTTGCTACTATCACTTTTACGGTTTGTTTGCTAGCATGTTTGACAGGTTGCTACGGGCGTTGACTTGTTCCGCTCTTAAGGTGACACTTGAGTAACGAAGTTTGAAAAAGGCGTCGAGCGAACGACGTTAAACAAAAGCGCTATCGGGGAGGCAACCCTTGATTTATCGTTTTTATTTTTGCATTTTTCGTTTAGTTTATTTCGTAAACGGGTGCTTGTGACGGTTTGTTCGTCGTTTCAGAAAATTTGAGCTTGAGAATGAAGACCCGAAGCCCCTATACTTAGCATATTTTATTTCACGTTTTCTTCAAAAAAAAAAAAAAGGGGCGAGTTGATGTACAGAACAAATCCCGCGGACAAGGGGCGAGACATCCGCGGGCCACACGCGAGCCACCCTCCCCCTTCACTTATATTCAGACCAAAAAAAAAAAAAAAAAATAAAATAAAATAAATAAATAAAAATAAATAGAGAAGGAGAGCAGCGAAGAGAAGGGCAGCAGCCCTACGCCACCACCACCCTCCTCCGCCGACAACTTCCCTTCACCGGCGCCGACGGCCGACCTATCCACGCCGCCCCTTCAGCCTGAACCGCGGCCACCATCATTCTCTCAAATTCGAATAACTACATAACCCTAATTTCAAAATTGGGGGTTTTCGTGTTTCACACTTCTAGTTCGATTTGGTGGTACAAGGAGGTCAGCTTTGGGTTATAATCGTGTTTCAAGTGAACACATTCAGTCCCCTTTATGAGCTTCTCAAGTTACATCGATTCTCCTTCGTTTTTTGGTCCGTTTTTGGGCTGTCCTCGGTGGTGCTACGTTTTATTTGATTCTGATCCCAGTTGTTGCTGAAGTGGGGTCGAGTTCTGACTTCTAAGTGCACTCCGAGAATTCTGAAGCGAGTTACATACTCGATTTTGCTTAGTAAGTCATTTTTCACTCGGTTTTGGTATGTGTGGTTAATACTCTCTGCTGCTACGTTATACTTGTTCTTGGTCGATCTCTGAACTGTGTTTGGATACGTGACGTGCTGTCCACATGAAATTATCAGCAGCGGTCTTCGTCTTTGCCAAGTTGGTGAGTTATTCATTGAGATTTATCATCATATTGTTATCAACTTGGTTCTTGAGTCGATGTACTTTCTGTCTGTGGTTGCGGGAACGAATTTTGACTGAAACTTGAACTCGAGCGTGTGCAAATACTGATATCCATCTGGTTTGGTGAACTGGTTCATGAGTGCGTTTGTGTAGTTGTATTTGACAGCATTATTGCAACTCCCACGCTGTTAATGTTGCGACAATTTGATTTTTATTGGGTGTTATGGGTGTTTTGTGTTGAACTGATGTCAATCATGACACATCTTCGAGTAGTCTGAATGCTATAGTAGCGTACTCGTGAATTGAGGAACTTGGATGATAAGAGTGAAGTGGATGTCGATTGCTTTGCGATTATGATCACGATGCTGAACTTAATAGTGAATTACATCCCATTGAGTCGCGTGTTGTCTGGTTTGTGTCACCGTCTTGCTGATGACGGTAACTTCGAGTTGCGTAGGTTGATGTTGTGAGTTTGAGCTTGGGAATTATGAGATTTGCCCCTTGAAAAATCAGAAGGAAGTTGTCGGTTCCTTGCACTTTTCCCCTGTTTTGTGTCCTTCAATTCATCACATTGAGGACAATGTGTCAATTAAGTGTGGGGGAGTGAATAATTGTGATGTGTATATTTTTACTTTTGTATTATTCGAAAAAAAAAAAAAAAAAAGAACAAAAATACGAGAAAACAAAAAGAAAGAAATAAAGTGAATCCCGGCTAGGTGAAAACCCGAAAGGGCGCCTAGGCAAAATTGGGATATGTGGCCGAGGGCGGAGTGAAACCCACCAGGGTGGGCGCTCCGAGTAAAATGAAGGATCGAGTTGCGTGCCACGAGAGTTTGAGTGAGGTGAATAAGCTAGAGTGAAACCCGCAAGGGCGGGCACTCTAGGCAAAATGAGAGATTTAGGAAAAATAAAATGTTCCAATACTTCCAATTTTACCGGCGTGGCGACATAAGAAGGGTGACACAGAAGGACGGAAGGGTAGGTTAGTGGCTACGGTGAGAAGTAATCGCGGTGCACGGAGTCGTAGGCACCTCTCTTGCGATTTGGTTTGTCTTATTTCCGGAGTAGAGGCGTATAGGAGCTTGCTTGTGTTGGTTGTATGCGGGTGTGACATACGTCTTTTGTCACAGGAGAACGTTAGTAGCACAAGTAAACCGGGCTAGAATGGAGAAATAAGGGGCGTAGCTAGACTTGTCATCATTCTTATATGTTTGTCGTTAGGTCGATGGGTATGCATTTCCTAGATTTCGAGGATTTTTGTCATTATTTTGCGAGTTGAGTGAAAATGGCTACTACTCAAGCCATTAGAGGGAGTTAGAGGTTGGAGTTTTGAGTGCGACTTGTTTGATTTGGAACCACCACGTTTCTTGAGAGCTAGTGTAGGTATGAAATTTCATGGCGTTCGTTGAGTTTACTCGAGGACGAGCAAAAGCTTAAGCGTGGGAGAGTTTGATGAGTCGTGTTTAGTATAGGTTAGTAGTGGCGTTTTAGGCTTAAGATAGGGCGTTTTCGTGTAATTATGTGGCGTTTTGTTGACACAGGATTGATCGCGTACTATGGCGGATTTATGGCGTTTTAGTGTGTGTTGAAGGTGATTACGGAGAACACGAGCACAAGACGAGTTTTAGGAAAAGCTACGGAGGAAATATTGAAAAAGAGTAGCAGAAAATGGCAGAGTCGAACTCGCGAGCGAGCCGCGACCCACCCGCGAGGGACCTGCGGACACTTTGTTCTCATGTTTCATTGGGCTCTTTTATCCTTTTGTTTATTTTGATGGGCTTTGGAGAAAACTTACGGAGTACTTAACCTACTTTGTGAAGCAAGTTGCAGGGCTATTTATTTTATCATCTTCTTCATTTTTATTTTTTTTGCTTAGTTTTTAGTTTTTTTAGATCTAGTTTTTGGTTTTGCTTGGAGATTCAAGATTGAGCTTTCCAAGTATTTTGTAACCGTCGGTATGAGTAACTAATCTCCCTTTTCTCGGTTTAAGTAATTGAAACGGTTGTTATTTAATTGTGAGTTTGAAAGTTCCAGTCTTTATTTTGATTATTGATTATTGCTCGGTTTTGAATTATTATTTGCGTGATTGATTTACGATTGCTAGGTGGCCAACTAGTTTTCAGATTAATTGCGCAATTGTTAGTTTTGTTAATTGAACGGGATACGTTGATTAACTTAACGCTAGTAACGACTAGGTTTAATTGTTGAACGGGATACGTTGATTTTTATTCCTAGGAGCGATTTTCATAACATCTAAAGTACAACTGGATTGTATGTGCTATTTGTTCCTTATCGATTCTCTTGTTATTAAAGCTGCTGACTGATTAAATCTTGAACGGGATACGTTGAGATTGTCTTTTGGTTAGGGTTAGTTAAGAACGGGATACGTTTTAATTAGCTTAACATAAGGAGGATTAGAATTGTATGATTCACGATAAGGTAGTCAAGAGTATAAACTAGAACCGGATAACCATGATCGATTAACTCTCAACCGCGGATATTAACTTGAATCGAGATCCTTTTTAATATCTTTTATTTCATCATTTTTATTCTCTACTTTTGCTTTAGTAGGCTGGTTTATTAGTTTAGTAATTCAACAAAACCCCCCCTTTATTAGTTATCTGTCACTCTGTTACTTTATATTTGCTTTCATCTGCGCTTAGCTTGAATTCGATTAGCCTTATTCCCTGTGGTTCGACCCCTTACTTCTGCTTTACTATTTGTTTAGTATTAGGATTTAAGTGTTATAAATTGTTAATTTGCGGCATACGACTTAGGACCGTCATGTAACACCCCGACTTTTCCTTCACATTTTATAATTCATTTCATGGAGATTCGTATTTTATTTTATGTGATTTTCCCCATTTTTGGCTCGAGGAAGTCATTTCACTTGATCACGTGTCGTTTTGGCGGGTTGTAGTAGCGCTAACCAAGGTGGTTTCCGAGTTGAGGGTGTATGAGTAATTAAGGAAGAGTTAGGAGGAGTTTGGAGGAGTGGAAGCATGAAAAACTAAGTTAGAAGGAAGAATTCGGAGGCAAAAATCTCTAACCAAGATGTGGGCTGCTGGAACCGACTGGTTCAATGCAAGCCGACCGGTTCAGGCCCTGAACCGACCAGTTCACCCTCTAAACCGACTGGTTCGGCTTGTTTTCGGCGAGCAAAGTTCGTTTTCTCTTGTGACTTAAATTGCACGAAATCCTTTTTATATTATAAACTTCCTAACCCTAATCCTCATTCTAAACATCAGAAAACTCTCATCCTATTATAATTCTCCCTTCTCTCTCTTAAAAACTCCATTAAAACCTCATTCAATTCTTCATTAATCTCTCTCAAGTTCTCATCTTTTGCCCTAATTCTCTTCCTAATCAATCTCTATTGGTAATCCTTTCATTCTCTATTGCTTTAGGTTTAATTTGCATAGTTTTTACATTAGTTTATGTATTTTATTTTGTATGCTTATTATTTTGTGTATTATATGTGCTTATAACCAAAGGAGAAGAGGATTTCACCGAAGAAGACATCATCTTGATTGAGGAGGAAGAAGTTTGATCATCTTTGGAGCATTAACAAGGTAACTAGGTGTAGCCCTAGTGATATTTTGACTTGTATGAGGCCCTAGGCATTTTTTAGGATGTTTTGAATGGTTGTATATTGATAAAGTTGCATGCTTTCGTTTGTTTGGTTGTGCCCTAATCATTATACTTGAATTGGTGAGTCGGCCTCATACTTTTGTGAGTCTAGAAGCATGTCTAGGCTTGTGTGATCACTTGGTATGGTTAAGCATGTTGTTATGATGAGTAAAGTTGCTAACTTGTTATGATAAATGGCTTGGTTATGAGTTCACGATGATCATTTTGACTAATACTACGTGTATAAACATGTTTAGGATGTTGAGTTATGATTTTATGAGTATGCTATTGTATTGAGAATGGTTGGCCATGATTGGGTAATGTTGGAGTGTTGAGTATGCATGTATTGACTTGGCTTGTATTGTTTTGATTGAACTTGAGTTGAGTGTGCGTACCTCCACTGTTGGGCACGTGCGTGAGGAGCTACAACGTCCATTGTAGGACGGATACCGCCCTTAGGGGTTCCCATCCGCTTTTGTCACGGTTATGGACTATGGTTTTTGATTGATATGTCGACACCATATTTGTTCACGGTGGGTTTGGACAAATTTAGACAGTTTGAGGAGCTTTTGTCGTTCCGCCATAGGGTTGGGACTTTTGTCGTTCCAGGGTGATTCTAGTTGTTTCACCCAGTCCTCCGTACTTACTCTTGCATTTGATTGATTGATAATGGAGATGACTTATGATGGTTTGACTTGAGAATGTTGTTACGAAGCTTGTGTTAATATTTGAGTATGCATTTGAGGTTACATTTGTTGTTGTACTCTGATTATAGGCCGTAGGCCAGGTAAGGTATTCGGTGTTGTTAATTGAGTTTATGATGTTGAAATATGACTGGGGAGCACCTAGTTACTCCCGACTGATTGTGGCTGTTACTTTCTTTTGTGGCAGGTATGCGCGGGGACGGGATTTGTGTGAGGAGCTATGAGATGGACGACTCGTAGCTAGCCTTGTTTGAATCTGAATTAGACACTTTGGATTAGACTTGTTGTTATTTGTCATTTCCATACTTTTGTCTTTTGGTGTTGGATGTGGGGGTATTTATTCTCCGTTTATTAGGCTTAATGCCCACTATTTCTCTTTATTGTTTGAGTAGGGAGTGATGACTCGGATTCACGGTATTTCCGCCACCGTGGCCTTCATATTAATTCATTTTCTTTTATAAATCCTTCTTAAAGCATATTTTATATTGTTAAATAATCCGGGTTGTTACAATATGGCTCTAGTTAGTCGAATTTAGCTTATGTGTAGTCGAGTTTATTATGTTTTGCGAGCTATTTGTTAGGAATTTTGGTACTGCTGCTTCTTGTTTATATTTTGCTGAGTTTGGCGGTGTTAAGCCAAATTCAGAGTCGAGTGAAGCAGACACGAGTGCCGAATTCGAATGACCAAGCTCGAGCCGATACATAAGCTCGGGATACGATTGAAGAAATGGAGTATCAAAGCTACAAGTAAAGAAGCAGAAGCCTGATCTGAGTGACTGATACGGGCGGGTCAGTTGACCAATCCGGCAATATTTCTTGATTAATCCGGCCGGATTTCCTGATTTTTACAGCTTTTTTTTTTTTTTTTTTACTATAGCCCATACGTAATTTTAAGCCCTATATAAAGGGTTTTAGTCACGAGTAATGAGGTTCTTTTATCATCTTTTTACAGACTTTGAACGTACTTTACTTTTACTGCTCTAAAAACCTTAAAACATTTTATTTTGAAGCATCAATTTTGTATTGAACTACTTTCATTGTACTTTGTAATCATCGGGATTCAATTTCAATTTTAAGCATTTATATTTCTACGGTAATTCGTATTCTCTTGCTCATTATGTCTATTATATCGATTGGTATTAGTTTTGCCCTAATTATGTCTAACTAATCCCTTGCTAGGTTTGAGGGAGATTTGTGACCTAATTCCGAGATTTTGCACTAATTGCCACGACTGAATAAATTATGAAATACAATGTTTTCCTACACATTTTGATTATCAATTGAATTTAGGGACACCTTTATTTTATTGAACTTTTGTAGTTTGGATTTAAGATCGAAAGCCTAATCAATACTAGACTTACGCGTAATTGATGAGTTGAATTAGTACGTTGCGATAGGCCGCTAAATTCGTTTAAGGTTAATATTGACTTGTGAGAGCATATTTATGCCCTAATCATTTTACATAATTCCATTCAATCGTTATTTTCATGAAACTTGAGTTCCCGGATAGTCGTCGCAACGAACCCGATACCCTAGTTTTTTTCTTTATTACTTGTTTTACGTCTGCTTTGCTTTAGCCTTTTAGCCTAGCTTTCACTCACAATATCACCTCTTTTTATGAATAGCCGTGTGTTTGAGTAGCTTGTGATACACAGTCACTCGATCTCTGGATACAATACAACTTGCCGCTAGCTGCTAGTTAATTGTCTTAAGGTTTGTCTTTGACTTAGGCGATAGGACTTACTGAAGGTACCGAGATGCGGGTCACCTCCTCGACACCTCGCGCGGGCCTGCTCGAATAGGGGTGGACGCTACGCGAGAAAATAAGGCACATGTGAAATGTGCTTGAGTTTCTGAATGGGGATGTCATTGCGTAAATTTGCTTAAAGCCTTTCAAAAAAATGTCGAAAAATATTTTAAAAGCTGCTTTCGGAGTAGCCACCAAATTAAGAGGTAATTTGGAACCCATTTAACACATCTTGGACTTGAAGACACAAATCGTAGAGTTCAAGGTGCGTTGATACATATCCGTCTAAGGCAATTGTGAAACCAGAGCAAATTTGGGGTGAAAGTACTTTCCGAAAGTTTGTCAAAATGCGTTATCAAAAACTGTAATCGAACAAGCCAACGTAAAAGTAGCCTATATTAGCTGGAAACAGTGTATAATCGATGTTTGAACAAATGTAAACCGCTACGTACAAGTGCGATATGTGACTTGATAAATATGCGTAAAAGCGGGTGTAAACGTTAAAGGTATAACAGGTTGCTGTGCGAAATGTACATAAGCGGTAATTCATTGCTTGAATTATCGCTTAAATGCTATTTTCCGACTAAGTGTGTGTAAAAGTTTGTTTAAAACCCACAGTTTTGCATGTTTAAAGACTAATGAGGACGTTACAAGTTCTGTCGAAATCATGTTTAGTCGTTTTAATGCGTGAATGAGTATTTGCTTAAATGTAAAGTGGTGTCCATTTGTTCGTTTTATTTGAGTCGTTGCTTATGTGATATTGGTGGGGTAAGACGGATTAGGAATCCGAATCGCTACAACCGTATTACGAATACGGGTTCGTGTGGGTACCGGGGTTTAAGGGACCACTCGATGTCTTGCTTAAGGGCGTCAAAAGTTAAAAAAGATTAAGTTGGAAAAATCTTTTAAAACTGCTTTGGAGTCGCTACTAAATTATGAGGGAAATTTAGAACCCGCCTTTGTGTCTTTAGCTCTAAGACACGTCTTAGATTTCAAGGCACGTCGACACCTATCCGTCTAAGGTTATTGTGAAATCAGATTTGGATTCGGGTAAGGATACTCATCTAAAGATTGATTCAAATAATGTTTTATGAAAAACCTTTCGGAAAAGCCTATTTAAAAAAAATAGCCTCTACTAACTTGAGAACATTGCAAAAGATGTGTGAGCTTAAGTAATTCGCTACGTACCAGTGCGATTTAAGTTGTAAAAGATGTATGAATGCATATGCAAAAAGATTGTTTAAAACCCTCAGTTAAGCATGCTTAAACTTGTTAACGAAAACGGTTATGCTAGTGTCGAAATCATTGTTAAGTTAATTAAATGCAAGATGAGGATTTGCTAATGTGTAAACTTAAAATAAAGTCCAATTATTTGTTCATTTTAAGGGGATCAGTTGCTTATGCGACTTTGGAAAGGTGTTACGAATAGGATGTGTATTCGAGGTGCATGGCCGCCTTATGCAAAGCAGACTTGCGTACCAAAGTCGGGTGGGCACTAGAATGTAGACCCTTTAAATCTAAAGAAGTAAAGAAAGAACCTTAATCCAAGTTAGGATTAAGAACTACCTGTCTCAAGCTAGAAATCTGGCAGCACGCTTCTAAAGGGGAAGAATTCAACACAAGAAAGTGAAGAACTCAAGGTTTGTATGCGTGAGGCTTTGAGAGAGTTTGTGTGTGAATTATGCTGATGATTCGTGTCCTTTAGGTCGTGCTAAAAAGCTTGTATTTATAGTAGAGAGCTCGTAAAGATTTAGGAAATCTGGGGATAAAACCGGCCTTGGGAATCGCAAGGCCTTATGCGAATTGCCCAGGAAATCGCAAGAGACCATGCAATTTTCCCTCTGAATCGCAAGGAGCCTTGCGATTTGGAGGGCGGGCATTATGACCTGTATTCCGTATATTTCCAAATTATATTTTGGTATTACACAAAATATCTTTGCTTGAGCTTTAAGATACCGTGTATCAGCTGTTGTAGGGTTTGCTTGATGATCTCTCGGGCCTTGGGAAGCGGGCCAAGAGTGCTCTGGGCTCGGTTGTGGGCCCGAAACCCGAAATAGTGAAATAGGTGCATTTTGTAGTATATTTTGAAATGTGAAGGCTCGTGAAGCCGTATTTTGTGTTTGCAAGTGCTAAAAGGCGGTTTTAGCAACCAGGCCTAAATTTAGGAATTTAGGAGAATTGAATTGGGCCTTGTTAATGTAAAAGGGCCAATTGCATTGTGTGTTGTAAAAGGGGTGCGCCCATGTCGATTTAGACCTAGACTCGAGACAAGCTAGACTCTAAATGAACCAAAAGACATTTATTTAGCGTGATGACACTAATGACCTTATTTTTCATTTTAAACCGACTCAACTTGAATTCGACAGAGTTAGTATCGTCTAAGTTAACGTAAAAGCATGCATGTAAAAGTCCGTGTTTACATCACTGGGTTTTTGGTAGGAGGTACGGATACGGGTATCCATAGTTCGCAATGCCAATATCGAGTAAGGTTAATGTAACTTGTTTGTCCGAGTCGGTGTTAAAAGTGAAAGTAGAGAGAGAGAGAGAGAGAGAGGGGCTCGAGTGGTCCGCAGTCATGTGAAGTGACTTGGGCCGTAGGCTGATGAGCGCGCTAGGCAATGATTGTGTTTTGTTGTTGGGTTGTTTTGAGGGCTGATGGATTGTTTTGGGTCAGTTTTTGTCGTTTCGTGTTTCGTGCTTTTTTCGGGTCTCGGGCAGAAAAATATTTTTGTCTTGGATTGAATTGTTTTTGTAAGATGTGTTTAACGTGAGCTCGACTTGAGCTTATGACGTCTCGTGAAGCGTGTTTGGATGTTTATGAGCTTTTTTGTGTGAAAATAGGCATGTTTTTGTATTGGGTCGGCTTGAATAAAATGACTAAACGAATACTCATTTTACACGAATGCAAATAAATCATTTTATACATTAAATGACTTAAAATATTTTTGACAAATTATACCGTTTTGACATTATGATTAAAACATGTTTTTTTTGGAAAGTCCATTTCATCACAGGGTTTGTGTTTGGGGGGTTTGGATACGGGTATCTACACTTAGCCTTGTCAGGTAGTCGAAAATACTCAATTGAAAGAGCTCTTGAGTAGGATGGATGCAGAGCTTGCTGAATAAAGGTGAAAAAGCAACATAAAGATGACGTTTTTGGCTGAGAAGTATGGGTTCACGTCCGTAACCCTAGACGACCTAGTGGACCAACCCTTGGTCTCAGGGATGACTTTACAGACGATGGTCATGGATTTGGCACTCAACACGTTCCCCTTTTGTCTTAGCTATGTTTAAGATTGTAAATAAAGTTTTAAACTATGTTGGTATTGCTTTAAAACATGTGTTATGTGACAGAGTATGAAATATGCACTTGACTATCTTTGGTATATAAATTATTATCACGGTGTTTTTATGAGTTGGTGTTGTTGATTGATTACCTCTCTTGCAGTCAACCTTGAAAGTTATTCCTGCTCTCCGGTCAACGAATTTTATTGCATGTATTATCAATTGCGAAACAATGCATCTTCATTGTGGTACCAACAGTTACTGGTTTATACGCCGTTAGTCAAAGAATTTGTGACGAGTAAACCGTCACGAAAGCATTACAAACAAAAAACTTGTGATGGGTAAACTATCACAAAATAAGTCGTCACACATATGACTAATATTTGTTTCAGGAGTCAAGCTTTGATCAAACATGTGACAGTCAAGCCGTCAAAAAGTGAAATATTGTGACTGTTCGACCATCACATGTTTGACCAAATTAAAGCTTTCATTTTCAGTACTTTTGTCTGCGCGGCAAACCGTTAGAAGTCAGTCACAAGTTGTTTGAGTGACGGTCAATCCATCACAATTGGGATATTTGCGACCATGTATAGTGACCCAGGCGTTTGATGAATATGCCGTCACAGAGACTGTTTTTGCGACGGGAAACGCTGTTTTGGGATGGATTTTTCCGCCACTATCCGCAGTTTTTTTTTAGTGGCTCAATACATTTCATCACATATACCTGTCATAAAAAAAACCCTCATAAAAACAACAATTTGCTCCACGAAATGAAATTATAAAAGTATTTCGGAAACCAGAGTCAACGAAATATAATATAGATACATGAAAATAAGTACGGAGTATATTTGAAAGTTTAATTTATGGCTAACTATGCATACATATATTTTAACCAATATATTACCCCCAACAATGAAGTTGGGGGGTTCGATTTTCACATGCGACCTTGTGTGCCGCTCATTTGAACCAATAAGAAAAGTTAATGCATCACTCCCTCCATTCCAATTTCAAGTCGATTAAATTATCAATAAAATAAAATTATATCCGAAATATAGAATTATCAAATAAAATTCAATAATGCGTAAAACTATTTCAAATAAGTTTTTTTTTTTTTTTTTTTTTTTTTTTGAATTTTAAGAATGTACTACCTCCGTTTCACAATAATAATAGTCCCATTTAGCTTTTCGAAAGTTAAAGTTTCACAACTTTGACCATATATAACATAATATCTACCCAATATTTTTATATGATAATAAGATATTTATATTTGTCATTAAATTATCTTTCATAATATTTTATTTTTAATGAAAAATATTTGCATATAAGCGATTAAAATCATGGTTGAAGAGGCGCGTTGGAGACCGCGTAAAGTCAATGCGGGACTAACATTGTGGCACAGAGGAAGTATGAAACAGGAAAACTGCAACAAACGATATACTTTATTTATGAACTCATAAAGTTGTAATAATAGTTATGTACGCTAATATATATATACCTAATTTCTGAGTGCGTTTGAATAAAATTCGTGTGTGAAAGAATTATATGCTTATCAAAATACTATTACCCACTTTATATTTAAAATGAGTCTCATTTAACCAAAATATTAATACTGCTTATAACATTTTACATTTTTATAGTTTGTTCCCCATCTTAATGAACTAGACCCATTTAGAAATAATTTAGTTTTCTTCCATATTAAGGTTCATTGTAAATAATATCGATTAAAAGGTGACCACTTTTAAACTTTTCAATTGTGGTCACCTTATAATAGATATTGGTCACTATGAACTTAAATGTAGTCACATTTATTCATTAGTAAACAAATTCACTTGCTTAGTGAAAAGTTTGTTTTTTTTTTTTTTTTTTTTTTGCACTTTGCTATTTTAAACTATTTTTAGGTCAATAACATCTAATATAACAATGAATGAGATGGTAACAAAGAGTGTAACTTGTATTTACCAATCGCTCAAAATAAGTTACATCTTATGAATATAAGGTTGCCATATAATAAGGTCACCAATGTATCAAATTTAATAAAAGTTTATATTTTTATAACACAACATGCATCACTATATTAAGGTTAAACATACCAGCAAAATGTACATGTAAATTTATGACTATGTCATCGCAATCGACAAACTAAGTACATTATCTCGTAAGCAATCACAACTTTACCAAACATGAAATAGCAATGACAATAAGCTAATATGAGTTCACAACAAAATAAGACGTTAATTCTCACCAAAAAAAAAAAAAAAAAAAAAAAAGAAAAAAGAAAGATGTTAATGTCATGCACCAAGTTAATTAATCCTAATATTAACTATCAATTGAACAAATATAGGACCAATTTAATTTTGTTTTTTCGTATAAAAAATGTAGAAAAAGAAAGAAGAAATAACCGAGAAGAAAATGAGGAAGAGAAAATAAAATGAAATAAATCAACCCTAGGTAAAATTGTGAAGAATGGACCAACGAAGTTGAAGATTTGAATTTTTATTGTAATCGTAATTTTTTATTTTACTATTGTTGATCCATTTAATTTAATTGATTATTGGGTTTCAAATGCTACCTTTTATTTTATGTTGTCTACTCGTACCAATTTAGTAAATGATGTTGGTCTAACAATAAAAAAATGTTAAGACTGTCTCATGGGATAGTTACTCAAAAATGTAATTTTACAGTAAGAGAAAATAACCATAGTGTTGGGGTCGAATACCCGACTACGCTCACGAGAACAAAATGACAAATAAGTAAGTAAACCCTAAAAGATACAAGACTCACTCTATATATACCCCTTAAGGGGGTAAAGGTAAAGGGGACATTATATTACTACATTATACATACATACTTATACATTTACACCCTTGTATCGGTACTAACTTGGGCGTCAGATGCTCTCCTCCGGGGCAAACCCTCGAGCTCGGAGTTGTTTTGTAGGTCCACTCACGGAGCAAGCCTAGCCGGCCTAGACGACTACTACGTCATCCGAAGACCTGAGTTTACACCCGAAACACTTAGACAATCGTTGTTTTAATACCAAATATGCATATTTGATACACTCTAATTTCTTACCTGATAAAAATTGATATCAATCACGCGATTTATTTCATTCTAAATGTGTCCATGAAACCCGAATTCATTTACTCATTCAATATTATAAATACTCCTTGTTATCAACCCTTGAAATTCATCAAGTGTCTTCTGAAGGTTTATATCCGTATATAGACCTTAAAATTCACAGGATTATAATGAAAAACTTTATAAGATTTATGGTCATAAATTGAAATTGCATAACATAATAAAAGAATAAGAATTAACCTTTTAATCCTGAAGAATTGGCCTAAGATCAATACCAAAAGTATGGTATCTCCTAATTATCTCACCCAAGATGTTTTGAGAAATACCTTAGAATTGCTAGAGAATTTTTAGAGGAGAAAACTTATTTTCTCTCTAGGTTTTTGTGTTGTAGAATGAGTGAATGAATTAGGGAGAGAATTAGAGTAGAAATAGGAAAGCAAATATACTCCTCTTTGAACCCTAATGTGGCCGGCCTCTTCTAAGTGTTTGGGGAGATCTAATTCTCCTCAAATACTTAACTTGTTGATCAAGATGAAAAGTGTATCGGGTCAGAATGTATCTGGACACTTTTCTCTTGGTCATTTTAGCTTATAGTATACTGCATTTTATTACTAGTGTCATCTGAATGGGCCAACTATAATATATTATAAATATCCTTATATTTATAATTTACTAATTAATTATAACGGTTTATATTTAATTAGCTTTGCATTATACATAACAATTAAATATAACATTTTATATTCAATTCGCGAATTACATTTAATTCGTCTCAGCTAACATTATTTAATCTGTATTAAATAGCCGGTTCACAATTACACTGACTAACATTTTAGTCAGTAACATCATCACATTTGACTAACCTTTTAGTCAACAACACTGACTAACCATTTAGTCATAAATTAAGGCATCGATATGATCATTTTCTCAAATGATCACATCTCTCAAACACATCCTTTAGGTGTCACTCTTAGGGACCAGTTGATCACCGCCATCTGTATGACAATAACGTCAAACTTATCTAGCAAGCCAACCGTTATTGATAAACGTTAATCAACTGATTAAATACAAAATGTACCCTGTGTACCTTTAGAGATTTATTAATGTTATTGCACTAACTGTGGAGGACACTAACCCCAACAGTGTCTTCTCATTTCATTCATTCAGTCTTCCTAATCACATCATTCGTTCATTTATTCTACTTATTTTACCAAACCTTCTACAAAATGAGCACTCGTACACTGTTCTTCGTCTTGTCTATCCTCGCCGTAGTCTCAGTCGCCACCGCCATTATTGTCGGAGACTATAAACCCATTAAGGACCTCCAGGACCCGCACATACAGGAGATTGCAAAGTTTGCGGTAGCGGAACACAATAAGCATACTGGAGCACGTTTAGTGTACCTTAGAATCATCAAAGGAGAGTCGCAGATCGGCGAAGGAACCAACTACCGCCTTTTGATCACCGCCATTAATGGTGGCCTTACTCTCACCTATGTGGCCATTGTAGATGAAAATCTTCCGAAACAATCCCAAACTCTCGTCTCTTTCTACCATGTGAACTGATTAAGAAATCAGGTTAATGTAATATGGTAACATATATGCTTTAAGCTATAATAAGTTTTCAATAAATTATTGTTCAACATCGCTTTATAGCTCTATCTATTTGTCTGTCTGTTTAAAGGCAACAAAACTCATTACATCTCTTCATTTAGTTTGCTTATACTCTCACCATTTTAAACCACTTGTAATGAAAAATAATAATAAAATCTCTCTTTTATCTAAATCACCTTACTAGTTTTAATACTCATTTAATTATTCATCATGTTTAGTAATAATATTTCATAATTTTTAAATTCCCTTACTTACACAATTAAAACACACGAAAGAAAATTATCAACATTATTTTTGTAAAAAAAAAATTCTATTACTAGTTTCTATTATAATTAATTAACCACAACGATAGTATTAACAATTATGTCTTTTTAAGTTATTGTCACTCTATATAAATTACTTTTTGTGTTGGATTTAACAAACAACATATTAGTAATCAACTAATAACATATCAACTTGTTTTTTACAGTTAACTTTTCACGTCCGTAACCCTAGATAACCTAGTGGACCAACCCTTGGTCTCAGGGATGACTTTACAGACGATGGTCATGGATTTGGCACTCAACACGTTCCCCTTTTGTCTTAGCTATGTTTAAGATTGAAAAAAAGTTTTAAACTATGTTGGTATTGCTTTAAAACATGTGTTATGTGGCAGAGTATGAAATATGCACGTGACTATCTTTGGTATAAAAATTATTATCACGATGTTTTTATGAGTTGGTGTTGTTGATTGATTACCTCTCTTGCAGTCAACCTTGAAAGTTATTCCTGCTCTCCGGTCAACGAATTTTTTTGCATGTATTATCAATTGCGAAACAATGCATCTTCATTGTGGTACCAACAGCGATTCTTGGTTTATCTGTAGATTAGTCAAAGAATTTGTGACGAGTAAACCGTCACGAAAGCATTACAAACAAAAAACTTGTGATGGGTAAACTAACACAAAATAAGTCGTCACACATATGACTAATATTTGTTTCAGGAGTCAAGCTTTGATCAAACATGTGACAGTCAAGCCGTCACAAAAGTGAAATATTGTGACTGTTTGACCATCACATGTTTGACCAAATTAAAGCTTTCATTTTCAGTACTTTTGTCTGCGCGGCAAACCGTTAGAAGTCAGTCACAAGTTGTTTTGGTGACGGTCAATCCATCACAATTGGGATATTTGCGACCATGTATAGTGACCCAGGCGTTTGATGAATATGCCGTCACAGAGACTGTTTTTGCGACGGGAAACGCTGTTTTGGGATGGATTTTTCCGCCACTATCCGCAGTTTTTTTTTTAGTGGCTCAATACATTTCAACACATATACCTGTCATAAAAAAAAAACCCTCATAAAAACAACAATTTGCTCCACGAAATGAAATTGCGAAAAATATTTCAGAAACCAGAGTCAACGAAATATAATATAGATACATGAAAATAAGTATATTTGAAAGTTTAATTTATGGCTAACTATGCATACTTATATTTTAACCAATATATTACCCCCAACAATGAAGTTGGGGGGTTCGATATTCACATGCGACCTAGTGTGCCGCTCATTTGAACCAATAAGAAAAGTTAATGCATCACTCCCTCCATTCCAATTTCAAGTCGATTAAATTATCAATAAAATAAAATTATATCCGAAATATAGAATTATCAAATAAAATTCAATAATGCGTAAAACTACTTCAAATAAGTTTTTTTTTTTTTTTTTTTTTTTTTTGAATTTTAAGAATGTACTACCTCCGTTTCACAATAATAATAGTCCCATTTAGCTTTTCGAAAGTTAAAGTTTCACAACTTTGACCATATATAACATAATATCTACCCAATATTTTTATATGATAATAAGATATTTATATTTGTCATTAAATTATCTTTCATAATATTTTATTTTCAATGAAAAATATTTGCATATAAGCGATTAAAATCATGGTTGAAGAGGCGCGTTGGAGACCGCGTAAAGTCAAAGCGGGACTAACATTGTGGCACAGAGGAAGTATGAAACAGGAAAACTGCAACAAACGATATACTTTATTTATGAACTCATAAAGTTGTAATAATAGTTATGTACGCTAATATATACCTAATTTCTGAGTGCGTTTGAATAAAATTCGTGTGTGAAAGAATTATATGCTTATCAAAATACCATTACCCACTTTATATTTAAAATGAGTCTCATTTAACCAAAATATTAATACTGCTTATAACAATTTACATTTTTATAGTTTGTTCCCCATATCTTAATGAACTAGACCCAGTTAGAAATAATTTAGTTTTCTTCCATATTAAGGTTCATTGTAAATAATATCGATTAAAAGGTGACCACTTTTAAACTTTTCAATTGTGGTCACCTTATAATAGATATTGGTCACAATGAACTTAAATGTAGTCACATTTATTCATTAGTAAACAAATTCACTTGCTTAGTGAAAAGTTTTTTTTTTTTTTTTTTTTTTTTTTTGCACTTTGCTATTTTAAACTATTTTTAGGTCAATAACATCTAATATAACAATGAATGAGATGGTAACAAAGAGTGTAACTTGTATTTACCAATCGCTCAAAATAAGTTACATCTTATGAATATAAGGTTGCCATATAATAAGGTCACCAATGTATCAAATTTAATAAAAGTTTATATTTTTATAACACAACATGCATCACTATATTAAGGTTAAACATACCAGAAAAATGTACATGTAAATTTATGACTATGTCATCGCAATCGACAAACTAAGTACATTATCTCGTAAGCAATCACAACTTTACCAAACATGAAATAGCAATGACAATAAGCTAATATGAGTTCACAGCAAAATAAGACGTTAATTCTCACCAAAAAAAAAAAGAAAAAAGAAAAAAGAAAGATGTTAATGTCATGCACCAAGTTAATTAATCCTAATATTAACTATCAATTGAACAAATATAGGACCAATTTAATTTTGTTTTTTCGTATAAAAAATGTAGAAAAAGAAAGAGGAAATAACCGAGAAGAAAATGAGGAAGAGAAAATAAAATGAAATAAATCAACCCTAGGTAAAATTGTGAAGAATGGACCAACGAAGTTGAAGATTTGAATTTTTATTGTGCACTGTAATTTTTTATTTTACTACTGTTCATCCATTTAATTTAATTGATTATTGGGTTTCAAATGCTACCTTTTATTTTATGTTTTCTACTCGTACCAATTTAGTAAATGATGTTGGTCTAACAATAAAAAAATTTTAAGACTGTCTCATGGGATAGTTACTCAAAAATGTAATTTTACAGTAAGAGAAAATAACCATAGTGTTGGGGGTCGAATACCCGACTACGCTCACGAGAACAAAATGACAAATAAGTATGTAAACCCTAAAAGATACAAGACTCACTCTATATATACCCCTTAAGGGGGTAAAGGTAAAGGGGACATTATCTCACTACATTATACATACATACTTATACATTTACACCCTTGTATCGGTACTAACTTGGGCGTCAGATGCTCTCCTTCGGGGCAAACCCTCGAGCTCGGAGTTGTTTTGTAGGTCCACTCACGGTGCAAGCCAAGCCGGCCTAGACGACTACTACGTCATCCGAAGACCTGAGTTTACACCCGAAACACTTAGACAATCGTTGTTTTAATACCAAATATGCATATTTGATACACTCTAATTTCTTACCTGATAAAAATTGATATCAATCACGCGATTTATTTCATTCTAAATGTGTCCATGAAACCCGAATTCATTTACTAATTCAATATTATAAATACTCCTTGTTATCAACCCTTGAAATTCATCAAGTATCTTCTCATTTTATTTATTCAGTCTTCCTAATCACATCATTCGTTCATTTATTCTACTTATTTTACCAAACCTTCTACAAAATGAGCACTCATTACATCGTTTCTTCGTCTTGTCTATCCTCGCCGTAGTCTCAGTCGCCACCGCCATTATTGTCGGAGACTACAACCCCATTAAGGACCTCCAGGACCCGCACATACAGAAGATTGCAAAGTTTGCGGTAGCGGAACACAATAAGCATACTGGAGCACGTTTAGTGTACCTTAGAATCATCAAAGGAGAGTCGTAGATCGACGAAGGAACCAACTACCGCTTTTTGATCACCGCCATTAATGGTGGCCTTACTCTCACCTATGTGGCCATTGTAGATGAAAATCTTTCGAAACAATCCCAAACTCTCGTCTCTTTCTACCCTGTGAATTGATTAAGAAATCAGGTTAATGTAATATGGTAACATATATGCTTTAAGCTATAATAAGTTTTCAATAAATTATTGTTCAACATCGCTTTATAGCTCTATCTATTTGTCTGTCTGTCTAAAGGCAACAAAACTCATTACATCTCTTCATTTAGTTTGCTTATACTCTCACCATTTTAAACCACTTGTAATGAAAAATAATAATAAAATCTCTCTTTTATCTCAATCACCTTACTAGTTTTATTACTCATTTAATTATTCATCATGTTTAGTAATAATATTTCATAATTTTTAAATTCCCTTACTTACACAATTAAAACACACGAAAGAAAATTATCAACATTATTTTTGTAAAAAAAAAATTCTATTACTAGTTTCTATTATAATTAATTAACCACAACGATAGTATTAACAATTATGTCTTTTTAAGTTATTGTCACTTTATATAAATTACTTTTTGTGTTGGATTTAACAAACAACATATTAGTAATCAACTAATAACATATCAACTTGTTTTTTACAGTTAACTTTTCACGTCCGTAACCCTAGATGACCTAGTGGACCAACCCTTGGTCTCAGGGATGACTTTACAGACAATGGTCATGGATTTGGCACTCAACACGTACCCCTTTTGTCTTAGCTATGTTTAAGATTGAAAAAAAGCTTTAAACTATGTTGGTATTGCTTTAAAACATGTGTTATGTGGCAGAGTATGAAATATGCACGTGACTATCTTTGGTATAAAAATTATTATCACGATGTTTTTATGAGTTGGTGTTGTTGATTGATTACCTCTCTTGCAGTCAACCTTGAAAGTTATTCCTACTCTCCGGTCAACGAATTTTATTGCATGTATTATCAATTGCGAAACAATGCATCTTCATTGTGGTACCAACAGTTACTGGTTTATACGCCGTTAGTCAAAGAATTTGTGACGAGTAAACCGTCACGAAAGCTTTACAAACAAAAAACTTGTGATGGGTAAACTATCACAAAATAAGTCGTCACACATATGACTAATATTTGTTTCAGGAGTCAAGCTTTGATCAAACATGTGACAGTCAAGCCGTCACAAAAGTGAAATATTGTGACTGTTTGACCATCACATGTTTGACCAAATTAAAGCTTTCATTTTCAGTACTTTTGTCTGCGCGGCAAACCGTTAGAAGTCAGTCACAAGTTGTTTTGGTGACGGTCAATCCATCACAATTGGGATATTTGCGACCATGTATAGTGACCCAGGCGTTTGATGAATATCGTCACAGTAGACTGCTTTTTGACGAACGCTGTTTTGGGATGGATTTTTCCGCCACTATCCGCAGTTTTTTTTTAGTGGCTCAATACATTTCATCACATATACCTGTCATAAAAAAAACCCTCATAAAAACAACAATTTGCTCCACGAAATGAAATTGCGAAAAATATTTCAGAAACCAAAGTCAACGAAATATAATATAGATACATGAAAATAAGTACGGAGTATATTTGAAAGTTTAATTTATGGCTAACTATGCATACATATATTTTAACCAATATATTACCCCCAACAATGAAGTTGGGGGGTTCGATTTTCACATGCGACCTTGTGTGCCGCTCATTTGAACCAATAAGAAAAGTTAATGCATCACTCCCTCCATTCCAATTTCAAGTCGATTAAATTATCAATAAAATAAAATTATATCCGAAATATAGAATTATCAAATAAAATTCAATAATGCGTAAAACTATTTCAAATAAGTTTTTTTGTTTTTTTTGAATTTTAAGAATGTACTACCTCCGTTTCACAATAATAGTCCCATTTAGCTTTTCGAAAGTTAAAGTTTCACAACTTTGACCATATATAACATAATATCTACCCAATATTTTTATATGATAATAAGATATTTATATTTGTCATTAAATTATCTTTCATAATATTTTATTTTTAATGAAAAATATTTGCATATAAGCGATTAAAATCATGGTTGAAGAGGCGCGTTGGAGACCGCGTAAAGTCAAAGCGGGACTAACATTGTGGCACAGAGGAAGTATGAAACAGGAAAACTGCAACAAACGATATACTTTATTTATGAACTCATAAAGTTGTAATAATAGTTATGTACGCTAATATATACCTAATTTCTGAGTGCGTTTGAATAAAATTCGTGTGTGAAAGAATTATATGCTTATCAAAATACCATTACCCACTTTATATTTAAAATGAGTCTCATTTAACCAAAATATTAATACTGCTTATAACATTTTACATTTTTATAGTTTGTTCCCCATCTTAATGAACTAGACCCAGTTAGAAATAATTTAGTTTTCTTCCATATTAAGGTTCATTGTAAATAATATCGATTAAAAGGTGACCACTTTTAAACTTTTCTATTGTGGTCACCTTATAATAGATATTGGTCACAATGAACTTAAATCTAGTCACATTTATTCATTAGTAAACAAATTCACTTGCATAGTGAAAAGTTTTTTTTTTTTTTTTTTTTTGCACTTTGCTATTTTAAACTATTTTTAGGTCAATAACATCTAATATAACAATGAATGAGATGGTAACAAAGAGTGTTACTTGTATTTACCAATCGCTCAAAATAAGTTACATCTTATGAATATAAGGTTGCCATATAATAAGGTCACCAATGTATCAAATTTAATAAAAGTTTATATTTTTATAACACAACATGCAGTGGCGGATCTTGAGAAACTTATTAAGGGGGGCCAGCTAAAATAACGAATATTTTTATATTTTTTTTAGTATGAGCCTAAAAACCAAAATCATATACTCTGTAATACCAAGTTGTCAATATATTATGTATAATTCACTAAACTTTGCTAACTAATAAAACCTTAAAATATATTATGTGTAATTGATTTACATTCATACTACAAATTTAAGTTGTATACTATAATCTCATGTCACTGTTATATTATAATGTGTTCATTACTTACAAGTTACAAAACTTATTACATCTTATACTTACAAAATTGTATTCCGTAGATAAACTCTATGATACGAATATACGATGTATGCGACACTTTTATTATAATGTGGTTATATCATGAAAAATAAATTGAGTTGTAAAAACTAAGTTGAAGGACTAGCTTTTTAAAAAAAAAAAAGCGCCTAGGAGGCGGACTCGAAACCCCAACTAGCCATACGTAATGTAACAAACAAACTACTGGGCCACTGAGTATCTTCATACAATAACTGAGATCCTACAATATTTGAATGCTAGGGGGGCCAGGCCCCCTTTCGGATCAACTAAAATCCGCCTGCATCACTATATTAAGGTTAAACATACCAGCAAAATGTACATGTAAATTTATGACTATGTCATCGCAATCGACAAACTAAGTACATTATCTCGTAAGCAATCACAACTTTACCAAACGTGAAATAGCAATGACAATAAGCTAATATGAGTTCACAACAAAATAAGACGTTAATTCTCACCAAAAAAAAAAAGAAAAAGAAAGATGTTAATGTCATGCACCAAGTTAATTAATCCTAATATTAACTATCAATTGAACAAATATAGGACCAATTTAATTTTGTTTTTCGTGATAAAAATGTAGAAAAAGAAAGAAGAAATAACCGAGAAGAAAATGAGGAAGAGAAAATAAAATGAAATAAATCAACCCTAGGTAAAATTGTGAAGAATGGACCAACGAAGTTGAAGATTTGAATTTTTATTGTGCATTGTAATTTTTTATTTTACTATTGTTGATCCATTTAATTTAATTGATTATTGGGTTTCAAAAACTACCTTTTATTTTATGTTGTCTACTCGTACCAATTTAGTAAATGATGTTGGTCTAACAATAAAAAAATGTTAAGACTGTCTCATGGGATAGTTACTCAAAAATGTAATTTTACAGTAAGAGAAAATAACCATAGTGTTGAGGGTCGAATACCCGACTACGCTCACGAGAACAAAATGACAAATAAGTAAGTAAACCCTAAAAGATACAAGACTCACTCTATATATACCCCTTAGGGGGGTAAAGGTAAAGGGGACATTATCTCACTACATTATACATACATACTTATACATTTACACCCTTGTATCGGTACTAACTTGGGCGTCAGATGCTCTCCTCCGGGGCAAACCCTCGAGCTCGGAGTTGTTTTGTAGGTCCACTCACGGAGCAAGCCTAGCCGGCCTAGACGACTACTACGTCATCCGAAGACCTGAGTTTACACCCGAAACACTTAGACAATCGTTGTTTTAATACCAAATATGCATATTTGATACACTCTAATTTCTTACCTGATAAAAATTGATATCAATCACGCGATTTATTTCATTCTAAATGTGTCCATGAAACCCGAATTCATTTACTCATTCAATATTATAAATACTCCTTGTTATCAACCCTTGAAATTCATCAAGTATCTTCTCATTTCATTCATTCAGTCTTCCTAATCACATCATTCGTTCATTTATTCTACTTATTTTACCAAACCTTCTACAAAATGAGCACTCGTACACTGTTCTTCGTCTTGTCTATCCTCGCCGTAGTCTCAGTCGCCACCGCCATTATTGTCGGAGACTACAACCCCATTAAGGACCTCCAGGACCCGCACATACAGAAGATTGCAAAGTTTGCGGTAGCGGAACACAATAAGCATACTGGAGCACGTTTAGTGTACCTTAGAATCATCAAAGGAGAGTCGAAGATCGGCGAAGGAACCAACTACCGCCTTTTGATCACCGCCATTAATGGTGGCCTTACTCTCACCTATGTGGCCATTGCAGATGAAAATCTTTCGAAACAATCCCAAACTCTCGTCTCTTTCTACCCTGTGAACTGATTAAGAAATCAGGTTAATGTAATATGGTAACATATATGCTTTAAGCTATATTAAGTTTTCAATAAATTATTGTTCAACATCGCTTTATAGCTTTATCTATTTGTCTGTCTGTCTAAAGGCAACAAAACTCATTACATCTCTTCATTTAGTTTGCTTATACTCTCACCATTTTAAACCACTAGTAATGAAAAATAATAATAAAATCTCTCTTTTATCTCAATCACCTTACTAATTTTATTACTCATTTAATTATTCATCATGTTTAGTAATAATATTTCATAATTTTTAAATTCCCTTACTTACACAATTAAAACACACGAAAGAAAATTATCATCATTTTTTTTGTAAAAAAAAAATTCTATTACTAGTTTCTATTATAATTAATTAACCACAACGATAGTATTAACAATTATGTCTTTTTAAGTTATTGTCACTCTATATAAATTACTTTTTGTGTTGGATTTAACAAACAACATATTAGTAATCAACTAATAACATATCAACTTGTTTTTTACAGTTAACTTTTCACGTCCGTAACCCTAGATGACCTAGTGGACCAACCCTTGGTCTCAGGGATGACTTTACAGACGATGGTCATGGATTTGGCACTCAACACGTTCCCCTTTTGTCTTAGCTATGTTTAAGATTGTAAATAAAGTTTTAAACTATGTTGGTATTGCTTTAAAACATGTGTTATGTGACAGAGTATGAAATATGCACGTGACTATCTTTGGTATAAAAATTATTATCACGATGTTTTTATGAGTTGGTGTTGTTGATTGATTACCTCTCTTGCAATCAACCTTGAAAGTTATTCCTTCTCTCCGGTCAACGAATTTTATTGCACGTATTATCAATTGCGAAACAATGCATCTTCATTGTGGTACCAACAGTTACTGGTTTATACGCCGTTAGTCAAAGAATTTGTAACGAGTAAACCGTCACGAAAGCATTACAAACAAAAAACTTGTGATGGGTAAACTATCACAAAATAAGTCGTCACACATATGACTAATATTTGCTTCAGGAGTCAAGCTTTGATCAAACATGTGACAGTCAAGCCGTCAAAAAGTGAAATATTGTGACTGTTCGACCATCACATGTTTGACCAAATTAAAGCTTTCATTTTCAGTACTTTTGTCTGCGCGGCAAACCGTTAGAAGTTAGTCACAAGTTGTTTGAGTGACGGTCAATCCATCACAATTGGGATATTTGCGACCATGTATAGTGACCCAGGCGTTTGATGAATATGCCATCACAGAGACTGTTTTTGCGACGGGAAACGCTGTTTTGGGATGGATTTTTCCGCCACTATCCGCAGTTTTTTTTTTAGTGGCTCAATACATTTCATCACATATACCTGTCATAAAAAAAAAAACCCTCATAAAAACAACAATTTGCTCCACGAAATGAAATTGCGAAAAATATTTCAGAAACCAGAGTCAACGAAATATAATATAGATACATGAAAATAAGTACGGAGTATATTTGAAAGTTTAATTTATGGCTAACTATGCATACATATATTTTAACCAATATATTACCCCCAACAATGAAGTTGGGGGGTTCGATTTTCACATGCGACCTTGTGTGCTGCTCATTTGAACCAATAAGAAAAGTTAATGCATCACTCCCTCCATTCCAATTTCAAGTCGATTAAATTATCAATAAAATAAAATTATATCCGAAATATAGAATTATCAAATAAAATTCAATAATGCGTAAAACTATTTCAAATAAGTTTTTTTTTTTTTTTTTTTGAATTTTAAGAATGTACTACCTCCGTTTCACAATAATAGTCCCATTTAGCTTTTCGAAAGTTAAAGTTTCACAACTTTGACCATATATAACATAATATCTACCCAATATTTTTATATGATAATAAGATATTTATATTTGTCATTAAATTATCTTTCATAATATTTTATTTTCAATGAAAAATATTTGCATATAAGCGATTAAAATCATGGTTGAAGAGGCGCGTTGGAGACCGCGTAAAGTCAAAGCGGGACTAACATTGTGTACGCAGGAAGTATGAAAGCAGAAAAGCGCAACAAACGATATACTTTATTTATGAACTCATAAAGTTGTAATAATAGTTATGTACGCTAATATATATATACCTAATTTCTGAGTGCGTTTGAATAAAATTCGTGTGTGAAAGAATTATATGCTTATCAAAATACCATTACCCACTTTATATTTAAAATGAGTCTCATTTAACCAAATTATTAATACTGCTTATAACATTTTACATTTTTATAGTTTGTTCCCCATCTTAATGAACTAGACCCAGTTAGAAATAATTTAATTTTCTTCCATATTAAGGTTCATTGTAAATAATATCGATTAAAAGGTGACCACTTTTAAACTTTTCAATTGTGGTCACCTTATAATAGATATTGGTCACTATGAACTTAAATGTAGTCACATTTATTCATTAGTAAACAAATTCACTTGCTTAGTGAAAAGTTTTTTTTTTTTTTTTTTTTTTTTTTTTGCACTTTGCTATTTTGAACTATTTTTAGGTCAATAACATCTAATATAACAATGAATGAGATGGTAACAAAGAGTGTAACTTGTATTTACCAATCGCTCAAAATAAGTTACATCTTATGAATATAAGGTTGCCATATAATAAGGTCACCAATGTATCAAATTTAATAAAAGTTTATTTTTTTATAACACAACATGCATCATTATATTAAGGTTAAACATACCAGCAAAATGTACATGTAAATTTATGACTATGTCATCGCAATCGACAAACTAAGTACATCATCTCGTAAGCAATCACAACTTTACCAAACATGAAATAGCAATGACAATAAGCTAATATGAGTTCACAACAAAATAAGACGTGAATTCTCACGAAAAAAAAAAAAAAAGAAAAAAAAAAAAAGAAAGATGTTAATGTCATGCACCAAGTTAATTAATCCTAATATTAACTATCAATTGAACAAATATAGGACCAATTTAATTTTGTTTTTTCGTATAAAAAATGTAGAAAAAGAAAGAAGAAATAACCGAGAAGAAAATGAGGAAGAGAAAATAAAATGAAATAAATCAACCCTAGGTAAAATTGTGAAGAATGGACCAACGAAGTTGAAGATTTGAATTTTTATTGTGCACTGTAATTTTTTATTTTACTATTGTTGATCCATTTAATTTAATTGATTATTGGGTTTCAAATGCTACCTTTTATTTTATGTTTTCTACTCGTACCAATTTAGTAAATGATGTTGGTCTAACAATAAAAAAATGTTAAGACTGTCTCATGGGATAGTTACTCAAAAATGTAATTTTACAGTAAGAGAAAATAACCATAGTGTTGGGGGTCGAATACCCGACTACGCTCACGAGAACAAAATGACAAATAAGTAAGTAAATCCTAAAAGATACAAGACTCACTCTATATATACCCCTTAAGGGGTAAAGGTAAAGGGGATATTATCTCACTACATTATACATACATACTTATACATTTACACCCTTGTATCGGTACTAACTTGGGCGTCAGATGCTCTCCTCCGGAGCAAACCCTCGAGCTCGGAGTTGTTTTGTAGGTCCACTCACGGAGCAAGCCTAGCCGGCCTAGACGACTACTACGTCATCCGAAGACCCGAGTTTACACCCGAAACACTTAGACAATCGTTGTTTTAATACCAAATATGCATATTTGATACACTCTAATTTCTTACCTGATAAAAATTGATATCAATCACGCGATTTATTTCATTCTAAATGTGTCCATGAAAGCCGAATTCATTTACTCATTCAATATTATAAATACTACTTGTTATCAACCCTTGAAATTCATCAAGTGTCTTCTCATTTCATTCATTCAGTCTTCCTAATCACATCATTCGTTCATTTATTCTACTTATTTTACCAAACCTTCTACAAAATGAGCACTCGTACACTGTTCTTCGTCTTGTCTATCCTCGCCGTAGTCTCAGTCGCCACCGCCATTATTGTCGAAGGCTACAAACCCATTAAGGACCTCCAGGACCCGCACATACAGGAGATTGCAAAGTTTGCGGTAGCGGAACACAATAAGCATACTGGAGCACGTTTAGTGTACCTTAGAATCATCAAAGGAGAGTCGCAGATCGGCGAAGGAACCAACTACCGCCTTTTGATCACCGCCATTAATGGTGGCCTTACTCTCACCTATGTGGCCATTGTAGATGAAAATCTTTCGAAACAATCCCAAACTCTCGTCTCTTTCTACCCTGTGAACTAATTAAGAAATCAGGTTAATGTAATATGGTAACATATATGCTTTAAGCTATAATAAGTTTTCAATAAATTATTGTTCAACATCGCTTTATAGCTCTATCTATTTGTCTGTCTGTCTAAAGGCAACAAAACTCATTACATCTCTTCATTTAGTTTGCTTATACTCTCACCATTTTAAACCACTTGTAATGAAAAATAATAATAAAATCTCTCTTTTATCTCAATCACCTTACTAGTTTTATTACTCATTTAATTATTCATCATGTTTAGTAATAATATTTCATAATTTTTAAATTCCTTTACTTACACAATTAAAACACACGAAAGAAAATTATCAACATTATTTTTGGAAAAAAAAAAATTCTATTACTAGTTTCTATTATAATTAATTAACCACAACGATAGTATTAACAATTATGTCTTTTTACATTATTGTCACTCTATATAAATTACTTTTTGTGTTGGATTTAACAAACAACATATTAGTAATCAACTAATAACATATCAACTTGTTTTTTACAGTTAACTTTTCAACTACTTCTTCAATGTCACCTAACGTTTTAGTTTTTAAGCTGACTTTTTAGCTTTCCGCAAGCTTTTTTATTTGTTTTCCCAAACGGAAGCTAATGATATTCTAGGTTACCATTTTTGTGTGAACAAGTCATTTTGTTACCTATGTCATCATTAACATCAAGTTGAGATTTTGTAATTTTCTTAGTAAAGTTAAATGGTCAATTATGTTTGATTTTATATAATGTAAGAAATTACCGCAAACTCTACACATTGATGAATAGTCATGATTTTCTTTTAGATGTAAGACCATCCCCACGCAAGATGAATAGAAAGGTCAATTACAAATTGTGTCAAGTAATCTTGTTTTAATTTTACATTAGGGTGACTTAGTTTGTTAAGATGGTGAAATTGAGTCACAGATTGACCTCGTTTTGATTTTTTTAGTCAATTATCGACCTAATAGGTTGAGGTTTTGGATTGGCTCAATTATTATTTTGGTATAATTTAAATTAAAAATAAATGAGAGAGTAGGTGGTAAAAAAAAAGTTGGTAATGATTCAGTTGATGAGCAGAGGCGGATCTAGAAATGTTGAGTTGGGGGTGCATAAAAAAGAAAATTCCATATAAAAAAAAATTAAAATTTTATAAAGAGTATTAGTGTACTCTTGAACATTGTTATATTTAGGAATATGATGATTTTTATAATTTGTTATTCATGGTATCAATTTTCTTCTAACCTATGGTGAAAGATTTTTTTTTAAAAAAAATTTAACATTAAATATAATAATATTTTATTTGAAAAGATAAATTAAAATGAGAAAACTATTAAAATGTGGTAAAAAAAAAATGAGTGAAAAAACACATGTGAAGAAGAAGTTTGAACCCCCGACCAATTGTTCACTAAGCCCAAGACCTTATCACCCAATAAAAAACCATTAGGCCACATCATATTTTTGTTCCTAAGTTACAGCAATTAACATATGAGGTGAACTTCTTTTTTATTTTTGTGTATTGCTTGTTAGAGTTTTATCTTTACGAAAGTTGGAGTAATATAATTATTTTATCAATTTTTTCTATTAACTAGTTGTTGGACTGTGCGCTAGCGCGCACAGTCCCCCAATGCGGGTTAATTGTTGGTAGAAGGAGTTTAGGTGACATGAATGCGTTCGTTGAATTAAACTTTGAGAAACTATTAGGTATACAATTCAAATTGTTATTACAATGCGCTTTCGAAGTTGTAATCATAAGAAAACATTTGAAGAATTGTTTAGATGATTCTATATAACACATCACCAGATGCCGACAGTTCCATATAACACACAACAACACCAATTTTTTTTATTGATTTAAGTTGCTTCGATGATGAATGTCGAATTTAAGATGACAATGCCCTATTAATTTCCTTTTCTCCTTAAAAATGAATTATGTTTTGTGTATAAGCATTGTTCAATAGTGGTTTATGTGCATCTAAACAGAACGACTGGTGAGTTATTATGCAATCTTCCCAAGTATCTTGTTTTCCCTCATCGACATTCTATTTCTCTTGTTTTGACTCGTAATATTACGATTATTTTATTCTTGCTACTCTTTTTCGTCCCCTTATGCTTAAACTTATGATTGAAGGTCCATGATTGGATGGTGAGATTCGAATGTGTGATCTTTAGTAGATCACTAGATTGTGTTGATGAATTAATAAATTAGTTAAAAAAACAACCAAACAACAAACTAAATTTGGGTAACCTCATTATTTTCCTAATATCCAACTGCCTCTTCCTCTCTCTCTTCCTAATAACCCGCCGCCTCTTCTCCCAACGTCCGAACCTGGGGTGTCTATCCCATAAAGTAGATTGTGTTGATGAATTAATAAATTAGTTAAAAAAACAACCAAACAACAAACTAAATTTGGGTAACCTCATTATTTTCCTAATATCCCACTGCCTCTTCCTCTCTCTCTTCCTAATAACCCGCCGCCTCTTCTCCCAACGTCCGAACCTGGGGTGTCTATCCCATAAAGTAGATTGTGTTGATGAATTAATAAATTAGTTTAAAAAACAACCAAACAACAAACTAAATTTGGGTAACCTCATTATTTTCCTAATATCCCACTGCCTCTTCCTCTCTCTCTTCCTAATAACCCGCCGCCTCTTCTCCCAACGTCCGAACCCGGGGTGTCTATCCAATAAAGTAGATTGTGTTGATGAATTAATAAATTAGTTAAAAAAAACAACCAAACAACAAACTAAATTTGGGTAACCTCATTATTTTCCTAATATCCCACTGCCTCTTCCTCTCTCTCTTCCTAATAACCCGCCGCCTCTTCTCCCAACGTCCGAACCTGGGGTGTCTATCTCATAAAGTAGATTGTGCTGATGAATTAATAAATAAGTTAAAAAAATTAACATAAATGAGATTTTAAAAAAAAAAAATGAAATTTTCAAATAAATCTAATATGAAAATTAATATGCATAGAAAACATAATTGCAACTCGTTTGGTGTAAGAATTAAGATACGTAAACTAGTTAAATTTGACGATTTTCAATCATGTACACTAATAACACCATAGTGTCTGATACAGGTAAAGAATGGAATTTTTTTTTCATAAAAATATATGAGACTATAATTCGTATAGAAAACTACAAAAATGTACCATACGAAGTAGTATGTAAAATCGTATGAATCGTCTATTATGGCATACAAAATTTTACCGCATGCAAGTGCTCAAAAAAAAAAAAAAAAAAAAGAAAAAGAAAAAAAGAAAAAAATAAGAAGCAATCAAATAAATGATGCTTATTACAACATAATGCCCAAATCAAATGTGATTGATATGGATTTATAATTACACTGGGTACAACATCGGTAGATAAAACCTGACATCAATACAATCAAATGGGTTGAAGCATTCAAATTTCGTCGACTGAAAAAATTGTCGCAATGCTCCAAATGCACGTAAATATCAACGGCTACAAACTGGCCCAGGATTATCTGACTTGCATAAGAGCTTACCTGTTACGAAAGCACATATTCATCAACGTAAGTTCATCAACGGCATTTCACTACAAATACATCTTAAGTTTACTTATCCAAATTTCTAAATGGAACTTTATTCCATTTGTATATGCAACTACATATGTGGTTCTCTCAACAATCAAACTTACGCCCTCACTCAAAACTCAAAAGACTTAGTTTTGCTAATTGTCACTCATATTTTGGTCCACAAATTTATCATAAAAACATTCTAATTTGTAGTAATTGTGGATGTAAATTTTCTACGCCTTGTACGATGTCGATAGTGATGTTTAAAGATGGTAACCTTTTTTTACAATAGTTTTGACGGTCGCAAATGCACAGCACCAATAGATTTTTCGAAAAATAATCAAATTGGTGCGCGCCTATTCAAACCTAATTTTAAATACCTATGTAAAATCCAAACCTTAAAATGGAAGGAGTCATTATCTTTGAGTTGAATGTTGCCGCTGCAACCCCTGGAAATCAGTCCGGTACCTGAGTAAAATGTTTGTCGACATCTTTTAACGTTGGCTTGAACTGATATGCAAAAATCGATGTTGCTTCAACGCTGCTTCTCTGAAATGCATTAAAACGGTCTGAGTGAGGGTCATAAAAAATCAGAAAATCACGACTAATCACTTACTCAGTGACTCTATTTGAGTGAATTGTTTAAAGTATAGTTTGGAGCATAAAAATCAATGATTGTAAAAGAAATTGAACCCAGCTACATGATTTTGGATTATTTGATCAATTTGTCTCTAAGATCACCAAAACCACCACGTTTCACTCATTTAAGATATAGTGCGGCTAATCCCATGGACTACTAAGTTGGTCATATTTCCAATCAAAGATGAGGTAAAGCCGAGATTTAATGAACTACGGAGGACATTATAAAAATCGTTAACCATTTCCTACTCATTCACTGGGTGACGGTTGCCATACCTAACTGTTGACAGAGTCGTGACAGCCTCGCACATGTACAAAATGAGTCCACATGTTAAACTGTACGAAATCATCCATGGATGCACCGATGCCCGCCTCTTTCTTGTAAAAAAATTACCCACCAAGAGTATTTTTTTTCCGTTATTTGGTGTTAAATTGAAACATAATTTGGAACTGTAATATATACTCCACGGAACATGTTCTTTGTGTTTTATATAGGACCGTAAGTAAATATGCAAAACGAATATCGTAACTTCACTAACTTGTATAGGCTCTCCTTGGGAAGCTTCACCGTAATAAAGCACGGGTAATAAACTACGGAGTACGTAATAATAATGTTCCTTAGATATGTCATCTGCAGAAAAACGACGATTAAGTGATCCTAGTAATCGGAAGAAAACAATTGACCATTAAATATATATTAATTGCAAAGTCTAACTTAAATATTTTTTGTCTTCATAAAAATAAAATTATTTCTTACTCTTCGAATAAAGTATTATTATTATTATTATTATTGGTGGAAAAAAAACAGCAAAAGGTGAGATTTTTATGTGGTTTATCAACATGCAATCATGAAACAATTGTATATATATCAATACACCAAAAAATTGTTTTCATCAAAATAAAAACAACACATTATTGCATAGCTATATAACATACAAAATAATCCCCAATTGCAGGAAATTCAATACGGAGTACAGAACAACAAAAGATTAGATTTATAAAGTGGGTTATCAACAAGGAATCAAAACCCCAATTTGGACAAGCATAAACAAAGAACAATAATTAATAAAAAAATTGAATTTAATTACAAAAAGATGATTTATTGAAGAAGAACTTGATAATGACGATGATGATGATGAATAACATGCACCAAAGTGTGGTGAAGAAATAGTTGACATTTTTATGTCACTGTAATACACAAATACTCTATAAAATCTTCAAATGTAAAAGAATTTTGAGAACAAAATTGAACTGATTGTAATTTGGAAGACTTGTGAGTTGTTAAAAAAAGGGGATTAATGAGCACTGTCCAAGTACCAAAATCTTTAGAAATTTGTACAGAGTATCTGACAAAACAGGTAAAGGAAACTAAAATGAAGAAAACAAATCCTAAGACATTAATTGAAGCAGAATACTTACGTCTTCGGTTTTTTGAGATTATATCGTTTTTCAGCAGGAACTTGGACTCCAGTCGTTTTACGTCCCCCCGTCCTCGGCCCTCCTCCAGCGATCTCACTTTCCTGTCACCATGCTCACTTGTAGGTTGAGAAGTAATGTGAGCGTGAATGCACTTCCTGCCCTTCACGGCAAGTAATTCAGGTTATTCTGCTCATTTTCTCGTTCTTCCACAAAAAGCCGTTCTCTTTCGCAAAGATCTCTTTCCTTCTCCTCAAACTGTTTCTGCAATTCGGCCTCGAGAGCCCTTCTTTGCTGCTCGAAATCGTCAATCATTTTCCTTGGCTGCTCTCTTTCTGCCACCAGTGACTTCTCCTGTTTCATGTATGCTGCGAATAACTCCTTGTCCAACTTCGTAACTTCGGTTTCTCGAGAAGACGCACTTTCACACCTACCATGACACCTCCAATCTCACTTCCAACGGCAGCCCTGTTCACCGTCTCATTGAGCAACATTCCGTTGACTTTTGACTTTGGTCCGGCCTCATCTCCCCTCACTCTGACTGTCTCTTGTCTCATGTTGTCTGCGTCCACCGCTAAGATCAAGCTGATTTCTTCTACATTTTCTTCTTCACCACCATCTCCTTATTCCTCCTCGACAAACCCCTTTGCAAGTCTCTCTAATATCCACAAATCACAAAGAGTACACATTAAATGAAAGTACACAGTAAATAATTCCACCCATAAACTTCAAAACGAAATCAAACCCTAATCAAAGAGCATTTGCCACAACAACAACATTCATTACTGGAGAAACTCCAAAATCAGTTTAAAAAAAAAAAAAAACGAAATCAAAACCAAAAAACCAAAATTCAAAACGAAATCAAATACCCACCTCTAAACTTTCTTGGACATCCCTTTGCAAATTCTTCATCCTCCTTGACTTGAAGACCATGACCTCCATAAACATCAAATACATGAAACAAAGGAAATTAAGTGAAAAAGCAGAATTAAAAAACACGAAAGAGGGAAATATTAACATCAAAATATGAGAAAATCAATCCCTAATAGAAGATCAGTCGCCACAATAGCATCACTCATAACATCAAAATATGATGTTGGTCTAACAATAAAAAAATGTTAAGACTGTCTCATGGGATAGTTACTCAAAAATGTAATTTTACAGTAAGAGAAAATAACCATAGTGTTGAAGGTCGAATACCCGACTACGCTCACGAGAACAAAATGACAAATAAGTAAGTAAACCCTAAAAGATACAAGACTCACTCTATATATACCCCTTAAGGGGGTAAAGGTAAAGGGGACATTATATTACTACATTATACATACATACTTATACATTTACACCCTTGTATCGGTACTAACTTGGGCGTCAGATGCTCTCCTCCGGGGCAAACCCTCGAGCTCGGAGTTGTTTTGTAGGTCCACTCACGGAGCAAGCCTAGCCAGGCCTGAGCGACTACTACGTCATCCGAAGACCTGAGTTTACACCCGAAACACTTAGACAATCGTTGTTTTAATACCAAATATGCATATTTGATACACTCTAATTTCTTACCTGATAAAAATTGATATCAATCACGCGATTTATTTCATTCTAAATGTGTCCATGAAACCCGAATTCATTTACTCATTCAATATTATAAATACTCCTTGTTTTTAACCCTTGAAATTCATCAAGTGTCTTCTCATTTCATTCATTCAGTCTTCCTAATCACATCATTCGTTCATTTATTCTACTTATTTTACCAAACCTTCTACAAAATGAGCACTCGTACACTGTTCTTCGTCTTGTCTATCCTCGCCGTAGTCTCAGTCGCCACCGCCATTATTGTCGGAGACTACAACCCCATTAAGGACCTCCAGGACCCGCACATACAGAAGATTGCAAAGTTTGCGGTAGCGGAACACAATAAGCATACTGGAGCACGTTTAGTGTACCTTAGAATCATCAAAGGAGAGTCGCAGATCGGCGAAGGAACCAACTACCGCCTTTTGATCACCGCCATTAATGGTGGCCTTACACTCACCTATGTGGCCATTGTAGATGAAAATCTTTCGAAACAATCCCAAACTCTCGTCTCTTTCTACCCTGTGAATTGATTAAGAAATCAGGTTAATGTAATATGGTAACATATATGCTTTAAGCTATAATAAGTTTTCAATAAATTATTGTTCAACATCGCTTTATAGCTCTATCTATTTGTCTGTCTGTCTAAAGGCAACAAAACTCATTACATCTCTTCATTTAGTTTGCTTATACTCTCACCATTTTAAACCACTTGCAATGAAAAATAATAATAAAATCTCTCTTTTATCTCAATCACCTTACTAGTTTTATTACTCATTTAATTATTCATCATGTTTAGTAATAATATTTCATAATTTTTAAATTCCCTTACTTACACAATTAAAACACACGAAAGAAAATTATCAACATTATTTTTGTAAAAAAAAATTCTATTACTAGTTTCTATTATAATTAATTAACCACAACGATAGTATTAACAATTATGTCTTTTTAAGTTATTGTCACTCTATATAAATTACTTTTTGTGTTGGATTTAACAAACAACATATTAGTAATCAACTAATAACATATCAACTTGTTTTTTACAGTTAACTTTTCACGTCCGTAACCCTAGATGACCTAGTGGACCAACCCTTGGTCTCAGGGATGACTTTACAGACGATGGTCATGGATTTGGCACTCAACACGTTCCCCTTTTGTCTTAGCTATGTTTAAGATTGAAGAAAAGCTTTAAACTATGTTGGTATTGCTTTAAAACATGTGTTATGTGGCAGAGTATGAAATATGCACGTGACTATCTTTGGTATAAAAATTATTATCACGATGTTTTTATGAGTTGGTGTTGTTGATTGATTACCTCTCTTGCAGTCAACCTTGAAAGTTATTCCTGCTCTCCGGTCAACGAATTTTATTGCATGTATTATCAATTGCGAAACAATGCATCTTCATTGTGGTACCAACAGTTACTGGTTTATACGCCGTTAGTCAAAGAATTTATGACGAGTAAACCGTCACGAAAGCATTACAAACAAAAAACTTGTGATGGGTAAACTATCACAAAATAAGTCGTCACACATATGACTAATATTTGTTTCAGGAGTCAAGCTTTGATCAAACATGTGACAGTCAAGCCGTCACAAAAGTGAAATATTGTGACTGTTTGACCATCACATGTTTGACCAAATTAAAGCTTTCATTTTCAGTACTTTTGTCTGCGCGGCAAACCGTTAGAAGTCAGTCACAAGTTGTTTTGGTGACGGTCAATCCATCACAATTGGGATATTTGCGACCATGTATAGTGACCCAGGCGTCTGATGAATATGCCACACAGACTGTTTTTGCGACGGGAAACGCTGTTTTGGGATGGATTTTTCCGCCACTATCCGCAGTTTTTTTTTAGTGGCTCAATACATTTCATCACATATACCTGTCATAAAAAAAACCCTCATAAAAACAACAATTTGCTCCACGAAATGAAATTGCGAAAAATATTTCAGAAACCAGAGTCAACGAAATATAATATAGATACATGAAAATAAGTACGGAGTATATTTGAAAGTTTAATTTATGGCTAACTATGCATACATATATTTTAACCAATATATTACCCCCAACAATGAAGTTGGGGGGTTCGATTTTCACATGCGACCTTGTGTGCCGCTCATTTGAACCAATAAGAAAAGTTAATGCATCACTCCCTCCATTCCAATTTCAAGTCGATTAAATTATCAATAAAATAAAATTATATCCGAAATATAGAATTATCAAATAAAATTCAATAATGCGTAAAACTATTTCAAATAAGTTTTTTTTTTTTTTTTTTTGAATTTTAAGAATGTACTACCTCCGTTTCACAATAATAGTCCCATTTAGCTTTTCGAAAGTTAAAGTTTCACAACTTTGACCATATATAACATAATATCTACCCAATATTTTTATATGATAATAAGATATTTATATTTGTCATTAAATTATCTTTCATAATATTTTATTTTTAATGAAAAATATTTGCATATAAGCGATTAAAATCATGGTTGAAGAGGCGCGTTGGAGACCGCGTAAAGTCAAAGCGGGACTAACATTGTGGCACAGAGGAAGTATGAAACAGGAAAACTGCAACAAACGATATACTTTATTTATGAACTCATAAAGTTGTAATAATAGTTATGTACGCTAATATATATATACCTAATTTCTGAGTGCGTTTGAATAAAATTCGTGTGTGAAAGAATTATATGCTTATCAAAATACTATTACCCACTTTATATTTAAAATGAGTCTCATTTAACCAAAATATTAATACTGCTTATAACATTTTACATTTTTATAGTTTGTTCCCCATCTTAATGAACTAGACCCAGTTAGAAATAATTTAGTTTTCTTCCATATTAAGGTTCATTGTAAATAATATCGATTAAAAGGTGACCACTTTTAAACTTTTCAATTGTGGTCACCTTATAATAGATATTGGTCACAATGAACTTAAATGTAGTCACATTTATTCATTAGCAAACAAATTCACTTGCTTAGTGAAAAGTTTTTTTTTTTTTTTTTTTTTTTTTTTTTGCACTTTGCTATTTTAAACTATTTTTAGGTCAATAACATCTAATATAACAATGAATGAGATGGTAACAAAGAGTGTAACTTGTATTTACCAATCGCTCAAAATAAGTTACATCTTATGAATATAAGGTTGCCATATAATAAGGTCACCAATGTATCAAATTTAATAAAAGTTTATATTTTTATAACACAACATGCAGTGGCGGATCTTGAGAAACTTATTAAGGGGGGCCGGCTAAAACAACGAATATTTTTATATTTTTTTTAGTATGAGCCTAAAAACCAAAATCATATACTCTGTAATACCAAGTTATCAATATATTATGTATAATTCACTAAACTTTGCTAACTAATAAAACCTTAAAATATATTATGTGTAATTGATTTACTTTCATACTACAAATTTAAGTTGTATACTATAATCTCATGTCACTGTTATATTATAATGTGTTCATTACTTACAAGTTACAAAACTTATTACATCTTATACTTACAAAATTGTATTCCGTAGATAAACTCTATGATACGAATATACGATGTATACGACACTTTTATTATAATGAGGTTATATCATGAAAAATAAATTGAGTTGTAAAAACTAAGTTGAAGGACTAGCTTTTCAAAAAAAAAAAAAAGCGCCTAGGAGGCGGACTCGAAACCCCAACTAGCCATACGTAATGTAACAAACAAACTACTGGGCCACTGAGTATCTTCATACAATAACTGAGATCCTACAATATTTGAATGCTAGGGGGGCCAGGCCCCCTTTCGGATCAACTAAGATCCGCCTGCATCACTATATTAAGGTTAAACATACCAGCAAAATGTACATGTAAATTTATGACTATGTCATCGCAATCGACAAACTAAGTACATTATCTCGTAAGCAATCACAACTTTACCAAACATGAAATAGCAATGACAATAAGCTAATATGAGTTCACAACAAAATAAGACGTTAATTCTCACCAAAAAAAAAAGAAAAAAGAAAAAAGAAAGATGTTAATGTCATGCACCAAGTTAATTAATCCTAATATTAACTATCAATTGAACAAATATAGGACCAATTTAATTTTGTTTTTTCGTATAAAAAATGTAGAAAAAGAAAGAAGAAATAACCGAGAAGAAAATGAGGAAGAGAAAATAAAATGAAATAAATCAACCCTAGGTAAAATTGTGAAGAATGGACCAACGAAGTTGAAGATTTGAATTTTTATTGTGCACTGTAATTTTTTATTTTACTATTGTTGATCCATTTAATTTAATTGATTATTGGGTTTCAAATGCTACCTTTTATTTTATGTTGTCTACTCGTACCAATTTAGTAAATGATGTTGGTCTAACAATAAAAAAATGTTAAGACTGTCTCATGGGATAGTTACTCAAAAATGTAATTTTACAGTAAGAGAAAATAACCATAGTGTTGGTGGTCGAATACCCGACTACGCTCACGAGAACAAAATGACAAATAAGTATGTAAACCCTAAAAGATACAAGACTCACTCTATATATACCCCTTAAGGGGGTAAAGGTAAAGGGGACATTATCTCACTACATTATACATACATACTTATACATTTACACTCTTGTATCTGCATTTCAACTTGAGGCCGATGCTCTCCTCCTGGGCAAACCCTCGAGCTCGGAGTTGTTTTGTAGGTCCACTCACTGAGCAAGCCTAGCCGGCCTGAAACTACTACGTCATCCGAAGACCTGAAGTTTACACCAAACACTTAGACAATCGTTGTTTTAATACCAAATATGCATATTTGATACACTCTAATTTCTTACCTGATAAAAATTGATATCAATCACGCGATTTATTTCATTCTAAATGTGTCCATGAAACCCGAATTCATTTACTCATTCAATATTATAAATACTCCTTGTTATCAACCCTTGAAATTCATCAAGTATCTTCTCATTTCATTCATTCAGTCTTCCTAATCACATCATTCGTTCATTTATTCTACTTATTTTACCAAACCTTCTACAAAATGAGCACTCAGACATCGTTTCTTCGTCTTGTCTATCCTCGCCGTAGTCTCAGTCGCCACCGCCATTATTGTCGGAGACTACAACCCCATTAAGGACCTCCAGGACCCGCACATACAGAAGATTGCAAAGTTTGCGGTAGCGGAACACAATAAGCATACTGGAGCACGTTTAGTGTACCTTAGAATCATCAAAGGAGAGTCGCAGATCGGCGAAGGAACCAACTACCGCCTTTTGATCACCGCCATTAATGGTGGCCTTACTCTCACCTATGTGGCCATTGTAGATGAAAATCTTTCGAAACAATCCCAAACTCTCGTCTCTTTCTACCCTGTGAATTGATTAAGAAATCAGGTTAATGTAATATGGTAACATATATGCTTTAAGCTATAATAAGTTTTCAATAAATTATTGTTCAACATCGCTTTATAGCTCTATCTATTTGTCTGTCTGTCTAAAGGCAACAAAACTCATTACATCTCTTCATTTAGTTTGCTTATACTCTCACCATTTTAAACCACTTGTAATGAAAAATAATAATAAAATCTCTCTTTTATCTCAATCACCTTACTAGTTTTATTACTCATTTAATTATTCATCATGTTTAGTAATAATATTTCATAATTTTTAAATTCCCTTACTTACACAATTAAAACACACGAAAGAAAATTATCAACATTATTTTTGTAAAAAAAAAATTCTATTACTAGTTTCTATTATAATTAATTAACCACAACGATAGTATTAACAATTATGTCTTTTTAAGTTATTGTCACTCTATATAAATTACTTTTTGTGTTGGATTTAACAAACAACATATTAGTAATCAACTAATAACATATCAACTTGTTTTTTACAGTTAACTTTTCACGTCCGTAACCCTAGATGACCTAGTGGACCAACCCTTGGTCTCGGGGATGACTTTGCTGCACGATGGTCATGGATTTGGCACTCAACACGTTCCCTTTTGTCTTAGCTATGTTTAAGATTGAAAAAGCTTTAAACTATGTTGGTATTGCTTTAAAACATGTGTTATGTGGCAGAGTATGAAATATGCACGTGACTATCTTTGGTATAAAAATTATTATCACGATGTTTTTATGAGTTGGTGTTGTTGATTGATTACCTCTCTTGCAGTCAACCTTGAAAGTTATTCCTGCTCTCCGGTCAACGAATTTTATTGCATGTATTATCAATTGCGAAACAATGCATCTTCATTGTGGTACCAACAGTTACTGGTTTATACGCCGTTAGTCAAAGAATTTATGACGAGTAAACCGTCACGAAAGCATTACAAACAAAAAACTTGTGATGGGTAAACTATCACAAAATAAGTCGTCACACATATGACTAATATTTGTTTCAGGAGTCAAGCTTTGATCAAACATGTGACAGTCAAGCCGTCACAAAAGTGAAATATTGTGACTGTTTGACCATCACATGTTTGACCAAATTAAAGCTTTCATTTTCAGTACTTTTGTCTGCGCGGCAAACCGTTAGAAGTCAGTCACAAGTTGTTTTGGTGACGGTCAATCCATCACAATTGGGATATTTGCGACCATGTATAGTGACCCAGGCGTTTGATGAATATGCCGTCACAGAGACTGTTTTTGCGACGGGAAACGCTGTTTTGGGATGGATTTTTCCGCCACTATCCGCAGTTTTTTTTTAGTGGCTCAATACATTTCATCACATATACCTGTCATAAAAAAAACCCTCATAAAAACAACAATTTGCTCCACGAAATGAAATTGCGAAAAATATTTCAGAAACCAGAGTCAACGAAATATAATATAGATACATGAAAATAAGTACGGAGTATATTTGAAAGTTTAATTTATGGCTAACTATGCATACATATATTTTAACCAATATATTACCCCCAACAATGAAGTTGGGGGGTTCGATTTTCACATGCGACCTTGTGTGCCGCTCATTTGAACCAATAAGAAAAGTTAATGCATCACTCCCTCCATTCCAATTTCAAGTCGATTAAATTATCAATAAAATAAAATTATATCCGAAATATAGAATTATCAAATAAAATTCAATAATGCGTAAAACTATTTCAAATAAGTTTTTTTTTTTTTTTTTTTTTTTTTTTGAATTTTAAGAATGTACTACCTCCGTTTCACAATAATAGTCCCATTTAGCTTTTCGAAAGTTAAAGTTTCACAACTTTGACCATATATAACATAATATCTACCCAATATTTTTATATGATAATAAGATATTTATATTTGTCATTAAATTATCTTTCATAATATTTTATTTCCAATGAAAAATATTTGCATATAAGCGATTAAAATCATGGTTGAAGAGGCGCGTTGGAGACCGCGTAAAGTCAATGCGGGACTAACATCAGGTACAGAGGAAGTATGAAACAGGAAAACTGCAACAAACGATATACTTTATTTATGAACTCATAAAGTTGTAATAATAGTTATGTACGCTAATATATATATACCTAATTTCTGAGTGCGTTTGAATAAAATTCGTGTGTGAAAGAATTATATGCTTATCAAAATACTATTACCCACTTTATATTTAAAATGAGTCTCATTTAACCAAAATATTAATACTGCTTATAACATTTTACATTTTTATAGTTTGTTCCCCATCTTAATGAACTAGACCCAGTTAGAAATAATTTAGTTTTCTTCCATATTAAGGTTCATTGTAAATAATATCGATTAAAAGGTGACCACTTTTAAACTTTTCAATTGTGGTCACCTTATAATAGATATTGGTCACAATGAACTTAAATGTAGTCACATTTATTCATTAGCAAACAAATTCACTTGCTTAGTGAAAAGTTTTTTTTTTTTTTTTTTTTTTTTTTTTTTGCACTTTGCTATTTTAAACTATTTTTAGGTCAATAACATCTAATATAACAATGAATGAGATGGTAACAAAGAGTGTAACTTGTATTTACCAATCGCTCAAAATAAGTTACATCTTATGAATATAAGGTTGCCATATAATAAGGTCACCAATGTATCAAATTTAATAAAAGTTTATATTTTTATAACACAACATGCATCACTATATTAAGGTTAAACATACCAGCAAAATGTACATGTAAATTTATGACTATGTCATCGCAATCGACTAACTAAGTACATCATCTCGTAAGCAATCACAACTTTACCAAACATGCAATAGCAATGACAATAAGCTAATATGAGTTCACAACAAAATAAGACGTGAATTCTCACCAAAAAAAAAAAAAAAAAAAAAAAGAAAAAAGAAAGATGTTAATGTCATGCACCAAGTTAATTAATCCTAATATTAACTATCAATTGAACAAATATAGGACCAATTTAATTTTGTTTTTTCGTATAAAAAATTTAGAAAAAGAAAGAAGAAATAACCGAGAAGAAAATGAGGAAGAGAAAATAAAATGAAATAAATCAACCCTAGGTAAAATTGTGAAGAATGGACCAACGAAGTTGAAGATTTGAATTTTTATTGTGCATTGTAATTTTTTATTTTACTATTGTTGATCCATTTAATTTAATTGATTATTGGGTTTCAAATGCTACCTTTTATTTTATGTTGTCTACTCGTACCAATTTAGTAAATGATGTTGGTCTAACAATAAAAAAATGTTAAGACTGTCTCGTGGGATAGTTACTCAAAAATGTAATTTTACAGTAAGAGAAAATAACCATAGTGTTGGGGGTCGAATACCCGACTACGCTCACGAGAACAAAATGACAAATAAGTAAGTAAATCCTAAAAGATACAAGACTCACTCTATATATACCCCTTAAGGGGTAAAGGTAAAGGGGATATTATCTCACTACATTATACATACATACTTATACATTTACACCCTTGTATCGGTACTAACTTGGGCGTCAGATGCTCTCCTCCGGAGCAAACCCTCGAGCTCGGAGTTGTTTTGTAGGTCCACTCACGGAGCAAGCCTAGCCGGCCTAGACGACTACTACGTCATCCGAAGACCCGAGTTTACACCCGAAACACTTAGACAATCGTTGTTTTAATACCAAATATGCATATTTGATACACTCTAATTTCTTACCTGATAAAAATTGATATCAATCACGCGATTTATTTCATTCTAAATGTGTCCATGAAACCCGAATTCATTTACTCATTCAATATTATAAATACTCCTTGTTATCAACCCTTGAAATTCATCAAGTGTCTTCTCATTTCATTCATTCAGTCTTCCTAATCACATCATTCGTTCATTTATTCTACTTATTTTACCAAACCTTCTACAAAATGAGCACTCGTACACTGTTCTTCGTCTTGTCTATCCTCACCGTAGTCTCAGTCGCCACCGCCATTATTGTCGAAGGCTACAAACCCATTAAGGACCTCCAGGACCCGCACATACAGGAGATTGCAAAGTTTGCGGTAGCGGAACACAATAAGCATACTGGAGCACGTTTAGTGTACCTTAGAATCATCAAAGGAGAGTCGCAGATCGGCGAAGGAACCAACTACCGCCTTTTGATCACCGCCATTAATGGTGGCCTTACTCTCACCTATGTGGCCATTGTAGATGAAAATCTTTCGAAACAATCCCAAACTCGCCTCTTTCTACCCTGTGAACTAATTAAGAAATCAGGTTAATGTAATATGGTAACATATATGCTTTAAGCTATAATAAGTTTTCAATAAATTATTGTTCAACATCGCTTTATAGCTCTATCTATTTGTCTGTCTGTCTAAAGGCAACAAAACTCATTACATCTCTTCATTTAGTTTGCTTATACTCTCACCATTTTAAACCACTTGTAATGAAAAATAATAATAAAATCTCTCTTTTATCTCAATCACCTTACTAGTTTTATTACTCATTTAATTATTCATCATGTTTAGTAATAATATTTCATAATTTTTAAATTCCCTTACTTACACAATTAAAACACACGAAAGAAAATTATCAACATTATTTTTGGAAAAAAAAAATTCTATTACTAGTTTCTATTATAATTAATTAACCACAACGATAGTATTAACAATTATGTCTTTTTACATTATTGTCACTCTATATAAATTACTTTTTGTGTTGGATTTAACAAACAACATATTAGTAATCAACTAATAACATATCAACTTGTTTTTTACAGTTAACTTTTCAACTACTTCTTCAATGTCACCTAACGTTTTAGTTTTTAAGCTGACTTTTTAGCTTTCCGCAAGCTTTTTTATTTGTTTTCCCAAACGGAAGCTAATGATATTCTAGGTTACCATTTTTGTGTGAACAAGTCATTTTGTTACCTATGTCATCATTAACATCAAGTTGAGATTTTGTAATTTTCTTAGTAAAGTTAAATGGTCAATTATGTTTGATTTTATATAATGTAAGAAATTACCGCAAATTCTACACATTGATGAATAGTCATGATTTTCTTTTAGATGTAAGACCATCCCCACGCAAGATGAATAGAAAGGTCGTCAATTACAAATTGTGTCAAGTAATCTTGTTTTAATTTTACATTAGGGTGACTTAGTTTGTTAAGATGGTGAAATTGAGTCACAGATTGACCTCGTTTTGATTTTTTTTAGTCAATTATCGACCTAATAGGTTGAGGTTTTGGATTGGCTCAATTATTATTTTGGTATAATTTAAATTAAAAATAAATGAGAGAGTAGGTGGTAAAAAAAAAAGTTGGTAATGATTCAGTTGATGAGCAGAGGCGGATCTAGAAATGTTGAGTTGGGGGTGCATAAAAAAGAAAATTCCATATAAAAAAAAAAAATTAAAATTTTATAAAGAGTATTAGTGTACTCTTGAACATTGTTATATTTAGTAATATGATGATTTTTATAATTTGTTATTCATGGTATCAATTTTCTTCTAACCTATGGTGAAAGATTTTTTTTAAAAAAAATTTAACATTAAATATAATAATATTTTATTTGAAAAGATAAATTAAAATGAGAAAACTATTAAAATGTGGTAAAAAAATGAGTGAAAAAACACATGTGAAGAAGAAGTTTGAACCCCCGACCAATTGTTCACTAAGCCCAAGACCTTATCACCCAAAAAAAAACCATTAGGCCACATCATATTTTTGTTCCTAAGTTACAGCAATTAACATATGAGGTGAACTTCTTTTTTATTTTTGTGTATTGCTTGTTAGAGTTTTATCTTTACGAAAGTTGGAGTAATATAATTATTTTATCAATTTTTTCTATTAACTAGTTGTTGGACTGTGCGCTAGCGCGCACAGTCCCCCAATGCGGGTTAATTGTTGGTAGAAGGAGTTTAGGTGACATGAATGCGTTCGTTGAATTAAACTTTGAGAAACTATTAGGTATACAATTCAAATTGTTATTACAATGCGCTTTCGAAGTTGTAATCATAAGAAAACATTTGAAGAATTGTTTAGATGATTCTATATAACACATCACCAGATGCCGACAGTTCCATATAACACACAACAACACCAAATTTTTTTTATTGATTTAAGTTGCTTCGATGATGAATGTCGAATTTAAGATGACAATGCCCTATTAATTTCCTTTTCTCCTTAAAAATGAATTATGTTTTGTGTATAAGCATTGTTCAATAGTGGTTTATGTGCATCTAAACAGAACGACTGGTGAGTTATTATGCAATCTTCCTAAGTATCTTGTTTTCCCTCATCGACATTCTATTTCTCTTGTTTTGACTCGTAATATTACGATTATTTTATTCTTGCTACTCTTTTTCGTCCCCTTATGCTTAAACTTATGATTGAAGGTCCATGATTGGATGGTGAGATTCGAATGTGTGATCTTTAGTAGATCACTAGATTGTGTTGATGAATTAATAAATTAGTTAAAAAACAAACCAAACAACAAACTAAATTTGGGTAGCCTCATTATTTTCCTAATATCCAACTGCCTCTTCCTCTCTCTCTTCCTAATAACCCGCCGCCTCTTCTCCCAACGTCCGAACCTGGGGTGTCTATCCCATAAAGTAGATTGTGTTGATGAATTAATAAATTAGTTTAAAAAACAACCAAACAACAAACTAAATTTGGGTAACCTCATTATTTTCTTAATATCCCACTGCCTCTTCCTCTCTCTCTTTCTAATAACCCGCCGCCTCTTCTCCCAACGTCCGAACCCGGGGTGTCTATCCAATAAAGTAGATTGTGTTGATGAATTAATAAATTAGTTAAAAAAAACAACCAAACAACAAACTAAATTTGGGTAACCTCATTATTTTCCTAATATCCCACTGCCTCTTCCTCTCTCTTCCTAATAACCCGCCGCCTCTTCTCCCAACGTCCGAACCTGGGGTGTCTATCTCATAAAGTAGATTGTGCTGATGAATTAATAAATTAGTTAAAAAAAATTAACATAAATGAGATTTAAAAAAAAAATGAAATTTTCAAATAAATCTAATATGAAAATTAATATGCATAGAAAACATAATTGCAACTCGTTTGGTGTAAGAATTAAGATACGTAAAATAGTTAAATTTGACGATTTTCAATCATGTACACTAATAACACCATAGTGTCTGATACAGGTAAAGAATGGAATTTTTTTTTCATAAAAATATATGAGACTATAATTCGTATAGAAAACTACAAAAATGTACCATACGAAGTAGTATGTAAAATCGTATGAATCGTCTATTATGGCATACAAAATTTTACCGCATGCAAGTGCTCAAAAAAAAAAAAAAAAAAAAAAAGAAAAAGAAAAAAAGAAAAAAAAAAGAAGCAATCAAATAAATGATGCTTATTACAACATAATGCCCAAATCAAATGTGATTGATATGGATTTATAATTACACTGGGTACAACATCGGTAGATAAAACCTGACATCAATACAATCAAATGGGTTGAAGCATTCAAATTTCGTCGACTGAAAAAATTGTCGCAATGCTCCAAATGCACGTAAATATCAACGGCTACAAACTGGCCTTTAACCAGGATTATCTGACTTGCATAAGAGCTTACCTGTTACGAAAGCACATATTCATCAACGTAAGTTCATCAATGGCATTTCACTACAAATACATCTTAAGTTTACTTATCCAAATTTCTAAATGGAACTTTATTCCATTTGTATATGCAACTACATATGTGGTTCTCTCAACAATCAAACTTACGCCCTCACTCAAAACTCAAAAGACTTAGTTTTGCTAATTGTCACTCATATTTTGGTCCACAAATTTATCATAAAAACATTCTAATTTGTAGTAATTGTGGATGTAAATTTTCTACGCCTTGTACGATGTCGATAGTGATGTTTAAAGATGGTAACCTTTTTTTACAATAGTTTTGACGGTCGCAAATGCACAGCACCAATAGATTTTTCGAAAAATAATCAAATTGGTGCGCGCCTATTCAAACCTAATTTTAAATACCTATGTAAAATCCAAACCTTAAAATGGAAGGAGTCATTATCTTTGAGTTGAATGTTGCCGCTGCAACCCCTGGAAATCAGTCCGGTACCTGAGTAAAATGTTTGTCGACATCTTTTAACGTTGGCTTGAACTGCTATGCAAAAATCGATGTTGCTTCAACGCTGCTTCTCTGAAATGCATTAAAACGGTCTGAGTGAGGGTCATAAAAAATCAGAAAATCACGACTAATCACTTACTCAGTGACTCTATTTGAGTGAATTGTTTAAAGTATAGTTTGGAGCATAAAAATCAATGATTGTAAAAGAAATTGAACCCAGCTACATGATTTTGGATTATTTGATCAATTTGTCTCTAAGATCACCAAAACCACCACGTTTCACTCATTTAAGATATAGTGCGGCTAATCCCATGGACTACTAAGTTGGTCATATTTCCAATCAAAGATGAGGTAAAGCCGAGATTTAATGAACTACGGAGGACATTATAAAAATCGTTAACCATTTCCTACTCATTCACTGGGTGACGGTTGCCATACCTAACTGTTGACAGAGTCGTGACAGCCTCGCACATGTACAAAATGAGTCCACATGTTAAACTGTACGAAATCATCCATGGATGCACCGATGCCCGCCTCTTTCTTGTAAAAAAATTACCCACCAAGAGTATTTTTTTTTCCGTTATTTGGTGTTAAATTGAAACATAATTTGGAACTGTAATATATACTCCACGGAACATGTTCTTTGTGTTTTATATAGGACCGTAAGTAAATATGCAAAACGAATATCGTAACTTCACTAACTTGTATAGGCTCTCCTTGGGAAGCTTCACCGTAATAAAGCACGGGTAATAAACTACGGAGTACGTAATAATAATGTTCCTTAGATATGTCATCTGCAGAAAAACGACGATTAAGTGATCCTAGTAATCGGAAGAAAACAATTGACCATTAAATATATATTAATTGCAAAGTCTAACTTAAATATTTTTTGTTTTCATAAAAATAAAATTATTTCTTACTCTTCGAATAAAGTATTATTATTATTATTATTATTATTATTATTGGTGGAAAAAAAACAGCAAAAGGTGAGATTTTTATGTGGTTTATCAACATGCAATCATGAAACAATTGTATATATATCAACACACCAAATAATTGTTTTCATCAAAATAAAAACAACACATTATTGCATAGCTATATAACATACAAAATAATCCCCAATTGCAGGAAATTCAATACGGAGTACAGAACAACAAAAGATTAGATTTATAAAGTGGGTTATCAACAAGGAATCAAAACCCCAATTTGGACAAGCATAAACAAAGAACAATAATTAATAAAAAAAATTGAATTTAATTACAAAAAGATGATCTATTGAAGAAGAACTTGATAATGACGATGATGATGATGAATAACATGCACCAAAGTGTGGTGAAGAAATAGTTGACATTTTTATGTCACTGTAATACACAAATACTCTATAAAATCTTCAAATGTAAAAGAATTTTGAGAACAAAATTGAACTGATTGTAATTTGGAAGACTTGTGAGTTGTTAAAAGAAGGGGATTAATGAGCATTGTCCAAGTACCAAAATCTTTAGAAATTTGTACAGAGTATCTGATAAAACAGGTAAAGGAAACTAAAATGAAGAAAACAAATCCTAAGACATTAATTGAAGCAGAATACTTACGTCTTCGGTTTTTTGAGATTATATCGTTTTTCAGCAGGAACTTGGACTCCAGTCGTTTTACGTCCCCCCGTCCTCGGCCCTCCTCCAGCGATCTCACTTTCCTGTCACCATGCTCACTTGTAGGTTGAGAAGTAATGTGAGCGTGAATGCACTTCCTGCCCTTCACGGCAAGTAATTCAGGTTATTCTGCTCATTTTCTCGTTCTTCCACAAAAAGCCGTTCTCTTTCGCAAAGATCTTTTTCCTTCTCCTCAAACTGTTTCTGCAATTCGCCCCTAGAGAGCCCTTCTTTGCTGCTCGAAATCGTCAATCATTTTCCTTGGCTGCTCTCTTTCTGCCACCAGTGACTTCTCCTGTTTCATGTATGCTGCGAATAACTCCTTGTCCAACTTCAGCGCTTCAGTTTCCGCTTCTGAGAAGACGCACTTTCACACCTACCATGACACCTCCAATCTCACTTCCAACGGCAGCCCTATTCACCGTCTCATTGAGCAACATTCCGTCGACTTCTGACTTTGGTCCGCCCTCATCTCCCCTCACTCTGACTGTCTCTTGTCTCATGTTGTCTGCGTCCACCGCTAAGATCAAGCTGATTTCTTCTACATCCTCTTCTTCACCACCATCTCCTTATTCCTCCTCGACAAACCCCTTTGCAAGTCTCTCTAATATCCACAAATCACAAAGAGTACACATTAAATGAAAGTACACAGTAAATAATTCCACCCATAAACTTCAAAACGAAACCAAACCCTAATCAAAGAGCATTTGCCACAACAACAACATTCATTACTGGAGAAACTCCAAAATCAGTTTTAAAAAAAAAAAACAAAATCAAAAGCCAAAAACCCAAAACTCAAAACGAAATCAAATACCCACCTCTAAACTTTCTTGGACATCCCTTTGCAAATTCTTCATCCTCCTTGACTTGAAGACCATGACCTCCATAAACATCAAATACATGAAACAAAGGGAATTAAGTGAAAAAGCAGAATTAAAAAACACGAAAGAGGGAAATATTAACATCAAAATATGAGAAAATCAATCCCTAATAGAAGATCAGTCGCCACAATAGCATCACTCATAACCCAAAAAAAACTCCAAAATCAGGTAAAAAAAACAGAAACGAATCCAAAAACAAAATCGAATAAAAAGTAAGGAGTGAAGAAAAACCTGAGCAAATGAAATTAATTTGTGGGAATGTAAAGTTGTATATAATGGAAGAACTGTTTTGAGAACATCGAGAGCTTCTTCTTCACCGAATTTCGCTAGGGTTTGCTTCGCCGCCGCGTGCAATTGCGTTGGTTTGGGATCTTAATTTTGAAAACAAATATCAAATAACATTTCTCAATTAATTGTAATCAAAATAATCATGAAGAGAACCTTAGAAATTGTAATATAGATAACATTCCTCAATTAAATTTATGTAATTGATACTTTAAATATTATAACCCTAATCAAAATAAAGCTATATAAATTCACATTTATAATCAAACATCTCCTTTAAAAGGAAACACAAACCTGTATTTTCAGATTTTAATCTTCCCAATAAAATAGCTGTGAATAAAAAAAAAATCATCAGAAATAAAAAGTTTGATCTAAGAAAACGAAAGAGGAGAACTTGGCAAATAGATATGGAGAAGTGATGTGGTGAGGCAAGAGACGCAGAGTGATGACTTAATAGGAATACATTCTACAATGCAACAACCACATAGCTCATGTGTCAAGCTGTGGTTAAAAGTTGAAGTTTTTAGGTGGGCCCCTCCATTATCTCTAAAACTCTCCTATCTTCCCAATTTCTCAAATTATAATGTGCTGAATTTAAACTGTAATATATGAATGGCACAATTTACACCGTTAATACTAATTTTTATTTTTTTAGAAAAATAAATAAAATTTATACCCGAAAATATTTAAACAGAGCATATGAAGAAAAAGTAAACCATTAATGTCAGACAAAAAAACCTATTGAAAAATCGTAACATTGTTGTTTAAAATTACGTGGCCTAATTTTATATTGAAAAATAATGTATTTTTAGAATCAATGAAATGAACTCATATTCCTAAAATTTAAAATAAATTTTCTGGAAAAAAAAAAATCGTTATTTGATGGAGAAAAAAATACAAAAAATATAGACTAATTAATTTGGGCGAAAAATAGAATAAAATAATGGTGAAAAAACGAATTACAAGCAAACCGGTTCAATCATCGATGGTGCGCCACAAATCACCGCCGAGATGCGGATTGCGCTGTCAGTGTCAGGAGCTCCGGAGAAGAGTCGTGTGTTTCGGCTTTGTTCGGAGAGAATGCAGAGGAGTTGTTTGCGTGGGAATTGATTGATGATTGATGACGAAGGGGTTAGTAGATAGGGTTTTCAAACAACATAATTATTCTTTTAAGGGTTAAGTTGGGTTGAGCTTTTATTAAATACTCCGTATCCGGGTGAAAATAATTCCCTTTTATAACTTTTTTTTTTTATAACATAATCCATTTTAAGTCACTTATGTTTCAAAATCATTACTCACGTCGAACTATACTACTTAAAAAATACAATATTCACACCCGATTTTTCAAGAGGTGTCTATATATTTTACGCATTGATGGTTGAAACTTAAAAGATACGCACCCTAAAATGTCTTTGGTTGCCCTTGCCCTCTTTAAGTTAAAAAAAAAAAAAAAAAAAACCCTCGACATTGGGGATTATTTTTAAGTAAAAATGTCTTAAAAGGGGTTATGTTATAGAAAAACATATAAAATGTTATTTTGAAAAACAAATGTTATAAAATGGGTTATATTTAACAGTAATTCTTCTGTAAGGCTGAACTTACACTAAGTTAATGTGAGATCAATGTACAAATTGCAGTTAAAGGGGTACAAAAACATGAAACAAATCTACTAAAGTCACTAATAGAGGTATTAAAAAGATTTAGTAACAATTAATCATAATTATCACTTAAATAGTACAAAAGCTATATAATCGGGTACAAATGAGGCGGACTTACAATTAGAAACGTATAAATAATGAAATCGCACGGGTGTGTTGCTTATAAAAGCTATATAATCGGGTTTGACAATTATAATTTGCGATGCATGTATTAAATAAAACGTAGTTTATAAAGAAGTCTTTGAAAAATTATACTCTCTCCAACATTTTCATTTAGCCTCATTGACCCACTTTTTGTGATGAGAAAAGTGGGCCCATGAGGCTAAATAGAAAAACATGGAGGGAGTAGTATCGTTATCATCTTATTGTTGTATTATTTCCCTTTATTTTAACTTTTCGGTAATGTTTTGAATTTTTCAATTACTTATCGTTGTTTGTCATATAATTTTATAACTAGTGGTGTGACCCGTGGATATCCACGGGCCTTTTCGGTGTTCATTTTGTATTCTTCACGTTTTTGATCAATTGTGTTACTATTATTGTTTCGTATTTTGTTGTTGGTAGTCGATAGTTGCTATTGTGTCCTTTTTTTTGGGGGGGTTGTTCGCCGTTTTTATCCATTTTTGAATGTTACGAAATTGTAATGGAGGTGGATGGAGACATTGTAGTCGTTTATAGTGATTTCATCCGTTTTTGCCAAGTATGGGAGTCAGGTCGATCGTTAGATTAGTGAGTTGTGTTTTTATTCTGGTAGTCTTGGCTCAGAGTATTTTTTTTTGGTTTTTGTGGTTGGTTATAGTTGTTATGTGCTTTGCGGTTATGGAATTAAAAAAGTACGTAAGATCACACTCGAATGGTACGAAAATCACGGGAGTAGCCAAATTCAGTCAAATATCGCAGCCGATTACAAGGTTTCGTCAACTATATCTCATTCACATAATTAATTTTCCTACATTTTGAACCTACTACCTAATAGCAACACATCCTCGGAAAATAACTTTAATTTTTGGGAACAACAGGGGCTTTTTCATTCGGCTTCTTCAGTGCTTTTAAAATTTGAACTTTAGAGTGACGTCGTATAATGTTCATGGGCGTAAGCGTTTACTTGAGATTTGCCCTGGAGTCAAATGGCACAAGCGATACTGGCTTGGTCGTCTAGTAAGTTCATCAAAATATACCTGTACAGTTAATGGTGTTTGTACGTTAATTTTGTCTCTCGATGTATCCTCAAAAGGCAGACAACTTAGAAATTAGGTATTTTGTAGACACTCATCAGCCCAAATTCGAGTAAATTATGTACATAAATTACCAAAGTCCTTTCATTAAACCCGTTTGTAAAATCAAGGTGTACAAGAGTATGGAATTCATCACTGGATTATTACTAAACATAAATGTCAACCCGATTATGAAGCGGTCGTCCAATGGACAATTATGGAGAGAAACTCCTTGGCGCTTCCACCCAATCAAGACCATCACACGCCCTTTTCGAGCATTAGAGTTCGCCCGGCGATTGCATATTCAAAATTAAAGGAATCGACGCAGATGTAGTGGTCGATTACGCTACGAGTGCGTAGGTGCAATGATAAACAAAAAGAAAAAGCGATCATTTCAATTCTAGAATTGTGAAGTATTATCAAGTGTCTTGGGTTTATTTTGGAAAAAGAGGCAATGTAAAACTTGTTCGATCTGACTTTTTCATGTTCATATCATTCACTTTTTACGCTTTTTGATTTGTCATTTGTAAAATATCACCACCGCCAAATTCAAGATTACGATAATTTCAAAGCACCGTAAAGTTGCGCACAATATGTCCGACTAAAAGTTGATCAAATACACCGCTCGTAAAGTAGAGATAAAAGCGGTCACCATTGACCTCGGATAACCTTTCTCTCAAGTCATTTGTAGCTTCGGGCACTTGTAAGGATAACCTGGCAAGCACCTAAAGGTAATTTTAAGAGGCGCGAGCGAATAAAAGAGGATAAAAATGAACAGCTCCTCTATTTACGTGGTTCACATCGGTGGCTAGAGCAACAACAATTAGAAACACTAAACGTAAAGTAAGTAGGTGAAACATCCAGATTCTTGTATCCTGTATCCTTTGAATAAGGCGTATATTTATAAATTATACATTAAGGGTTCCTAAAATCCAGGGCAACATTCGAAGAAGAATTTGCTTACACAAGGAGAAGAACGGACTGATCTTAACGGTGACTTGTGGATGAGAATCAAGTTATTTTGCGATCATCTTGTAATATTGCAGATCCGAGGCGTGGGAAGAAAGAAGAATCAAGCAGGCATAGCAATTTAAGTTATCTACCAAAGCTACATGAATTTGAGAATGGAATGAAGGCACAACACACGTGCACCCACAACAGCCACACGACCACCACCACCACCACCAACACCAACAAATATTAAAAAGCCGGACATGATATTTAGAGTTGGTTGAGGAATAAAACTAAAAGCAGTGAAACCATTTTTCGACCAAAATCGAGCTTCAAACCAAATGTAAAATAACATCGACATCAACGCTCAACATCGTAATGCGAGTGCGGACTTGGCGGCATTGGATGTTTAACGACACCAAAGAATAACACGGATGGGCAAGAAGCAGCCCACATTGCTTGTACAAATGACAACAACAACGTCTGAAGGCGATCATTTATTTACGGAGGTAGCTCGAAATGAGCATTTCACGCTATATTTTCGTGTCAAGAAAAGGGGCAAACAGCCTGAAATTGAAGATTGGAGGACAATGGTGACAAAATTTGTTTAGTTTTAGTTTTCAAAGTTTTCTATTATCTGTAAAGTTTATACAAACACAACAAAGAAAGAAAACCCGAAAATTGGTGAATGATGCTCAACGTTGGAGAATGTTGACTATATTGTCTTGCATCCGACTTAATGAAAAGCGTGCTTGATCACTTTTTGAACTTTCTTGTTTGGGGAATGTTTGCGACCATGTGAAAGGCGACTTAGTTTCAAAGAATGGTACAAATATTGCGTCCAAAGAACAGCTGCTCTTTTCATTTTCGGTAGCGTTCTTTTTGTAGTGGAGTAGTACGCCCAGACCGTGGATCGTAATAAAGTGAAGATAGTGCATAGCGGGAGCGTGATGGAGTACCAAAGTAGACATTCGGACCTGCAACATGATATGAGTTGTGTCAAATGTAGTAGTTGTGGAACCCATTAAAATAATCAAGATCTGATCGGTAGTCAAAGATTGAGAGTTTTGTCGTTGATTACATTTCAATGGGGCCTCCAAAGACTAAATCTCTGTGAAGATGCCTGGTTCAAGATAGAATGTGTAACCAAAAACTGTAAGCCAATTTGGTGGAGTATAATTTGATTCCTATATTAGTGTTTAGTGGTCTTACGTTCTGACCGCCCATGTGTAATGTTCAGTAATAAAAGGGTCTACATCGCCGGTCCTCACCGTTGGCTTCAAAGCGGCTCACATTTACAATGCGCTACTTCATGGAATCAAAAACGTAACAACCGAAAAATACCTTCATCCTCATCATTATCTTTGTCACGGTGACCCTCGACGTTAAACATTCTCCACCATCAAAGACAAATGTCGCAAGCGCAGATGGGAAGACTGTTCACATATTTTGCATTTCTTGTCACGAGTAATTGTTGTAATGGGTTTTCCAATATTATGATGGGAACGACCTAAAATGGTCCTTGATTTAAATTGGAGTAAAATATCTATCAAAGTACCTTTATTAGGGTTCGACTTTTCTTTTTTTTTTTTTAGTCTTACTCAAAGTCGTACTTGCATATGGGGCGACAGTAAATCAGGCTTGAGGACGGAATCACAACAAGACATAGTCAGTATGTAATGGTTTTTGAAACATTACCGCTTGTCTTGTGTAGTGGCCTTTGTTTTTCCAAGATTTCTCTTACGAAGTTTTCAAACTATCTGCGGAGAAGGCAAGTGTGGTATTTTGGGGCCATTTAATTTGAAGCACATGGGGTCGACAACAAATATTAAATTAAGGTGTGGAAAACCAAATTCAATGATCCAAACGACTTACCGTGTTCTTGTGCTACATATTTTTTCCCACGATCACTCTTCTTGGTGCTCAAACTACTGTCAAGTAAGGCGTAAGTGTCAACAAACAACATTTAAGTGTTGGTCTGACTGCTTTTGTCGTGCACTTTAGAGTCTCATGCAATGGACATGGTGTTAACAACGAATATTAAATAGGGAACCACGTAAGGTAAAATAAGCTAACTTAAATACTCCTTGAAACTATTCTGAAACCACTTTCACTTAACATTTGGAAAATATAAAGAATAAAGACAGATAAAAGGCATCAAACATCTAGCTAAGTAATGAAAACAAAATAAATTAAAACATTTGAAACATGTGAGACACCCTATGGAGTCGAAAGGCATACATAGGACACCCACTGATGATGCAAGCCCGGGATCAGGGAACCCATTTTCGAAAAACCTAACCGCTTACCATGTTCTTCAGCTACATATTTTCTTTTCCCACGCTCCCTCTTTGGGCCGCTCGGACTACCTGTCAAGTAAGGCATACGTGCAAAAAAAAAAAAAAAAAAAAAAAAAAAAAAACCTGTGAGGGGGAGTCAAATTCGGGGGTAGATAACGACGGTATTACCTTCGGTGGCAGTTTCGACGACGGGAGCTGATGTCGCGCATTCCGCCCGTGCTTTACTCGAGCTACTTGTTTGACCTACTGACATATGCTAATTAGACAACTCATAGGGCATGCTTGTGTATTTTCACACTTCTACACAAATTGAACGTGCAATCTTTTGTCTTTTCTTGGATGAAGTTCCACAAATTTGCAGTTAAATCTTTGACAGCCCCAAATTTCTCAGGGAAAATAGCTCCAATTAATCTGTGCAACTTAGCAGAAACTTAGTTTCATATGGAATTAAATGCCCAATTTTTGTTCCGTTGATGTATAGGATGATCTTTATTGTGTTAACGTTGCCATGGATATAATTTATACGTCAATGTAACTTAGCGTGCAGCGTTCACTAAGGACAGAAGCAGGGAAACAATGTAACCCACAACAAAAGAAACTACAATAGCAAGAATTATGAACGCGAAGCCAGAATCTAATATGTTGCAAAGACCGACAAAATGTACGCAGCAGCACCAACACAACAATACTCTATAAAATTCAAAGAAACAACTCACACACAAACTAACGACATCGAACAACACATGGCAAATAAAATACCGGGAAAAGTAGGGTTAACCCTTACCTAGAAGCGAAATCAAAAGCAGATTATAACCGACAAGTTACTCTAATTTACGTAGTTTTAGTGTAATAAATAAATCAAGTAAATAACAAAAATAATACTCAGTGAGGCATGCCAGCAGCCTTCAAATAACACAACTCGAGGGCAATACCAATTTTAAACCAATCACAATTTAGATTATTTGCACCACTTTAAATAAATTATGTTGTATGATTCAATGATCAAATTTCGTAATTATTTTGCACCACTTATGCAGGGCTACATTTGGTTAGGTGTTCCACATCAACACTACATGCCATTTAGGATACTTCGTTTCCAATAAGAAGAATTTCTTCACAAACAAAGAATGTCCAACACGCACCTGTCAAACAATTCGCAGATTCTGTAAAGAGCATTTTGATATAAGCTACGATTCAAGATAAGCTTGGCTTGAGATGCATTTGGTTTAATAAGCTGGTCTTTATCAACATCTTTAACCATAATTTCATGGACCTGCATGTGGGAAAATGTGCAATCATATGACAAATACACTTTACTCCAGTTGTTATTCCTATTTCCTTTCACAATTTGAGTAGGATATCATGATATATATCTCATAAAATGGTGACTTAGTAAAGGTCAGAAAGCAATTGCTCAACCATGAGCACTTGAAAAGCAAAGAGTAGAAAAAGCTGCGTAATTAGTGCACTCGGATGTCTACAAAGCAGGGCTAATCGCACTTTCATTATCAAGATCCTACGAGTCTGACTTTTTGTGCCATTTTCATACCTTTGATTACGTGGAATTTTTCTATTTGATACCACAAGGAGGTAACTCCAAAAACTCTCCATTAGTGTTAATTAGAGTTATAGGTTGTAACTTACCTTTTGCAATATTAGAGTACACATCTGCCGGATTATCCCCTGCAACAAAATTCACATACTTTGCACCCTACTGAACAAAAATAGTATCAAGATTTGTGAATGTCAAACCGTAAATTAAGCTTCGAGAAGGTAAAACGAAACCCAAAAACATTGATTTTTAGTTTGCCTATTTACCAACTCTAAAACTCCATACCATATCGCATAAGTGACAATAATCTTGTCAAAAAGGAGCACTAAATAACTACGAGTAATTCGGTACGCTGTCAAATTACGAAAAAAAAAATTAATAAAATAAAATAATTGTGTCTTTTTTTTTACTTTTAATGGAGCAGAAAACAAAATATATATAGTAAATGAAAACACATTGGAATGTATTTTGGAATCAAAGTCACCAATTACAATTCATCCTGAAATTATACTTGATCTACCAGTGAACTAACAATGAACATTCTCCCTCCAAAAAAGAAAATGAACATTCCGAATTTCCGATAATATACCTAAGTTATATCTTACTAAGAGCTCTTAAAATAAAGGTAGGAAAGCTAAAAAAAAAAAAAAACAACTGAAAATGCTCAACACAATCAAGATAGTACCTACAACATTGTGTAATTGGTATACAGCTTAGCTGTCGTCTTAACGACTACCTTTGCAGCATCTTGGTTGACAATTCGAGCTAAAGCTTCGATAGGGACCTAAACAGTTGAAAAGCACAAATCATATTATAAGAAAATAATTTATTTACCATAAGTGAAGATTCAAAATGACAAAAGTCGGGGAATTTACAGACCGAATCTCACTACCAAGGGTTAGGGAAAGTTCATCAACTTTTTCAGCAAATAAACTTGTTCATTAGGTTCAATCGCCAAATCGACTTGTTATAAAATAAATAAATATATGTTAAAAAGATGTAAAGACAACAAAATGCATATTTACAATAGTTCAAAATATTGTTGCTCATTGATAAGCATAATCACCGAATGACAAACAAATGCATATTTACAATTAAGGAATACTGAGTAACTATTAAAATTATCGACGAAAATAAAATTACCATCAACACAACCTCTATACGAAAAATTTAATGTCGAGTAGTAAAGAAACAATTCCAATGAAGTCGAATAATCACAAAAAATTAACTTAAAAGTTAGGAGTATTAAAGCGTCTAAATCGCAATCGAAAACAAAACCATCGTCGAGAAACGACATCGATTAAAAGATTAATTTCATACGGGGAGAGATCAATTTCAGGGCGATAAACGACGATTAACATACCGTGAAGAGACACTCATATTGATTCAAACGACGATTAAATGGTTTCAATGTTTGCATATTATTGTTGACGTCGGTGTCTCAAGACCTTCAATTACGGAGTATAACCCAAAAAGATGAAGAATTGAATAAAATTGATTGTGGGGCTTTTCAATTTCTAGATATTATTAGAAGTGCAAATGGAGTTAGGAGGGAGATGAATGATCGAGGTGAGGACGAAGTGTTAGGAGGAAGATGAATGAGCGAGGAGCAAGTGCTCAATTAGGTTGACGTGGCACACATTTCTGACGTGGCAGAAGGGAGAGCATTTTGGTGTGTTGTTTTTCGAGTTTTTTTTGTGCATGTTGGAGAATTATTTTGTTTTAATAGTTTTATATAGATTTTAGGTGCTTTTCAATGTCATATATATACGGAGTACATATTATTCGTATGTTTCAAACTGGGCTTTACCACTAACTTTCAATTAATTAATTTCAATGTTTTTGTCATTTCTTAATTAGCCTCACCCAATTAATCTGATGTATTCATTAATTATGTACAAACTATTGATTTTCTCACTTCATTATTCAAGAGCATATTAACCAACTCGACATTAACCAACTCAACATATGACCCTACCAAAATTAACAATCACAGAGCCACGGGAATAAATGTCAACATATTAGTTAGTGTTACTTCATGTAATAGTTGATAAAGTACTTACTCTGCAATTAGTATTATACGTTGTAATTATATTATACTTCGTATAATTTGTTGCACGGGCATAAATATCACGGGCATAAAACAATTGATGTACAATTTACTAATGACTTTACAACGTACCATCTTATTTTTTCTGATACGCTTTAAAATTTTCGTTTACTTATTATTGTTGTTTGTCATATAGTTTTAAACAACATACACGTGTCTTTGAGAAATTATAGTACCGTATTACCGTATAACATCTTATTGTTGTAGTAATTCCTTTTATCTCAACTTTTTTGTCATGATTTTCTATTACTTATGGTGGTTTGCATACAATTTGTTATTTTAAGAGTTTTTCAGTGATACTTATAAACATTTGATCATTTTAAAATATTTATTTATTAAATCCATTATACAACGACTTCATTATACATGAACTTCATAAACAACGTACCCGTGCAATTTGCACGGGCATAAATCACCCTCACTCTCTCACTTACTCACTCACTCTCACTCTCTCACAATCACATTAAGGCTGGCCGGCCGCCTATACTCCCTCTCAATCTCACATTTCGATTCCCTCTTTTGCACTCTCACCCTCAAAATTTCATTGTTTCCTCCCGCTCACTCGACTTTCACAATGAAAATTTAATTAATACATTTTCTGTTGCAATCAATTACTGTATAAATTGAACGTATAACATAAAAAATAGTCATGTGAGATTTTGATTTAATTTGACTTATCGAACACATTATTAATATCAAATTTTTATAGTTTTTTTTTTATGATAAATAACAAAAGATACCAACGAAACAAAACGAATATCGATGCACGTAAATAAAACAAATGTATAAAATTGATGAAGAAAATATTATATTTAAAGAATCTAAAGAATACAGGAGTATAAAAGAAAATTTAAAGAACGGGTTATATGCGTCATTTTTTATGTGCAAAAGTTAAAATTTCCGTTTTGACTGTTCACAGGTTCAACTGGGTTAAAATTTTCTTTTAAAATGTGCATGATTTAAAATTTCATTTTATATTGAGCACGAGACGAATTTCTCATTTTAAACGTGCACAAGTTAAAGTCGTACATTATACGATAATAACATACCCGTCGAGTTCACATTGTATATAAATAACAATGTTAATTTACAATTTGTATACAATGTGAATTGCACGGGCATAAATTGGACGTGCATAAATAACATACCCGTCCGATTCACATTGTGAATTCACATTGTATATAAATAACAATGTGAATTGGACGGGTATGCTATTATATACAATGTGAATTGGACGGGTATATTATTTATAAAATTTGGACGGGTATGTTATAAATAAGTGAATTGGACGGGTATGTTATTTATATACAATGTGAATTGCACGGGCATAAATAACATATAAATAAGTTAATATTTATAAATTGGACGGGAATGTTATTTATACATGTTAACATACCCGTCCAATTCATAAATATATAACATATAAATTAACTTATTTAAGTATGTTTAAATAATTATAAAAACGTAATGTGAATTTGCACGGGCATACCCGTAAGTGTCATTCAATGTTCGTCGTTCCTACTTAAAAAACTTCTTATAAAACTCATTCTATGTTCGTCGTTCCTACTTAAAAAACTTTTTATAACAATTTACACGGGCATACCCTTTTAAAAACTACTTATAAAACTCATTGTCCGTCCTTCCTACTTGAACTACTAAAAGAACATACCCGTACAATTTGCACGGGCATACCCGTAAGTATCATTAACCCTATTATAAAGCGACTCCATTATTTATATATGTTTACTAAAATTATAAAAGTAGGCATGCCCGTGCAAGTTGCACGGGCATAACACTAGTGAGAAGTGATAGGGAAGTCAGTAAAATGGAACTGATTTAGTTAGAAAGAGAAGGATGTAGTTAGAAAAGGGCGGAGGAGTTGGGATTTCACTGTTATTGTAACCGTGAAAATCAAGAGTAAACAGTGTTCCCACTGTTATGAAGCAAAGATTAAACTTTAAGATAAGCCATAATATTTTGGGAGACGTGGCAGAGAAGGAAAGATTAACGGATGAGTAGAAGGTGTTGGAGAATTAAGAGATTATGTGGGAAATTGGGGTTAATAATGAGGGTTAGTTGTAAGGTTTAATATTTAATGTGTCTAGAAACTTCTCGGTTCCTTTGTACCTCTATATAATGTAACCCTCCTATGTGAAATGACACAACTCAGATTTCTCGACTTCAATATTCAATATCCTCAATTCATTCATATATTTAACATGGTATCGTTCTGCTCCTCGGCGCTCGATCTGTTTCACGCTTGCCGGTGGCGCCACCTATGAAATCCGTTCCCAAACCTTCATGTTAAAAAAAAATAAAAATAAATAATAATAATAATAATAATAAAACGTCGGTTTAATTAACAATAGTATGGCTCAAACCAATTTTATTGCTTTCAAAATTCTCTCCTTGGCAGTTTCCATTTGTTGATTCAAGGAGTTTGGGTTTGTTTGACTTTTTCCAGCATCAATTTTTGTTGATTTGTTAAAGCAATGTTGATTGCTTATGGTTGTTCGAACATTACCTGAAAGCACTTTTCACATTTTACACTCTCTCTGTAAGTGATTCGATGTTCAACGAGTTTGCAAAAATGGTTATCTCTTCGTTTCTTATGAATTTGACGGATAATTTTCCGTTCTTCGGGATCGATTAGTGTTCCCGCCGTTTTATCGGGATCGATTAGTGTTCCCGCCGTTTTCTCAGGATCGATTAGTGGTCCTGCCGTTTTATCGGGATCGATTAGTGTTCCCGCCGTTTATCAGGATCGAATAGTGTTCCTGCCGTTTTATCAGGAATGATTAGTGTTCCTGCTGCTTTACAGGATCGATTAGTGGTCCTGCCGCTTTACAGGATCGATTAGTGGTCCTGACGTTTACCTCGACAAGTCCAAAATTTAGCGTTTTTGTTCGAATTCGTTTGACGAGTCTTATACTCGTTTATGTTACCATATTTGCGAAGCTTTCATATTGAAGATCGAAGACCCGAAGAAGACCGCAGCAGATTGAAGATTTTTTGTTTAAATATGTCGTTTTGTTATTTTTTTTTTTGGTCCTACGTTATTGTTTTGTTAGTTTGGCAAACCCATGAAAATTTTAATAAATTTCCATGGGTTTGAGGGGGGGTGTTGGAGAATTAAGAGATTATGTGGGAAATTGGGGTTAATAATGAGGGTTAGTTGTAAGGTTTAATATTTAATGTCTCTAGAAACTTCTCGGTTCCTTTGTACCTCTATATAATGTAACCCTCCTATGTGAAATGACACAACTCAGATTTCTCGACTTCAATATTCAATATCCTCAATTCATTCATATATTTAACAGAAGGGAGGCAGGAGGAGTAGAAGGGAGGTAGGAGTAGAAGGGGATTTTGAAGAAGTTACTATTGTAGGAATAGTAGGGTGTGTTTGGCTTTTATAGGTTTAGGATAGGATTTAGGATTAGGATGAATGGACCAAAAATATGTTTTAAACTAAATTTTTTGTTGTATTTGATCTCATAATATTAATTATAATTATAGTTTTTATAATTTTCTATATTTTAGGACTAAGATTGTTTAATATATTAGACACATAAAAATTAATAGTTAAAAAAGAAAATATATATAGTGATTATATTAATTCGGAAGATCATTATTATTAGTACAAATTTTTTAACACCGCACAAAATTTATACGTATACGTATATATTTAGGTGGTGAGTTTTTTTGGATAACAATATTAGTGGATGAAGTTAATAAAAAGTCATTGATAAAATTAAAATATTTGTAACTTAGTTAACATGATTCTTGTACGTGGATGGTCTAAATAAAGTTGAGGGAGGGAGTAATTAAAAGCTATTTGGCCGATCGACTTAGCTAACTTGTCTGACTTAATCATGAATGTGGACGGTTTAAACGTAACAATGTAATTATATTACTCCATTTATTACAAAGACTAGACCAAATCCAATTTATTCCAAAAGTAATTAGCAATGATGAACAAAATATGTGAGATTGAAGCCTCCAAATGAAACGCAGAAATACAAATTAAATTAAACGGCGTTGAAGGAAGTGAGATTGCGGTAGTGTGCCCAAGGCTTGTCATAAACAATAGCATTATACTTATGAACTGCACCACCGTCCTTGGCCGAGATCACGAGGCGGTAGTTGGTACCCGCGACAACCTGCGACTCTCCTTTGACGGTTTTCACATACGTGAGGCTTGTGCCTGCTATCTTGTTGTGTTCAGTGACGGCATACTTGGCGATCTCCTGCACGAGTGGGGAGTGGAGGTCCTTGATGGGCTTATAGCCGCCGAGCCTGCCAAGAGCCGCGTACGCGGTGGAAGTCACTGCCAAGAGAGAGAATACGATGAATAAGAGACGTTGTGTGTTCATTTTTGTAGGTCTGTATTGTGTTTTATTTTGTGAAGATGAATTTCGTAGAAACAAAGTTATTGTATATATAGTACTGGAGTGGATGTAACGCGGTGTATAGACCACTAGTGACCTACGGATTAATTGTCATATATGAAATCAAATCCCTCCAAAATGAGTATGTATATATTCTTAAATGACGGGAGTGGGCACACAAAACAACGGGCGGAGATAGAGGCATTGACTACAGCAACTAAATTATTAAGGCATAGGGCACATAGCATTGCATGCGTTGGTCATAGCTCTATATGTCTGTGTATGGGCCTCTTCTACGTTGTCTAGTGTCTACGTTCACCGACTACAAGTGGCCGTTTGGGCTGGCCTGCTCGGTCCGTCAAATGGTTTGCAATTTGCATGACTCGACACGACCTGCTATGCAGAGGCAAACTTAAACTCAAGGATTAGGGGTGCCAAAAAAATTGCTATTTTGAAATATGTGAAAAGACTCTTAATACATTTACATGTAAGTCTCACATTAATCATGAAAGTAAGAGTTGCTCACTTTATAAAATAGTTACTTATTTCATTGTCAATTGATTTTGAAATAGAATCCTCTAGACTTCATGGAATGGGTCCTCTTTCACAAAATATAGTTAAAAAAAAAATTAAAGTGGTAATAAATTTATCTTTCACAATACTAAACAAATAAAGTTGTTACCCTATAAACACTTTCACATTTTTTCCATCATCAACATGTTGGATTGTGCTCCAAAATTTAGTCTAAGTTAGTTTCCTAATTAGTAGTTAGTGGTTAGTAAGTCTTCTAATAATGTGTAGTGGAAAGCACAAAAATAGGATCATGTAGCACTAGTTACGTTAGTAGTTTTGGTTTATTGTTACTTCATGTATGCCTATAAATAGGCTTGTCATATTTGATTAATATTTGAGCAAGTTAATATGAAAACTTCTCCCTTTTCTCTTAAATTATATTCCCCTTAAAAATTCTACATGGTATCAAAGTTATCTTAAGTCGAGAAGGATGACACAATCGTCACTGCACCTCCGCTTAAGTAGCTAGGTTTGATTCGGAAATGGGGCGCAAAAGAAAAAAAATGGTGAGAAAAGTTTTGATGAGAAATAGAGAGATGTGCTCTATCAAGAGTAGAGGAAAAAAATGGCTCTACGAATGTGTGGTGAAGAGAAGTGATTCACAAGTATGGTGAGAAGTGCACCATAAATGAAGATGTGAAGAGAAGGGCTCCATCGATAATCAGTTTTTAAAGAGACGTGCTCCAAATGAGAGTTGGTGGTAATGCACACCAACAAGAAAGTGACGAGAAGTGCGTCACAAAGTGCATGATGAGAAGTGCGTCACTAAGTGAAGATAAGGGCTTCACAAATTTGATCGAGCAATTTATGTATTTTAGAGTCCAAGCAATGAGACTCAATCTTAATCTCGAAAGGAGACTATGTCTAAAGTTTGGTGTGGAGCCTAACATGTGCGGGGGTGCGAGAAGGATTGTATACCATTTGAAGGTAGATTGCTCATCGACTTAGAAAGCAAGAAATTACAAAGGACAAAATGACTAGTATAGTTCGACATGGCAGAAAGTCGAACAAAGATCCGATAAATTTTGGATCAAGTGGCCGGGTGTGTTGGATTATGCTCCAAAATTTATTCTAAGTTAGTTTCCTAATTAGTAGTTAGTGGTTAGTAAGTCTTCTAATAATGTGTAGTGGAAAGTATAAAAATACGATCATGTAGCACTAGTTACGTTAGTGGCTTTGGTTTATTGTTACTTCATGTATGCCTATAAATAGACTTGTCATATTTGATTAATATTTGAGCAAGTTAATATGAAAACTTCTCCCTTTTCTCTTTAATTATATTCTCCCTTAAAATTTCTACACAACGGGTCCGTTCTTGAGTTTCTAGGGCCCTAGGCAAAATAATAAATTTTGGCCCTTCACTCGATATACAACATAATACAAATTAAAAAAAAAAAAAAAAAATTACATTGTATTAATTAAAAACTATTGTTTACACATAATCGACCGTAATCATATAAAGTGGGTTCTACGAGCATTTTGAGTTAATTTTTTATAATAATTCCTCTAAAGTCAGATTACGAGTAACGAGACATTTTACAACGACAAATATTTTAAGTAATACTTGCCTTTATCAGTTTGTTTTTTTTTTTTTTTTTTTTTTTTCATTATAATTTCTTGCAAGTTTTTATCAATTGTCTGATTCTAATATAGCAATTGATAGGTTTAGTCGCGTCACCTAATCATAAATAAAACCAAACTCAACGCTAGGGTAGCTAGGGTAAGTCGGGATCGTATCCACAGGGAGATGGTCGCAATATTGGTTACTATGAATGATTCTAGTCTCGGTTCGAGTGATTGAGGATTACTAAAACTAGAGCGAAAGGATAAGGGGTTAAACTTATATGGAGAAAGTCTAGGAAGTCGGGTTAGGCAATAGGTAAGTCAAGGTCAAGGATGATGATCGGAACGAGTAAGGTATCGCACATGCTAAGGGTATAGCTCGTCCTCTCGGTCTTAAGCTTCCTCTAGGTCTCGAATGCGGGCTCTCGCAACTTACAATCGAGGGTCCTAATGTTTAGTCTCGCGCCTCTCCTAGAACTAGGCTTTCGTTCTTAAGTTCAAGGGTGTTAGATACTTGCTAAAACGTGATCAAGGAATCAACAAGTACAATCAAGCAAAGACTAAACAAAGCAAGACAAAACCTAACTCAAAAAGATCATCAAATACAACGAAAACCAATGCCCATGCTTCACCGTTCCTCCTAGATGATAAAAACTACTCAAACATGACGAAAATGATAATCAAAGCAATTGAAATAGATGAAAACATGATCAACGATGTTATATAATGAAATGACAATCAAAAGAGAGAAGAATGAAACAAATACCAATCAGAAATTGCAAGGAGAACAAGATGAATTCAAGCAACAAAACCGAAGTAGATGATCAAACTAGAGCAAACCGAGTCGGGAATTGAAATTACAAAATATGAAAAGTATGAAACCTAGGATTTTTAGAGAATGAACTTTAAAGTGTTGTTAAAATGGTGTAAAAAGTGTGGAACAAAATAAGCTAAGGCCTCTAACTCCTTCAAATAGACGAATTATTTTAAGCACACGAATAGTCGAAGCCGTACCTGGGCTCCGGGACAACCCATCCCGTCCGGGACAAGCACACTTCAGGTCCCTAGCTCACGGGACAAGCATCCCGTGTGGTTCAGAATTCTTCCTTCTTTTTGCACTTCTTTTACTTAGCTTATTTTCACTTCAAAGTCGTCCCAAGGCATAGGGACGAGGCCTAGGTCGTCCCAAGGCATATGGACGAGTTCCAAAATGAGTATAAGAGCTTCACACTCCGTACCAAGGTCCCGGGACACCTTCAAACGTTGAAACGAGGCTCGTGCGCAACCGAAACGGCACGAAACCAACTCGAAACATCACGAAACTTTATGAAACTTCACAAAACTTCCCGACAAGCATCCTAATCTCCAAATAAGCGCTTTTACCTACAAAATAGACATAAAAACGCAGCAGGGCCAAAACAGAGAGAAATAGGAAGCGAAATGCAAGTAAAAGTACGGGAAACGCAAAGAAAAGCTCGTGAACAAGGGGGCTATATATATATAAATAATATAGGACACATCAGCAATGCTCTCATTTCATTCCAAGTAAATATATTATTAAAAACCTTATTTCGGTCCGACAGTTTACCAAAGATAATAATGTTTCCGTCGAATTTGACCCGTGTGGTTTTTCTGTGAAGGATTTAGCGACTGGGACTCTGATTCTGAGGAGCAATAGTAACGGTGACTTGTACCCTGTGTCAGCAGCGTCTGTCTCGAAGTCCTCCGTGTCCAGCCCGCACCTCGTCGCTTTCTCTTCCGATGTCTGGCACTCCCGTCTTGGTCATCCGGGTGCCAATATTTTGAGTTTTCTTAGGTCCAAGTCTAGCATTGATTGTAGTAGCACTTCTAATTCGTCATTGTGTCATTCTTGTCAAATAAGCAAACATAAACGATTGCCGTTTTATAATTCAGATTCTTCTACTGTTGCCCCATTTGATATTGTTCATAGCGATTTGTGGACCTCTCCTGTCACTAGTAAGGCCGGTTACAAGTACTATTTAATATTAATCGATAATTTCACTCAATTCGTGTGGGTCTATCCTTTAAAGTTCAAATCTGAAACGTTTTCCAAATTTCTTAACTTCCGAAATTATGTTACCACTCAATTTCAACGCTCGATAAAAGCTTTTCAGTGTGACTTAGGCCGCGAGTTCGATAACCATGACTTTCGACAGTTTGCACATCAAAACGGCATGCTTTTTCGTTTCTCGTGTCCTCAAACATCCTCTCAAAACGGCAAGGCCGAACGTATGATACGTCGTATAAATGAAATTGTCCTTGCTCTGCTTCATCATTCCTCCACTCCACCTGAATTTTGGGTTGATGCTCTACACACCTCGGTTCACTTGCACAATATATTACCTACCAAAATCCTTAAGTTTCGCTCCCCGACTTCCGCTCTCTTTCATAAAAATCCCTCCTACTCCCACCTTCGTGTCTTTGGGTGCGCGTGTTACCCTAACTTATCGTCTAAGCGTCCTCACAAACTTGCACCCCGGTCCACAAAATGTGTCTTTCTCGGATATCCACAAGAATTCCGTGGGTACAAGTGTTACGATTTAGCAAGTGGCAAGCTCATTATATCGCGTCATGTTACCTTCGACGAATCAGTGTTCCCATTTGCTCAGTCCTCATCGACAAACCCTGACCCATACAACTTCCTCCATCCCTCGGACCTTCCCCCTGCTATCCTTGCTGACCTAACCCAACCCCATCAGCCTACCCAGACCAACCCACCTCACCCGCCTCCTGACCCACACAGCCAAGCCAAATTTCACAAGAACTAAGTCACCCCAATCAGAGTCCCACAACCCAAATTTCACCGCACTTCCCCTGCCCACGACCTCCTCTCCACCTCCTCTGCCACCATTCCCTGCCCTCACACCAACACCTCCACCACCACCGCCACCTCCAACCCGAGCACACAACATGAGCACTCGTGCTATGCACGGGATTTTTAAACCCAAACGTCCCACCTCTCTTACTGCCACGGCTAACTCAAATGCATCTCTCCCTTCCCAAATCACCCAAACTCGCTCTCCAGGACCCGAATTGGCATGCAGCCATGACCGATGAGTTTCGCGCTTTAATTGATAATAAAACTTGGGAATTGGTACCTCGTCCTCACAATGCTTCCGTTATTCGGTGTCTCTGGTTATTTCGTCATAAGTACAAGTCTGACGGGTCTCTACAGCGCTACAAGGCTCGCCTTGTGGTCAACGGCAAGTGTCAGCAAGTCGGTGTTGATTGCGATGAAACTTTCAGTCCAGTCGTTAAGCCTGCCACGATTCGCACTGTACTCAGCCTCGCCACTTCCCGCTCCTGGCCTATTCACCAATTGGATGTGAAGAACGCTTTCTTACATGGCGATCTTCTTGAAACTGTGTATATGCATCAACCACCTGGTTTCGTCGACCCCTCTGCTCCACATCACGTATGTCGCCTTCGTAAGTCTTTATACGGTCTGAAGCAAGCTCCGCGAGCTTGGTACCATCGTTTTGCGACATTTATTCAGTCTCGGGGTTTTCGAAGTAGTGTGTGTGATCAGTCCCTGTTCATTTTTAAAGAAGGTACTCACATGGCTTACTTGCTCTTATATGTTGATGACATTATTTTGACAGCATCGAGTACCTCCCTTCTTACACGGCTGATTGGTGCCCTCTCTGCGGAGTTTGCAATGTCTGATCTTGGGCAGCTCAATCACTTTCTTGGGATTCATGTACAACGTAATGACACGGGCCTATTTTTGTCTCAATCCCAGTATGCCCGGGACATCCTGAAACGCGCCAACATGGGCTCGTGTAATCCGGTCAGTACACCTGTTGAACCTGGCGCCAAATTGTCGTCCACTGCTGGTCCGCTTATTACGGACTCATCTCTCTACCGTAGCCTCGCGGGTGCACTTCAATATCTCACTATTACTCGACCCGACATTAGCTACGCGGTTCAGCAGGTCTGTTTGTTCATGCACGCCCCTCGTGAGTCACATTTTCAGTTCCTCAAACGTATCTTGCGCTATATCAAAGGGACTCTGGACAATGGTCTTACGATTTCTAAAACCGATTCTCACGCCCTTACAGCGTATTCTGACGCTGATTGGGCAGGGTGTCCAGACTCGCGACGATCCACTTCCGGCTATTGTGTATTTCTTGGCCACAATTTGGTGGCTTGGTCGTCTAAACGTCAACCCACAATCTCTAAGTCTAGCGCGGAAGCAGAGTATCGAGGGGTTGCAAACGCAGTTGCCGAGCTAAGCTGGCTACGCAATTTACTGTTTGAACTTCATGTTCCACTGTCACGTGCCAGCATTGTCTACTGTGACAATATTTCTGCGGTATATCTTTCAGGCAATCCGGTCCAGCATCAGCGAACTAAGCACATTGAAATCGACATCCACTTTGTTCGCGAAAAAGTCCGCCTCGGCCAGGTCAAAGTGCTCCATGTCCCAGCTGACTACCAATATGCAGATATATTTACTAAGGGTCTTCCGAAGCTTTGTTTTCTCGGTTCAATTACCCGGCCTTGGCGTCTGTATTGCTCGCTCCATTTGCGGCGTATTAGTCAAATATCTTGTGATATATTTTGTAGCCTCTTAGTTTAGAATGTATTTGCTGTAGAATATTTCTTAGTCATACTTTCCTAAGTCTTAGCCTAGAAGATAGCTAACCATAATTAGAATGGATGTATAAATTGTGAATGAATAATGAAAATCAATCCAAGGGATTATAAACTATTATATTAGTCAAATATCTTGTGATATATTTTGTAGCCTCTTAGTTTAGAATGTATTTGCTGTAGAATATTTCTTAGTCATACTTTCCTAAGTCTTAGCCTAGAAGATAGCTAACCATAATTAGAATGGATTGATTTTCATTATTCATTCACAATTTATACATCCATTCTAATTATGGTTAGCTATCTTCTAGGCTAAGACTTAGGAAAGTATGACTAAGAAATATTCTACAGCAAATACATTCTAAACTAAGAGGCTACAAAATATATCACAAGATATTTGACTAATACTATTTTCTGGTTGTTTAAGCCTCTCGCCAGTATGTTTCCAATTAATCACATAAACCTCATTTGATAACAAGCTTTTGTTTAGAATAAGCCTTTAACCAAATAGTAGATAAACAGGCAGGGTGGACAAGATCGAAGAGATAAGGGTAAGTCTTCCCGCAGATAACAGAAGAACACCATTCCATGACGAAACCCTTCGTTGAACTTGTTCTATAGAAAATGCAAAAACTTCTTTTTTTGATCTCTTAATATCAGTAGGTAACCCCAGATAGATACCCAAACCTGTTGTTGCAAAAACTTGGGTCCGTTGTGTAAAAAAGTCCCTGAAATCTTCCGCGGAATTAGAGCTAAAAAGGATTACAGATTTTTTCCGTATTATATTTTTGACCTGATTCTCCACAAAAAGATTCAATAATAGAAACCAAGTTGTCACAATGCACCATATTACCCTCTGTAAAAAAGATGGAATCGTCTGCAAAGAAAAGATAGAAAATAGGAGGAGCCCTCCTTGAAATCCGTAATCATGAGATATTTCCTTGTTCATGTGCCCTACAGAGGTTAGCAGATAGCACCATAACTAGCACAAAAAGGTAAGGAGAAAAAGGGTCCCTTGTCGAAGGCCCGATTAGGCTCAAATTTTTCTAAGGGTGTACCATTGAGTAACACTTTACAAGAGACTGTCGTTACACAATTCATAATAAGTCGCATCATATTCCCTGGCATCCCCATTTTGATCAAGGTTGCTTCCAAGAACCGCCAATCGACATTATCGTAAGCCTTACTCATATCCATTTTTAACGCCAATTTTGGCTTTTTGCCTTTCTTTTGTCCATTAATATAGTGAATTAAATCATGTGTTGTCATCACATTTGAATGATCCTTTCAGGAATAAAAGCATTTTGGAAATCACCTACCATTTTTCCAACAACCTTCTTGAGCCTGTTCGTAAACACTTGGTAATGATTTTCATAAGAACATTACATAGGCTGATAGGCCTGTATTGTTCAGGTCTCTCCGGGCTTTCAATCTTCGGTATAAGGGTGATAAAAGTTCTATTGAGATCTTTAGGTAACCTATTTAGATTTAGTTCCGAAAGAACCAGATCACCACATCCTTTTTTATTATAAACCATGTTTTTTGATAAAAGATAGCAGGAATGCCATCAGGGCCTGGAGATTTTAGGGGTCCCATCTGGAATACCGCTTTACGTACCTCTTTATCCGTATACGGTTTTTGAATTCGGCACTAGTCCTCCTCCGTCAGCTTTGAACCAACTGCACTCAATAAACCGTAATCAGCATCGACTTGGTCTGATAACTTAGGAGTGTGGATACTAAGCAGTGTAGCAGTAAGGTCATGCATTGCAAAAGATACTCTTAAAAATTTAGTGCAACGCTTACTTATTTCATTTTTCGTTTTTTAATTATTCTTTACATTCATCAAATTTGGTCATCCTCGCTCATTGGTAAACCTTTTAGACCTAGGTTCAGCATTTAAATATTATTATTTTTCTCTTCAACCTACTTATAGACTCACCTCACATTTTTAACTCTCATCTAACCCTAGATTTATCTTCTTAACCCTCTTTTTTCTCTACCCCACCATATAATATTCTTTTTTTTTTTAATTTAATTTTATGTGTATTAATTAATTAATTAATTTACAAGTATTGTGAATATAAATATAAAAAATCAATTTTATTATTTTGTTGCTAAATTAAAGTACATTAAAAACAATGTAATAAAAACAACAACTTTATATAAATAAAAAGTAAGTTAAATGAAATAAGAAAAAAAAAATTAAAATAAACACAGAAGTATATCAAATGTATACACTATTATTTATAGAGAATGAAAAAATAAAATTGTTGATAAAATTTATTTATTTTTTAGATACAATTTTGAGATAGAACCTTTCGAAAATTAGAGTTTAAAATAAAATAGGACTTAGGGTAAACACCCTATTAATTAGTGTCATGTGGCGGGACAAAAAAAAGGGCCAAAAGAGGTCTTCAAGGACGAAAACAGCCCTAAGCTAGGTTCATGTCTTTTTAATAATTTTTTTTTTTTTTTTTTTTTTTTCTTTTCTGGATAAAACCCGCAGCCGCTACCTTTGGTGCGCACTGGGTAAACCCCCCGAGCGTGCATGATAGCCTGCAAACCATACACGCCAGGTTAGCCACGCACCCATTTTATCAGGGTGACAGGCTCGTGATCTGATTAGGCATAGCCTCAAATTTCTAACATTCCCCACAAGATTATTCTTGGAGGGAATTGAACTTTAGACCTATGGAAATTTCACCCATGTTTTAACCACTAGACCACACCCTTACGGGTTTATTTTTTGTCTTCTTAATTATTAAGCCAGGTTCATTTTTTATGCAATGAATAATGTGGGGATTGTCTAATTAGTCAATATATAAGTAAGATATATTTTTCAAATTGGAATGGAGGAAGTAAAAATTAAGGTGTGTAAGATGATGATTCTAGGAGACCACCATCAGTTTAAGCACCTGGAGTCCCCATTTGGCTGGCTAATATTAGTAATGTAAATGTACACATCTTTGTAAGATAATGCAGATCTACATCAATTAATTAATTTCAAATATCTAGATCTAATTATATATTTTAAAACTTGTATCTAGATCTACTATTTCAACTTTTCCTTTACTCATTATTTTTTTTTGCAACTTCACCATTTGAAGTTTGAATCAACACGAAATAGGAATCAAATCATAAACATGGAGTACATAATTTTATTAGGAAGGAATAATGAATAACGTCACAACAATACAAATCTATAAATTAAGTAGGGATGCCGTAGTTGACAAGGTCTGCTATTACTATGTCTACGGAGTACGGAGTACTATGCAATGCTTATTACTCCGTATCACTTAACACGTACGTAATCACTTTTTCTTAATCTGTTAATAACCACATTTCCACGAATTAAGTAAATTATTCTTATACGAGACCATTTCATATAAATTTGAACTCAACCAACAATGCATGCACGTATGTATTATTATAAATTGATCATATCGATGGGTCGATCGGTCCTAGTAGCTAGGCAAGTTTGAAGGACGTAAGGTTCATGGAATGGGCCCAAGGACGTTCATAAACGACAGCCGTGTAAAGGTGGCGGCCGTGGCCGTGCACCGGCTTAGCGTAGAAGAAAAGCTTCCAATTAATCCCGGACACCACTTGAGAATAGCCCTTGATTATGCTTAATAGTCTAAGCTTGTGTGAAGGTTCCTGCTTGTTGTGCTGCTTCACCGCGAACTTTGCAACATCAATGACGTGGGGATCACTGAGGTTTTTAATCGGAGTGTAGCCTCCGAGAAGCGGCTTTGGGGGTAGCTCTCCGGTGGCCGCAGCGGCGGAGGTGATGGTGGCGAGGAGGACGAGGACGAGGATGATGTAGAGATGTTGTGTTTGCATTGCGCTTGATATTGGAGTATTTGGGACTTTGGAGTGTTGTATGTATAATTAATTGGGTTGGGTACTTGGATGTATTTATAGAGGGAAGTTGATTGCATTACCCAAAGGGTAACTAAGAAGTAAGAAGGGTTACCCTACCAGTAAAATAATGTCATGTGGAAGTGTAATTTTCTTGTTTTGCACTTTAGCAACTATACTCACGTAATTGATGGAGTGAAAGTCTTAGTTAAGTTTTTTTTTGTTTTTTGTTAATTGATTTGTTTTTTTTATCTTTTAAAGATATGTATTAAATTAAATACACAATTTCTAAAAAAAAAAAAATCCTTAATTAACAATTGTAAAATGATTATATAAACCAAAATATTCTGCAAAAAGATTTTAATTAATGGAAGTTGATTGTATAAAATAAAATATTTTCAAAAAGATTTCACTTTTAAAAATCTTTCTTAATTAACAGAAATACAGGATGTGGGTAGCCTTTTCAAAAATATTTTCAAAAAGATTACTCTTGGGTTTTAGTAGCCTTTTCAATGTGGGTAGTTAGGGATTAATCATACGAGTAGTTAATTGTAATTTTTGATGCGTAATTGTTCAACTGTACCCGGCTATTTCTCAGTTGTACCCAAAAAAGACCTACTTGCCCTTTTCATTTCTTCCCCACAAATTTAGAAATCAAAATTTTCTCTCTTCTCTCTCCTCTATTAAATCACCAAAACTTTATGCCTCTCCCACCACCACCACCACCACCGCCGCCCCTCCCTCAGCCCACCTCTCCCACCACCACCGATCCTCCGTCAGCCCACCTCGCCCACCACCACAATATACAAATTTAAAAACTAAACTAAAAAAAAAAAAAAAAAAATTAACAAATAATAACAATAATAATAATAGAAAAATGTATGATAAAGTCATCACATATTGTTTTGACTCTTCCTTGATCACTTAATAAAATCATCATCTTCCCCAATTATAACAAATTGCTTATTTCTTCGACTTTCTAACAAACAATTCAACCACCACATTTTTTCTCGTCAAACCACCGCGTAAACCACCGTCTTACGGTGGTGGTTATGGATTACCGGCAGATATTCTCCGCCGTCGTAGTCCTCGGATTCATCGCCTTCATCGTAAGATTATTCCTTCGCCGGAAAATTCGCTTGTCAAAATTAATCCGATGGTGGAGATTAATCTCCGATAGATTTCACGATCATCAATTCCTTCAAATTCCTGAATTCAACGATAATTTTCAAGAGAATAATCTTTTCCGGCGAGTTTTTGTGTACCTGAATTCTCTCGAAACTCTCGAGGATTCTGATTTTACGAATTTGTTCTCCGGTAGAAACCCTAACGACATCGTTTTGACATTAATGAAAAAAAAGTAAATTACATTAAATATATCGTCACAAGGATCCATATGTTAAGAATTGAATTAATTGTATAAGTAATTGAATTAATTGAAGAAGAAATTGGTTGATTTAAATTGTTTTAGGGTTTTTTTTGGGTGGAAAGAGAAGAGAGAAAAATTTGGAAAGCAGGGGTAGGGGATGGAAAATTAATGACAAAAAAGGGTACAACTGAGAAAAAGCCGGGTACAGTTGAGTAACACCCTTTTTGATGTAATTAAAATTAAAATTGGTATTCGTTAATAGAAGGTCAACATGCACATTTCAAATGAAACACGGAAATGGTCCCCTCGTTTAGGAAATTAAACATGATTAAGCAAACAATTACTCGTACTTGAAATAATCGTATTTCATGCTTTGTTTATACTCCCTCCATCCCAAAAAAAAGTGTCTTCTTTTGGTTTTTCAAAAATCCCGAAATAAGTGTTTCCTTTGGAAAAATTACTAAATTACCTAAATTACTTTTATCTAATGTTATCCTTATTATGTGAATATGTATTGCTAAGTTGTCTCAATGAAAATATTAATATAGGGGTATTATTCTACTAAGCTCTCTCACCAATATTAGTATAGGAATAAAATTGAAATTATAAAAAAATATTGTGAAGATTAAGGGATGAGAGTGAGCTTTTTCTATCTTTTTTAAATCTAAAATTTAAGTAAAATGGAACAATTATTTTAGGATAGAAGAAGTAAAACATTTAAGGACACCTAGTACAATTAAAGATCTCAAAAGCTCCAATTTTTTAGATGTAGAGTACAATATAATCGTGTTGTTTGTTTTAAAAAATACTCCATAATAAACTCTTTTTTCATGAATTAGGGCCTGTTCTCTTCGTCTGAAATTTTCTGAACCAATCTTAAGTTTTCTGAAGTTTTCTAAAGTTATCTGAAGTTTTCTGAAGTAATCTGAAGTTTTCTGAAATTTTCTGAAGTTATCTGAAGTTTTCTGAAGTGATCTGAAGTTTTCTGAAATTTTTTGAAATAATATGAAATTATAATTATTATAATAATAATAATAATAATAATAATAATAATAATAATAATAATAATAATAATAATAATAATAATAATAATAATAATAATAATAATAATAATAATAATAATAAATTTTAGCATTTATTTTCATTAATATTTGATAAGTATTTATGAAAATTTTATTAACGGTCTATATATTTAATTTGAACTAATTTTAATTTATGATTTGCTATAAAATGGTTTTGAATTGGTCTTATTTTTATTCAAATTATTATCAATATTATTATAATTATTATTCTTAATAATATTATTATCACTATTATTAATAACATTAATGTTATATAACTTAGATATTATTATTATTAGGTAATTTATTTATTTAGAAATCTGAAGTTTTCTGAAGTAATCTGAAGTTTTCTGAAGTTGTCTGAAGTAATCTGAAGTTTTCTGAAGTTATCTGAAGTTTTCTTAGGTTATCTGAAGTTTTCTGAAGTTTTCTGAACCAGAGAAAAACTTAAGATGAGGAGAACAGGCCCTTATTCTCCCATCTTAAATTTTGATACTTATCTTAGAGTAATAATATCACTTTTGACCATTAATTAGAGAAGATAAATATATTTTACGAAATACATTTTTTCGTGAAATAAATTATTGATTCATATGTTTTGTTTTTAAAATAAATATGATATAATTAATTAAACAAGTCTAATGTTATACTCCGTATTAGAAACAGGATTGATCTCTAAAAAGAGGCAAATATTTGGCACATTTAAACTCTAGAAATGAAATATATTACTAAATCTTGTATGAGACTATCTTGCATTTAATTATTGAAAGATTATTTTATTTGTAATCATTTATATAGTCTTTGTACCATTTTAAGTAATAATTGTGAAACTATATTTTTGTAATCATTTTTATACTATCTATATTATTGTTTTATTGATAATTGTAAGTTGTTTCAATTTTTTTCAGTACTTATATTAATTAATTTAGTAAGTATATTTTATATTTGTACCTATTTAACTATAATTTGTATAATTAAGTTCACGTAAGTTAGTGAGTGACCACAGGAACTTACTCGAAATATATTACGGAGTAATTTGTAAACGGTTTTGTTTTACCTTGTAATTGGCAAGAGACTTCCGACAAGTCATTTATTGACATTTAATAGACATGTGCCTAAAATTATGTTAATGCAATTAAGAGCATCTTTTGTATGAGGTTTCACTTTCCTTTTTAGTCTCATTTTGTTTGTTATTTCCCTTTCTTTTTTGGTCTATATCTAGTATTTTCTCCATCCCAAATTACTTATTCCCTTTCTACTAAAATTTTTTCCAAATTACTTGTCCCCTTTCTATTTTTAGTATGTTTTAACAAATGATTTTTAAAATTTTCTCATTTTCATTATCATTTCAAAATAGAAAGGGGACAATTAATTTAGGATTGAGGGAGTAGTTATTATGTTTTCTGTCCCCACTTTTTTTTCTTACTTCTAATCTTCACCCCACATTTCTACTTCCTTATTTTTTTACTCAAAAACAAATGGGAACATCATATAAAATGGAAGGGAGTACTTTGTATGTAGTTATTTATGAGAAGGTTACTCGGGTGATTGTCCCTAATAATGGGATATGTGACGTAAATAATGGAGAACTTCTCAAATTTGGAGAGGTTTTCCGATTCCATATTCATAGGTAAAAGAAGGCATGACCTATCCTTAATAATACGGAGTAATAAATTATTTAATGAATAAAATGTTATGGATCATTATTGAAAGATAATTTTTTTTTTTTTTTTTTTTTTTTTTTTTTTTTAGGAAACCTCGTCAATATAAGAAAAATATGTAATATGGAGAAGATAAATACTCCCTCCGTCCCGGTCATTTGTTTACACTTTCCATTTATGGGTGTACGGCAGTACGGGTCATTTGTTTACACTTTCCATAAATGTCCATGGTGACCCACTTGTGGAGGTGGACCCAACTTTCTTAACCAATCACATTGTTTTATTTTACCCACTTTGTACTTATATTATTATTTTTATAGTTTTTTTATTTACCTCTCTCCTCACATCAAATCACCGAAACGGAGGGAGTAGAAGATTTAGTGAAAAATGAGGTGGACCAATGAGGGAGAGAGAGAGAGAGAGAGAGAGAGAGAGATATATATATAAGAAGGACAACTGGACAACCATTGGAAATGTTCTAAATACACAATTTTTTTTAATAACAAAAAACCAGTTCAATACTCCGTATAATACTTCTAACACAAACAATTTGTTATACACAAATTTGTGGTGATAATCAAATAGCTAATTACGACAAACAATATATTTTGAGTAATTCTACAGCGATACTGTCTTATTATATTCAAAAACTTAGAAAATCTTTGAAATTTTGGGTGATTAGTGAAAATATATTCGTGTGTTATGTTGTTTGATTCGTCTTCTTAAATACAATATTTATATCGAATTTATATATTTTTTCTATAATACTCCCTCAATCCCAAATTACTTGTCCTTTTTTGGTTTTTAAAAAATCTCAAATTAATTGTCCCCTTTGGAAAAATTACTAAATTACCCTTATGTCACTTATTGTGGGAATATATATTTGCTCAAATTGTTTGAAGTCTTTTTTTTTGTTACAAGGCTTGAATTGCAATATCCTTGATTGATACTCTTCTACTTTTTACCAAGCCCTCCCACCCATATTAGGGCCTGTTCTTTCCAGCTTATTTTCAGCACATTTCAGTTTAGTTGATTCACCACTTCAATCTGATTCACTCAATTCGATTCGATTAAGTGCGATTCACTCACCTTTAGTTCGATTCGATTCGATCTGACTATGTTATTTAATTGAACTTCATTAAGTTCAGTTCAGTTCAGTTCAGCTCGATTCAGTTCAGCTCTAAAAAGTCCGAATGAACAGGTTCTTAGTAGTATAAGGGTAAAATTGAAATTATATGTAAATATTGTGAAAATTAAGAGATGATTGTGACTTTTTTCTAAATTTCTTAAACCTAGCATTTTGGTAAAAGGGAACAAGTAATTTGGGATGGAGGGAGTATGTAACTATATTTATTATCGTTACAAAAAGCGCATCGGCATTTGCACCATAACATCATGTGCAAATGAACTTGAATGGAGGGTGCAATAAATAATTACACATTATCATAATGAATCTCTCCCCCTCTTTTTTTTTTTCGTTCCCTCCATTTCCTCCCTTGAGCATTCAACTCCATTTGCATTCCTTGTACTTTTTACATTTGCCGCTATATTGTCGGAACGATAATATCTATAATTTCGCATTAGTAAAAAATGTAAAAATTTGATTTGTTTGTTGTACTCATAAAAACGTATCATTCAAGATCTCACATGACTATGTTTGGTTCTATATATTGCAAGAAATTCTTTAACTTTTACAATTCAATGAATAGTGACAAATTTCGCTTTGATGTGAATGAAGTTGAAGGGTCGGAGCACCATTTTATAAACTCCTCTTCTTTCTAGTTCCTTCTCTCTCCTCAATTAAAAAAAAAAAAAATCATTTCAGCCCTTTATTTTGGGCATCATATTTCACATGCAAAATCGATACCATTAGCCAATCAAGTATTTTGCTGCCACCATTGGATCTACAAACAAATCATCTCTGCACACATGAAACATCTTCACCCGAAATTTCACTCATAAATGGACATTGTCCTGACTACTCCGACTGATTAGTTGTCGTAACACCACCTTTCCTTCAACGATATCCCAGGAAACTCTCATTTGCTTCTCTACCTATTTATTTTCTACCCCCCACTACCACTAGTAAATCTGTTAATTTTTACCATTAATCAACATTACATTCTTCTTTTTCTTTGATAATATATACGGAGTACGGAGTATATATTATACTACCATTACAAATAAAACCGAACTATTATTGAAAAGTAATTACATTCATCGCCAAAGTTAACATAAGAATTTTTAAAAAGTTACACTTGCAATATATTAATGTTACCTTTGATTAATTTGCACAAAAAAAAAAGGTTATTTTTGTTTAATACTGTAAAATGATAAAGGTAAAGGATGATACAAAGGCTGAAAAAAATTAGCGTGGGAACTCAGTTGTTGGTGGTGGTGTGATGAAAAGGCGGGCAGCCGTTGATATCGGGAAAGTTAAGGTGATTGTTAATGAAAAAATATTTTTAGTTTAATGAGGATGTAAGGGCTTTGTAAAAACTAGGGGTAGTTTGTTTTTATTTTTACTAGTGTTATGCCCGTGCAAATTGCACGGGCATGCTATTTTTATAATTTAAGTAAACATTATTAATAATGGAGTCGTTTTATAATAAGGTTAATGACACTTAAAATATTAATGTATATATTTATTACTGAGAAACATTTAAAATCGCAATATTATATGACAGACAAAAATAAGTAAGAGAAAAATTAAAGTTGGTATATATTGTGTTTAGTAAATGAGTCCTTTAAAACAACAAAATTAAAGATGATACATTGTACAATTATTAGTATTGTAAATTATACATCCATTGTTTTATTATAGTATTTTGATATTTATTCCCGTGCAAATTATACGGAGTATAATTTAATTACAATGTATATTGTTAATTGCTAAATTATACAGAGTGAGTACTTTATCAACTATATATTACACAAAGTAATACTTACTAATACTTCAACATTTATGCCCGTAGCGGTGTAATTGTTCATGTGTTTTTGAAATTTTTCAATAAAATTTCAAGAGAGTTGCCTTATCCTTCTATAGGAAATAAGTTATTTTGTTTAAACGACAAAATAACCTACTCACAAACTAAGAACATGTGCCGATATATCATTTTCAATATTAAATATAAAAAAGACGTCCTATTATATGGCTGATGTAAATGACTTGACTACTTGGTCCAAATTGATAGTAGCATGACCGTGCAATTTTTTTACTCCATTATTTCAATTTTTTTATTTTATGTAGCTGACGTCGTAATTACGTTGAGAATAACAATTTGACAGTGCAATTTGACAGTGCAATTTTAAAAGTAGCATGCCCGTGTAATTTTAAAAGTAACATGCCCGTGAAATTTTAAAAGTAGCATGCCCGTGTAATTTTAAAAGTAGCATGCCCGTGCAATTTTAAAAGTAGCATGCCCGTGCAATTTTAAAAGTAGCATACCCGTGCAATTTTAAAGTAGCATGCCCGTGCAATTTTTTTACTCCATTATTTCAATTTTTTATTTTAAGTAGCTGACGTCGTAATTACCTTGAGAATAACAATTTGACAGTGCATTTTAAAAGTAGCATGCCCGTGCAATTTTAAAAGTAGCATGCCCGTGCAATTTTTTTACTCCATTATTTCAATTTTTTATTTTATGTAGCTGACGTCGTAATTATCTTGAGAATAACAATTTGACAGTGCATTTTAAAAGTAGCATGCCCGTGCAATTTTAAAGTAGCATGCCCGTGTAGACGTGTAGTACACAATACTATTTTGTAAAATACCCAAGTACTTTCCATATTCTAAAAGGATAAAGATCCTAGAGTTATTAGATTACTCTATACCGTATAATTTTAATTGTTAATTGAGTTAAATATTAAATTAATATAAAAAGACTTCGTAGTAATAATATAAACGCAACCTAAATAAACATGTTTTCTTAGACCCAAAATATAACAAACTGTATTTTAGCCGACCGCGTATTTATTTAACATGTAACCCGCTTATTCGACCCGTAATTGTCTTCTAATTAACCCGTTTATTTTGTTTAAAAGAAAATTACTGTTCGTTATATCAGAGAAAGGAACACGGCGGCTAACACTCGAATCTTGAATGGTTGGATTAGATGCGCGCCGGACACGACTATTATTTGCTGCACAGTTGTTCAAAATTGATTTAGATTACGATTTTTATAAAATTAATAATGGTTAATAAAAAGGATATTTGTTAAACAACTGTCATATTAATTTGTATTACAAAAATAATCCTATATTAATATTTGAATGTTACATACGGAGTATATATAAATGTTATATGAATTGGATCTATGAACCTGTTCTTTCGGGTTTAAATTTGGCCAGATCAATCGAAATGAATCGAACTTAATCAAGTGAATCAAATGAGTCTGAATCAAATCGAATCGAAGGCGAATGGGTGAATCAGAATTGAATGAAGTTCAATTAAATAACATATTTGTCTTTGAATCCCAGGCCAGAAGTGGTGAGCCAGGCCCGAATGGAGTGGCCAATTGAATCAAGTAATTGAATTGGGAAATCTGCTTAAAAATAAATTTGGAAAGAAACAGTCACAAGTTTTGTACGTAATATTTTATAATGGGTTGAATGTAATTATTTGAGGATATTAGCCCAATAATAAACTTATCTTAAAAGCCCAAACAAAATGCCTAATACGGAGTATTAAACACACACTCTCTCTCACATTCACAGTACACTCTCTCTCTCACATAACCCTAAATTAAAGTAGCCGGCCTCTCTATCTCTCATTCACACTCTCTGACTCACATTCACACTCTCACCCTCAATAACAATTATAATCTCAATTATAATCTCATCTCTCTCATTCTCTTAAACACCCATTACATTCACCATAACCACGAAAAAAAAAGCTTAAATCATCCATTAAAGCACGGTAATTTTAACATGCATGAGATGTCCATTATTAGATCCTTCTTCATATCACTTTATTTTCGTAAGAATACCGATTTTTGATGTTCTAATGTTATAGATCTGAGGGGATATTAAATATTATCATATTATATATAATATTATTTTTTAATATTATTAAATACAAAATTAGGAAAAAAATGGAATATTTTGGATGTACATATGAATGTTTAAACATTCCAATTACGAATGTTCAATTTTTTCTGTATTTTTAATCTGTAAAAATGGATAGTTTAAATTTTTCTTTATTTTTAATTATGAATGTGTAATCTGTAAAAATGGATAGTTTAAATTTTTCTGTATTTTTAATTTTTAATGTAATTATTTTTATGTATTTTTAATTTTTAATGTAATTATTTTTCTGTATTTTTAAATTGTTTTGTATTTTTAATTTTTAATGTAATTATTTTTCTGTATTTTTAATTTTTAATGTAATTAATTAATATATTAATGTACTGTAATTTTAATTTATTAATTAAAATTAGATTTTAATGTATTTGCTGAATGAATGAAGGAGAGGAAATTATAGTGGTGGGCCAATCTTGAAAGTCAATGTATCACCACAATGTGACACCTGGCATTGTGGTGATTGCATTGTAAGTCAATATATCACCACAATGTGACACCTGGCATTGTGGTGATTGCATTGTAGAGTAGATTATTAATAAATTGTCTTATGATATGAAGCAGTTATGTTGTGAAAGTTTTAAATAAAATATAGTTAGATATTTAGTTTTAAACTATCGATAATCATGTTAAATTTATAGGATTTCAAATTAAATTAAATTTTGCAAAAAAATATAACATATTTTTCAGGCTTAACTCATGTTAATTATTTCACGATTTTATAGGAGGTTTGTTAAAAAAAATAAAATTCAACATAGTTATCAAATCAATGAAACTTGTATGATTCCTTCAATGAGGTTGGCCCAATATGCAATCCATATACACAAAACCAACTTTCCTCAGCCCTATATAAATAAATTCAATTACTAAAAAACTGGGCCGAATATACAAAGCTACGAAATACATTTTTGTGTTGTACAATCCCAGAGTACCTTATGATCGATCAACAATCGTTTCTTGACCGTACAATCCAAATTAGTTGCAATATTATTTCTTGTAACAACATCAAGGATTCCACGAAAATTTTGGTGCTAACTTGGCCGCCAACTTAGCGGGAATGGCACCGGCCTGTCTGTCCCGAAAACATAAGCTCCTGCTCAAAGACAACGTACATTTCGAGGAAATATTGGTCAAGTTGACGTTATTTGGCTAGTAAGGTCAAGTAAGTAAGGACGACACAAAATGCAACATTGTCGATGCACGAAATGAAAACAGAGAAATAACGGAGCGACTTACCTAATGTAGGCATTAAAATCGAGAGGATAACAATGCCACTAATCTTCAAAGGAAGACCCGTTTTGATCATATCTGTAATTTGAATATGACCAGTAGTAAACCCAACAATGTTAGAAGGCGTTCCCGTGGGAAGCAAGAAGGCAAACTGCGCCCCAATTGCGCCGGGAACCATAAGAAGAAGTGGGTGCAACCTCATGGTCTGCGCAATTTGAATCAACAACGGAACCAAAAGTGTGGTGGTGGCGTTGTTGGACGTGAACTCGGTGATGACTGCGCTTATTAGACAAACCAAAGGGGCAATTGCCCAAAATGGGGCGGTCTCAAGGAAGGCTAAGGCCTTTGACAGCATGTCTGCTAGCCCACTAGTTCGGACACCGTCTGCAATTGCGAAACCGGCACCAAGTAAAAGGACTACATTCCATGGCAGCTTCTTGCACTTGTTCCAGTCCATTAGTTTTTCCCCCTTTCGCCTCTTGTTTGGTATTATGAATAGCAGTGTTGCCATTAACACCTGTTCGTATGAATTGTGTAATTATAACTTAAGTTATTTCGAGTGTATGAAAATAAATACGGAGTAGCTTACACTAGCAGTGCCATCACCAGCTTTGCCCTTAAATAGGGCTCCCCATCCAGGAATTTCATCCGTCAGGTTTCTTGTCATCCACAAAACAATCAAACCCTATTCAACGTACGTTATTCCAAAGTTAGTATCATTAATTAATTAATTAGGGTAATATACTTGCCACATTACTCTAAGTAGTATGCGTACAATACTACAAGTCTACGACCGATGATCAGTTACTGCTAAAATGTGTTTTATTATTATTCTCACATTAATCACCAATCAATTATGCTCTTTGTATCTAATTATCCTAAATATTTTGTTATGGATAACTTTCTTATTCCATGTGTCATATAGACATGAGATCAAAGTTAGAGTGAAATAGAGGGAGCTAGTGACATTTTTTTGCCATTAAAATGGTCAAAGTTTACTTCATGATAACCATAATATGTAGAGCTATATAAATTACATTTCAATAACAGTAATTCATTTATCAAATTACGGTATCATCAAACATTTTAAAATAAGAATAATTGTTAATAATAATCCGAACTGGTCCTCTTAATTCATAAATAATCCGAACTCGATTCACGAATAATCCCAACTATTGAAAAACCATTCCAATAATGTACTTTGGTTAATTTCAGTCGACTCTAAGTCTCTAACACGTAAAGAAAAGGTAAAACCGACTCTAACTTTACGTCTCTCTTATTTTAAGTAAAATTCAAACTGATTTCAACTTCTTTTTTTTTTTATCGATTAAAGCAGGTTAAAATTGGTCAAAGTACCTTATTGGAATGATATTTCAATAGTTGGGATTAGGGGTGGGCAAAAATATACGATACGGTTTATTATACGAATACGGTATACAGTTTAAATTTCACGAATTTTAGTATATACGAATTCCGTATATACGATTGAATTGAAACCGTATCAGATTTTTTTTTAAACTGTATATATGATATACGATACGAATTTTTTTAGTATAAACCATTACATTATTTTTCATGACGATTTTATCACATTTAGGTTGATTTTCCCCCTCAATATTTGTCTATCATCCAAATTATTTTTTATTTCTCTTACTTTCTTTTCTCTATTCATATTATAGAACTAATCTCACTTGCTTGCTTTACTTCTCTCCGATTAACCACTACACAAGTCGTCAGTTGTATACTATTATCTAATCGCGCCATCTTTTCACCTGTATTTTTCACATTTGTTATAGTATACGAGTATATTTTAGTTTTCTTGTTTATTTTATCCGTTTATTGTTCTTTAACTAATTTGCTTACTGAGTACTTATTCGAACTTTTATTACGCTCATTTTTATTATAAAAATTACAAATAATTTTGGCGTGTTATGAAAACCGTATATACGATTACACGAAAACCGTATATACGAAAAAACCATATATACGAAAACCGTATATACGATTAAAACTGTGTCAAAACCGTATCAATTTTTTTTTTTGTGATTTTAAAACCGTATATACGGTTTTGCTCACCCCTAGTTGAGATTATTCGTGGATTAATTTGAGTTCGGATTATTTATGAAATTAGAGGAACATTTTGAATTATTCCTGACAATTAATTCTTTAAAATATGATTTATCATCCAATAAAAGAAGAAGTGTCATCAATAGTGTAAGTTTATTATAGCTTCAAAGTTTATAGATTTTAGCTAGCAAAACATTGACTCAATTTTAATAAGTAAGAATAAATAAACATGAGTGATGCATGTTGCAATTTGGAAATAAATAAAGAAGTGAAGAGGTAATTGTAAATTGTAAATACTTACCGAAAAAACAAAAAGCACCATTTTTTCGGCAAAAGACATTGGACCTGTATTGTATTGTATGTGTCCCAAACACACAATCAAAAGTCAATTAACATGTCAATTTATTTATTTGGATAAACTCCATAATTCACTTCTTCTTGGATTATTAGTCAACATTAACTAAATTATACGGAGTATTTAATTAATTGATTAATTAATATTTTAAGATACAAATTTGGTCATCCTATCCAATCCAATCCAATCCTATCCTTAACAAGGATGCTACTTGTCAATCGATTTTTCTATAAACAATTTCCATTAATCATACTCCCTTCTACCATAACATAACAACTCAATATTGGATTGATTATGATTATGTGACTACTTTAATCAACATCCCACTTTTTTATGTTTCTAATTTCACAATAATTTGCCTCCAAAACTTTTATTATTGTGAAACTTTTATCATAACTCATGTCTAATCATGATATGCCACCTATGTGAATACAAATCAAAATAATTTGATTTGTCTATTATACAGAGTTGATAGTTATTACTCTTGTTTGATCCTTAAGATGTTTTTTAAAACACATTTAATTTAAAATTATTTACCCAATCTAAATTTAAACGTAACAATTTAAACTGATTCGAGCCTGATAATATCCAATCTAAATTATAAACCGTGTCGAAATAAGAAAATAGAGGATATGTACGGACCTAATAGGTTAAGTTCGGTTTGAAGATGAGCCTTATCCAAGTAAGTAGCAAGGACCCTAGAAGCACCTTTCTTACAATACAAAACACAAAGGATAGCCCACAAAGTAAAGAACATAAGTAGGGCCATTGGAAACCCAAAGAAGAACCATGTGTTAAAACTGATGGGGGAAGCTTCAGGGAAATAGCTCTTCCACATACCAACCAATATCAGGTTCACACCTGTCCCCGTCAGCGTACTCATACCACCTATCGCTGCCGAGTATATCACCCCCAAAACCACCCCTCTGCAGAAGTTGTGGACCGCCTCGTTTTCATGATGACCTGACGATGGGAGTCGTTGTAGGAGTCCTGTGGCAACGGGCATCATCATAACCGCTGCAGCGACGTTGTGCATCCACATGCTTACGAAAGCTGTCGTTGCGCATATTCCTAATAGTAATACTGGTGGGTTCACCGGGTCCCCGCAGAACACTAGAGTTATCTGCACGTACACATGCATTGTATCAAACTTATGTTTTAGGAAATTTCGTCGCTGCTAAGCAGCTAACAAAATTACATATCATAAACCATCAACATTCAAGTCGGGCCCTACCTAGCTAGGTAAATAAAGCTCGACGAGTCAAAAGTCCATTTGATTAAAATGATCCACTTTTAAAGATATACAAATGATTATGAGACATTGAACTCCCACTTTGCTAAATTTTAACACGATTTTCGTGTTAATATACATAGTACCGAGTACAAAGTATTTTTCACCGTTTTATGAAATACCTCTTCCATTCAACTTTAATTTGTAGATTTTTAATTTTCTTTTACACTACTACTAACAACATAGATCGAGGAGCTTCAAAATTTCTCCCAAATCATCAACGAAAATATAATTATAGGTGATTTTTTTATGATTTGTCTTGACTAGTACAACTATATTTAATTTAAAATAAAAAATAAAATTATAAACATTAGACTATATATTCTCGTGCCTAAACGAGTCTCAAAAAGTGTGAATAAATAAATGCGCAAATTGGAGTTTAATGGAAAAAGTTATATTTCTACAATAAACATAAATAAGTCTCCAACTTTATCATAACTGGAAATCTAATATTTTATTTCTTATATTAAAATAAACAAGAAAATATCATGATGAAACAAAGAGAATATGTAATATTTTGCTTACAACAAATATTTATATGCATATATATTCAATCGTCTTATTATAACATTGAATTGGGTAGTCAAGTCTCCAACTTTATCTCTCCTCGTTATAAACCATGCGTTAACAATATAAGTTTGTGTGATATTGTTTAATTCGTTTTTTCGAGTATAATTAATAAAGAATATAAATATAAATTTCTATAATTGAAGTAATATGTATTTTTATTCCACTCTCACGATAAATGTGAAAAAATCAATGCACAAAATTGAATTAAATGAAAGGGCTACGTAATTAGAGCGGATCCTCTGTTTCATTTTATGTGCCATTATTTCTTATAGTAATAAATCTTATTTTATATAATTATTTCTTCATTTTCTTTTTGAGATCAATGAGATTTATTAGCATATGAAGTAATGAGACAATAAATGGAATATAAAAATAGACATGTGATTTACTCTAGTACGTAATAAGCACTTTGAACAATTTAATTTAATAATTGATTAGGTGAAGGCCACGTAGAATAACATGTATATATCTGATTGAGTGATTGAATTGACTGATTTAATTGGTTATGTTATTATGAAAAGGAATAAGTAAATTAAATGAAGTATTTGAATTTGATTACTCTATGTAAGTAGTTCCGTTTAATTGGCACGATACTATGATGCCGTCAAACGTGACTTGTTAGTTGTTAGTTATTAGTTGTTACCCTTTGATCATAATAATAAGACGTTGTCATGTTAGTTTTCGCCTAAACTCTCATCTCGTGGGTTGCTCTCTACTTGAACCATTATACGACTAATCCCCACGCCTCTTTTTCCATTGCGCCTAATAGTAGGCAGCCTTTGATCAAATCACCCCGACGACATCTAAAACATTACGTCTAATCTAAATACGAGTATGTATTAGCTAGCTTTGTCTTTCGATTTACCTAAAACAAATTGATTAATAATTTCATAGAGTACCGTACAACTGTTATAATCGATTGTTATTATAAATGATACTTGTATTATGATTGTTATAATAAAGTATGTGAAGTGGACTTACATTCAAGGCTAACCTCTTGTGAATATTGTAATGTTCAACGGCAAGAGCAAGAATGAAACTACCGAGCACAAGGGAAATCACATCATCCATGTAAGACTTAGCTACCGAGTCAGCGGACGCAATCCCAAACATCGGGAATAGAAACAACGGCGACATGGAGGTGATAGGCATAGGAACCGCCTCGGACATCCACCAAGTGAATATCCAAGCTAGGATGGCCAACATGTTACGGCTTGAAGCCAAACCATCCTCGAATTTGACACATAAACATATGACTAGGCACAAAAGAGGTCCTAGTAGAATGAATGCCGTGTTGGGTGTGGCAATGGACTTGATTAGGGACGGTGAGGCGGTCACGTCTTCACCGTCACGGGTGCCATTAATTATTGGGAGCAATGGTGCTTTAGGATCATCATCATCCCTTAATATTGGTTCATGATGATCACTTGTCGTATTATTATTCATGTTAACGAGTCGGTGTGATTAGAAAGAGTAGTATTTTTGTAAAATGTTGGTTTGTATTTTGAAGTAACAAAAAGTAAAATGTTTTATAAAGGTTGAAATTAAAATGAAATTTGTTGTGTAGTTTTCAATAATGTGAAGGAACATGGAGGTTGTGTAGTTGAGTTATAATTCTTTTGAAAGGACGTTGGTTATATATGTGGAGGCAATCACGCACGGCCAGATATTGCCACAGTTAAACGTTTTTGTTTCGCGCAAGAGCTCTTTCTATTCCTTTGATGCTGACATTTAATTTGTTGAAACTTGTTTGTTTAAATTGTACAAGTGATGTCATGTATGTATAGTGAAATGTTTTTTTTAATCATTGTGATTTATCTTCGAGTATCTTAGTTATTTGTTTAGATTTTCTCCAAATCTTCCTTACAAAATGTAAAAAGTGTAAATAATTTACTGGTAGGAAGATGTAAATTATTAGCGGTAAAATTTGAGTACAATAATTGATATAACTAGTAATGTATATGGGTATCGGCTTATAATCTTTGGCGTGTGAAAAAATTGAGTATCGTGTAAAATAAAGAATATTTGATGCTTCATACAATTAAGTCGTGATATTTATATGAAATGAAATGTAAATGGAAAGCTAGTACAATAATATGTTACTCCGTATTAAAATCTTATTAAAAGGTGTAAACTTATACAACGAATTGAAAATAAAAATAAAAATGATTGCAATCTACCTGTCTTAACGGTTACTCAGTTAACTCGATCTATTGCAACAATTAAATTTTAAAAAGACTAATTTCAATAAGCCACTTTATTACAACACTAATAAATAACACTAAGTTTAAACTTTCAACAATGTGTATTTTTTCTAATAAAATAGGGGTACGTATTTCAGTCAAATTCATTCCATTATTTAGTAATGTACGGCTGCACCATCAAATAACATTGAGGTTGTATAAATGTCACGTGTCAGACACTTATATCGATATATACATGAGTGATTCATATAGGGTTTGAATTCGATGCATTTGAGATTAGGTGCATTTGATGAAATTTACTCAATATAAATAAAATTTATTTATCTTCTACCAATTTTATGCGGTGAAATTTCACATAAACACATACTCCGTATCTATCTAATTAATAAGTCTCCCTTAAAACGGGTTATCCGTCTTAAGCTTAAAACGGGTCAAGTATTCATCCACTTGCACACATAAGACAAAACACTTTACTTTTTCCTACACTTTTTACTTTTGTCTTATTCTAAATATTTGACCCGTTTTAAGTTTAAAACGGGTTACCCGTTTTATATGAGAATTTGTGCTATCTAATAATGATAAGTGTCATCATATGCACACAATTTCAAAATAAGGGAATTTAAACCTAGTCATATAAAGTTTTTAAGTTAAATGACCAAAGTTTTATTGCCAGTTGATTATAACCTTTTTACGTAAATTATTTTTTTTCTTTTATCCGTATTAAGTGTAATCTTCCCCTCTCCATGACTATGACCGAGCTTCTTTTTTTATTTTTTGTTTTTTTTTTTTCATAGTGTCAAGTTTTGCTTTATTGCAAACTAGTCTTATGCCAGTGCAAATTGCACGGGTATATTTTTGTTTATGAAATTCATGTAGAAACGTACGAATAATAAAGTCCTTGTATTTTGACATTGTCCGTGCAAATTATACGGAATATAATTTATTACAGTGTATATTGCTAATTGTAAAATGATACGGAGTAAGTACTTTATCAACTATTACTCAAAGTAACACTTACTAATACTTAAACATTCATGCTTGTGGCTCTATGGTTGCTCATAAATTTTCGACTAATAAGTGCAAATTGCATTTAAGCCCGTGCAAATTTTTAAAAATGTCATCAAAATTACTAGTGCAAATTGTTACCAAATTTATTATTCGCGCAAATTGCTATCAAATTTATTATCCAAGACCAATTTGCATGAGCAATATTTTATAGCAATTTGCAAGGGTAAGTTTTAAACTCGTTCAAATTGTATAGGTATGTATTTAAAAATTAAATGCAAATTGCATTTATACATGTGCAGATTTTAAATAAAATGTCAATAAACTTACCCTTATAAATTGCTATCAAGTTTAGAGAAAATAAGGTGGCTATGTATTTACAACTGGAAGAGTAGTATTAACAACTGGGAGAGTAGTGAGTATAGTATGATTTGTCCTTTTTATGACCACGATTAGACGTAGTAGCGTTTTTGTCACCCGGGAGGCGTTGAACAAAGTAATGTCCAACGTGGACGCAGGTGTTTTCGAAGAGGAAGGTGTGTCCTCGGGGATGGTTTGCAGGGACGAATATGGCTCGGTTCTGTGGGGAGGTGTACACTTCCGTCGACAAAGCTGGGACGCGCAAATGGCAGAGGCGATGGCGGTTCTAGACGGGGTTCAGGAGGCTGCAAGGCAAGGGCACAGCAACATCATGGTGGAGAGTGATTGTGCGCTGGTCATCGAGGCCCTTCGAGCAAGACGACAAGGACGTAACTATTATTCGCAAGTTCTCGACGATATTTACTTCTGTTGTTCTAATTTTAATTCCGTTGTGTGGTCGCATACTAGTAGAATTAACAATTCCGTCGCTCATGTCTTGGCACACATTACGCCTAGATCGGAAGGTCGAACGGTTTGGCTATCTGAGTTGCCTTTAAGGGCTCAGAGTGCTGCACGCTTTGATTGTTCGTTATTATTGTTGTACCCTCTCGGGTTTCTTCCAAAAAAAAATAAAAAAATAGGACCTTCAATTTAAACGTACGTTATAATTACCTAATTAAAAAAAAAATATTTTCCAAAATTATTTTCTAAAACCACATAACTGGCCTGGATATAATTATTGTTTACAGCAAATTATTTTCTTTGGAAATACTCTGTATAATTTGCACGGGTATATTATTATTTTTTATTTTATGAAATTCACGTAGAAACGTATGAAAAATAAAGTCGTTGTATTTTGACATCGTCGGTGCAAATTATACGGAGTATAATTTAATTACAATGTATATTTTTAATTTGTTAAATGAATTTGCTCTTTGGAAATAATTCTACATATGACAAATATACCCGTGCAAATTATACCCGTGCCTCCCACTAAAATTTTCATAAAAAAAAATATACGGAGCAGATTGTTGCACCGAGTAGTATCTACATGTCGTCGTTCATGTAGAATTATACCCGTGTCCCCCACTATAATTGCAACAATCTGCTCGACTTAAAATACCCATGCTCGCTACTATAATTTTCATAAAAAATAATTTGTGAAAATTATACGGAGATTGTTGCAATTTCATAAACAATTACTTAAAATAAAATGAAATAAAATTAAGTCGAGCAGATTGTTGCAAAAAAAATTATGCAACAAATATACCCGTGCAAATTATACCCGTGCCCCCCACTACAATTTTCAGAAAAATAAAATAAAAATAATATCGAGCAGATTGTTGCAATTTCATAAACAATTACATAAAAATATTTTAAGTCAAGTAGATTCTACGCGTCGTTCATATAGAATTATACCCTTGTAGTTTCACTATAAAAAAAAATATACCCGTGCAAATTATACACGTGCCCCCTACTATAATTTTCCAAAGAGTGTTTTAAGTTCCATTAAACAATAATTGTATTTTCTAAATTATTTTCTATTAATAAGAAATAATATTATTGTTCCATTGATATGGTTTTTATTTACGCATTAGTCGTCTATTCCATTAATAAGAAATAGGACCTTTAATAAGTTATGTAATTTATATTTTTAAGTTTTAAGCTATGTTATAATTACCTAATTATATAATTTAGGTAGGCTATATTGTATATTTATGTTGTATTTTGGTGCTACTTTTAATAGTTCCTCGACTCTTTCCGTGTCTAAATAAATTTATTTATCGAAAAAATTTACCTGGTTTTATAATGTATGCTAAATAACTATGGAGTACTATGATCAACAACATGTAATGTTACATGTACCATATTAATTTCTGTTAAATGATGGTAGTTTTTGCAATTGTACCTCTAATTTTTATTTTTGGTTCATATTTTAAAAGAATTTTTTTTTTTTTTTTTTGTTTTTAAAAAAAATGCAAATGTAAATTTATCATTTGAGTGATATGTTTGTTTAAGAATTGTAATGTAAATATTGAGAAATTAATTGTTGAAGAGAAAGTGAGGGGGCCCAGTCAAAATGTCAACATACAACCACATGGTGACACGTGTCCCTGTGGTTATTGCTTTGTAGGTATGATACTTTATCATGTACCATATAAAATAAAGGGAATTAAATTCTCCCCTTACCTTCTAATACTATGATTAGTATGGCATATATTGAGTAATCACACTAATCAGTAATTAATTAATTAATCAATTAATTAATTAAAGTAACTGGCCCCCTTATAAATGAAGGTATTATTAGCATTAGATACGTTATACGTTATACGTAGAAGATAAATGTCTATAAATTGTATAGATAAGAAGTCCTTGTGGTTCATTGTTCGTTGTCTTAAAAGATTATTACGGAGTAGAATAAATCAAGATTTGAACAGATTATAATGTTATACGGAGTATGTTCAACGAATCCAGCTATACATCTCATTTGATTTGGTCCTCTAATCAAAGAGCCCATTAGAAATTCAGAAATCACACTAATACAATTAGTCAATTATGTATGTTCAACACTTCGAAACTTCGGTCGACTTTAGATTGGGGTTTTGATGATATCAATAACTTTCTTCTTACTACTCCCTCCGTTCCAGTGAATTGTTAACGTTTGTTTTATTTTATGAGGGAAAAATAAAGTAAATGTTAACAATTGACTGAATGACTGAGAGTCTGAGACAGAGGGAGTATATTTCATTATGTTGTGTGTGTTAGACTGATAGACGGTTAGTATTGTGATTTATTTATACTCCGTAGTAGATTGTGAAGCCATGCATCAACACGGTACGAAGCTATAGTTAGGGTACGTTATGTGATGAAGCAAATGCTTGTTAAATGATAATAACTTCTAATTGGAGAATATAGACAGAATTGGCTTAATCTTGAGATGTTAGAGTGACGGTATGAAATTTACAATCCGCTTGGGCCTTGACTATTATTCGTCATACATACTCTGATTCCTGGGCTGTGGTATTTGAAATACGGAGTAGTTTTCTATAAAAAAAAAATTGAGTATATCTTTTAAACTCCTTATTTAGAATAATATTTTTGTCAATTTTAGGAAAATTCTTTATCTTTACTAAGTTGTTCTGAAAATCTAATAAGACCTTTCTCACAATTTTAGGAAAAAAAAAAAAAAAAAACTCATGATTTCTTTCACTTCATTATGTACTTACGTAAGTTTTTATCTTCTTTAGAAGTTTACTTAAGAAAAACTTTTATTCAATTGCTTATATGTATGAGATTTGAAACTCTTTTGTCGGGATTGAATAAGGAGTTTACTTTAGGAAGATTTTACTGAATTGTTTGTAGGTATGTGTCATTATATAATTAGGGTTGACTAAATTTCAAAGTTTGACTTATTGGAGCACTTGATTTTATTTTTCCTTTTGACCTTCCTTAAACCCAAAATTTAATCTAATCTAATCTAATCTAATCTAATTATTACGGAGTATCATTATCATTATATATATATAAACCAAAACCCGTACGCTTCAATGATCCACATTTGTCAATCAATTATTGGACATTGTTTTTTTTTTTTTTTAGAATTAATAATACTAATAAAGAATTTATTAAAAATTGACAATAGATATTCTTAAATTTATTAAAACTTTTCATAATTTTCCATAATTTATTAATTAAAGATATTTCCAAATAAATGTAGCAAAAATATATTTTAATATATTTCTAATAAAATTAATAATCAAAAGAAAGCCAGTAAAAATTGATAATTAGGTTTTCTTAATATAATTAGAAGAGAGAAATAGTATTATTCATCGAGTGAGATTAATTATTTAGATTAATTTATAGTTTTCGAATAAATTAGGAAAGTTAGTTGTTTCTAAAAAATTAGGAAAGTTTGTTTCCTAATTATAGCTTGATTAGAATAATTTAGGTAAAATTGAATTTTAATTATTACTAGTTTAATTACTTTTCTAGTTAGTTTAGGAAGGATCAATAGTAGTATAAATAGGGTAAATGTATGATCATATTACATACATTATGAACATCAGATTACTTTGAAAAATAAATTCAAGTTTCTACTTGTGTATTCTTATTAACTTGCGAGTTATAAGAGTTTTATTTCGTTCTTGTAAGAGTGAAATATTTTTAATTCTTCTTTGCGATGTAGAATTCTTGTTAACTTTATTCCTTGCGAGGTTGAGAGTTACAAAAATTAAACGAGTTAATCGAGTAGTCTTGCGAGATTGCTAGTTTAATTCTAGTCTTAGTTGAGGGTCTTGCGAGATTTTCTTAGCTAATTCATATCTTTAATTTTCCGCTGCTAAACTTCGAGTCCGTTCTATATCAATAGGAAGATACTCATTAGTACTAGGACAATAAATCAAAAAGTAATCTACTACTATATATATAAACCAGAATCCAAAGGTTCTATTTAAATTCATAAATATCAAATTAAACTTTTTAATTTAGGTGGTGCGTATACGATGGGTGATGTATCGGGCTGTTATAAATGGTATTAGAGCAACCCTGCGACCATGTGGTGAGCCTGTGGTTAGGAGTACCCAGGTCACCCACCTAGTGTAGTAGGATTCTAGGATTGGCTGCATTTAGGAGTACCCGGGTCACACCTATTATAACAACCCAGATTATGTTAATAAACCAAAAAAGCGAAATAAATTTTATTAAAAGAAAAGAGTAATAAATAAGTGTCACGATGGCGGAATACAATGTGGAATCCAAGTTATCACGGAACTCAAACGTCTAACGGGTACATGGTTCACACAATCGGGAATAAATATCCGTAAAACGGACTTAAGCCGTAGAACACAACAACCAAACACAACACCGATCTTATGGTTCTTACCTCAAGTGTAGCGAGTAACAACTTTACCAACTTAACAACATAAGCCATATGTCTAAAACAGAAGTAACCCAAAACATCCTTTAACAAATGCAGAAAATTAACAACGAGAAGACGACAACGGACACAAGAGTAATGTGGGTAGCGGGTTTGCGCGGCGAACCATTTGACGTCTTGTACTAAATATTTGGCGAATAAAGAGGAGGTGCCTTAAATTTAAAAGATTAAGTAAGAAAAACTTTTAAAACTATTTTAGAGTCGCCACCAAGTTAACGAGGAACTTGGAACACGGCTACATGTCTTGAGCTCCAAAACATGATCTTAGAGTTCAGGACACATCGACATCCCTCCGTCTAAGGTTATTCTGAAATCAGAATCGGATTCGGGGTGAGGGTACCGGCTAGGCTTGTCGTGAGCCTCTAAATTACTATTTTTATCCACTTCAAACATAAACAAGTAGTAAGCGTAAGTAGGGGTCGAACCCACGAGGAAGGTTGTTTTGCTAAACTTGTGCGTAGTAAATATCTCTCCTAGAAACTGATTGGGGTGTATTTCGGTTTGGTTCTATAGGTCTATTAAAATGCGAATGAAAAGGAACTTTAAACAGATAAAAGACAAATCTCGGAACAAGCAATTTCCACCAACAAATTAAGGATTGATCATAGACTCGGCTAATCTAACTCATCATACGAATGCTTTGCATCAAGAATTTCAATTCTCCAATTCCAACAGAAAATGGTCAAAAGCTACGAATGCGTACGTAAAAGACCTTACGATGTCGACAACTTAATCCAAGCGTTTAAATTTAATCGCAACGTAGATAAAACGGAGGAACTATGCAAAGATGAACAGATGTAAACACACGCGATAAACACTTTAATTTGATTCATACAAATATTATTTGATGCAAAGATGAACGGATGTGAACTCCCGAGATTATTCTTCCTCTACCAAGAATAGTGCCTTCTTCATCTACACTGTCCCATTTTTTTTATTATTATTTTTTTGATCACGATTGACGCAAGCAAGAGAAACATGATAAATAAAATTAAACCCTAATATAATCAATAGAGCTAAGAACATGACACCGATACTAATAAAAGCATAAAAATGAAATCCTTTACCGATCTAAGATAGGAAAAACGATGTTATGATTGATCTTAATTAATTGAAAAGGAGAGAATTTTGATGGAGAATTTTGATAGAATTTAAATAACTTGAAGGAAAGGGAAGAGAAGCAGTGCTTTAATGATGTGGAGATTTAAAAACTGATTAAGGTAGGAGTGTTTAATGACTAATTAGAATGTATTAGCTTAAGTTTAATGACCCCACCCAACAAGTTTGCTCATACAGTCGTCTACCCGACCCGGGTACTCAAATACTCAAATTTGAACCCGATTTAGCTACGTTGATGATTTTCACCGAATTTTTTTTAAAAAAAATTCGAAAAATCATATTTAATTTTAAATAAAAAGAGTCGGGGTGTTACACCTATTGTTAGCTTCTCAATCGTATGACTAACACATTACCCAAAATCAAATTCTTTTATTCTTGGTATATGACTTCACGCTACTCCGTATAAGGGGAAAAAAAATTAGGCAACCGAATTAGCGATTGGACATATTGTAACTAATTTAAGGCAGATCAAATTGGTCAACAAATCCGTTTTGCGGCCAATTTCTGGGTATTAGTGACCAATTTCAATTCGTTTGTTGTTAAATTGACTTTCTCTTTTAGTGCTTGTGCGGATTTGAAACTAAACATGTGCTCTTGGTTTCTCTACTAATCTTACGATATATTCTTACCCGACTAAAAGAAAGTAATAAGGAGACATCTTGTGGTATTAAATTTCAGTACTACTATGATTTAACAAAAAAACGACAAAATAATAAAATGATGAAATGAATTTGATATTGCTCGATCTTGCCCTAAATTTAGGATTTTCATCACGTAAATACGGAGTATTTTTATAATGTTTCAAAAACATTTTACGTAGGGTCATCATATAAAAATTTCACAATTCTTTAAGGATTAAATTAAACTCAACAAAAATTTGATTACAAATTCTGATCTTTTTATAGGGATCAAATTAAATTTTCACAATATACTGAAAACATTGTAGGTATGGTCGTATGGAGGTAATTAATGCACTCCATACAGTACAGATGAACGGATGAACAAAAACGAAACAATGAATAAACTCAACAAAAAGGCAAACAAAGAAAGGCAAAGAAATAGAAAAAAGTATGTGAAGTAAGCGGCATAAATAGGCAGTTAAGTTAGGGCAGATCAGGGAAGAGTTCAGCAACAAATGAAAGGAGCACGTCGACGCTACCCAAGTCGTCGTCACCAGCTTGAGGCAAAGGCAAAGTCGACGACGGTGCACCTACCGGCGGTAAATCGACAACGACCGGTGGCAGTACTATGCCGTCGTCACTGGGGGAGGGTGCTGGTGCATTCACATTATCACTTGGCGGGGGTGGAGGCGGCGTTGGCAACACACTACGCGGCCTAAACCTGCACAGTTGACCCACTCTAATAATCGTGACTCTTCCAAAACGGTCTGTGCGACGTCGGACTAGGTTGCGACACGTCCCCGCTCTGATGGGTCGTCGTACCTTAATTATCCGTCCAAGTTTTATAACTCGATAGCACCTCCGCCTCCTTGTTGCTCTATTACGCCGACAGTAATACAATACATTAGGAACTATCGCCAGTTCTCGCCTATTTTGAATGGCTAATTGGAGGTCGTTCTCAATACCGACAGGCCGGTTGAACTCTGTCTCCATGTCTGCAGGTTGGTCGTTGTCGACGTCGCCATACGAGGCCGTGCTCCATGGGATTGTTATAGCTATGAGTACAACTGCTAAAACCAAAACGAAGCTGTTTCCAACTGAAACAATTCTAGTCATTGTTTATTTTTTTTATTTTTTTCTTAAGGAAGTGGATTTCTATGAATTTGTTGGTGAATCATGTTGAAATTTGGAGCTCAATTTATAATGTTGGTCGAAATGAAATACAGTTATTACGTAGCTTAGTCTTAAACATGTCTAACCACTAATCACCTTGATTAACAACAAATTATTATCATACTCAACACATAAACTAATCATTTGACAATTAATAAGACCGGCGTAAACTATTTGGGTGCTTATAATTATATTACTCCGTATTATATTGATTATAAATATCATGCACCACATACATACGCATATTTTATATATGTTGTAAAATGTTACGGAGTATTATTTATTCAACTTTTATATAATGCCGGCTAAACTTCCTTCTTTAATTTACCTAACCACTACTTAAATATCGATACATGGTGGCTATATCAATTTAAAGTTGTTCATATATACTCGTATGTAATTTAATTATGTATGTGAGATAAAATATTATTTATTCAATATTTTTCTAATGCCGGCTTATAAACTTCGATATTTATTGCATCTGCCAATAAATTATACTTGAAATAAATATTGATACGTAATACATCTACATCTGGAAAACTAGTTGTTATGATGAGTCTTATAAGTACCTTCAACACTTGAGACATGTCATTACTTTTACTTACGTAATACATCTACAACTCTAAAAAAAACAAAAAAAAAAAGAACTCATACATTATCTTAATATATACGGAGTACTATTTTAATTATGTTTATATTCTATTATGATTTTTAGTATTTAATTTGTTTTAATAACCACATGTGAGGTCCTCGGAAACCCAGGGCGAAACCATGGGAGCGCACTCGTAGTGGTATATGCAACAAACCCTCAAAGAGGACCTCCTACGGTGGCATATTTTTTCGGAAACCCAGGGCGAAACCATGGGAGCGCACTCGGAGTGGTATTCAACAAACCCTCAAAGAGGACCTCCTCCGGTGGCATATTTTTCAGGGACCAGTTTAAACTTTATCGAACCTAGGGTGAACCCGGGCTCTGATACCATGTTAGAATCATGTAACGGGCCTGGCCAAACCCGAGTGGAAGAGAGCGAGCCCGGTTTACAAGTCCAAGGGTATCCACATTTCTCAAAACCAATGTTCTTATAAAATTTGTCTTAGTTCAGTTCAATTCAATTCAGTTCAGTTCAAATTTAAAAAGTCTAAAAGAAAACAGGGCCTTTGTGTTTTTCGTATTATGTCAAGTCCTATTTGTCAAATTGGGTTACTCGTATTTGTTCAAAATGCATTGTAAAATCGAAGCCCAAAAGTGTCCAAATTCCCGTGGGTTTTTTTTTCTCTCTAGAGATCAACTTTGCGATATGGCCACATAGAGTTTAAAGGCTTGCACATGACTTTCTCCGTTGGGCTACGATTCAAGCACTTACCCTCGATATAATGTGTTTACCGTTGTCGGCCCGTGTTGTCGTTGCATAATTTTAGTGCAAATGTTAAGCTCGTATTTTAACGATACTTTTATACATTATTTTCTGTACTTTAACATGTATTCTCTTCATTTTAAGTCTATTTTACATTATATATTTCTTCCTAGAGCATTTTTATTGCGATTTTGTGTAGGAATGAGACATTTGTGCTAAAAATGTGAAATGAGATTGATCGGAGCGTAAATAAAAGAGCACGGAGCTTAAACAATTAAAAATCCAAATGAAAAACGGCCCAAAAGAAAAGGAGTTCAAAAGGACGGCCCAAAGTAGACCAAAAGTTTAAGCAGTAAAACTGGTAATTAGGAGTTTTATCCTTTTTGTATTCACTAATTGTTATGTGAGGCTGTCTCACCATAACTTATGGTGAGACAGGCCCACTTAACCTATAAGCCCATTTATTAAAAAAAAAAATTAATAAAACAAATAAAAAAAAAAAAGAAAAAGAAAAAGAAAGTAGGAAGTTGCTCATTAAACGGCAGTTTGTTTGTAGCTTTCATTTGTTTCTTCCTCTTCCTTCTTCTATCAAATTAATCCCTAAAATCCAAAACGCAGATAATCAAAATTAATGATATTCAGGTTTGTCATCTTACATTATTTTTAGTTTATTTTTAATCTCATTTTTTTTTTAGCTTGTTAAAGTGTAGTAGTATAATCATATTTGGGTTTTTATATTTTTTGATTTTTTTTTTCTGGTTAATTTTCCTTATTTTAGATGATATCTTTTGTGTTTTGGTGTGCTTATAACTTAGTAATATTGTTTGATTATTGAAAAATGGTGACAATGATCTGAATTTGAGGTTTTTTTTAAGGGTTTATGAGTTTTGGGTGATTATTACTTCATGATATGCTTTTAATTTGACTACCTATGATTTTAAGTTGAAAACATTTGACTACAATTGAAAGCCTATGATGTCGTTGTTTTACCTGTGATTTTAAGTTTAGATTCATGCTTTTTAAGTTTGAAACCTTTGTTTTTAATTTTATAAACACTCTAGTTTAATTTGGTTTGAAACCTATAATTTTAAATTTGAAACCTATGTTTTTTAGTTTAGAATCAACAATAATCATTCAATTGCATTGATTTTTTTTGTGGGTTCCAAATATTTTAGTGTTGCTTTTGTTAATTTTTCGAATCAAGAATTTTGAATTTTGTGAGGTAAATTCTTTTGTATATAGATTGTTGATAAAAGCCAATTAACTCAATGGTAGAGTATGCTTATGCATCGTTGTGGGTTCGAATCCCACATTGGCTATGAAAATACAATTGTTTAGTGTGTAACCTTAGCTTGCTTTTATTTTAAGTTCATATCCATTCATTTTTGTTTAGTAATTTTCAGTTTCAACTTAGATATTTTCAATTATAACTTTTTGTTTAAAGTTCATAATCTTGAATTTTAAGTTGAAAATTTTGCGTTTTAGGTTCATAACTTTTGTTTTTAAAATAAATAAATAATGAGAACCTTAAGTCTAATGTTAAGTTCATAACTTTCGATTTTAAGTTCATAACCTTTTGTTTTATGTTCATAACCTTCGATTTTGAGTTCTAGACCTTTAACCTTATTTTGAATCATATCCAATACCTAATAACATACACCTTTATGTTTTAAGTTGAAAACCTTACATTTTAAGCTCTTATCATTTTACTTTAGCTGACAACCTATCCTTTTAAATTTACAATTTATATTTGAAGTTCGTAACCTTGGATTTTAAGTTAAAACCTTTAACTTTGCTTTCACTCATATAAAAAAATGATCATACATTTTTAAGTTCTAAACATTATACTATATAGTTTAATTTAAAAACCCATGAATTAGTCGCACAATAATAAATTAATTTTTACATTTGGGATTTTGCATTTTGAATATAATTTCTATTATATAAATTTTTTTATTAATCTATAGAATGTTTTTCTTAGTTCAATAATACAATTAACTACTCTATATTTACAAGTTAATGATGAATTGATGATTGAGAGGTAATGGTAGTTTTTTCATCATAGTCCACGTACAACATTGCAGTTTTTATTTTCATTTTTTTTTTTTTTTTTTTTTAAATTAAATTTTTATTGGGCCTCTCCTATTGGGCTCGTCTCACCATAAGTTATGGTGAGACGGTCTCATAGGAGAGTTACTGTTTTGTATTTGTTTTTTCACGATAAGAACGTAGATTAGGAGTAGTTTAGTTTTTCCATTTTTCTCTCTTCTTCTTCCATTGTCTAAGATGATAGATTTTTATTCAGTCTTTTAATCAAAGACTAAGTTCTCTCTTTCTTTCTCTTTATTTAATTTAATTAATATTTTTATTTTTTTTAAATATTATTGTTCTTTATTACTTAGTTTAGTTCTTGAGTAGTTTTGTATTAGGGTTTGAACCACCATATGAATTGAATTGTCTTGCTTAGGTTTGATTGGGTTTTGTTTAATTGATTGATTTTATTGATTATGATTTATGTTATAGATTTTTGGTTGGATTACTTACGGGAGTCCGGTCTTGATCCTCGTATGTCCTACTGTTATTCGTAGTTAATTTGATTAATTTTACTTAATATAAATCACGTACGAGAGTCGGATGTATGTCTAGGGAACCTTAATTAAGAACTTGACATATCTCACGAGAATAGGTGAGAGTTAGAGTCGGTATAGTTTAATGTTGTTTCGTAAGTTTGTTTTATGTCTCGAGATAATATTACGTATTTGCTTTGAGTCTTTTGAGTTCAGTTAGGACATTAGTCCTAGCTGAGTAAGCAATTTAACAAGTCGTTAAAAAGTGACTGTGTCGATTAATTCGTATTGGTTATGATGCTTTAGCCCTAATAATTTGTATTGGTTGATTTTTAATTATATTTCTAGTTAGTTTAGTTTATTACTCCGTAGATTAGATAAACATAATTCTCGATATGCGTAGATAATTCGTAGTTTAAGACTAACTATTGATTAATTTCCGACCTCCCTATCATTGACCTGTATACTACAACATTGGTACGCTTGCGGTATAAATGTAAAACACATCAGCAAACATGTCCACATTTTGTCATTGTAAATACGTTGTGTCCAGGTTCCGATGCGGGTCACGCTTAATTGACTCGACTTGATCCCATTCCTTTTGGATGTTGGGCAATGCCGGGCTGGCCAAATAAGAGCTCAAACCATATTTTTGAACTATAAAAATACGTACAAAACTAAAAGAAATTCTCTTCGATTTAATAGATTTTATCATTTGATCAAACAGTAATGGTAAACAGAACCTGTCGAATTGGAAGGAGTAGATTGCATAGGTGGAATATTGACAGAGAGAAGAATAGTTGGCTCTTGAGTCTTGACTCTTGAGGTATCTTTGTTTGGTCTCTGGTCATTGTTGTTCCCTTTTTTCTCTCTCCTCCTCACTCAATTCTTTCTGGTAATCTCTCATTTTCTTGTCTTCCATTTTCCTTAATTTACCATTTCTTATTGATTTATTGCTACCCTCTTTTCTCTTGTTTTTTTTTTTTGAATTTTAATCATCAGTCAAAAGTATAATCAGTTTCTGTGCTTATTTCATTGATTCTCCCATTGTTGTTATTGTCTCAATTTTGCAGCAATTTTCAAATTTTTTTTGACTGATTAATCATTTGATAAAAGTCATACAATCCCTTTTGTTCAATTTAATCTAATACATAAACTTTACTAAGTTTGTGTGGTTAATTATTCTATTGATATATGATACTTGACTCTGATTCTTGCAAATTTCAATCTTTCTTTTATTGATTAATGATTTGATGCAACCCATTTTCTTCAATTTAATCTAACACTTAAACTTTACTCAATTTGTGTGCTTGATTATTCTAATACTTGACTCTAATTGATGAAAATTTCAATCTTTTGTGCAGAAAAATGTATATTATGTAAATTATATGTGGCTGTAAATTAGAATTGGTGTTGTACAATCATGGCAGAATTGATGGACTTACCTGTGGATTTGTTGATTAACATTCTACTTAGATTTCCTGCTAAAACTTTATTGCAATTCAAGTGTGTGTGCAAACTTTGGTGCCAAATTATTAGCTCCCCTCATTTTACCCAATTTCATCTTAACCAAACCCTAGCTCAATCAAACCCAATTCGCCGCTTTGTTTTCTCAGCTCCCCACCTCTCCTCTGCTGAATTTGACACCTTTGATCGTGTTTCAAACCTTGAAAACCCGTTTGGAGTTGAGGGTTTTGCCCATGTGGTGGGTTGTTGTCATGGGTTATTGTGCTTGTGTAACTATGATGTGCACCTTACCATTTTGTTGTATAACCCGACAACCCGAACACAAAAGATTTTACCCTTTTTGCCAAAGCCCTCAAGCCTGCCTCATCGGTATTGTTTTGGGTTTGGGTATGATGCGGTCTCCAAAGACTATAAATTCGTGAGGATTCTTCAATCGGATGAGGGAACGAGTCCTTTTCGTAGCCAAGTCATGGTTTATAGTTTGAGAGCCGATTCTTGGGTGAGGGGTCCGAACGTTCCTCGACCCTTTTTCTCGGACCGTGATAACGGTGTTCTGGTTGGTGGAACTTTGCATTGGGCACACGGAGTTTATGACGGGATCGAAAAGCATTATTCCATTATCAGCTTTAACCTCAGTGATCATAGCTTTGGCGAGGTACCGCAGCCAGAATATGAAGAAGAGTTCATCAACTTGCGAGTTGGAGTGTTGGATGAGTGTTTCTGCCTTCTCGTAAATGATTTAGATTACTCGGATATATGGATTATGAAGCAGTACGGAGTAGCCAGTTCGTGGACTAAGCTGTTCAGAATCGGGCATTTAAAAAAACATATGTTTTTCGAGTGGCCGATTGGCTACTCGTTGAATAGAAGGGAGCTGTTACTGCAGCAAAATATATGGAGGGTTGTGTCGTTTGATCTGGAGAAACAGACGTTTAGGGATATTAAGGTCTGTGACTTCTCTAGATGCATCGACACTCAAGTCTGCGTGGAGAATCTGCTGATGTTGAATGACGTTGGGACTGAAACTCAGGACACAGACCCTCAGTTAGTAAAGAAGAGGCGGAGATGGAAGAGACTTGCCGATAAAACAAGTTATAACCACAGGTAAACCTCACTTTGGAATATTTTATTTTACTGCGTTTGGTTTCGCTGCCTAGAGACTAGAGTTTTGGAAAAGCTCTTGAAAGGTTGTTATGAACAAGCACATATATGATATATTTCATGTCATTTGCTACGCTACAAACTTAGCTTATTTGGCATAAAACATGGTTTCGTAACATTGAAAGCCTTGATAACTAAAATTAGAACTCAATATCGTGTCCGACATCTAAAATGCTGGTATAGACGATCACCCTGTGAGTGTAGTTTAGGGTTATCTGCTCTTGTTGTTAGTGTCAATCAATAACTTCGTTAACAATTCTATCAGGGTCACTTAATAACTTTATAATGGGATGCACCGGAAGACATGCCCACTTAAAAGACACCCCGTCTACGGGTGGATACCGAGAAATGGACAGTTGGCCAGCTGCAGGATGTAACTATAATGTGCCATTGTTACTTGTAAGTTTGTCAATAAAAAACTACTGTTTACATTCATAGTGTTGGTTCTGTATCTCGATTTTCGCTTGTGCTACTACCCGTTTGGCCTGAATTTTATCATTGTGATTGATTGAACTCATTTAACCTGCATATATAAAATTGTTAATAATCGAAATAGTTATACCCATGAACTTGCATTTGCAATGCCGATACTCTTCTTGTGGATTTAGTAGTTGGGATGCCCTGCACATTTCTTTTAGTGGAATATATACCTTTATAGACTAAACAAGCAATTTTGTTCTCCATGTTGGAAGGAAGTAATTTCATTTGGGAATAAGTCCTCAAACACTCAAACCACAAGAATATTTTTTATTTTGGTCTGAGAGAGGCAGTATTCTGACAGGGGAGGATTGAGCACGAGACTTAATCTTTCAGAATGCATAAATCTTAGTCTTGTGACCACTGCGAAACATTTTCTGACTCAAACCACAAGAATATAATTCAACTAAATTGTGTTTTTTTTTTTTTTAACTGAATTGAGAACTTATTTTGTCAATTGAAGTAAAAACAGAATTGCAATGGAAAGAGTTGTATTGAGCTGAATTAAATTAAATTTAAGTTAAAAGAAACGGGGTTTCGATAGAAAGAATGACCTTAATTTTCAGGGCCATTAAGATTGTTTTGTTAACTTGTACGGAGTACTCCGTACTATATAATGTCATGCTTTGTTCAATCGTGAGTCATGCATGGTTGGTACTTGGTAGTCATATAGAGATCCTCTCCATTTCTTTTATCTCCATTACCTTCCATTTTTTCTAATACACTAATATAAAATCATTATACCTACTCCACACCATCAAAACACTTGACCATTAGATCGATCCAAAATAAAATCTAGACCGTTGAGAGGTACTGGAAGGAAATGGAGAGAGCAAGGTAATGGAGAGGATTCATACTCGTCATATTCTATCATTTTGTATCAGTAGTTTAGTATCGTACTTTTTATCTTACATGTCCGACGAAGAAAATGCCCTTTCGCTGAGACACACTACCCCTATCTTCTTCAGTAGTGCCTCATAGCGGTTCTAAATGCACCAACTTTTTTTTTTTTTGCTAGACAGTAATCATCGATTAAGGTTTAGCCGCCGCTTTGGCTAAAACATGGGCCTCCTTAATCTCTGATCGAACAGAGAACCGACTACAAAAACAATGAAAATAAACAGCTAATAACCTAATATCTTCAAGCAGGCTAAGGAGCTCATGAGAAGACTCCGTCTCCAATTTAAGTTGCAAAATAACCTGAAGGCAGTCAGATCTAACTTCCAAATGCCTTATAGACCTAAATGCACCAACTGTTGTTACTAAAAGCTCACCAAAGTCGCTACTTCTCAATATCGCTTCATGAACACAAGCTCTTTCAACTTGTAAATTAATGGGGTAAACTATAAATGAGGATGGTCTTTCATTGTGAATGGTCGTTCAATTATTGTCGTTCTTTCACTTTAAAAAGAAAGATGATTTATAAAGTGTTATTCAAATTAAGGAATCACTTGCACGTCACCCTAAACACTTGTGTTAGACTGACTATTGGACGCATCCGACTTGTATTTAGTATACAAATTGTGACCTTTGTCTAGAGGTATAGATTTGACAATAAGTCTCTCTTAAAACGGGTTATTAAATGCTTAAAACTAAAAGCGAATTGATCTATCTGTCACATTGCGTAAAAACAAAACACTCTACTTTTTCTTACACTATTTACTTTTGTCTTATCCTAATTATTTGACCCGTTTTAAGCTTAAAACGGGTTACCCGTTTTATATGAGAATTTGTGTAGATTTGATAACATTAAATTCGATAGTGATGACTATGACTCTAGGAGCCTTACAGTGGTCACATAAATTGGTTATTTGATTGCCATTTAAGTTCACGTCACGTTGAAAATTATACGAATGGATAAAATTAAATATTACTCCGTATTTGGTTGTCAAAAGCCAGTGGAAAATAATCAAATAATAAAATAGAAGTTAACCCCTCTGTGGGTGTTAAAAAAAAAAGCCGTGGAAAATAATCAAATAGAAAGTTACGATGAAATTGTAATTCTTACAAAATACTTCCCCCGTTCCACAATGATAGTCCCACTTTGACTTTACGCGGTCTCCAACGCTCCTCTTCGACCATGTTTTTCATTGCTTATATACGATTTTTTTTGGTTGAAAATTAAATTTTGTAAAAGATATTTTGACAACAAATGTAAATATCTTATTATCGTATAACGATTATTTACATATTTTAAGTTATTTACGGTCAAAGTGTTAAAATTTTGACTTTCTAAAAGTAAAACGGGACTATCATTATGGAACGGAGGAAGTATAAGAAATCTGTTACCTAATCCTCTTAGGTAAATGAAAAGTTCTATTCGATTTCTATTTCCCTAGTAATGCTAATCAAACAAGGAGTAAATGAATTGTATTTTCCAGTGTTAAACCAAACAAATACGGAGTACACAAAGTACTATAGGTCCATCACAAATTCTTACTCCGTATTTAATTAAGATGAATATATCCGTTTTAAATTAAGACGGGTCAAGTATTGAGGTAGAAGACAAAAGACAAATGGGTTAGAAAGATGTAATAGTGTGTTTAGATACGTGGATTTGATTTGAAATTTAGGATTTGATCCAAATAAGTTGTTTGGCAAAATATAAAGATTTCGATTTCGATTTGAACAAAATACATCCCTACACGGCTACACCAATACAAACTTAAATTTGGTGATTTCAAATTCCACCTCCGCCCCATGTGATTTGGAAATTTCACATTTTACAATTTAGATTTAAAATGAGAATTTTCAAATGAAATGATTGTTTCCAAACGCTACCTAATATATTTGTTATTTATGTGCAAGTGGAGGGTATTTGACCCGTTTTAAGCTTAAGACGGAATATCCGTCTTATTGGTCCATATCGGGTCTAAGCCTCATTTAATATAGATATTAAATATATTAAAAATGGTGTGTGATATTTAGAAAAGAAAGTGTTACCTATCACTCTATCAGAGTATCAGATGGCTTCTCCATCATGCTCCCCAGAGGCAGGACTTATCTGGGGTAGCACCTTTCCTTTTTCACTTTTTTTTTATTATTTTAAATCAAGTTAGGTTTCTGTATTGGGCTTCCGCATTATTACTACACTTCACCCTTCGCCCCTTGTTTCCCTTACTTAAAACAGTCTTGTGGTTTCTGGTTTTTGCATTTTTTACTCTTCTTATTCGCTTATCTGTTCACCTTTTTTATTTTAAAAAGAAACGTAAATTGTAGAATATTAGAATGAGAGAATTAATAAAAGAGGAATTGTTATACTTATTACTGATATTCGTGCTTTGACAATTACAATATGAGTCTATATATAATATTAAATCAAGATCAATTAACAAGGGAAATTACAATGTAATATTCCCTAAGATAATATATTATTTTAATTACGATATCAACATATTATATGTAATATTGTCGATATCGTAAATATTGCCTAACATAAATTAAACTATTTTATTTGACTATTAGATCAAAACTTATTTTAAGTCAAATAAAAAATATTAATATTTTATTCGTCTCATAATAAAAAGGTAAACAAAGATGGAAACACTATTTTTTAATTTTTCTTTTATCTTTAAACAAAACATAGATCTCGTTATCTTCAATGTCCTTTTAATACCTAGTGTCGTAGTATATATATGACTCTCTGTTGCACTTATGGTTATTCACATTATGTTTTCTTAACTTCACTCTTAAATTAAATTCACTTAAAACTCTTAAATTTGAATGTAACTAGTTATGTGCATGGGCCACATTAATGAAGCTAAGTATCTTCCTCAGGAGCTAATTACCGATATTCTGTCGCGCTTGCCCGTTAAATCCCTCCTACGCTTCAAGTCGATTTGCAAATCTTGGCGCGACCTGATAATAACCCGACAATTCATTCACCTCCATCTTAAACGCTCCCAGGAATCCAACTCTGGTGGAGTCGTAACCCTTTTCCACGACACTAGTAGTTATACGCTTAATTTTTACCGCCCTAGCGATCCCCTCGCTGTCGAGCTTCACAGCCCGACCTTTCTCGACTATTATAAGTCGAGGTGGAATGAGCTTGGACCTCCTGTATTGGTGGGTTCTTGTAACGGCTTGCTGTGTTTTGCATTGCCGTGGGGTGTTTATGTTTTGTATAACCCGTCTACTAGACTGTTTAAGTTGCTGCCAAAAGTTACGAGAACCCGGGTTTATGGTTTCCGTGTCTATAGTTTGTTTGTTTACGATCATGTCAATGACGATTATAAGGTTTTCGAACTTTTTCAGTTCAATAGGGATCACCGTTTTGATAATGTAATTGGTGTCGAAAGTTTGATTTTTAGTACGAAAGCAAATTCGTGGAAGACCATTGACACTGACGTTCCCTACCGTAAGCATAAATTTGTTGTGGCGAATAAATCTTTACGTTGGGTGGATCGTGAAGCTATGACGATAAGAAGTTTTAATCTTTTAACTGAGAGGTATGATGACGATGTTTGTGAGATTCCAGCGGTAATGTCTTCAATCAAAGACGCGGTTGCTAATCAGAGAGGAGATTTGGAAATTCTAGTCGATGTATTGACTAGTGAAATAGTAGAGATCGCGTTATGGTCGACTCATCATTGGAATGCCTTGCCTGTTGTTTGCTTTAAAAACAACTCGACCGTGAAAAGAAAGTGGGAAGAATCGGAACGGGTATTTGGTTGGTCCGACCCAAAAGATGGTCAAGTGACCGGGGTTCGAATCTCGGTATTGAGTGAAAAAGGAGTCACGGTTACTTCAAAGACATGGGCCGAATCATTGGTGTCCCTAGAATAGTTACTTGTTTGATTAATGTACTTTTTGCTATGAATTACTTCCGTCACTTTAATACTTTTGTTCTTCTCTTTACTCAATTTATTTGAACATTTACACTGTTTTTCAGTTTAGCTTTTCGCATTTTGATTATGCTTAGCACCCAGCTGACCTCTAGATTAGTCTGAAAATATGCGTGCTTATAGGATTCTGAAATTTAGATTAGCCGACAAACAAGTACGATACATGTCTGTGTATCTGATGCGTAGAAATCCGTTGCAGGAAATCGTGTATCTGATGCGTAGAAATCCGTTGCAGGAAATTGCTTACGATTACTCTGTATAAGCATGGTGTTGGACATGTAAGGAGTCTAATCTTTTTATCAAAATCAAATTTTAAAGCTAAATGAAGATGATATTAATCATAGCGAAAGAGTAAATAATACAAATGTTGGGACAAATCTCATGACACGAAAAAATAAAAATTATGCTTCAATATAGAAATGCAAGAGACGCGATGTCAAAGAACCAGACACTCAACTTTTTAAGGACGCTCATTATTTTATTTTTCTTGGGAATTTACTCGGTCGACTTTGCTGCAGCCGCAACTGGCTCCTCAATTGTCGGCTTTTCCTCCGTTGCAGGGGCTGCCTCCACTGCTGCAGGCTCGGACTCAACTGCTGGTTCAGCAGCAGCTGGGACTTCAACAACGTCATCAGTGGCTTCAACAGGCGCTTCCTTAGTTACCGTCTCTTCAGTAGCTTCAGCTATAGCAGGCTCTTCAACTGCTGCAGCCGTGGGTTCCTCGACCACCGGCTCTTCAACAGCCGTAGTTTGGGTTGGTTCTTCAACAATCGGATCAGCAGCTTCAGTCGTTGCTTCTACAGCAACAGACTCTTCAGCAGCTGGGGCATCAGCTTCAGCTACTGCTTCTTCAACTGCTGAATTGTCGGCAGTCTGCTCAGCAACAGATTCATCAACTACAGCAGGTGGAGCGTCAGCTACTGACTCCTCAACAGGTGAAGCGTCAGCTGGTGCTTCCTCAGCAACAGGCTCCTCAGCGACTGTTTCACCGCTGGCATCAGCTGCTTCCGTCTCAGCTACAGCTGGCACTTGTTCAGCTTTAGTGTCAGCTACGACAGCAGGTGTGACTGGTTCTTCAACAGCAGGAGCAGCGGCTTCCGTTGCTGGAGCTTCACCTATGGTCACATGGGTAGTAATAGGCTCCTCATACTTGACCGCCTCAGGAATTTGTGTCGCTGCTGGCAATGTGGTGTTTGCTGCAACCTGCAAGGATCAAATAAAGACGATCACAACTTTAAAAGCATGATCAATAATGTCACTTAATTCTAGTACCTAATTTATGTGATATCGTGGTTTAATTCTACGTGAATACGTAATACTCCGTATTAAATACTCCTTACAAGCGGATCAATTAAATTTGTACTAATATAAGTGAATTGTGAATACAGATTATAATCAAGACACTACAACAGTTTTTTTTATATGATGATCTGACTTATTGTACCTCAGTGGCCATTGGTTTGGGAATTATTAAAGAAAAAAAGAATGGAAATTGAAAGAGGAAATTAAGAAGAAGAGATGTTTTTGGAGTAGAAGTTTTGATGAATGAAGAAGTTGATGAGATGAGATGAGATGAGATGATCAAATATGATCGACACCACTATTTATAGAGCTGCTCACTAACACTAATACTAACGTACCCAATATGTCTTGGTTTGGATTCAGGTTTTTGAATTCTCAGGTTTGGTTATTTGGTTTATTTTTACTGTAACGACTCAGACGGTTTTAAAATATTTTACTCTGTATTAAAATTTTACCATCTAAGTTTATAGAATTTTTATTGTCTTGTTTGCATGAAATAAATTGACAATATAACTTTACAATTAATTCGTATTAATATAGTTTTCGACAAAATTTTGGTTAAATGCTTAAATCCTTGGAACAAAAAAATAGTTACATTCCAAAACAGATATATTTGTCATGTCGACCTTTAATCTTTTCTTTTTGTATAACATGATTTTTTTTTTCACGTATACTTCGTATGTGTTTTAGTTATTCACACCCTATAACCGACAACCGCAGGAATGTCTTTTGTTCCTCTAAAGGAATACATAAAATTTTTACGAATCTACAATTTAATATTACCTATTTAACTAACGCTCAACCATTTATAGTAGAATATTACCGGGTATTTCTAAATTACCACTTTGTCCTGCTAACCTCGCAAATTTAATTGCAATCTTTATTTCCTTTATATAATTATCCTTCTATTAGTCTAATGTACGTCTTTTGTTAAAGAGAAAAATAGGAGCAACAAAGATATGTGATTAACTCAATTTTGCTTAAGGCATATCATACAGAATACGAGACAGATAATTAATTAATCGATTGTTGGTGCAACATATTTTCCTCTTGTTCGAATGTTATAAGCTTAATTACACTACTCCCTATTAACCGGTGTATAGTTGTTAATGATATGATAGTTAGAATTCATGTCCAAAATAAATATTGTTAAAAACCTATTTAAAATCGAGATTCAAAAATACGGCATAAATTATTAATATGTAATAGGAAGTACTCCGTATTAGAGTACGTATATGATTTATTCTTCTTTCTTCTTTTTTAGGGTGTGGGGTAGTAAGTGTTGTAAAGAGTTTAGGCAAAATATGAGTGGCGCTATCTGCTATGATACATGCATGTTCTTGAATACCAATTTGTAACAATAATATTGTTTTGTCTTTAATATTCAGCTTGGACAATAAGCTGTAAAAGTTCCTTGATTTCAGCCTTCAAAGCTCAAAGGTAGTAAAAGCCTCCACAAAATTGTCAAGTTCCCCACATGCAGTACGTTATATATGTAAACTATGTGAGGAGTAATGTGATCGACTTACAAATTCACATGTCACACACGACCTTATACATTATATTTCATGTGTATCACTGTATTAGTGTATGCCCTCTACATCCAAATACGTTTCTAACCTCCATTTAGTGTGATTGTTAAGGACTTAAGGATACTCTCTTCACTCACTCATTTTATTGCTGTGCCTGTACATATACCTTTTTTTTTTTTTTTTTTTTTTTTTTTGCCAGCTGGATATGATCCTGAATTACCTCTGCATTACAGACCTAGCAAGGTTGTGTGCAATGGTAATTTCGGATCTTGAACGAAAGGAAATGCATAACAGTGCAAAAATTATGGTGTACATATACTATGTATAGATAATTGACATTTTATAAAAATTATTTTAACGATATATAAAAATATTTTCTTACTCGTATAATCTTAAATTTACTTATTATACATTTTTCCCTCCATCCTAAAATAAGTGTCCCTATTATTTTTATCTAATTTTAATAGAAAATAAGACACTTATTTTAAGATGGAGGGAGTATTAATTAGTTATGCAAGTTTCGAAACTTAATAACTAAAAAAAAAAAAAAAAGGCAAAGTGGAATGCATGGGAGTGAATGAGTGATTGTATGTGATAACATATAGTATAACTTATTATTGGGTCTTAGCAGAGGCGGATCTAGACTCCGAAATTTGGGGGTGCAAAAAAAATTACTAATATAAAATATAGTTAAAGTCAATTTTCAAGTGGTAATAAAGACTTCATTTACGATATGAATAATAATTTTATACAAAATTTTAATATTGGGAAATAAAATTACTTTTAAAATACAATGTTTAAGAATATTGTTATATAAAAAAGAGTTGTCAAAATAGTGGTGTGATAAGAAATCAATGCATTTTTAAAAAAAACATACAATGGAATTTGAACCCTGGACCATTTGTTCACATTAAAGCTTCCAAACCAACAAGCAACAATTGATTTTTATGTTTTGAAAGCCTTGCTATCAGTATAAGTTTGTAAACTTTGGGGGTGCAGTCGAACCCACAGAACCCACCTTGAATCCGCCCATGGGTCTTAGTTATTAACAGGGGTTGTTGGTTAAGTTAGTTTTCTAATATGGTATCAGAGGCATAAAGATCGGTAATAGTTGAGACCAATAATAAGTTTTATGTATTATCTGTGTGTTTTACATTTAATGTGAATAAAGTAAAATTATCATTTAGACTAGTTACAATTCTCTCTATTTCGTTTCTCTGTATTTCTTATCCATTATATATTCTCAACTTCATGAAATTAGTACTCGTCAGATCGTTAGAGCATAGCATAAAAAATAGAGAGGACCTAAATTGCATTTAGACCAGTGTTAAACATATGACAGTCTTCCGTGAGATAGTATTAGATTCATGCATTGGATCTGGATGTCGCCCGTCAAGATAGTAAAGCGCTATATATACAAAACGAAGGAGATTTCATCTCAAAACCAATTGGTGATAGAAGGAGTACTAACCCCTTAACGTATACAGAGTATAAAGTACTTGACGCTCTTTAATTGACTAATCAATGTGATAAGACCTTATATGTGGATCTCTTCTTCCCACGCCCTTCTCTTGTAAGTTCCCATCTTCAATCTGTCGACAAGAACGCTCTGTTTTCGAACTCACCCAAAATTAAACACAGGAACGCCATTCTTTCTAACTCTTTAATGAGTCGGCTCAGATTTGTTTCATCAAGCTCATGTCACACAACCATATATATGTATGGTTTCTGATATAACACGTTAGATTTATGCATTGGGTCTACGTTGCGTCCATTTAGAGATCGAGGTAAACCATTCATAAATTAAAAGAGATTCTATTTCAAAACCAATAATCAGCCGTGGAAAAAGTAACAAACCCTTTTAACCTTTAAAAGTTTCTTTTTTTTACCTTGCCTGATATAAAACTTTATATGTGAAGTCGTTCCTCATCGATACAGTATGGGTAAGAACTATTGACATCAACTTGGTAAATTAGTACAAATAGAGAGTAAACAACCAAAAGAAGGACGAATATTAATAGAGATCCACAAGTAGGGTCATGAATCTCATGATGAAGATTGAAGAATATGTAAGGAAGCATTAGAAAGCAAATAGACAAGAGAACCGCCTTTCACAAAAGGTTTATACATACATTATGAATGAAGAATGAAAAGGGTGGCCATCCATGCATAGCCATGTGGATTCCAACTCAGCAAAACATCTCAACTGATTTGGCATGCACACCTTCCATCTTTCGTATTCAATTTGTCCTCCCTTTACTACTAATTACTCTCCCTAATTACCCACCTTCATTATTATCCTTCATTTTATTCTATGCTTGCTCTTATTTATGTTGCCTTCCTATTTTGTGCCTACTTTGGGTTTCATTTCTATGCTTTCTTCAAACATTGTCCCTATCTACTCTAGTTAAGAAATTAGGCCAACATTTATAAAAACACTATAAATACAGAATCAAATTCCCGATTTTATAGTTTCGGTAAGGGTATTTTTATCGCTTGAGTTACCTCTAATTCTCATTTGAACAAAATAAAATAAAATAAAAAATAAGCGATAAGTTACACTTTGGATCTCTTTTCATTTGACTACAATTTATTGTCTGGAGTTATATTTTGTGTACATATCTTGTTTTTATAATGTTCAAAATATTATACGAGTACTTTGTAAGGTTGATCATTTCTAAATGTTACACCATTAGGTACGGAGTAATATGAATAAGATACAGAATATGTAATTATATGACTTATATAATTATTAGGATTAATTTGTGGCTTTTGGTATGCCTATTAACTTGTATATAATCCCTATTGAAAAACATAATAATAAGAGCAAGTGGAATGGAGGTTTTTAGTCCTTGGGTTTGTCAATAAAACTCAAAAAATAAAGTTCTTCCCATTGTGAGTCTTCTTGGGTTTATTAAAATAAGAAATAAGTTCTTATTTTAGAACCTAGTTTTTTATTATTTCCAAGAAATTTAAATTAATTTGATAGAGTTAAAGAGTAGTAGTGGGTCCCAATTAAGAACAAAGTAAAAGTTTTTCCATTGCACTAAAAAGTTCTTATATTTTGTAGTTGTTGAAAAATAATTGAAAATATAAAGAACTTTATATAAAGTTCTCCCATTGTGTTTGCTCTAAACTCAAGAATAATACTCCGTATAATACATTATACATTGATTTACACAAAAATCATGAATTTCCCTCTAATTCTTACAATAACCAACACAACAACAAATTTAGAAATCTCACCCCATGCATATCATTCAAGATTTGTAATAATTTGAAATAAAATAAGCGTGAGATAAACAACTACGGAGTATTTCGTATATATAACTGATATATATGACATCCATTAAAAACAATTTGAACCAAATATATATATGCCTATTAATTGTGGCGACAATGAAATTGGGTCGAGTTAAAGAAACACAAGCATAGACGACAGAAGCAACCGTAAATGGGTATCCATGCAGTGATGGTAGATCTTGAAAAAGACGATATAAACACAAAAATGTGAGTTACTGGTTAGGAACATGTCGTAGCAGTCAATTACTTACTTACGCACATAATGTTATATATTGTAATCAGCCACGTCACGTATGCCTAAGAATGAATATTTGATCTGTAAAGCTTTTTATATCATCAAAAAAGTTAGGCCGGTGAATATTGGACCCACTCCTCCAGCACATCCGACGTTGTATAATTAAGGAAAATTAAATTTTTTTGATTGATTCAATTTTATTATAATATGATGGATATATTTCGAAAGCGATATATCTCAAATCAAATGTACGTTATAACTTAAACTTATAGGTGATATATATTTTTATTGGATGTATGTATTTATGAGAATATTTGTGTGTTTGGCGAGTTACACAAAATCAAACAAGTAAATTAATGTAGATAGTAAAACACCGATTACAATTTTATAACACACTATACGTATTAAACTAGAAAATGGGTACGTATTTATAAATCAATAATCCCATCAAAAATTATATAAAGCCTTGTTTTTTAACTAATTTGAACTGAATGAGGTAAAACCTCTCATATAAGACCGTCTTATATCAGAAGAAGGGTAGGTCTCATGTTTTGAATATAAACTTAAATATAACCTCAAGTTTTGAATATAAAAATATTGAGTAGGTCTCATGCGAGACGAGCACACATCAAATAAATGTAAGCTGAGTATAGCATTACAAATTTGGGTTAAAGGTGTACAAAAACATAAAAAAGAGTTACTTTGTACTTAAGTCAATAAATTGCTATCAATAAAATGAATACAAATATTACGAAAATGGTTAGAAATACTCCCTCCAAACTACAATGTTCATCCCATTTACATTTTGCAGTGTCTGCAACGCATCACTTTGAGTGCATTTTTTTCCTAGTTTGCACATTTTTCATTTATACTCAATTTATTTGCACATTTTTCATTACTAGTTTCTAGGCCGTGATATGCACGGTTCTTAGATAAAAATAAGACTTAAATTTGGCTTTTTGGTTGTAATTTGAGTACAATTTAGGATTAATTGTCTAATACTCCCTCCATTCTTTCCATTTGGTCCCCTTCCTCTTTTCACCTTTTTTAAGGAAAAGGGAAAAATGTGGGGTAGGATGAGGAAAAAGTAGTACTCCGTATAATTTTATAAAAAAAAATTAGTTGTGAGTGAGAAAAAATAGTTTTGTGTAATAAAAAGTAGAATATGTGAGAGAAAAAGTTACTAAAAAGGGAAATGGAACTAATTGGAAAAAATTTCTATAAAAGGTATATGGGGCTAAATGGAAAAAATGGAGGGAGTACCACTTTTAGAATATGACTTTTGTGAAACACTACCTTTAAAAAAATTTCTTGTAATTTACCACCTTTAAAAATATTTTTTTTTGGTCGAATATGACTTTTTAACCTGAGTTTGACTAAAGTTAAGGAAATTCCAATATTCGACTCATAGGAAGCCCTTAATTTCTATTTATTCCAATTCTTACCTTCCTTCAAATCCGAAATTCATCCCTTAAACTCAATTTTTTCTACCGATTTTCCATAATTTTTTCCAAATTTCCCAATTTTTTCTTCTCTTTCTTCTTCCTTTCATTTAATTTACCAAAAAAATCCAATGTTTTTTTTATGGAAAAGTTTGAAACTTTAGAGTATTGTCATGATGAAAATTTGGAATAAATGATAAAAGTACTCATTGAAATTTTAAAATGACTAAAAATGTGGAGATTTTGGAGTCTTTTTGTAGATTAATATTGTTATGGAAAGAGTAATGAATATATAAAGTAAATGGTTATGTAGTATATTGGAGTTTGTGGAATGTAATCTTGGTTAGAGGTGGCAATCAGTGACACAACACGATAACACGACACGGACCCGATAGGAAGTTAGTGGGTTTGGGTTGAGACATTGTGACCCATTTAAGTAATTGGGTCAACACGAACACGACACGAAAAATGGGTCGGGTTAGGGTTGAAGCCTTCCGACACGAATTTGACACGAGAAACCCGATAATTATGTAAAAGTGACATAATCGGAATTATTAGGACGTTAAATTATCTAAAATATTAAAACACAAGATTTAATTTTAAATTTTGGTTAATGAATTTGATATAAGTCGTCTACTTTAGAAATTTTAATGGGCTATATGGGTTAAGTGTGTTAAAAATTATTTGCCTAAAGATAAATGGGTTAAACAATTCGGGTTGGGTTATGGAAAAAAATAAATGGGTTGGGTAAGGGTTAAGGCAATTGACACGATTGTGTAAATGGGTCGGGTTAGGGTTAGGGGGACAATGATCCATTTAACATTGAAACGAACAAGAACCCGACACGACCTGATCTGTTTGCCAGGTCTAATCTTGGTTTGGGGATGTAATTATGAGTTTGTTTGAAGGATTTTAAGTTTGATGGATGAATTTCTAAGTCTAATAAATGTAAGGTTTGAGGCAACGTCGAAATTTAGTCAACTAATTAAGGGCTAAGGCCAAAAAGTTATATTCGATAAAATTATTTTTTTTTTTAAAGGTGGTAAATGACATGAAATTTTTTTAAATGTGAAGTTTCGCAAAAAATTATTTTTTCAAAAATGTTGTTAAGCAGTTAATCCTATAATTAATTTTATATTAGTATACTCGAATTAATCATGGGATTGAGAGTCTGTGAGACAATGGAGTTGTTCATTTATAACTTGATTAGAAAAAGTTTTAAGATTAAGTATCAAAATTATAGTTATGTTATGAAATTGGTAAGTATGCTGCTATAAGGACTCGACTCATTTCTTCAACCATATACTCCCTAGTCCCTAGCTATATATATTACGCAAAGTCAACATTTTTGTTGACCATTCCTTCTTTTAATATAGGTAAGGGATACGTAATCAAAATATTGAAATGTGGACTTCCCAGGGGCGGATCCAGGAATTCAAAGTAACTTGGGCTAAAAAAATTTTTAGACGTTCGTAAAATTATGAAAAGTTTACTCGCTTTTCACAATTATCGTCTAAATTTCAAACTGGATAGTAAATACATTAATGACGCTAAATATCTATACCCCACGATTACTTAATTTCAAAAAATAATAAAACATGAATGTAGAGTTTAATATTTAAAAAAAAAAAAAAAAAAGATGATATTTCTTTTAAAAAAATGATATCTAAGCAAATAATATGACTCCGGACACACTTTGAAATGTCTTTGGATCACGTAAAAGATACGACTATTTAAGCAAAAATACTCCACAAGTAAAAACTCCTAAAGTTGAGTTCATGTATTGAACTCAAAAATTAGTTTTCATAATAATAATAATAATAATAATAATAATAATAATAATAATAATAATAATAATAATAAATAAATAAATAAAATTAGTTTACTCTGCGTCCCATGACGTAGGGGCTCGTGTAGCTGCGTACATTTTTCCTTGAGTTAGCTTTGTGGTAGCTAAGGGAGTGGGGGCCCAGATTGTATCTCGGCTCCCCACCAATTTTGTGTAAATGATGTTCACAATTCTTTAATAAAATTGCGGTTTTTATAATAATAAAAAATAATAATAATAATAATAATAATAATAATAATAATAATAATAATAATAATAATAATAATAATAATAATAATAATAATAATAAAATAATTTAATATCCAAAAAAATAATTAGAGTCCAAAGTTGAAAAAGATGAGATTTGTTTTAATAAAAATGTTGTCAAAACAAATAACAAGAATCCTTACACAATTTGAATCACGTAAAAGATAAAACTAATTACGCAAGTATATCTCCAAAAAAAAAAAAAAAAAAAAAAAAAAACCTGAAAAGTAAGTTAGTGGGGTAAGAAAACTAGGTTGATCCTCTAGGATAAGACCAACCTATTTCATCATTTCGGATGAGTGAGGTAAGTTGAAGCCACCGGTTTTCAGACCACCTCGAAAGATTTGGACAAGAATGTCCAATAAAAGCCATAAAGTCAGCAACTTTGTTGGTTTCACGAAAACAATGCTTAATTATCACTTCATCGAAAAACTGAATGTCTAATTTAACATCCTTAAAAATACTAGAAATTTCCCAAGGAATTTGCCAACTATTACGGATTGAATTGATAACGCATAGATTATCACCTTCTACAATTAATTTCGAAAATCCTAGATATTTAGCCGCTAATATTCCTTCTTTTAAAGCGAGTACTTCTGCTATAAGAATACGCATAGATCCACATTTTTTTGCTCCTAACAAAATGACTTTACCATTATGATCTCTTATAGAAAACCCTAAAGCAGCTTTATTTCCGTCTATTTTCGATTCGTCAAAATTCAGTTTTAAAAAACCGTTCATAGGTTTCTCCCATCAGATTTCATTTTTATTATTGTTGTTTCTAACCGACCTTTCCTTATCAGGATTATTGAGATCCTAGAATCTAGTCTCGTTCAAATTAAATCTTAATGGCATTATCACATAAATGAATAATTTTGCTGATACTAATATGAACATTATTAAAAATAATGTCATTCCGGTGAAACCATGCATTCCACCAGGCCAAATAAAGATAATTTTTATGAAATTTACTAATGAAACTAAGGTTTTGAGATGATTAAGTTTTTCTATAAAACTTTTACTTGCAATATCATCATATATTGCAACAAAGTCGTTAAAACTATTAATATTCATCTCTTGGATAACAGATACAATCAAGTGACATTCGAAAAAAAAAAAAATGATCTTTATCTTCAAAAGAAAGATTGCACAAAACACATTGAGGAGGGACATTAATATGATTACTTAGAAGTCTACGCTTCAATTTTGGAGGAATATTTAGTTTCCAAATCCAGTAAAATTTACATTTATCAAAATTTTGATCGAACAATTCTTGTGCTAACCATGTTGCCGTTTTAGTAGAGAAATTTCCATCAACAGACCATCCCCAAAAGAGATTATATTATCCGGGATATCATTATGCGGAATTGTAATGTCATTTATCTGATTGACAACATCATTACTTAATAAAGCAGATAATTACTAATATCCCATTGTTTATCAAGAGTTATGAAATCTTTAACCAAAATATTATGATCACAAGTACTTTCATCTCCAATAACGGTGGTAAGAGGATAAGGAAATACCCAATTATCACACCAAAAATTAAGGGTATTGATTTTTCATATACGGATTTTACTCTTGTGATATACTTTTTTCATTTGTTTTTCCACAATTACCCTTTTTTACTCCCACAATATACGAAATACAAGTTTTTCCTTTTTTTTTCCTCAATGAAAATTCAATCAATTTTTCAATAATTCAATCATAAATTGCGATAATCGATTCAATCATCAAATAATCGATTTCAATTTAAATTTTGGTCTCGACTTATTAATTTTTAATATTTTTTATAGATTTAATTGAAAAGTAGGGCTATGGTTTGAATAAGTCGCAAGATTGATGGGTTACGGCGGAGTACATCGGCAGGCGGTACCGACAGAGGCGGCGCCGACAATGGCCGGCAGGCGGCAGCTGCTACGGAGGGAAGTCGGCAGTGGTCGTGTTTGTACTAACTTTATTGATTAAAAAAATTAAAAAATTAAAAAAAAAAAATAAAAGAAGAGAAATACGGAGTAACAAGCAGCAACATCAATGAAGTATACTTGCCATACGTAGAACCCCCACCCAAAGCCACTTTCCCACCACCGCACCGGCAACCCACGCACGCCGTACTTGCAATCGGTCCGTCAATCTTGCCGGTGTTGCTTTTCGGCGTCATCAATTTAAATTGAAATCTTAAGTTTTACGGAGTAATTAAATCATTAAAAACTGTTAGAAATTGATTATTTAAGATCCAGTAGTTCTTGCGTAAGACCGGCCTAACGTTAATTAATGTAAGTCATGCATGAAAATTTGTTAAAAAAAAAAAAAAACTACCCTCATGTGAGAATGCCTCACAATAAATTATTGTGAGACATGTCTCACATAAGAATTAGTGTTTAAGATCAATTGAAATTGGAATAGATTATTACGTGATTGAATCGATTATTACAATTCATAATTAAATTATTGAGAACTTGATTTAATTTTGATGGAGAAAAGTTGAAGAAAAAAAGAGAGAAAATTGTATATTGTAGGAGTAAGAAAGGGCAATTGCGGAAAAACAAATGAAAAAAGTATATCACGAGAGTAAAATCCGTATATGAAAAATCAATTACGAAAATTAATGTTACTACCATTACCTACTTGCCATCTCAAACCTTTTCTAAAAAGAGTTCGAAGACTCATAAGTTTACGCCATTGCCAAGAAGAGCTTGAATTTGGGTTATTTCGGATTAATGAATTGATCTAATCATAAATTATACGGAGTACGGAGTACTTCGTAAGATCGTATTATCTTAACAATTTGTGATAATCGTCTTATAAAACAAGTAGTCAAAAATAACATTAGATCCCAAAATCGTTGAGACTTGGCCCATTGTCAAATATTGGTTGCTATAGGCCCATAACCAGCCATTTAACGATTTATATGGTAGGTCATGACTAGAGCAGACAAGACTTACTCGACCCAAGTGACCCGACCTGATCCCGAGCAAAATCCGATCCAATAGAACCTTAAAATATTGTCACCCAAAACTGATCCGATCCGATATTGACCCATAACTCGATATAACCTGATAATCAATGACCCGACCTGATCCCGAGCAAAATCCGATCCAATAGAACCTTAAAATATTGTCACCCAAAACTGATCCGATCCGATATTGACCCATAACTCGATATAACCTGATAATCAATGACCCAAACTTGACCTAGATTCGACCCGACCCGGTATTGACCCGACTAAATTGATGACTCGATAATTATTAAGCGTAACATTGATTAGTTTGAAAGCAAATTAGAATTTAGTTTGATACATACTTCGTATAGCTTAATAATGAAATAATTAAATCAAATAATGGTCAAAAATTTCATTGAAGTGGCTGAAAATTAAAGTTATTCAATAAAATTGGGCAGACCCGATAACCCGACCCAACCCAATACGCTATTTAACCCGAGATGGCCGATACAAACCGAACCCAAGTCGACCCGAAATAGCATTATGACCCGAGTGCCAGCCCATAAATATGATTCGGTTGCACCAAGCCACCAACTGTGAGAATTTGTGGATACAGTTATGGGCCGTAGCCCAATTCGTTAGCCTTTTCCCAAACAAACACACGTTTTTCTTGTTTATAAGTCCAATTTATTTGATTTGCTTTCTCATTCTTGTTTTGTGAGTTGTGACATTCTCCTGGATTTTCACAATTTATTTGACTTTCCAATGGATTTATAAATTCATTTCTGACTGTCTCTACTTTATCCTTTTTATCACTTTTATCCCTTTTCACAAACTCACCCTCACTTACCCATTCTATCTTCTGCTACTTCTTTTATTTTGGGTGTTTTTTTTTTTTAACAATTTCAGTCACCACTTTAAAGAAACAATCTTTTTTTAACCTCATCAGTTGTAAAATTAGTATGGGTTTAGATGATAATAAGAAGCTGGAAAACAGTGGTGATTCTAGTGAGCTTGCAGTAAATGCTGTTGATTCTAAAGATAAACAAGTTGCTCATGATAACAACAAGGATAAATTTGCAAGGCAAATGAGTGATGATTCTTTTCTCACCACTGATGATGATGTTGATGATGATGATGATGCTGAGAATGTTATTGATTTGGGTCCTCAATGCTCTTTGAAAGATCAATTAGAAAAAGACAAGGTCGATTATTCGTAAACATTATTAAAATTATTGTGCTAAAGTTCACATCTTTATGCATTTTAGTATGCAAAGTTTTGATCTTTGTTTTAGTTTACTCTCTGTATTTATTTCTGTGAGTTTATTTTGTTGTGGGCAAGTCTCATTTATTGTCGGTCTTTCATTTTAAAAGCGGCATTTCACAAGACTTGCTCTTTATTATTTGGTGTGTAGGATGATGAGAGTTTGAGGAAGTGGAAGGAGCAACTACTTGGTAGTGTGGACCTAAATGCAATTGGAGGTATATCTATGAATTTCCTTCAAATTCTTGTACATTACCTAAGTATTACTACACTACATTTTTGGTTGTACTACTACCACGCTTTAGATGACAATGATTTTGATTGTTCCCTTTACTTTTTGTCTTTTGTGATACTATCCGAGTATAAAACCAATTATGGATTTTGAACCATCGACTTAAACTTTTGGTTAAGCTACTTTCCTAACATATGCCTGTGTTTAGTGTAGACTTATAGTTCTTGTATGCCACGGTTGAACGAAAGAGCTACACAAATTGTTATTCTACTGGGTGGGTCTGACATGTAGAGATGTAGGCTTACCACTTACCTGTATGTGGTTCGGTATGTACGATAAGCCAAGTTGAGGAGGGAGCTTTAACCTACTAGGTTCTCATGTTGTTCAAAGTTGATTTATTGGATTTCGGTTTCTGGCCCTTCATCTTGATATCGCTCCTTGGTTTAACTCTTTTTTATTTTTTAGTGGCTCTAATTGAATAAGTTTTCTTTCAGATGATTGTCGTCCTGTAGCTAAATGGTTCACTAAATAAATTGTCATTTAGATTGTAAACGTGTAGTCGTTTGATACAATTCCGGCTCAATTTTCATTGCACTCACTCAAATACAATCTCTCCTGATAACCAACTTGGAGATATTACTGCGTACAATTGAATGTTCCATTCGACTCTGTTGGCATAGACCTAAGACACTAGGGAAGTGCTGTTTAATGGTTGAACTGATTTTGTCGATCACTTTGTATTATAGACACTCTTGACTCTGAGGTGAAGATATTGAGCCTTTCAATAAAATCCCCTGGTAGAGACGATATCGTGCTTCAGATTCCAGAAAACGGAAAGGTGAAGGGAACTTGGTTTACCTTGAAAGAAGGATGCCCTTACAATCTACAGTTTACCTTCCAAGTTAATAATAACATCGTCTCAGGCTTGAAATATTCTAACACTGTTTGGAAAACTGGAGTAAAAGGTATTTTATCTTTCTAACTTAATATATATATATATTTTTTTTTTCTCTCTACACAAGGTAATTCTGTGTGCCTTAATTGGGGATATTGTTAACAGTCGATAGCACGAAGGAAATGCTCGGAACTTTTAGTCCGCAAGCTGAACCATACACACATATAATGGCTGAGGATACCACGCCGTCAGGCATTTTCGCTAGAGGATCTTATTCAGCGAGAACTAAGGTCATACTTCTTCCGTTTAGTTTTCTTACATTTTTTTACTTATACAGGCTTTTAAGGTTCGTAAATCCCAAGTAGAGCATTAAATTTGATGAATTAAAGATTGCTGCTACAGAAATGGGGTTCAACGGTTTAAACCATCTTTTCTTTGGCCTTTGATCAACAATCGAGTATAGTCGTGTCATTATCAAAATGTGGTTATTAAACTCTGTGACACCATTAACTCTTCTGGTTATCGATACATTGAACATGCAATTGCCTTCACTTTCTGTCAGATCTCACCTGCACCAGGGACCCTTAAAGTTAAAACAGATGGTCCATGGTATTTAGTTTTTGTTGACATATCTCTCAGTTGCGCGCTAATCTCACTGTCTTTTATAAGGGTTGTTTGTCAAACTTTACGATTGTTGTTTCTTATCGCAAATTTATTTCAATATGTCATGCTTTGAAAATCTTTTGTTCTTTATGACAAATACGTCATAGAAATTACTCCCTTCATCCCATTATATTCTTCCCATACTTTGACGATTAATTTCTCAATACTATTTTGAGAGACACAATGTAAAATTTTGTTTTATCAAAATTAAATATATTTTCATGTTGTCATTCTAAAATAATACTCCGTATAATATGTAGTGGAACAAATAAAAGCATTACCCAGTGTCTTATGGGTTCTCGCAAATCGCAATTGACGAGGCAAGAGAAGGTTGGATATATGTAGCCTTAGTCTTATAATAAGGCGATAATTAGCATGTGCATGTAAGGGGATAATTTAAAATGGTTGTCAATGTATCGTTAGAAACACTTGTTAGAATGGTTTACCACCAACGTTAAAAGGGGATAATCAAAATGAAATGGAGTAAATCATAAGACCGAACAGTCTTTCATGCACATGTTTCAAATTTTTTTCTAGCTAAATTTACCCACCCTTTCATTCTATAGGTTTTAAATACTCACTTTACCCCTAACATTTGTAATAATGTTGTTCCCCTCAGTTTGTTGATGACGACAACAAATGCTACTTGGAGATCAACTATACATTTGACATCCGAAAGGATTGGTGAAAATGGCAGACAAGTTGTACTCAAACCACATTGCAGTTGTGCTTTCCTTTTGAGGACGTTCCTTCATTATCTGTTGGTACTCAAGTTGTTAAGAAAGCGTGGATCAATGCCTACACCAGTCTTATATGTTGTCATTACTCTTTTATCACACATGTGTAAACCGTGAATTCAAAGGACCTTTGCTCTACATTTCTTCAAGACAAAGTAGTTCTTATGATCATGTATTTGGTGTTGCGTTTGAGGTTTGCTATAAACTACATGCAATTCAGCTGAATGTGTGTACCTTGTCGTTCCGTATTTCACACATTGTCTCCTTGCTTTTAGCCTTTGCTTTGCTTCTCAAGATTCTTCATGACTTTTAGCCTCTTTGCCTTTGCGGCTCTGTAGCAACAATTTGGAGGCACACATGATTTGTTATAAACCCTCACATTTGCCTTTGCGGTTCCGTATTTCACACATTGTCTCCCTGCTTTTAATCACAAAAGAAATCACTGTTCACATTTTTAGACACTGCTTTTATGTGTGTTTTTAAACGTGATGTTGTCATGTTCATTTTAGTTATGCTACGGTGGAATCAACTGCACTAAGTCGTACTCCCGTTCTTAAGATGGAAATAGAACCGCTTGGTTAGGAGTGCAGATATGGTGGAACTAGCAGAAGACGAGTTGTGGAACTTTGGTAAGGTATTTGTTTCCGTATATGTTTCAGTGACGTATTGTCACGTCGTAGGCAAGATTATTCCGAAAGGTTTAACAAGACTAGCGGCTATTGTACCTGTCATCTCGCTATTCCTATTGTTGCCTCTAAAGCTCACTTCTATTTCCCTCGTTGGTGCAACCGCCTTCTTAATTTCTTGGCTTGCAAATTTTAAGCTCTTGCTTTTCGCCTTTGGCAAACCCCCTCTTGAGCTAACTCCACCTCTTCCCCTCCTCCATTTCCTCGCTGTTGCTAGTTTACCCATCTTAGTACAATCTCACTCTCGTACCCGAGATGAAGAGTCAAAAGTCTCGTTCTCTTCTCGAAAACTTATAAGTGCACTCGTTAAAGTAGTGATTTTATTCCTCTTTTTGTTGATGTTATATGATTACACATATTATATAGACCAAAAGGTTTTATGGCTCATGTATTTGACTGTCATCTACTTACACTTAGAGGGGATTTTAGCATGTGGTGCAACTTTGGCTAAATTTGTCGTAGGACTAGATTTGGAGCCACAGTTCAACGATCCTCTATCATGCACTTCGACCCGAGACTTCTGGGGTAAGCGATGGAACCTAATGGTCAGCAACATCTTGAGGCTTACGGTATATCAACCCTCGAGAGAGGTCTTTGCTAAGATCATAGGTCGAAAGAATGCTACATATCCCGCAGTAATGACCACATTTATGGTTTCAGGCGTTATGCACGAGCTAATCTTCTACTACTTCGGACGTACGAGACCCACATTTGAGGTAACATGGTTCTTTATCCTGAATGGGGGGATTGTTTGCCTTGAGATTGCTGCTAGGAAGTATAATGTCGGAAAATGGAAGGTGCCGTGGTGGGTTACACGTCTGATGGCTTTGTCTGTCGTGGTGGTTACCGGGTTTTGGCTCTTCTTACCGCCCTTCCTTAGAGGTGGATCGGTCGTGAGGATGTTGCAAGATTATGCTGCGGCTTGCTCGTTTCTTAGGTCAATTGGCGCGTTTATGAGAAAAAATTATCTTGGGTATTTATGAGATACAACCGAGCCATACTTTGACTTTCAAAAAGATCAATTTCATAAAAGATAATTTAATAACAAATGTAAATAATTTTTTTTTTTTTTACTGTATAATAATTATATATAGATTTTATATGGTCATGTTAACTTTGACTGTCAGAAAGATAAATAATTTGGAGTAGTAACATTGTGAAACGAAGGAGTACTTCGTTGTAATTTTTAATGTGGGACCCTTACATGTGGGATCAGAAATATCATGGGTGAAATGTCATTTTTGAGTGCTCCATTTGGAGTTGGTATTAGCCAGAAGTTCATAAAAACACAAATAGACAAATACAATCTTAACCAAACACCCCACAAGAGTGAGACTTCTAATTTGATTGTCTATATAAGAAATATAACCTTTGGTTTGAATTGTGTTTTCTGTATTTACTGTGATATCAATGAATACATATTTATACTAGTTACAAGGGTGAGACTAGCTAGGATTATTTACCAAAAACGATAAGGAAAGAAATCTAGTTTTCCTAATTACAATATTCACACAATCTAATTACTTGCAAGACAAGGTGGGAGATTTTGTCGATAAATCTTTAGGAAGGTTAATAGTCTAAACCATTTTTTTTTTTTTTTTTTTTTTTTTTTTTTTGAACAGCCAACAGGCCTTATCATTCCACAACACAACTTTCATCCGCTACAACTTTGATTGTCTAAACCATTTTTTTTTTTTTTTTTTTCTAAACCATTTTCAAAGTCTTGCAAAATTGCTCAAAATTCTTCAACCATTCATACTTGTATTCCTTGTCAAACAAGCTTCCTTGACAACATTTTCGACTTTTGTCATCTATTCTAAGGTCTAATCTTTGAATCAAGCATCAATAATTGTCAACTTAATTGACAAATAATAGCACGACAACAGTATGCGCAACGTCAGTAGTATAACTTAGTTTTTCCGTTGTGTTAGTATTGAATATCGTCCAAGATCCCAAATTAGACCAGCCCACAAGCTTTGCTAGGAAGGTAGCGGGAGTTTTAACCTCAGATACTTATTCCAATTGGCAAAACAAAATATACACGACGGTCAAAGTCGGGCATGTCGTTGATTTTTGACTTTCAAAGCCCTTCTAAAATTGAAATAAACAAGACTTATTAACATTACAGAATGTAGGATAGCACCGTATCTCATTTAAACGGTTGAAACTTCGTTACAAAAAGTCTATTATACACACCATCTCTAAAAGGCTTCTTAACATCAATCTAGCCTTTATGCCATTCCTTCCAAGGGCTACTTGTTGAATCAAACATCAAGAATCGTCATTTCAATCGAAAAATCGCGCTATAAAAGATCGATCAACTTTAAAAAGAGCCCAAAAACCACTAAGGTAAACAAGATGGCAGAATTAGCAGAAAATGAAATTGCAAACTTCATAAAGGTATGGTTATCAATTTTAATGTCATTGACATATTGTTATATAATAGGCAAGATTATACCAAAAGGTTTCATTAGATTATTAGCTATATTTCCAATAATCACTCTGTTTTTTGCTTTGCCTCTAAATCTCACTTCAATTCATCTATGTGGTTTGACTGCTTTCTTCATAACTTGGCTTGCAAATTTCAAGCTTTTGCTCTTTGCATTTGGTAAGCCTCCACTTTGTTCTAACCCTCCACTATCATTCCCTTACTTTCTTTCGGTCGCTTGCTTTCCGATTAAAATTCAAAATGACCCGACCCAAAATAACCAGACTGCGAATAAACCAAACCCGTCTCCTCAAAACCAACAAAAATCACCTTGGAATTACATCATCAAAGGAACTTTACTAGCAATAATTGTAAAACTCTATGATTACGCGGATCAAATGCCCGAAAAGTTGTTATGGTTACTATATGGTTTTCACATATACTTTACATTGGAGATAATGTTAGCTTGTGTTGCAAAAGCTTCTAAATTTTTCCTAGGGTTTGAGTTAGAACCTCAATTCAATGAGCCTTTACTATCGACTTCATTACAAGATTTTTGGGGTAGAAGATGGAATCTCATGGTAACAAGCATTTTAAGGCCGACAGTGTATAACCCAACATTGGGATTTAGTACAAGGTATGTCGATAAGGAGACAGCGAAGTTGGTTGCTGTCATGGCGACGTTTGTGGTGTCGGGAATCTACCATGAGCTCGTATACTACTACCTTGGGCGGCACGCGCCCACGTACCAGGTGACTTGGTTCTTTCTGCTTCATGGGTTCTGTCTGTGTACCGAGTTGGCTGTGAAGAAGTGTTTTGGTAGGAAAGTGAGGGTTCCGCGGTGGTTGTCGGTGGTAGCGTCGGTGGGTTTTGTGGTGGTGACGGCGTTGTGGTTGTTTATGCCGCCTTTGTTGAGGGCTGGATTGGCTAGTAAAGGTCTTCATGAGTATGCTGTAGTTGGTGCGTTTGTTAGAGGCTTGATCCATGATTATTGGAGTGATTAATTTTAGCTGAGATTAAACCGTCGAAGAAAATAAAACTTACTAGTTCAGCCGGCTATATATTTACCGCATATAGTTTAAATATCGTGGTTTTATTGTTCTTAACGTATTATTCAACATTCGGCAATTACAATTGACATCATTCTGTTATCTTTGCGTACGATAAATTTGTGTGTAGTCAGCTGTCATAAGTTGGCATGAATAGTTAACAAGAATGTATATAACAGAACTACTGACGGTCACTTAACTTCGATACTACTATTACCCCCATACATCCTTTTAGTACGCAATTAGCGTAGTATAAGCGAATTTAAAACAAAAATACAATACAAACGTACAATTCAACTACATGATAGAACAAAAACATGGTTACCAGTAAAATATCAGCGAATTTAACCGACCTTTCTTGGAAGCGAATTCACCTTTCTTACACAGTGTTCGTGTACATGGATCATAAATCATGTTGAAATAAATTCATCTCGGTTTCCTCATACTCAGGCTCAACCAATTCCTCAATGATTGAATCTTTGAAACTATAGAAGCTTGCCACGACTACGTAAACAATAAGATTCGCAGCACTTAATGCTGCCAAAACCCAGTAATACTTGTCTAATCTGCTCTTGTTCAATGTACTTTGAAACCAACTGATTCCACTCTTCTGTTGGCTGATCCTTCCGACTACATGGACCGACAGTGCACTCCCCATCATCCCGATTCCAAACACGCTGTTTGCAAAAAACACGAAGTACTTAATCATTGCAACAGGTGCCTGGTCGACGACTAGGTATGACACGCTCCAGTCGCGTATTCCATCCAACCCACCAAGCAGTAGAAATTGTGGCAAGAGCCAAAACATGCTCATAGGTACTCTTGCTTCTGGTTTCTCGACTAGGCCGTGGGTCCTGACGACGTCTAGCCTTCTTTTCTCGGTCAGTGCAGCTGTGATGCAGCATAGGACCGCGAAAACCATACCTACAGCAATCCCTGCAGGGGGGACGTAGGGTCTGTGTGATGCAGAGGAACCACGGATGAATTTGGCTGCGATTTTAACGAAGTACTTGGAGAATTGGGTCTTTGCTTGGTCGTAGAACCATAAGAAGATTATGAGAGGGACTTTGAGGCGTCCTACTTTCGGGTTTAAGCTCTTGGCTTGCTCGAGAAAGTATGTATCACCTATGGCTGATACGACTCCACATAAAATGAAGGTCATCCATAGGGGAATCATTCGTATAGCGATCTTGGTCCCCTCCACTTCCGTCACTCTGCAAAGCCTCCATCTGTTTCGTGCTTGTTGCTCTAGTTCTGGCTCTCGTAGTATAATAGCAGCCTTGTCGAGACACCTTAGACAATAAAAATAAAGGCGGTGTTTATGATCTGAGTTTGAAAATTGTCTGCATCAAATTTATCCGGGTGACTCCGTTTTGAAGGAAATAAAAATGAGTACAATACCTTAGATGTTTGGTGTGAGGCAATAACGATACATTTTCAGCAACATCACGGTTTTCATGGAGCTCATTAACGTCCTTTGGACATCTACTAAATATTTTGGAGAAAGCCGCAAAAATGACTCTGAAAATGACAGTGATAGCACTCCCTTGAGGCTTAACATAATTGTATGAGCGAACCCCACTTAGATAGACGAGAAGGGATGCCAACGAAAACAAGGCACACAGACCAAATTGAACACTCCATGCCTTGACATAAGTGACCACCAAGAGTCCCGCAATGGCCACCATAATGCTGAGGAAAAATCCGCAAAAGGGGCGACATATTGTGCAGCATACTCCGCAACATCCAACTTCACCCCCTTCCAAAAATTTTTGAGACTTGCCAAAGAATTCCCCTATAACATTTTCCGTTTGTTCTGCAATGAAGTATGGAAGAGACGCGATGTGACCTGCCATTCCTATGGTTGTCAAGGCGAGTGCTGTGTAAAAGAGGCGCACTTGCGTATCCTCTATGCACTCGGGCTTGTATTCTTTGCAATTCCCATTTGCATTTGCGAGCACTGGAGGCGTTGACATCCATAACAGCCCTAGTCCCTACACCATTTTTTCATCATAGGTAAAACCGTAAAAGTGTATGGACGACTTCCAAAAATCATAAGCATAAGAACAGATCATATATATTACAATAAGTGCGGTTGCACCAAAGCCCTTACAAGATCAGTCGATTCGGTTGGTGGTAGGTACAGTCATTTTAGAGGCACATGTTCTAAAATTGATTATGAGAACTAACATACGGAGTAACAATTTTCGATAAAAATAATACGAAGGAATTAAAGTGTATGTTGTTTGAAATCACATTCAATGTCGTCATTTTAGCATATCGATAACCTAAATTTTTAAATACAAAAAAATTATTTTTGAACTCACTAAATATGGTTAAGTTATTTTTTGAGTTTGTGACGTCGACGGACTGACGGTCTTGCAATAAGCCAATTCACATCCAACAATACAAGTGTGTAGACGGAATGAAGTTGTTAGAGGAGTTCAATGGCTTACAATTGTGTAGGAAACACTGGTGATCAGGAGGACCAGAAAGTTCCCGAAGAACGCGTCAGCGACATAAACAAAAGCGATAGGCAGCACACAGGCCGCGCCCCTCCAAATGTTGATGATGGCGGCCGCGTGAGTGAAATCCAGCTTCCAAACTTCAGTCAAGTATGTGACCATCATCCACAATGCATAGTACGCGAATATATCCGACCACATTAGTCCTGTAATCACCATAACATTCAGCATTTGTCATCTCACACGACTCGTACAGACACACACAGACAGGCACACAAAGTTGTAAGTATACAATATTACAATGGCATTCCTCAAGTATTTAGAAATTAAAAAAACGAAATACGTACCTACTATGCGGGCAAGCATCCCCATCGCCTCTCTGTGTATGTTCGCTAGAGTACGAGTTTAAGAAGTTCACAAAGCTTACTAAAGCTAAGTTGTACGTCTAATAAAATGTATTTACGACGATATTTTTAGACATCAGCGCGCCATGCAAACCGATTGATAAAATATTATTGATCGATAAGACCAATACGATAGTAATGTAGTCTTTGTCGAGAAAACAATTTAGAGTCTACTAATATGAACGAGAGATGTCGAAAACAATCCATATATTTATATAGTTATTACTTACAATAATTTCTAGGCAACTACTATACGAGACACACACGACAAAATTCCATGGGCTACGGCGTACGGAGTAAAATTTAAAACTTGACTTGACTTGACTTGAGGCTTGAGATCCATGTGAAAGTCAACTACTTTTATATTGACAAAATTAGTGATGAGCTTTCAAAGTGGTTAGTTATGAGCTTAATTTGAGACACGACATAATTCCATGTGCTACGGGCGTATCATTTCTAGACTTGACTTGAGGCTTCAATACCATGCAAGTCAACTACTTTTATAATAATAATAATAATAATAATAATAATAATAATAATAATAATAGGGTTGGATTAGTTATTGATCACCTTTTTTATTAAGTGTTACTTAGGGGTGAAGTCGGAACATGTGATGAAAGTGACTTTCGTGAGGGAATGAAAGTCATTTTTTTTTAACGTAATAAATTTTCCTTTGACCTTCTAATTAATAATTGACCTTTTATGGTGTTAGAGTACAAATTCAAGTCCCCACATCGGTGGAGAATAAGTGAAAGGTGATCTATATAAGGGGTCATCAAATATAATAAGATGGCGCTTTTAAGGAGTCAAGAAAGAATCAGTGAGGGCGCTTAAAGCGGACAATATCATACTATTATAGGCCGTGACACCGACGCAAATAGAGGCCCAACGTCACCGTCGGTCTGCTCTAACAAATTGGTATCAGAGCCCAAGGTCGACTTGGGCTGGGCACCAGTGGAGAAGCATTTGGCCCGAAACTCCTAGCTCGAGTAGAGTCTTGAGCAAGTTTGGTCCATGGTGAAATGGACAAGAAAGACGTCATAGGTCAAGCGGCAAAAGTGTGAGAGGTTCTCCAAATAGTTCAAGGTTCGAGTCATAATGATGGTCCTTGGTTTGAGAGGGGGATTTGTTAGAGTACAAATCCAAGTCCCCACATCGGTGGAGAATAAGTGAAAGGTGATCTATATAAGGGGTCATCAAATTAATAGTATGGCGCTTTTGGGAAGGGCCGAAGAAAGAATCCGTGAGAGCTTGGCAAAGCGAACAATATCATACTATTATAGGCAGTCGCGACACCGACGCAGAGAGCCCAACGTCACCGTCAGCTCGTTTCTAACATATGGCATGGCCATTTTGGGATTTGAACAATGAATATTAATGAATCATAGATACATGAATACATCGTCTAATGAGTAATGATACAACGATAGGTAATTATAGTCCAACGATACTACGCCACTATGGATCGCACATCTTCCCTGAAATCCTCCACACAGGAAGAACTAGCAACCAATAAGACGTGACCAACACGAAACTAAGTGTCGACGGCACTGATATTATCGGACTTAGAGTCGACCGTCTCAAGATTTGAACCCACAACCTCTTGATTGCGATCTCAATTGCCATACAAATCCCATGCAACACAAAAAAGTACGTGACTTCCCATGTAGGTTTCATACCACAACTCATGTGGTAGAACATCATCTCATGCATAATCCCTGATACAATTAGCGTTATTATCAATGCTAACATCTTCGCAATACCGCTTTCGTTGTCGTTCGTGTAGTGTTTAATGGAAGTTTTAATTGGATCGTAGATTGTTTCCCTAAGAACATTAGATGAAATTTTGTTCCATCTTTTGCCCCAAAATGTTTGAAGTGATGTGGATCTATGAGGGTTGTTTAATAATGGAATTACCTCTAGATGTGGGATTGTACACAAATTAATGAAAATAAAAAGCCATGATGCTGGAAAAATTAATGTCGTGTCGTGAAAGCAAAATATTATACCCGCGATCCCTAGGGTTATTAGTACAATTTTTCGTAATGGTAATAATGAACAATTGCACGGTATAAGTGTCGCATTTTGGTTGATTTTTAAAGGAAATGTTGCAACAGCGACAAAGTCTATGTAACTGGGACACAAAATTAGGTCGCCCTTGTCAAAGCAGAACAAAACAAGCTTGAAACTCGAAATCCAAGAAATGAAAAAAGACGCGAATCCTCTAAGGGTAATCGAAGAAGGGAAGTACCAAGGAACTCGAAAGAAGGCAAAGAACACACCGAGCATAGATATCAACCTTGGCATTCCCTTAGGCAACTTCTTAGCTATGAAATAAGAGTATCCATATGATGAGAGGATTATTGCAACTAATTTGAGTAATTTTGATGAATTCATGAAATTAATTTGTGATGATGATGATGATTATGAATATGTGTTATAATTTTTTATAAACTCTTTTTCTTACACCGTAATGAATAAATATGTGAGGGAAATTACCCTCTAAATTAAATCATGGAAATTAAAAACGTTAATTGATTTTTTTTTTAAGTATTTTTTTGTGAAATGCTTTGTTTTATTAGCGTAGTATGCGTCCAACTAAACCACAACATTGTAATTAAACTTGACAAGGACTATGTGGGACTTAGGGCCAACTTTATTGTATTTCTTATAATATAATAATGTTTATTGTGCAAACAAAAATAGGTGGGGGTGAATATTGCACTAAATGATCAAGGTATATAGAACCTTAGCTTAAAGGTGTGTTTGGCACCGAAAATGAAAATGAAGGGAAATAGAGTGGAGGTGTTTACTTTAGGTGCTTTATGGTTTCGATGATGTCAATATTTTGCTGGTTTTATATATCGTGGTATAATCGATATAATCGATATGTTGAGTTTTGATAGTTTAAAATGAAAATGAAGGGAAATAGAGGAGAAGTGTTGTTAGGAGATGTATTAGTATTAATTAGGAGATGTATTAGTATTAATTGTTAGGAGATGTATTAGTATTAATTACGTGCTTGTTAGTATTCCTGAGTTAACTACTCGGTTCCCTCTCCTACTCTATAAATTGTATGGTTTACTGATGAAATACACACAACATTATATCGAGTCAAATATTAGCATGTTTTCTCAATACATTTTTATATATCTAACATGGTATCAGAACGTCGTTACTGAGATCTCTCGATACGCTTCCGCTTTCTTGCCGGTAGGCAACGCCTACCGGCAGGCTTTCGTTGACAAATTATTTCTTTCGTATTTGATTGAGAGGAAAAGCTTATATTTCTTATTAGTATTTCAATTGTCGTTGTTCTTTCTCCCAATTTCGATGTTCATAAAAAATTTCATTAGTTTTTGAATGGTTTCCCAACACCTAACTCTTATTTTCCCAACAAGTGTTGTTTTTATAGTTTAAAAGTAAAACCAAAATAAATAAAACCAATTAACAATTGGATAAATCATCAAAATGAAAAATGTTAATAAAAGAATGGGTCAAAGAGAGTAACAAATGTTGTGTTTACCATATTAGCTTCCACGTGATATATATAGGAAAATGACATTGTACCACCCGGTGGTACTCAAATTGAGTACCACCGAGGATATAAATGTCAATTACCAACAATATTTTACTTGTTTTTTAAAATTTTGAATTTTTAAACTTATCTCTAACAAAGGATATTTTAGTAACTTGACATTATATAATTTATTAGGAATATTATACAAAAAATCTTTGTAATTTCCATGTTTTATACTTTTATATATACGGGGTATTAGTTATGGATTTGGCTAACTTCTCTCTGCCATCATTCAATATTCATCATATACAAAGTAAACCTAAAGAAATACGGAGTACTACTTTGCGTTCTTCGTTGAATATTTAGCTCTTGAATTTTGATCAAAATGAAGGAGCATATAACAAGTTCTTATTAGTTATTACTACGGAGTACTAAAACTTGCCTATTGCTTTATTAATACGGAGTAATTAAATAACACTTCATTATTACTTACAATTCACGTTTTGTCCTCCATAAAACTCAAAGAAAAATATACCAAATCATTTACATGGTATTAATTTTTTAGAGACCAATCATAGCTCCACTTAATTAAATTAAGTGTAATTTATAAAATTACTTATATAAATAGTTACCCCATACAAATTTGTTTTATTTTTAATCTTAGATTTTCCTAAAATTACTTCAAAATTTTATTATTGATTTTGATTTTATACTACTCCGTATTTAACAACGTTCGCTTTTGGAATAAGAAAATTTTAAATACAAATTTCATTTTAAAAACATTTGGAAATTCTATAGAAATCAATGGAAAAAAAAAAAAGAATATTGTAATTGGTTATTAAATAGAGTAATATTACTATGTGTTTATCGTAATTTAGGATTCATTTTCAAAAAAAAAAAAAAAAAAAAAAAAAAATTATTGATTATGAATTTAAAATTGCTTAGATCTCTTAAATATATTTTGTGGTTAGTTAAAATCCTACCCATGTTAAATTACATTGCTATCCATAAGATTTTGGTTTGAATATCCTTCATTTAATTTAATTTAATATATTTTTTTTATTTTTCTTTTTTATTTTAATTAGGGTGGTACTGAAGATAGTACCACCGGGTGGCGCCCTATCGCTTTCCATATATATATACATATATGTTATACTCCCTCCATTCTAAAATTACTGACTCTTTTTTATTTTGGGAGGATTTAAGAAATGGTAATGAAAATGAAAAAATTATAAAAAATCCTTCACTAAAACTAACTAAAATAGACACTTTTTTTCAAAAAAATTTAAATAGAAATAAAATACTTATTTTGAAATAGAGAGAGTAATATTCGAACTACCTCCTATTGTCATTTAGGTTTAACTCCCACTTATATATAAATATATTCTACAATATTACGAGTAGCTCCTAGTGATATTGCATTATTAAGCCATCATGTACAAAAGTTGCTCTGAAACGCAAATAAATGCATTGCAGATTTGCATGGTATGGAGTTATGGACGTATGGTTATAAAGTCTCTGTTTCAGTTCCATCATACACATGTCACACAAATCAGCATTGAAATGAGCAAAATTCAATTGTTATCTACATACCCTCTAAATTAAATGCCCCACTTTTTATGCAATACTTGGTACTATAAACGGATTTACAGACGCTATATACAGATCAATAGATCATATTAGTCTAAAATCATACTATACGGTTCTATATATACATACATGAAGATGAGGGTACGACTCGAGTTAATTAACGGCGTGTTAATCGCGCTACTCTTGGTGTCATCCTTGGCAATCCTACAGCAAGCCACAGCATGCTCAGACGATGAAACGGACTGCAGAGGGTGCCTAGTGAAGCGGATGAAATACGACTGTCCGTCGTGTGTTCCAAGACTGAGGTGCATGGCGAAATGCGTATGGTCGGGGAAGTCGAGCGTGGGGTGTGTCAAGAAGTGTGACTGCAACCAGGGCTACCCAAGATTATCTGATTGCAAGAAGTGCATGTCTAAGTGTAGGTGCAGTTGCACTTCCTAGTTTTCGTCTTTGGATATGTCTTTTTACTTTAGTAATTTGCCTTAGTTTGGAATCATTTTAGGTTCCAACTTTCAACGTGTCATCAATTGTTCTAATGTAATGTGTGAACTAATCTTATGACTTATGAGGAAATAAACTCCTTGTGTATCCATATATGCATATCTCGTGAGTTTCAATTCTAAGATTTATTCAAAATACTCACCTTTTAAGACCTACTTTTCACAACTTGTTAGATAATTGAGCTTAGGGTTATGGTAATAGTCTAGAGCATTGTGTTTAGTAAAGCTGGCCAACTCGTCGGCCCGGCCCGGCAATTTGGGCCATCGGTTTATAGGCACGGCCCGTCAAAAACCATAACCGGCCCGTATATTATAAGGGCTGGTTTCGGTTTCGGAAATTTGAAATCGGCCCGTGTCTTGACCACCATAAGCTTGCCTTAGGCCAGCCGGGGCTGAAAATTTTTTAAAATTAAAATTTTTATATAATATAAATAAAAAAAGTGGGTTGGTACGGTCTGGCCCGACGGGCTTGTTTTGGGGTCCATGTCACTAGGTTCGGCCCGCCATAAGTACGAGCCGGTATCGGACTCACCAAACAGAGGCTCGGCTTGTTGAGGCCCGGCCCGAAACCGGCCCGTACGTGGCCACCTCTAGTTATTAGAATCACGATTCGATCATATGATTTTACGGTTTTATGATCCAAAAAAGGCTTAATCAATCCTGATTTTATGAGTTTGTCCATGGTTTTAGAATTTTACATACGATTCTTGTTTTTTTTTATTTTTTGAAAATTTCAAGAGGCAGAATCATAATATGATTCAACGATCCGATTTAATAACAAAAAAAAAAAAATGAATTATTCAAATAATTGTTTATGTTTTTTTGTCCAATATGAGTCGCAAGGCCAATACAACGGCCAACGGGGAGGGGGAAATTCGAACATTTGACCTATTGTCACTAGTACCTCAACCATAACCACTAGGTCAAGACATTATCGATAAATAATTGTTTATGTTCTAGAAATATATTTTTACCCAATAAAAAACAACATTTTGTTAATTTGTAGGATTGTATGATTCTACGGTCCAATTCGATCCTACATACCTTATCGATTCAAAGTAGAATCTCGATCTAACAACATTGGTCTAGAGTTTGATTATCCACTAGAGTTTAGTAGCATACTCCGTATTATTTATTATAAATAACTCTTTACATTATAATCAATAAACTATCTTTATGAATAACTCTCTCCCCTTTATAATTTGAATATTCTAATACTCCCTCTGTTTCGATAAATTGTCTACGTTTACTCTATGCACAAATATTTAAGTGAGGAGAGAGATAATGAATTGAATAAAATAATACTATAAGTACATTAATATAATGACCCCACTTGATATAAAGTAAGTGGAAAAAGGTAATATGATTGGTTAATAAGGGTCCACTTACACATTTGGTCATTTATGAAAATGTAAATAAATGAACCGTACACCCTAAAATAAAAATGTAAACAACTTACTGGGACGAAGGAAATATAATTTTTAGCTAAAAAATTCTTTTTCAAAAGTCTTTTTCTTTGGTAACGAATGTTAATACGGCACGATAAACTAATAGAAGAGGACAATTATTAGTTTATTACTCATACATGAAAAGAAATTTCAATCCTCTACGAATTTGTGACCATAGAAAACGTGTCTTATTATTAGATGGAGCACACTATAGTTAGAGCTCGCAAAAAGTGACATACACGAAAACCCGATACGAACCCGACACAAAATAATGAGTTTGGATCACGGTGTGATGACCCATTTAAGTAATTGGGTTGACACGAATTCGACACGAAATATAAATGAGTTGGGTGCGGGTCAAGATGTCGAAACATGAATATGACACGAAAGACCTATTGAATTAAGGGTTTTCTATCATGTGTATAGAATGCACATGATAATAAAGTAAATCAAGGAAATATTCTCTAAAATTTTTCATTAAAAGATTTTTCTATTACAATATTTTGATTTTTAATGCAAAGATCTCTTACTGCCTCCGTTCCAGTTAATTATTTACGGTTTGACTTTTTTGTGAGGGAGATTTGAGGGAAGTGTAAACAAATGACTAAAACAGAGGGAGTAATATATTTCCTTTATTAGCTTCTTATTATGTGCATCCCATACACATGATAGAAAACCTGTTTAATTAAATGGGTTAAACAGTTATTTAGACTAATTCGATAACTCATTTAACCCATTCATTTGTTCAGAATAGAAGATCACATTGTCTCTCAATATATTGTTTATTACTACTCTTCTTTTGGTGGCTTTGCCGACATAACCTATTATTTGATAAATATTACTCCCTCCATTTCATTGAGATAGCCCCAATGGGTATTTCACAAATTTTAAGAAAGTGGAAAAAGTTGAGCGTAGTATTGATAGTTTGGTTAAATGAGTCATACTTTTAAAGATAAAGTGTGTGGTATTTTAGTGAAATGAGTGTAATAGTAGGGGTACAAATGTTATTTTCATTGTTAAAAGCTGTCAAACATAGTAATGAGGCTAAATGAATGAAATTGCCGAAAAAGGGAAGTGGGGCTAAATGAGTGAAATGGAGGGAGTATTTTTGGTTATCGTTTTTGGTGTAGATGTGTTTATATGTTGTTTTCAATTTGACTATACTTTAATTAGTTAGATAGGTTATATTGGTCTAATGAGTTAAATAGGTTGAGCAGGTCAAATTTTAACCTATTAATTTAAATGGATTAAACAGATCAGGTCATTTAAAATATAAACGAGTTGCATTTGGGTCATGCACTAATATGTAAAGGAGTCAAGTTTTAGTTGAAAGGTTACTTACCTAATTATATGGCACGACACGATCCGACCTGTCTGTGAGGTCTAACAATAGTCAACAAAACCTTGTACTACCAATTACCAACAAAGGACAAAATTTTACGGAGTAGAAAATAAAAGGGATATTCTATATGAGTGCACTTCGGTTTTTGACTTTCTACGTAGTGCACTACTTTTTCAAAGCATACATGGTACTCTAAATATTGTCATTATTGGTAAGTATATCTTCACTTTGTTTTGACAATTAAACTTAATTTTAAGCGTTAAATGATTCTTGGGCCGATAACTTGAAGCTTAGTTTTTACTCACCCATGACCGATAGACTCTATTAGGCTCAATATCCACCTATAACCTAATATATATTGGTAAATATACGATAAAAAATTTGATGAAAAATAATTTATTGTTTTCCTCTAAAATTATCACATCTAAGATAAATATTGAGCCTAATAGAGTCTCTCGGTCATGAGTAAGTAAAACCAAGCTCGTTATGCGTCCAAGTAATCATTTAACGCTTAAAATTGAGTTTAATTTTCTGAAAACAAAATTCGGAGGTATACTTACGGATAATGACAACATTTAGGGGTACCATGTATGTTTTTGAAAACGTAAGGATAGCATGTAGAATGTCAACAAAACTGAGGGGTACCGTATAGAATATCCCAAAATAAAAACATTACCATTTCATCAAAACTATCATACAACAAAAATTCGAAGCTTTAATTCAGCAAATAAAAATGTCGAAAATAGGAAAACGATTCGTGGGAAAAGTAGCCATAATCACGGCTTCAACTCAAGGTATTGGTTTCGGTATTGCTCTTCGTCTCGGTTTAGAAGGCGCTTCTGTTATCATTTCTTCTCGCAAACAGGTTTTTATTATTTTTACATCTGGCTTGTGATTTTAATTTTTGATAAAGATCAGTTCTTTATGTGATTTTTGATGTGGGTTTGTTGTTTTATGATCTGGGTTTGTTGCAGAAAAATGTTGATGATGCTGTTGATAAGCTTAAAATTCAGGGAATTGAAGCTTTTGGTGTGGTTTGTCATGTTTCTAATGCTCAGCAGAGGAAGAATTTGATTCATCAGACTGTTCAGGTGTGTTATTCCTCCGTTTCATTCATTTGTTTACTTTTTTTCGTTATGAAAAAAAGCCGTAAATTGATTGTTTTCTGTACCCTAGTTGGATCTTATTATCATTCGTAATCATTAGCTAAAGTTGATTGGGATCAAATCATTCGTAATCCCGAGATAGATAGTTGAATAAATGACTAAAACAAAAGGTTATTTGCTCTGAGTTTTAATATTGAATGAATTTGCCTGATGATTTCAGTGAAAAATATTTAAGTTGATTTTGATTTTACGATTATTTGAATTTGAATGTTCTATAGTATACATGGTGTACATAAAATGTGTGTCAATGTAAAAATGTGAACTTTGCTACTGATCGAATATGAGCATGAATGTATCCAAAGGTTGGAGTCGAACAGCATCCCAAATTTCCAAAACCATTGTTTCCCATCTTGAATTGCCGTTCTTGGAGTACATTAAATTACCTTATGATGTCAGCTTTTAAGGTCTTGAATACGTCTCAGTAGACTGATCACAGAATTTAAATAGTTCATGTTACTGGGCTTGCTGGTTCTCTTCGCAGCGTAGTCTGAAGTTGGCTTGGTTGCAAAAGTCGAAGTTTTTTGTTACCTCCCCTACATGATTTTATGTTGGCTTCAACTGCTTCTGCCCTTGCACATCATTTATTGATGACGGGTTTTCTTGTTTATTTGCAGAAATATGGTAAAATTGATGTGGTTGTGTCTAATGCTGCTGTTAATCCTAGTGTGGATAACATTTTAGATTCGAAGGAATCAGTCCTTGATAAGTTGTGGGAGATCAACGTCAAGGCGTCCATACTTCTTCTACAGGTAAATCTAAACTAGTGCGTGTGTGCTGCTGCACAATGAATGTCGGTTTATGATGCGAAAAGCTGTAATCTTGCTCGTATATCTTTGTTGCATATAAGAATACCCAATATGTTAAATCTCTTTGTTCAAACTATGATCATCATTTGACGAATTTTATGCCTGCGTAGGGAGATGTTTGATGGTACCAACCTAGGTAGCTAGCAGGACATTTGTTTTTGAGTGATGCACGAAGCTAAATGAATTGTGAAATTGAGAATATATAGAAATATTAGACATTTGGCCTTTTGGTCGAAATTGATCTGATGGCTAGACTTAATTGTCCTCTATGCACAAGTCGTTGATAAGTGTGCTGGTAGAAAACTAGAAATACATAGTTTCACGGAACACACATTTATCTAAGTGACTAGACTTTGCAGTTACTAACAATACAAAAATCGCATTGTTGACGACCATGCATATCACTCCATCTTATTGTTCTATATAGTGATGTATAGAGTTTTTTCTATGCCTAAACTATTTTGATCGATCCCAACACTTGTAGCCAAGTCTGGGTCACATGGATAATCATTTGTGCAGTTCTCTAATGTTTAATCCGCTGATGGTTAGAGACATCAGTCTTCCTTTGTAAGATCCTTCTTCACCTATTTGAACATGCACGCAAATCACCAACATAGAAGAAAATGTTTTGGGTGGGTCTTGTAATGAAGAACTCTGCTTTTTACTTAGAATTTTCCCGCTTAGGGTTGAAGTGGGTGGTTGTAGAAAACGCGGAATTAACCTAGTTTGTGCACTCATGATTTGATTACCCCTTCTGCAGTTGATCCCTTCCTTGTGGGGTGCACAGAGACTGTTTTTCGCTACTTTTTTTAGGGGGTGGTGGTGGTTTGCTGGAATTTCTTATGTCTGCTTTTACAGGATGCTTCACCATATTTGACAGAGGCCTCTTCAGTAGTTTTTGTGTCATCAATTGCTGCTTTCGGACCTCAAGCTACAATGGCTATGTACGGTGTGACCAAAACTGCTCTACTCGGACTAACCAAGGTACTTTGTCAAATTTTGATATCGTATTTTAACCTACTGAGCACAATATCCTCAGCCAAAAAATGTTTCGACCGTCATACTTTAACCTGTCGTTTTGTTGTTGCATAGGCATTGGCGGTTGAGATGGCTCCAAAAACTCGTGTCAACAGTATCGCCCCTGGTTTTGTGCCCACCCATTTTGCGGACTTCATCACAAAGAATGACACAGTAGTGAGTGTTCCGTTTACTCGTGTATCCATCTACTCTGATTGTAAAACTGTGATGGTTTGCTTATTTCATCGGATATTCTGTAATGTCAGAGGAAGGATATTGAGGAGAAGACTCTACTTAATCGTCTTGGAACGACAGATGACATGGGAGCAGCTGTTGCATTTCTAGCATCTAATGACGCCGCTTATATCACTGGTGAAACTTTGGTGGTTGCTGGTGGAATACCCTCGCGTCTTTAGATAACCACTACAACATATTAGCAGCATTCGGATAGAATATCAGGACGGAAAGTGTTGGATAAGAACCAGAGCTGAATGAGGTAATAAGGTTGCAGATTTCATCTGTCCGAAACAACAGAAAATGAATCCGTCATCTTCTTCCGACCAAAATTACAGCCGAACTATGGATTTGTTCTCCCTCTCTTTCCCTCCGTTTTCCCCCAATCCCTACGTCCAACCAAATGACTTGAATTTAAAAGTGGCTAGAAAACATATCCAGATTGTAAAATAAATGTGGTGCAAATAGTTTACGTGATATGGATTTCTAAAAGGCGCGTTTATTTCTCTTAGATTGTCGATAAATCATACTTTCTGCATTCCACAATATTAGGCCGATTTCACTTTTGGAAAGGTAAAAATTCGCAACTTTGACAGTGTATAACTCAAAATAAAATAATTGTTATACGATAATACGGAGTAAGTTATATACATTTGTTAGGAAAATATCTTTCAATTTTAATGGATGATGAAAGTGCAAGGTTGAAAGGGAAAGAGGATAAATTTTAACCATTGAATAAGGATCTGTAACACTGAAGCTTAAAACTAAGATTTGACACCAACACAAATCACAAGTCAAGTACTAGTAAAGATGTCAACTTTGTTTAAGAAGTTGAAATTAGAATGAATTTATATTAGCCTTCTCTTTTCGACAATCTCTCGAATATTATCATGCATTCCTCTTTTATTCGAGTAGAAATGTTATGGTCGACTAGACACCAAGTGAATGGCATCAGATGCGTAGCACTGTAGTATTGTACTCCGTAAGTTACTAACATAAGAATAAACTGTTAAGAGACACTGCCGAAAAATAATAGGGGTAAAACAGCGATATCGTGTGGAGGTCCATGATTGAAATACGTCGAGAAGGAACATGAAACGCGGTTCGCGGTTCACAGTTCATCCAATTGAAGACTGTTTTTTGAGAGAGTACGTCAGTTAGATGTTGACAGTGCATGTTCTTCATTGCCCATCTTGTAGGACACCTCTGCCCTACACTTCTTCGTTTTGGGGAGCATTTCACATGGGTCATTGTCCTCCACTCTCAAGTATACTACCCTTATCTCACGTAAAACCGTCTCACGTGTAAAACCTACCAGTTATTAGTGTTAAATAAGTATATGCACATGCTCGACGATCTTTTCATGCATGATAAGATAAGATCAGATGAAAGTATAGAACAATACTCTAAACCCAGAGTCCAAAACTCGAACTTCATACTAAAATCGCCTTCGTGGTTAAAACGAAAAGTTAGCACATCACATACATAATACATTACAAAAAGAAAGTTGGGAAACATCATTTCATAGAGATCTTAATCAATACACACTCTAATATTAGTCAGTTAGGTATTGCTCTACCATCCAATGAACAAATAAGAGCTTGTCAACAAAAATGCTTGCTTGAAAACAAATGCCTAGGCAGATCTGCCATAGCTTTTATGTACAAAAATTGAAAGCGAATATACGTAGACGACATCAAACCTCGTTCAATCTACATGGGGAGACAACTTATCTCCGTTTTCATCCGATTTTTAAACACAATGATTGTTGCAAGTACATGACTCGAGCAAAGTCGTACTTATTACACAACCTCCATTCTCTGTGAGCCTTTTTTTTTTTTTTGTTATGCATCTCCTTGATTTTACATACACTTGCAACTTACGAGACCAAATAAGATATGGACAGAGGTTGGGTTGAGCAGCATAACATACCCTCTTTGCAAATTTTTGCGAGGACGATATATATACTCTTGTATGGAACTCTCATATGTAGAAAATGAGACATTGTCTACACAGGAATCACGTCAGAATTTTGATTATCCTCGCAATGCAATATTAAGCCTTCAACGTACATCGGTAGCAGGCAGCGTAGCCACTGACAACCAGTTGAAATCGGCTCTTCAGGAGGTACGATCATGACAATATTTTCATGGCGTCTTACGACTCCCATGACACTGACGGTGCTGCCTTCTTTTACATACCTGAATCAGCACGTAAATAAAATTGTCAAATTACGTCCTTGATTCACAATTTCCGTCTTCCAAGACTTCAGATATCATCATATCACCACTCGGGGAGTGAAGATGGCATTTAAATACTCCGCAATTCACTTTGGCTGTCACAAGAACTCTACTTGAATTGATACTTTTTGTGATAACAATTGCTAGAGTCTCGAAAAATGACTACAGAAAAATAGGTCTATCATCTGCTCGAGTAAGATATGGGATATATTCGGATAAGAGGAATGGAAGTGAGACTTTTCGGCACAAAAGGGAAGTTGGGGATATGATGTGACAGGATTAGCATGTGGAAGAGCATTACCCTTCTTTTAGGCGCATTATACGGTCGTCACTGGAGAGGCTTCTGTCAGCTAGCCATTGCAAGAAGTTAGGAGACAATTCTCGTTTTTCCTTGGTTACGTCAGCAACAGTCGCAGGCTTGACAAGAGGAGCCACCTTTGCTCCGTAGCCACTTTTCACAAGGGCTCTTAGTCCAGAGTGAAAGTCTGACACGTAGAAATCAGCCACGTATTTCTGCCAATTGAACACATACAATGATGACGTCAGATCCAAAAGACGAGCATATAGGATCAAAGTATTTCCGGTAGATTGGTACTTGAACCACTATCATTGACATAGGCAATGACTAAGATCCATTCTCCCCATCTTATTTTTTCCCTAACTATTCAAACAATTCAGCGAAAAATTACACACGACTTGTAGATACTTCAGGAAGACGATTCCTACGAAAACACTAAAGAAAAACTTCAAATTTTAGACAGCTTAAGACGAAGAAAACAAGTCCTCACAATGATATCCCTGAAATATGAACGCTGTTTAGGATTCGCAGACTACAACAAGAGCAGCTAGAAATAACAAAATTAGAATGAAGAGTTAAGTGACCTCTGAATGCCTGCTTCCCCATGAGAAGCAGCGATGTTTGGGATTCGCCGACTTTCCACCCCAGCCTTTATATTCGTACAGTTCTGTAGACACGTACACACACCGAGGTTCCCTCTTAAAGGATGATTCAAGAGGTATACTGCCACACGTAACAACCTGCACTCAAATATGTGCAATTCACAAGTAAGACAAAATCAATTTGAAGTTAATGATGGATCATAGTCTCAATTGCACATAGAATACAGCTTATGGAGTACAAGAGTTTGTAAAGATATTTGTTAGTATGAAAAATTGAAATCCTTTTTATTCATGTCAAACACAGACACAAAATACTAATTTAGGATGCGGTATAATTTTCTGGATAAAGAAGCCTTGATTTACTAGGTATTCACTATCTAATAAAATCATTATCTTCGTAAGGCCAAAGAGCCGGATGGTCAAAGTACTAGTCCACATGCAGTTTGAAACGTCTTTCCTGACGAATTTAAAATAGGCTTTAACAAAATACGACTCGAAGTATGATGTGTAGTAACGATGTTTGTCAGAATAATCCCTAGTTCCCTTTTAAAAAGCTTGAAAATCGCTGACCGATTATTAACTGCGCCTTCTTAAATGCCGTCTCTCAGCCTGCTTCTACAATCTCTTTCTTTAGCCACAATACGATCACCAGCCAACACTCACGAACATCCGAAATTATGGTCACGCCAGCGTTCAAACCTCGATAATTCTGTCCCAATGTGGTGCAGCTGTCCGTGTATAATACCATGATGAGTCCATGAAACACGACAATATAATCTATTTTTGCCCCTTACCCTCCACAAGAAACAAAAGATTCATACTTGATCTACATTTAACCTTTCTAGTTTCTACTCCACTTTGCTTATTAGCAACTCTAGTCGCACATGATTCTACACCTCAAAGCTTCCATCTCAAATCTTCCACAAACCCATGTTAAGAAGCACAACTTGAGGTGAAACCACTACTTGAGCTCACACAATACAAATTTTACACTTAATAATACTTACACCAAGTTATAACATCCACTCATTTCACATTTTACTTCGATTCTATATTTCAAAATGCACCAGATACTTTAGTAAAGCTCTCAGATCTGCACCCAATTCTGACTTTCCGAGTAACTATACCTCACTTCTGCAACCAAACGACAATCCCACAACTGGTAACCTACATTTCCAAATCATTTACAGAACCCGACTTAAAACGGAAAAAAAATTAATCAGCATTGTTTAAGGAGTGATACTGCTGTCAAGACTTAAACACACAATGACATCAATACACATACTCAAAATGGCAACTCACAAATAATTAATTACTAAAAAAGAGCACAACTTTACATAATCTCTGAAAAAATAAGGCGAAATTACCCCGGTAACTTTGACAAATTGGCCATCAACAGCACCCCTAAGCTCAGTATCAGGAAAGTTACAAACAAAACCCAAAACAGCCCTTCTCCTCCACACATAACTCCACCCAAACCCAACCAAAACCGGGACCAAAACCGCTCCAACCGCCACCAAAATGACAGCTTTCTTAACTGCCACCACGAGAAAAACCCCGACAAGCAACCCCATCAATACAACAATACCGAAAACCCACATTACACACCTCGACACCCTCATCCCATACCTCTCCCCCTCCTTCTCCTTCCCCATGTTCGTCACCGCCGCCCCATACACCGCCTTCCCACTGCTGGCAGCGGCTGCGGCGGGTTCAGGGCCGGGTCTCCGGGAAGGCCCGCCGGATGAGGTGAGCGGGCCGGAGGTGATGAGGCCCGTCGGGTGGAGCGGAGGCGGAAGTTGGCCGGAGGATTTCTTGGAGGAGCTGAGGCGGCCGGAGTTGGAGAGGCGGGAAGGGTGGTGGGCCGGAGGCGGGCCAGGGGGCTGTGGGCCAGACCCGGAGTTGGGGAGGGAAGGGGCCCGGGAGGGGATCTTGGGAGTGGAGGGCTGAGAAGAGGAGGCGGAGACTGAGAGGTCGAACATTCTGGCGAGCTCGCCGGACTTGGAGAGGTCGCCGCCGGTGTAAGGGACGGCGGCGCGTGAGGACAATGAGGAGGCGCGTGGTGTGGTAGGTGGGTTTTCGAGGCGGCCTGAGACGTAGAGCCCGTTGCTGAGCTGGTGGGACTGCGTCCTCGACGACATGTTAAGGTGGTTGCTGCGGTGGTTAAGTGTGAAATGACGAAAATGCCCCTGTGGTAGAAGAGAGAGAAAGAGTGTGTGTGTGTGTGTGTGTAAGTGAGTGAGTGAGTGGGGAAAGTGAGTGAAGTGAGGGAGGGGGAGAGTTGAGGTTGAGGAGAAGGAGAAGAGAGTGGGTGTCAAATGACGAAAATGCCCCTGAGGAAAGATAGTCGGTGATGAGTGGAATAAACACAAGAGGAAAGTGGGGAGCCGAGGGGTAGTTTGGGAATTTCCAATGTGTGGGCACTGCTGGATGCTCCAACGATGTTTACTACGCTTCCCTTTTTTTTTTTTTTTTTTGTGTAGGTCTCGCCAAAGCGGGTTCTGTTTTAAGGGAGAAAGCAGTCAATCTGCCATGAGACAAGAGGCCAGTGGGGAGGAGATTTTCTCCCCACTGGTCCCTCGTCCTTTTCCTACTAACCGTTTAAGGGTTTAAGACAAGATCTGCCTTAAACAAGAATTGGTGTTTTTTTTTTTTAACTTGGCTTTTTTTCTTCCACTTTTTTGGGAATTTTAGTTGCTCTACTTCTTGTAAATTTTAATTTTAGTATCGTGTTGTGGATGTGTAATGTAATCGTTTTCTTTATAATTTTCTTTTAATATTTTTAAATTGATTAGATGACAATAAAATATTAGCTTTTGGGATTGGTTTAAGGGATAATGACGATTTTTCATAGGAGTAACCCATGACCATGACTAAACTTACAAGGTGTTCATGATCATTGGAAATGCGCAATGCCTAAACCTATATAGCTTCTATGTCGACACCTCAAGAAAAACCAAAATTAAAGCAGGAATTAGCTGGGTCGTCTATGACGCTGACGGAGGGAAAATGGCGATCATCAAAAGCCTCTAGTGGGAAAATGGCGATCATCAAAAGCCTCTAATGCGCAATCTCGAACACAAGCAAAAACAAGAACAATTCTCCACGCTCCTAAATGGGTAGTTAATAATAATAATCTCTTTTCCTACAAGTAGTAGGTTCACAGTAAAACAGATATTTGAGAGACAATGGTCATTATTGATGTTTTGCATCTAGGAGTTTTTTTTTTTTTTTTTTTTTACATTGTATTAGTACTAAACATGCATCCAGAGATCTTAACTCCACTGCTCATAAGCTTGCGTAAGCGTGTGGAGCTAATGTATTGTCTTACTTCTGCAAAAAAAAAAATAATAATAAATAAATAATAATAAAAAATAAAAAAAAATTAAAATAAAAAAAAATTTCTTAAAATAAAAAGTTAAACAAATAACTGGATTAAGACATAGTTAACACATTTCCTTGATTCAAAAACATTTCTTTAATAAATCCCTTTTTACAAAAATTGAGTGTACAATGTGTAAATGGTACGCTGATAATTCTACCAATATATTCCTACGGCGTACTTTGGTAGCTCGTAATAATATTTTTAATGAAATTGTTTTGCAATAGTACGACTTACGAAAAATTACTTTTAGCTTAATTTAATATCCTATAAATTCAATTTAATTTCAAGTTTAACTCTGACACAACCTTTGTAAGACGAAATCTTTTAAGTTTTACAATCTGGTTGGGGTGAAGTTGGTTGGTTACTTGGGAAAAGGCAAGAGGGTCAACATTGTATTTTCATGTACTATATATATGACTTAAGTTGGTGAGCACTATATTATACGGAGTAAAAATTTAATTTCAACATAAATGGACCATACCCAATAATTGTAATACTAAAGATATGACAATCTTTTATAATCTTAGATATGCGTGAAGACGACACTTTGTATGATATGAATTATGTATACACAATTAGTATGTTTGTTTATTTAATAAAAGAGCTAAATCTTTTTAATTAGTAAAAAAAACAAACTAGATCTCATAAAAGGACTGATATTACTCTATTACAAAACTTTTTGTATGGAGTGAAAATGGACACTTACTATGTACGTACTTGATACTAAAACAAAAACAAATTGCACATGCCTCATAATTAAAATAAAGATTTGATTTAATAAATCATTAAGGTTTAACATGATTGTCGGTGACCCACAATCATTATCACAAGACGCAATTAGAATTGTTTAAATTGTTTTAAACATCTATTAACTGTGGTACATTTGTAGATACATACATAGCTACATACAGAAATTCTTATTTAAGACGGGTATATCCGTTTTAAATTAAAACGGATCAAGTATTACAAATAAGACAAAAGACAAGTGGATAAAAAGATGTAATAGATTTGTTTTTTATGTGCAAGTGGGAGAGTACTTGACCCGTTTTAAGCTTAAGATGAAAACCCGTCTTAAGTAAAACTTATTGGGCTACATATAAGGATGTAATTGGATGGTAACGTACCGTGATTTGGGTCTATAATTACCAATTTTGACCAAACCTTAACCTAGTCGGTTAAGTCATCGTATCGAGTCTCAATGAAAGCGCCAAGACCAATTGGCCCGAAGCCACTTCGTGTTTGGGCATTGTCGCTAGTCATGGCACTCAATTTTGAAGGTTACTTCGTGTTTGGGCATTGTCGCCAGTCGTGTTATTGTGTCATGTCATGCATGCCACAACACTTTGAGTCTACAAACACTTGCTCAGATTTGATGGAAACAGCCAACGGCAGCAGTAGCACGGGGAGTTAACGAAGGGACCTAAACACGAGAATTCGAGATACAAGGGCTAAAGAAATGGCTAAGTTGATTTTTAACGATTTTGAAATCAAGGTTAGCCCCTAGCCCATCATAACATTGGCCATGTCAATTTTCGTGCCTAAGGTGCGGAGGGCTTGGGTCGTGGGCTGGGGAAGGCTCGTGCTTCATCTTTTGATATTGCAATCCCTGTCCCCTCGTTGCCATTCCCGAGTGTAGTGTAACTTCTAGCCAGCTACAATTGGCAAAGCAAAATCTACACCGATGTGGTTGATAAGAACGATAAAAGAACAAGCTTAATGCATACACGGCTTCACGCTATCAAGTTTTACAACCACCATTGCAAACAAAGCCGCAGTTTGATGAAGGGCTATTATACATCAGACTGATATACCTGCCATAGTATATCGCCATATCGGTTAATGATATGAAATTTTACTATAGTGGCTTCCACATGTAGCATCAAAATGCACCTAAAGAAGCTAAGACGGCCCTATGTCGCATGCTACTATTTGATCAAAGCTAATATGTCATCATCAAAATGTGGCAAACTTTATCAAGGATAAAAATTTGTCATAGAATATGGATTTAATATAGTTTTGAAGGTCACTTCTCAAACAATCGACGCCCCTCGACAGCTTAACAAGTTAGCCTATGACATTCATACGCACATACTTCGAGGCTTTTAATATGCCCTATCCTACACAACTGCACAACATTCACGAGTCAATTAAGATACAACTAGTACTTCTACTACACCTTGCAATTCCACAGTAAAGCTAGCTCACTCCAACATATCAAACGATTTTTTCATGCCCTTCAGCAAAACCTGCAGCACCTCCAACATCAGTCTTCCAAAAGAAAAGTCGAAAAACATTTCAAAACAGTCCTCAGACCCATGCATACTCATATTGTCGCGTAACTGGCCTATTTGCCATGTACAAGAACACGAGAAAAAAAATAGCCAATAGAGGAAAATACATGCAATATGACTTCGGTATTCTGCTTCTGTTGTTAATATGAAGCTAATGAGCACGGAATATTCAACAATATATAATGTGGGGCAATGTCATCAAGAGTTCAAGCCTTCAACGCCATGCAAGAAAGAAACGATAAATCGTAATATCCATCAACTTAAACAGTTAAACTCCACCAGCTACTATAGATTCATACGAGCCATCTCCTTTGGCAGTTGAGAAATTGCAGAGGTATACTATGTATGTCACTAAAAGAATTTTACCGTGGCCAAAAGTAATTTGTAGTACTGAAATGGGAGGTAGGTGTTGAGTTGTCGACAAAAACACATATTCACCTAATCTCATCTCATACACCCGAGAAAGGTGACATCAGTCAAATACCGGTCCATTCACGGCCTTTCAGCTTGAAATTTAAACAACACAAACAAGTTCTAAGTCATCTGCCCTTACATTAATCTTTATCTATGGAATTGGCAGCTAAGGGGAAGATGTGAATTAGAGTACGTTAAAAAGACAGTAATTTGCATCTTCATATGAGTAACTACAGATAGCAAATTACAAAAGCGGGAAAACACTCACCTCTTCACCAGTCCAAGAAGAACCTTATGCGGAGTTCAGATACTGATCAACAGTCTCTTTCACTGAATCCAGGTGGGAAAGAATATGTTCCAACTTCTTGCAAGAGATTTCACTCGACAACCTCGCACTGTAGTCACACTTCTCAAACGGCCGATACTCACACGCACTCTTAATTTCTTCGCGTAGCGTCAACTGAATGTCCTAATCAAGTACAAAAACTCTATACATCAAACAACAATAACATATATGATTATCACCAACGAGAGATCAGATCTTTATGTTCCGTCATCCACAACATACCAAATAGCGCCATTGCGCAGCAAACCAGAAAAAAACCAATCTGCGAACAAATACGACAACTCGGTTTTATCATAAAGCTAAATCTTATCAGCACTCCGCCCTAGTTTAAATACCTTATGAACACACGATGTGCTCTTCACTTTCACGTCCTATCCTATGTTTCTTAGACTTGTTGAGCTCGACAAAGTTTCGCCGTGTCAAGCACGGCCATTTTGTGAAAAAGGTTCCATGCTTTTATTACTCTAAAATATTGAGGAGATGTGTAAGGGAGTTGATTGTGGGACGTGAGATACGACATCAAAGTGAAGTATCGAAGTAACGTAGCTCTTATCTAGCTCGATTCCAGACTTAACTACAATCCAATAACGAACCCTAAAAGTTCAATCTAACTATAGAAAGGAAATTAAATTACCTCAAATTTTTCAACAGGTAAAAATAACAAAATTGGCAAACTAAAATAAAAAAATGGAAAATGAAATTGGGGGGAGAAACCTTGATTAATTTCATGAACTCGCCACAATGAGTGTTGAGCAAATCCTTGCGGGGGCCAGCAGGGTTAGCGAGTTCCTCCATAACTCCACCAGCTAACTCCAAAACCCTAACAATTTTCTGCGTTTCAAATTATGATGAATTGAGGACAATTAGGGAAGGTAAAATCAATAGAGAGGGTAATTAGGGTTAAAAATAGGACCTGTTCGACATTTTGAAGGCGTTGAAGTGAAGTGTTGTGGTTTAATTGGGGTGATTCCACATCCATGCCTTCTAAATTATGAATTTCCAAACACTGACTACACACGAATATTTTATCTACTGCTTTGTTTCTTTCCTGGGTTTTTAGCTTCTGCTTCACTGCTTTGTATGATTGGATTCGATCAATGAAATTACTCCGTAAATTGAAGAGAAGATAATTTCTAGGATTGGGATGTCTATGTTCGTATAAGTTAACACTAATTTTTGGGTGAGACGGTTTTACAATAAATTATTGACGGTCTTACATTAAATTCTTGTACTCCGTAATATTGTTTCATTTGTCTTAATTTATATAACTTTTTTTCATTTTCACTGATAATTGTAATCCTATATTTTCGTAAACACTATAATTTATACCACTTTTAGAATACGACTTTTGTGAAACACTATCTTTAAAAAAATTTCTTGTAATTTACGACCTTTAAAAATATATTTTTTTGGTCGAATATGACTTTTTAACCTGAGTTTGACTAAAGTTAAGGAAATTCCAATATTCGACTCAAAGGAAGCCCTTGATTTCTATTTATTCTAATTCTTACCTCCTTCAAATCCTAAATTCATCCCTCAAACTCAATTTTTCTACAGATTTCCATAATTTTCTCCAAATTTCCCAATTTTTTCTTCTCTTTCTTCTTCCTATCATTTACCAAAAAAATCCAATGTTTTTTTTTTAGTGGAAAAGTTTGAAACTTTAGAGTATTGTCATGATGAAAAATTGGAATAAATGATAAAAGTACTCATTGAAATTTTAAAATGACTAAAAATGTGGAGATTTTGGAGTCTTTTTGTAGATTAATATTGTTATGGAAAGAGTAACGAATATATAAAGTAAATGGTTATGTAGTATATTGGAGTTTGTGGAATGTAATATTGGTTAGAGGTGGCAATCAGTGACACAACACGATAACACGACACGGACCCGATAGGAAGTAATTGGGTCGGGTTAGGGTTGAGACATTGTGACCCATTTAAGTAATTGGGTCAACACGAACACGACACGAATTTTAAATGGGTCGGGTTAGGGTTGAAGCTTTCCGACACGAATTTGACACGAGAAACCCGATAATTATGTAAAAGTGACATAATTGGAATTATTAGGACGTTAAATTATCCAAAATATTAAAACACAAGATTTAATTTTAAATAATGTTGGTTAATGAATTCGATATAAGTCGTCTACTTTAGAGATTTTAATGGGCTATATGGGTTAAGTGTGTTAAAAATTATTTGCCTAAAGATAAATGGGTTAAACAAGTCGGGTTGGGTTATGGAAAAAATAAATGGGTTGGGTAAGGGTTAAGGCAATTGACACGATTATGTAAATGGGTCGGATTAGGGTTGGGGGGACAATGATCCATTTAACATTGAAACGAACACGAACCCGACACGACCTGATCTGTTTGCCAGGTCTAATCTTGGTTTGGGATGTAATTATAAGTTTGTTTGAAGGATTTTAGTGCTCGTTTGGTTAACACGTAGGAATTAGATTACCTTAGAAATTAAAATTCATGTGAATTAAGAAATCACCTAAATTAATGAAAAAATGTCTGGTTGTCTTATGGAAAGTGAAATTCATGTGGGAATTTCCAATTACCTAGCCCCCCTAGGTAATTAATTTCCTCCATAATGGAGGAATTACAATTTCGTGGGAATTCTTATTTCCTATGATTTGGGGTAACCAAAGAAACACATTAATCTACATTTCCTAGGAATCTAAAAATCCCATGAATTCAATGAGTAACCAAACAAGCACTAAGTTTGATGGATGAATTTCTAAGTCTAACAAATGAAAGGTTTGAGGCAACGTCGAAATTTAGTCAACTAATTAAGGGTTAAGGCCAAAAAGTTATATTCGATAAAATTATTTTTTTTTAAAGGTGGTAAATGACATGAAATTTTTTTATATGTGGTGTTTCGCAAAAATTATATTTTCAAAAATGTTATTAAATAGTTAATCCTATAATTAATTTTATATTAGTATACTCGAATTAATCATGGGATTGAGAGTCTGTGAGACCATGGAGTTGTTCATTTATAACTTGATTAGAAAAAGTTTTAAGATTAAGTATCAAAATTATACTCCCTCCGTTTCAGTGAATTGTTTACAGTTTGACCTTTTTGTGAGGGGAAAAAAGTCAAACTGTAAACAAATGACTGAGACAGAGGGAGTAGTTATGTTATGAAATTGGTAAGTATGCTACTATAAGTCTATAAGGACTCAACTCATTTCTTCAACCATATACTCCCTAGCTATATATATTACGCAAAGTCAACATTTTTGTTGACCATTCCTTCTTTTAATATAGGTAAGGGATACGTAATCAAAATATTGAAATGTGGACTTCCTAAAGGCTAATTAATGGGGCAAACATTATGAAATGGATGGAATACACTATTGCGGTGTACTATTATTACGAAAAAGTCTTACTAAATTATTGTAAGACTGCTACATTTAACAATCAATGTAAAACTAAAGGTCAGCAACGAAGAATTCAATCTGATTTTATAATCTATGCAGCAACTCTCGTGTAAGGTCACCTTATTGTATAAAAGATAAAAGAGCTCAATAAAAGGAAGAGTCTAATAAAATGACATGGAATGAACCATGCCGTTTTGGTAGAGAAATTTCCATCCACAGACCGTCCCCAAATGAGGTTATCAAGGTAGAGGAGATTTAACGTAACTAAATAGGCCTATGCAACATTTCAGATTTTTTACAATATTGTAGAATTGAAATACAACCAAGTGAAAGGCTGAAAGCGATGTCCTTCAAAATCAATAATCATTTGGGATCAAGTTATTTTATCATACAAAACAAAATCAATTAATGTCGAATCTAAAAATACACTATCGATATTTATCCATACTTTTTCAATATAATTTGTAACAAATTTGGTATATAAGTAAATTTTGAAAAATAAAAAGAAATATTTTGATAAATATTAATTACTTCCTGTAAATTTATGGAAACGTTAAAAAAAAAAAATTGTTTGTTGTGATACATTAAATTGTTAAGATTTTATTTTTAATTCGAAAATGTTCTGCTCTAATGGCCTAGATAAACCTATTGACTTGCAATATGTCATAGGTTTCAGGTTCGATTCTCCTATGAGACCTAAAGACTCAAATATCAACAATAAGGGACCTAAAAAGAAAATTGAAATATACTTCTTCCATTTCATTCAATTCTATACATTTACTTTTTGTATACTATTCAAAAGTGAGGAGAATCTTCGATATATCGTCTAATATATGAAATAAAAAATAGTCATGTGAGATCTTGTTTTAATTGCCTTTTCGAGAGCATTATTACTATTCTAATTTCATATTTTTCAGAATTATGTAACTAAAGATATAAACAAAAGAAAACGTGCATCGACGTACGTGCAAAAAACAAATGTATAGAATTGAAAGAAATGGAGGAATTATTAAAATGACATAAAATGGCATAATTATTACTAGTCTTATTGTCGTTGTTATTAGATTATTTAACAATTTATTAAATTATCATACAATTAACTAACATATAATTAATAAATAATTATTTTAATTAAAAAAAAACTAAGTAAAAATTTTAAATAAAAAATTCAAAAATCTTAAATAACAAATTCGAAAACTCGTGATTATAAAATCTTAGGTAGCAAATTCAAATCTTGTTGCAAAATTAATATTACATGTTGTCAATTTTCGATTATCTTTCTAGTCTCACTGTACATGAAATTATATGAGGAGTGTTATACTCGCTCTCATTTGGCATCCCATAAGATTTTTGGATAAAAAAATAAGGAAGTAAAATGGTAGGATGAAAATTAGTAGTAGAGAAAAATGTGGGACCATAAAATATAGCAGTAATTCTCCTGTAAGGCTGAACTTACACTAAGTTAATGTGAGACCAATGTACAAATTGCAGTTAAAGGGGTACAAAAACCTGAAACAAGTCTACTAAAGCCACTAACAGAGATACTAAAAAGATTTAGTAACAATTAATCATAATCTATATCTATATAATACTTTAAAAGAGAAACTTTAGCAAAAACAACTCAAACAAACAAAACTCTCGTACACATGACACGTAAGCTAAAATTCAAGAAATTGTGCCACGTCAGATTGTCAAGCATTCCACTATGAAGGAGTGAAGGACGTTTGAAACGGCAGTAGAAGATGAAAACCTTGACATTCAATTCATTTAATTTGTTTTCCTTTCTTTCTTCGCTCTTCATCTTCACAATCCCTTCAACAACTAGTAGGCAGCCACCAAAAATGAACCACTTCGACATCAAATAATTCCCCCGTTATAAACGCCGCAACTACCCCACTATCCGGTGCTTAAGTAAGCTGATGTCGAGACAACGCCACTGATGGCGGAGAAAACTTTCGGTATTTATTTTGCTTGATTTGATTTTGTCATTTTGGTTTCAATGCTTAATCAGTGTTGAATGGATGAATGCCAATTTTGTTCTTTGACGATTTGTTTCTTCTTATCTCAGGAAGGTCTCAGAATTTTTATTATTTTGTTGGGTTTGATTTTGTCTTTGATGCTTAATGATTTCTACAACACAGCATGTACCTCACATTTCAACAACTCACAGCTTCGATCATTGTTTTCAGAACTTGCTTTAATAAGAAGTGAAGAAAGAAGACGAAGAAGAAGATAAAACATCAAAGTTGTGAATTAAATCAAAGTGAGTTGCTTTTTTCTAGAGGAATAAAACACAACATACTCAATTGGGGTAAATATTTTACATTTATATTTAATATTTAATTTTTATTAAGACTTGAGAGTATGAAAATGAAGCATTACTTTAAGTAATTAATTAATTTCTTTAATTTATTTTTTATGCAGAAGCTTAATATGGAGTAGATTGCAATGGCAGAGGTACAATGTGAAACTGTTATTATACTCTTGAATTGTATTTTCCAATTGTTTTTTGCTTTGTTGACAAATTATGATTTGGTATTTTCATTCATCGTCGTAACGGTGAGACAAAGTTGTAGGGTAAAGTTAGTACGAAGTATAATTTATAAATCATCTTGGTCAAAAACCAATTTTTCTTCTTTGGTACGAAAATTAGCGAGTTAAACTGATTTTTACCTAAACTTAGTAAGAAATTTGTCAGCACGTTGTGACGGTGTAGTACAACGGTGTAGTATTATTCTATGTAATGCGGGTAAGCAAAACAAAATGTTACGTTTCTTATTTGCCGCCGATTAATTTCAGTAAAACAGTATGATAAAAGTAGTTTACGTTAGTAGTATCCAAACTTGTGGACATCATCATTAAATCACTTTATAAGTAACAAAGACAATCCCTCCTGAGATTGGACATTTATCAAGCGTTTTTAAAATGTATGGAACCATATGTTATTTCCATGAATATTTATGTTTTTGTCTACTGATGTTCATTTCCTTAGTTTTACTCTTTCGTTGGCAGAAACCTTCAGTCTAATGGTTTGACCAAAACCTTACCTTCAAAGCTAAGCCAATTGAAAAATCTTTAGGAGTTTCACTTGGATGGAAATAAACTACAAGGAACAGTACTCGCTGCTTCTGGTACAAAATCTACTTTCAATTTTCATGGAAGGTAAACTATATATATACACTAAACACACGACTCACTGGCGCCCAAGAAATACTGCTTTTCCAAGTTTTGACTGCATGAAACTGTTTTTCTTTTTGTGGTAGTTAGCCTAAAAAGCATTTTCTTAAACTAAATATTGTATAACACTTAGGTGAATTCTGCTTTGATGAATCCTTCTATCGTCGAATTTTCTAAGAATTGTATGGCAACACGAATTTGCGACTACATCTACTCTGAGCCCACACTGACAAAACAATGCTTCGAAATTGGCATGATTTCTTATACGGAGTACAACTTATTAATTTTGGCTAAAAGTGCTCATTTGCGTATGATTTTTGATAACAGGTGCTTCCTGTGCCATGCGATTTTCAGGTACGTGACCAGTGGGAACACTACAAGTGTTTGTCACTCGACTCAACTGAATATTGTTTATTTTTCATACAATTTTTCAATTGATAGCATCCCGAATGCTTACAATTCCAACCGAGGTAGTGTATGATTGATATGATCCTCATCTACTTCTTTGTGAATAGGAATGAATTTTACTTATTATTGTTTAGTGTTATTTTTTGGTTAATTTTTCAAGGGAACTGCCTTAAAGCTAATCTGATATTGTACAAGGCAACATAAAACCCTCAAATGTTGTTCTCGACGACAGTTGTGTTTGCAAGCTATTTTGGTATATGCTTTGTGGTTGCAGACGGCGAAACCTCAGTCGAGCAATTTACACTTTTCTTCACTATTTAACCAAAGGACACTTTTACGTATATGGATCCCAACTTTGTTTCATCGAAGCACTCAAAACTGAAGTGTAATATTTATTCGTTTCGTATTATTTTCTAACGCGTGTTGATTTAAAAATCTACCTTGGGGATCAACAAGGAAGTAGAGCACACTTTGGCGAAAGGTACTCTTTATAGTTTTTCGGACCCGTTTGCTTGGCCTTTTGCAATGCGAACCGATAGAATCATCCTGATCTGAGGTTCATTGTGTAGAGGGTTCTCGAAGTGACGAAAGCCTCGTGATCGAGCATATCTATATTTCAACTAATGTTCAAAACCTCGAGATTTTCAGATTTACTCCTAGAAGATTAAGAAGCGCATTCTTGATACTTTTTATTCGAGATGTTCGGTCACCAATGTCGGCAATGGTGGTTATTTTGTCGTCAAGATCGATGTCAGATCGACCGAAGGCAATATATCAGCGATGATGGTAACGTCGCTGTTATGATAGATGTCATTAATTTTTAGGTTAATTTGTTCTATTTTGAATCCTCTTATTCTTTATGTTCTAATAAAATGGTTGCAATTTTCAAAACCTACTTTGTTTGAAATGTCGTTGTTGCTATCGTTGCGTGTTGATGTTCATGCATGTTGATGCTACTGCCGGCAGTTGCTATCGGTGTCAATTGGTATCGGTGTCGTTGCCGGTGTGGTTGTTGTCACAATGTCACTGTTTGGTTAAATAAGGTTTGTGTTCTGTTAGAATTGTTTTTTATTTGTTATAGTTTGGATTTGTGGTGTGAATGTCCATACAGATCTTCTATTGTCATTTTTTTTGTATTTTCATATATAAGCTATATGACACGATGTGTATGATTTAACTCTCATTCTTTAAGTACCCAACTTGAGGTTGTGATTTTCCTAATCTGAATTTGTGATGTGCATTTTCAACCTATTGTGGTTGATTAATTTGTAGGTTTAACACTTTTAGTCTTTTAGTCCTCTTATATTTGATGTCTGTCTTTATAGTTTTTAGTCCTTTTATATTTAATGTCTGCCTTAAAGTTTCAATTTGAGATTTCTTAATTTCAATCAATGTTATGCATTGTCTAAATTGATGTGGTTTGATTCCGTATTTCTCTGCTATATTGTCAAATTTTAGGGTTTCGTTAGCTCATAGACCACTTAAGACTTTGGCCGAGAACAAAAGTTAATTTTTGGGAAAGGTTGTTGACTGTTGAGTTAATGTTGATTTGTGGCATTTCAAGTTGTTTACTTTGTGCTTTAATTTCCTTTTTCGTAATTGATTTTTCATTTACGGATTTTACTCAAGTTATATACTCGTATCATTCTTTTTTCCCACTTTACCCTTTTTACTCCAAGAATATACAAACTTTTCTCTTTTTAATTTTCTAACAAATCTTAAATCAAATTCATTCAAGTTTTAATCTTTCAATCATGATTTCCGATTCTTAATTCAATGAAGTAATAATTGTCTTTTAATTTAAATTTTGTGTTTAAATTCTTGAATTTTATTAATTTTTAATAAATTTAATTATAATTTATAAATAGGGTTAGGGTTTGTAACAATTGGGTAAAATTTGCTTGATTGATTATGATTAATCTCCAATTTGGTTGATTATTTGTGATTAATTATGCACAATTGAGCAAATTTTTCACGTGGGTCTGTAACTATTGAGTACTTTTGCTTGATTAATTATGATCCAGTAACATAATTGCTTAATAAATTATAATTATTTATGCTTAACTAGAGCGATGATTATAATTTTATTGATGTTTGTTCATGTGGGTAGTATAACGAATTGATTACGTGAAGAGAATTATGTTGGCTCTTAATTAAAAGACAATTATTACTTTATTAATTTATTATCGGGGTTCATGATTGAAAGGTTCGAAACTTGAATGAATTTGATTTAAGATTTGTTAAAAAAATTAAAAAGAGATAATTCTGTATATTTTTGGAGTAAAAAAGGGTAGGGTGAGAAAAAATAATGAAAAAAGTATATAACTTGGGTAAAATCCGTATATGAAAAATTAACACCCATTATTTTCGTTTTTGATAATTTAAGACATGTTCTCTTTATCTTACTTCTTAATTAATCGAATATTTCAGACCTAAAATTTCATAATAGGTCCTTGAGCAGTGGTGTGTTTAAATTTTTGTATTGAACTCACAGGAGCTGATGAAAGGTTTGCGGAAAAAAAAAAAAAAAAAAAAAAAAAAAAAACCGAAACGAATTGATTGCATCACTCAATTCAAATCATTACGGAGTAATATTTAAACTCGAGAGGATTAGTTATGCAAGTGCTCTACATGTAAAAAAGCCTATTATCTGAAAATGAGCGGATAGGTAATGTTATATGGAAAATGTTATTTGTAAACCCGATTTCTAAAAATCGTCAACGTTTTTACACGAATCGTCGACGTTTTTCATAAAAATTACACTCGCTACCCCTACTCTCTCTCTCCATTGGCGTTTTTAGTGCGGGTGTCATGGGTGCCATGGCACCCACACTTTTTTCGGGAAAAAATTAATAGGTCTGATTAAAATAAAAAAAAATAAAATAAAATAAAAAAAAAAAAAAATTGCATTGAAGAAGATTTGAACCCCACACCAATGACTCACAAATCAACTACACTACCATTAAACCACTTACATTTTAGTAATTAATAAGTCAGTATTTATTGTATTATATTTATTTTTTTCTTTCCAAATTTACTCCAATTTTACAAAGTTTATCAAGAAATTTATTTTACCTAGTTTTAATTTAACAATTCATTTACTTTCTATTATTTAATAATTTTTTATTTCTTTTTTCTAGACTTAGACTTTGTTGAGACCAAGATAAACATAGTCTTATAACTTAAAAGAAACTTAATTTCAAAAACTCATTTCGCAATGACGTTTTTTTGTTTCTTTAGTTTCTTTTAATTTACACTTGTTATTTTATTTCGTTTAAAGTCGCTATCTCAAGTAGTCTTATAATTTAGTTCATTGAAAACGCCCATCAAATGGCGTTTTGTTCTACGACTCATTTTTTTAATTAAGTTAATTAGGTAAAATGTATCGCGCGAAAGTGTTTTATAGCGTAAAAAATCGGAGTCTACATGCATCCCATAAGGGTAAATAGTTTTATTTCCAACCCAAAACTCTAATATATATTTTTTATTTTTTATTTTTTTAAAAAAACACTACGAACTATTTACCAAATCATTCTAAAAAAAAGACGTTAAAAACTTGTTTTGATCCGGATTTTAACTTTTATCTGACTCATATTATACCACCGATATTTTTTCTCGATTCATATAACCTGACGAACCCGTTTGTCAAGTTTAATCGGCACCCACAGTCCGAAAAATCTAAAATCGCCCCTGTCTCTCTCTCTTCTTTATTCTCTCATTGAGTTCTAAAGTTAAAAAAACTGAAAAATTCATTGACGATGAAAAAAAAAACTCATACCATGGAGAGACGTCCAGTTGATTGTTTTTATATAAAACGATTTTTTTTCCCAAGTCTAAAAAAAGTTCAAATACTAAAGCTACATATTACATACCAATGTGATAGCCGTGAAACTAAATCAATGTGATGGTAACTCCGACCGTTGTGAACACGGTTTTGATATCTGTGACATGTAATTTTTTAACATCTCTCAACTATTTTCTGGCTGTTACGGAGAATATAAAAAATGTGAGAATTAACCATTAATCCGTTATTTGATTGTGATAAAATAATTATCAACACTTAGCAGCCATACCTGTGCGCAAATTACTGGTTAAGAAATTAATAATTGGTATGCAGTGTGGTATATGGACAAATCTCTCTATGAAAATGAATATCAAAACAAGATTTATAGATGCCCCGTGAATTTCACGGGCTGCACCACTAGTTATCACTTAAATAGTACAAAAGCTATATAATCGGGTACAAATAAGGCAGACTTACAATAATTTATTATAAGTCTTGACTTACATAAGAATTAGTGAAAACATAGAAATCCTAAGATGTAGACTAAAAATGAATGAGAAATACGGAGTAACAAATAAAATGGAACAAAAAAAAAAGTGAGAAAACCATTAAAAATGGGAGAGTCTTGTGATAGACGATCTTTTTTTAAATCATTATTAGATAAGTGTCACTAAATACTTAATAGTGGTCACCATACATATAAATGTGGGTAAAAAAAATGATTCGAGATCCTCTAGAGTTGTAAAATAACTCTACACCGTAGAGTTTCGCATATTACACCATAAAATTATAATAAAATTATTTAATTCTTTTACTATTCTTATTCAAATACCCTCATATGCGTACTAAAATGATTTTTTTTCCCGAAAAAGGGTTTAGGGTACGATTTCACGGTGCCGCTACATGAGGGTATTTGAACAAGAATAGTAAAAGAATTAAATAATTTTATTATGATTTTATGGTGTAATATGCGAAACTCTACGGTGTAGAGTTATTTATAACTAAAAAAAAATACAATAGTCTGCAAAAATCACAAAAATACCGTCTTTTAGACTCATCCAATAAAAAAACAACCAAAAAAGTGAGCAAAAAGTTCTCTTATAAAAAAAAAAAAAAAAAACAAGTAGTCGTAGTTTTCGAGAAGTGGTACAACAAAAAAGATATCGAAAATGGTAGACGGAAGTGAGAGAATATCTGTGAAAGCAATTCATCCATTAATGGCTGCTTCTGACCTTCATCATCTTTGGAATCACTCTCCTTCCCCCACTATTAGTTCGTTTTATTCCCTCCTCCTCCTTTTTTTTTTTTTTTCATTTTATATGTCTTTCGTGTGATCTCAATTTTAGATTTCCTCTTTTTGTTTATAATTAGGGTTTTAGTTCATGTTTCTTCTGTTTGATCGTGCTCCATTGCGATTTACGTTGTTTCTGATCGTTTCCAGTTACTGAATTGTGATTGATGTTCAAAATGTTGTGAAAAGATCGAAGCTTTCGCTGATCGTCGCTCATAATCAGTTGCTCAGAACTGTTTTTTCCATAAAATTGTGTATAATTGAACTATACAATGGTAATTTAGGGTTTATTTCACCAATTTGTGATCGTTTCCATAATTATAGTCACTGAATTGTGATTGGTGTTGAAAATGTTGTGGAAAGATCAAAACTTCCTCTGAGCGTCGCTCGTAATCAGTTGCTCAGACTGTTGTTTCTCTAAGATTGAGGTATAAATCGGTGATTTAGGGTTTACTTCACGTCTTCACCAATTTGCTATCGTTTCCAGAATTCTAGTCACGGAATTCTGATTAATGTTGAAATTTGTTTTTGAAAAGATTGATACCTTCACTAAGCGTCGCTCATAATCAGTAGTTCAGACCGATTTTTCGGTAAATTTGAGGTATTATAATGGTAGTCTCATGGAGTTACCAAACTCCGACAATTTTCAAAGTTCTGAAGATAATTCAAACTCTTGGTATTATTATCTAAATAAGTCGTACTTCTGAAATAACTCAAATTCTTAATATACTTTACAAATTCTCAGAATTGTAGCTAGCCAATATCATTGTCTTACAATGTGACTATTTTTATTTTTTGTAGCTCCGGTTCAACTACCTTTTGCAACCGCATATGTGCAAAAGAAAAGGAAACGAGGAGAGAGCAATGCGTGGCGTGAAGCGGAAGATGAAGCTCTTATGTCAGCTTGGTGTTGGGTTAGCACTAATCCAGTTCTTGGAAAAAGTCAAAACCACCATACACGATGGACGAAGGTTAGCGAATTGTACGAGCAATCTCGTTTGACAAATCCTAGACAAATAAGCGCAAAGTCCAATGAGGCTATGAGGAGTCGTTTTAGACGGCTCGATGTGTTATCAAACAAGTGGATTTCTTGTCTGAAGACTGTGCGTAGTCAGGCAGGAATGAGTGGAATAAGCTCGAAAGATGAAGAAGCTGCTGCGCAGTTACTTTTCAGTGACGACAACAAAGACAAAAAGTTTGAGTATGTGAGCCTTTTTAATAAGGTTATGAGCAAAAATCCAAAGTGGCGTTTAGATGACAGCGACGTGCAAAAACTACATTCCAGTCTGAGTATTGACGCTAATGGATCACTCGAAGCCGGTGAACAACCAATTACGAGGATCGTGAAAAGGTTAGATATTGGTGATGCGCAACAAGTGCTTTCTATTTCGAATTTTGATGCTAATGAACCAAATAATAGAAACTCGGAAAGATTAGATATAAAATTTGGGGAGCAATTAGATACCAACCCGATATGCGGTGATGCCAGTGAACAACCTAGTAACAGAAGCTTGGAAAGGTTAGATAATAATGTTATTCGGCAACTGGATACCGATTTAAGTGTTGATACCAACGACTCACTGGAAGGCTGTGAACAACCAAGTATTGGCACAGCCGAAGATGTTGAGTTAGATCCCGAAACCCCAGAATCAGCACGGCATCGGCATGAGGGTAGGGATGCAGTACATAAGGAACATAAAGGCAAATCAAGTGCTTTTGAAGATTCTAACGCTGCACCGTATTGTGAGTATTGTGCACAGCTTAAAACTATGTCCACTATTAGAGAGAAAGAAATTGAAATTATGCAAAAAAAAATCGAATCTGATTGTGAAATGGAGAAAGCTAGGATTGAGTTTGAGGAGAAGAAAATGCAGGAGAAAAACAAAAGGGTAGAAATGAAGATGTTGAACACTTTAGTAGGGAAACAACACTTGAGTCCTGCTGAAGAAAGCGTAAAACTTAATCTTCTGCAGAAGTATTATCCTCCAAATTAGTCATGAACTTGTAATTGTAGTTTTTGTAGTATTACTTTCTGATTTAACCATTGTAATATTAATGTTGTCCATGAAGTGCTAATTTATTCATATCCATTGAACTTTTCATTGTAATCAAAATTGTATTGATTTACCTTTATGTTATTTTCAGTAATTTTAATCATTGAAATAATAAGGAAAAGTTTTGGAAGATCAAAGGTAATACTCCCTCCATTCAAATCCAAATTGCATATTTCTCTTTTGTACACTATTCACTCTTAGACGTTCAATTTCAATTATCTCTCGATACGTAAATATAGATATATTCATGTGTGATCTTGTTTGATTCGTCTTTATGAGTAGAAAATTAAAATATATTTTTTACATTTTTTGAATAAACGTAGCTAAAGATATGTAACTCGCAAAAATCGTCTCGGCAAATGTGAAAAAAGAAAGTGGTAGTTTGGATTTGAATGGAGGGAGTATTCAACTTCTTTGAAGCGGAGCTTCTGTTCAATTTCAATAGAGAAGGCTCCCTGTTAATAGTTTGTTCATCGACATCGTTCAAATCTCTCCACCATTATGTTCTGTAGTAGTATCAGTTCTGTAGTAGCATCTTGGCGCAATTCTGGTGGGCTGGACCAAGTAAGGATAAGCGCATCCATTGGTGTAGTAAAAATTTCCTTAGCTTACCCAAGACTGAAGGTGGTCTGGGGATGAGAAATATTTCTTGTCTTAACCAGGCACTTTTAGGGAAGCACGCTTGGAAAATTCTTCATGAACCAGCTTCTTTGTTAAGTCGTCTGTTTAGAGCTAAGTATAAAATACCAGAGGATGGTATTAATGAGGCCCTTTACAAGAGTTATGCAGGGTCCTCCTGGGGTTGGAAAGGAATTCTATGGGGCTTTCGTCTTTTGGTTAATAATATCGGCTGGAAGGTTGGTAATCCGACATCCATTCAAACGTGGGTTCATCCGTGGGTTGACAAGTCTATTCCTGTGATTAATCCCCTCGTGGCAAGTTCTAGGAGCAGCACGTGTCACAATTTGGATGGAGAGGTTGTGGATGGTAGTAGGGTTAGTCATTTTATTACTAAGGAAGGTCGGTGGGATGAAAATTGCCTTAGTGTCTTTTTGGAGACGACATGGGTTAAAAAGGTGTTAGCTATCCCTATTCCTATTAGTAGGTGTGTGGATATGCCATTCTGGTTACATTCTGAGACGGGGTTTTATGATGTCAAGAGTGCATATGGCATAGCGTTTATGGATCATTGGAACTTGAAGAGTTCAAGGAAGGATAATACTAGGCTTGACCCCCTTATTAGAGCCTTTGTTAAGAAGTTTTTGTGGCATCTTCCTGGGCCTAGGAAATGGATCATTCTGGTGTGGAAAATACTAACGGATACTTTACCCTTGGGTTTAGAATTCCAGAAACGCAATATAGGATCTGAGTTTAGTTGTAATTTGTGCTTAGATGACTCAGGTGTGGAATCTATGGAACATCTCTTTAGGGATTGTAGTATTGCTACTAGGTTGTGGGCATGTCTTCAGTTAGGTATTAGGAGTGAAGTGGGTCAAGATTTACCTCTAAAAGTATGGGTTGTTAACTGGTTGACGTACCTTGTCAAGAAGGATGACTCTAAGTGGGGTATTTTATCTTTTCTTGCGACTCTGTGGACGATCTGGTGTGGTAGGAATGATACTCTTTTCCGTCAAGGTTCTGTCTGTGTGAGGAAATTAATTGCTCTTTTTAATGAGTCTTTTTCTACGGTGTGGTGTGCAAACCAAAAGTGTTTACAGGAGTGTAGTCAACCTCCCGAACAGCAGGATGATAGTTGGAGTATTAGAAACTCCTTTCCTTTTTTTGTTATAGGGAAAGAACATGGGGACAGTCATATCCGTATTATGGTGGATGCAGCTTGGGACAAAGACGGCACGACAGGTTTAGGATGGCTAGGTGTGGATGAAAGTGGAAGAATTTTGGAGCAAGGGGCTTCAAAGTGTTTAGCAGAGTCACCTCTTCAAGCGGAGGCCAAAGCTTTATTGGAAGCTTTAGTTTGGGCAAGACGGAATAAGTTTCTACACGTTCATTTCATGTCAGACTGTCTTAGTCTGATGTTACAAGTTGCAGGGTTGGTCAAAAGGAATCATCTGACAGCATCCTTATTAGACGACTTCAAGCTTTACTTTCCGTTTTTTCATTGTTGTTCTTTTTGTTTTGTACCTAGGCAGTTTAATCGTAGAGCTCATAACTTAGCTATCGGGGCTAAGCATCTGTAGTACCCTTCTGTTTTACCTTTGTCAAAAAAAAAAAAAAAAAAAAAGAGAAGTTTTGTGCACAAAGTAATGGATACACATATGCCTGTGAAGGAGCCTAGCAGTTTAGTGTGAAGGAGACGGAGCATATCAGCATCTTATCGACATGGTTTCTTGTTTTTATGGTTCTTTCGTTGAACTACTGATGTTTTCCGCCAAATTGCTGTCCAGTTTATCTTACTGAATACTAATTGTGTGTGATACCTCTGGTAACTCAAATGTGCAGCTCACAATACAAATCTCGTCTGAGCTCATGATCATATGGTCTCGCTGCATCACAGATTTCACGGGTTTATTGGGTGTCGGTTCATTGGTTGTATACATATTGCCAATCAATTTGATCATGGTTGTAATCATCAGGAACGAATCTTTTCATTTTAATTCAGGTATTATTTCTCATCTGAAGATCCATTTTGCTGTTTTTTTGTTGCGTACTTTGTCGAGTTCTAAAAGTGACCCACACCAGATCTTTTACTATAGATTATCACCATTAACAGTCAACAATCAGGTATAGTTTGAATCAATTCAATTTTAAATCCTTTTTAGTTGATAAAAACATGATCAATTTCTCGAAAACTCGTCAATATCTTAAACTATTACCCCAGAAATTTCAAAAAGATGTGGACACCATAAGACGCAATACTGGGTGAAGAGAACAGTAAAGCCTGGAAGGTGACACAAAAGTATTAATGTGATGAGAAGGGTCTCTTGAAATGGCTTAATTTTACACCACCTCCTCTTCTCTCCCCTTCTCTTACAGTGTACGAGTAATTAATATAAGACGGTTTTATACGAGAGTTATGAAATGAAATGTAAGAAGCTCGGTAAGCAGAAATGTTGATGAAATTAAGCAACACACGGCCAGTAAGCTTCTATTATTATTAATGTTGCTACAGCCATTTTGGCAAATTCAAGAGATCTAGTATTAATATTACTCTTCTCTCGGTACAATGTAGCTTTTTCTTCTCTACTTCTTGTGATTATATACTACGTTAACAGAAATTTCATACATAACTAACAAATATTGCAAACAAATGTGCAAGTTAAAAGTTAAAAGTTAAAAGAGAAAAGGTTGTTAATAAAAAAAAACATTAAAAATGAGGAAAATAAGTTTTGAAATGAACACAAAACATAGCAAGGAGAAAGGAGGCGAACGATGATGATGTGAGTGTTGTGTGATTAAGTGAGGGAGAGTTTTGGTTTATATATTGTGAGGTGTTTTGTTTTAGGGTTTATGGTTTTGGGCATTGTAATATTATGGGCTTTCTCTTCAATAAACTTATAAACCCTACTAGGGTGAACGACAACACATGGGCTTTTTGTTTCAACCCGTTCTTTTCGTCTGAAGTTTTTGTGAACCAATTTAAAGTTCTTTGAACGAGTTATTCACTTAAACTGAAGATAAAAAAACCCGTATTGGAGCTCGTCTTTTTATTTTCGTAGGTTGGGCACTTGGGCATCGCTGGTATTTTCCAAAATCACTGCTTCTTGTATGAGAATATAAGACGATCTTATAATAAATTTCGTTAGTTCTCTTTCACCCGCGAGGTTGACTCATAACGCTAACTTTTTTTCATTTAGTTTCCATCACATACACTTTGAGTTTACAAGTTTCTCTATTTTCACTTTTCTTGAAAACATAAGCAAATTAATATCAGAAGCGAAAAAATTTTGTGTTTTTCTACTCAAAGCTGTCATACAGAGCAATAAATAATTAAATTGAAATCAAATTCTTCTTGTTTTGTAACTAGTATGTTGTATGTTTTCAAAAGACAAAAATTTATATTCATCAACGTTGAAATCTAGGGCAACCCTAATTTCTAGAAGCTTTTACTAAAATGGAGTTGTATTTCGAAACTATATACAAGATTAATGGCCATGTCAAACTAATTACTCCGTACAAGGAATGGGTCCAAGTCAACAAATGACGTGTTTTTTTTAAACGCTGGTCGCACAGAGGGACGCGACCAACGCCTGCACAAAATCTGTACATACCTGGTCGCGTTGCTGGACTGCGACCAGCCGTAACAACAACAATAAACAAGCAACAACGACGACAACAGTAACACCAACGTATTTAGCTTAAATGCCGATTACAAAATAATAATGTATAAAAGATCATTTAGCTACATGTCAAAGTGTTAAACATAATACAATCTACTCCATTACATAAGTTATTAACACTAATTTTGTCGCCTACTTTTTCCAATCCTCCTTTGTGATGACTCGGGCTGTTCTTCTTCATGCGATTGGCTAAATTGACGGCGTTATTGATTTGTCGAAAATTATAGTGAGGCGGTCTCAAGCTTGGCTCAACCATTTCTTTATAATCGACTAGGTGAGCTTGCCTAGTGTCTCTGAGAGCATTGACATGTATGGTAACACCAATATGTAACACCAACCACCAAAGACTACCATAGCACCGCCATTATTCCTCCCATTTCGACCCCCTTTGTTCATCTCTCTCTACTCGATTGGCTTGCCTATCATCGCAGTTGAAGAACTTTTAAATTAAGGACTCGGTCTTTAGATGAATGATTTTTTTTTTTTTTAATTGGAACTCCACGATAATGTTTGGATAATTTCATACTTAAGTTTATTTTGGAATTATTTTGAATTGAGAAGAAGGATTATAATTTACTGTTATATCTTACATTTGATCAAATTCGATTGAACAATAATGTTATCTAATATCAAATTATATAAAGTCAATTTCAATTCAGACCACTCGAATCGGCTCAAGTTTATCAAGATCGACAATTTCCCCAACTGGATACGTAGCTGTAAAACTCTGGAATCACTTGGAAAGTGGAGAATATACTCCCAAATTTGCAAACACAACCATACAAAAACGAATCATCTATCACAATCAAACGTCAATACTCAAACATAAACACAAACACAAACACACATATGAATATATGAACGTGGAAAACTTATTATTAATATTGTCCTCTCAAACCAAACAACGGCTCACAAAATACCCTCAAACTTCTTCACACAATTACATACCAAATTTAGCTTCATATAATATATTTTTGCTCAAATCTAGCCAAACAAATTCATAAGAAAATAAAACAAAAGAGAAGAGAAGAAAAAAGGGGTGTCAAAAATGGGGGAATTAAGAGAGGATAATAATAATAATAAAAATAATAAAGAAGGAGGAGTTATGTTGAATGATTTCTTTTGGTCATACACTGATGAACCTCATGCTTCACGTAGAAAATTAATCCTCTCTAAATACCCCCAAATTAAATCTCTTTTTGGCCCTGATCCCTGGGCTTTTGCTAAGGTTTTTCTTCTTTTTTTTTGTGATTTTTTTGATGAATTTGTTGATTTTATGTTGATTTATTGGGTAATTTTTGGTACATTGTGCTGAATTTTGGATCTTTGATGATGGGTAGTGCTTAGTTTTGTGAGTTTTTAGGGATTTTTTTGATGGGTATTTGATGATTTTGTTGATTTGTTGGATGTTTTTTTTGGGGTACATTGTGTTGATTGTTGATGATAAGTAGATGTTATGAATTCTTTTTCATAGGTTTTGAGCAAAAGTTGATAACTTTGTATGGATCATGTGATGGGTATATATGGTTTCTAGATAAACAATACAGTAGAGCGTCACCAGATGATACCGATATAAACATACGTTAATAAAACAATTCAATGTGACTATGATGGCACGTAACTCGGTTCCACCAGACAGCGTCATCTCATTTTCCTTTTTCGATCGTAGATGACGATGGGGTTGTCCTTAATTTGGTCCATTGTATTGATTATTGATGTAAAGTCAATGTTTTTTAGTTGTTTTTAAAAGAATTTGCTAAATGGGATTTGACAATAGCTGATCTTTTATATGATTTCTGTGATGGGTATGAGCAAGTTTTCATCTTTTGTACAAATCTGGCAATGTACTTTGATTTGTTGTACTTTCAATGTGAAAATCTTTGTCATCGATTCGCCTGGTGTAGCGATATCGATTGATCACTTGTGTTGAACGTATTGTAGAATGTGTATTCGTTTGATACGTGTCAAGGTTGTGTTACATATTTGATCACGTGTTCATTGATATTATGATGTCTGTCGTGTCTTGCAGATCACATTGGCTGTGTCGATTCAACTGGCTACGGCCACGCTACTCAAAGACGCCGGATCCACCAAAATCTTACTCGTAGCGTACTTCTTCGGATCTTTCCTAAACCACAACCTTTTCTTGGCCATTCACGAGCTCAGTCACAACCTAGCCTTCTCTACTCCATCGTACAATCGTTGGCTTGGAATCTTTGCTAACCTACCTATTGGCGTGCCAATGTCGGTCACGTTCCAAAAATACCATCTCGAGCATCATCGGTACCAAGGGGTTGACGGAATTGACATGGACATTCCAAGCAAACCCGAAGCGTATTTGGTCAGAAACGCTTTCACAAAATCCATATGGGTAGTCTTTCAACTCTTCTTCTATGCACTCCGACCTCTGTTTCTCAAACCGAAACCCCCGTGTTTATGGGAATTCACCAACTTGGCCATTCAACTTTCACTCGACGCTGCTATGGTCTACTTCTACGGCTGGCGGTCCTTCTTGTATTTGATCGCCTCAACATTTGTTGGCGGTGGGATGCATCCAATGGCCGGTCACTTCATATCCGAGCATTACGTGTTCAATCCTAGTCAAGAAACATATTCCTACTACGGTCCCTTAAATCTTCTAACATGGCATGTTGGGTACCACAACGAGCATCACGATTTCCCTAGGATTCCCGGAACTAAGCTTCACAAGGTGAAAGAAATTGCGCCCGAGTTTTACGACAGTCTAGATTCGTACCAGTCGTGGAGCCAGGTTATTTACATGTATGTTATGGATCGAACTATCAGTCCTTTCAGTCGGATGAAGCGAAAACCTAGGAAATCAGAATAGTACTTGGACCGGTTAACTTTCGTTTTGTTCTTGTCTCACCCCTCCTTTCTGTCGTGACGACTTTTTTCGTACGGTTTTGAGGCTTGTAACATCTTATGAGAGTGTTTTGGTGTAGTAGTAGGAGATCAGGAAGATGGATTTTTGACTTATTTATTGTTAATTAATTTACCCATTCTTTTTAAAATTGTTTGCGGATAGTCCTTGGACCATCGTTGTCTTCCTCGGCTCCTGACTCGTATCTTAACCCTTCAAATTCGTCTAATGTTTGCTTATGCGATAAATGTTTGCTAGGTAATGACTCGCTTTTATGATTTTCTCCAAACACTCTAGCAGGCATAGTAGGTTTGGAACGGTGAGGTAAACTATGAAAACTAAAACGGGGTAAATGAACTGAAATAGTGACACCATTGCAGTCACTGACTATGATCGGCTATTGTCATGAGACCTAATATACGTTGCTCTGAGCAACAGCATGATACGCTCATACGCATGTCCTCTGAGGTTTGTTCTTCAAAACGGGATTCATGCTTGTTGCGTGAACGAAAAAACAGAACCATGATTTATTACGCTTGTCACACTATTTTTATTAATAGTATAACCTCTGCCAGAAATTTTCCGGTTTTCCTTCCAGTGGGTCGTGGACTCGTAGAAGTGAAAATAAAAATCTACTCTTAAGTACTCCGTATCAAGTAATGCACTTGTGTTATGGGATGAAATACGAAATACGATCTACGGAGAATAGATATTATATCAAGGTTGTCGCTAACTGCATCGATGCTTTCTTATAAGAAAAGGATGGTTTTAGGATGGGAAAAAGAATGCATGCTTCTATATTCTTAGAGAATAAAGATGATGCACTGAGATACACGGTCGATGTTACTTAAAACTCGGGCATAGGGCCAAACAAACAATTTCATAGCGTAATGTCTCTAATTTACACGCTACTCCGTATGAATCATGTAGTGTCTCCAAATTATGATCGACGTTTACTCAATTCCTATTGTAATACCAAATTTTAAATGTTGCCGTTTTGTTTCGGCCTACAAAGAGCAGGACTGCTCATTAAAGAGCCATAAACAATAAAAAATGCGTCCAGAATAGCAATGATCAAGAGCTTTTTAACAACAGAGACCAGGAATCGATTGAAGGGAAAAAAAACGATTCTGATTTCATTTTTAATACTCCTAATATAACCTGATAACATTAACAACAGAACCTGCCTGTTTGTGAGAACATGTCATCGTAACAATCACCAGAAGCAATCTAAGTTGCTCTCCTTGCTCCTTCATTCCCGTCACTATCTAATCCCCTGCCATGGCATCGACATTTACCGCTGCTGCTTCTTCTAGGATGGACGGATGGTTGAAAGTAAACAGCATTAATATGATAATTCCGCAGCTCATAACCACAACATCACTCGACGTTCCCCATGTTTCGAATAAATAAAATTCAGGATCTTAGGTATCGTTTTGAGAATGTCCAAAGTAGTATGAATTCGTTCTCGGCTCCTCTACCGTTTACCATATCACGCCTAAGCAAAAGAAATCCTCCTGAAATCTACATCCACCGCGGAAAAACTCTCGCAGCAATTTATAGATGGGACTTACAACTTTTCTCATCTTTCTCATAAGCAAAAATAACAGATGTTATTGCCATAAGCTTTATAATAAAAGGGTTAATAGTCCTAAAAGGCAACTGTTTTTGTTTCCTTGAGATTTCTTGGTATCGTGCTTAGGATCGTTTGCGTCTGTTCATCTTCACTCAGATTATCAGCCTTCATCCTCTCCAAAAGTGCATCCACATTTTTCCCATTTCGGATATAGGTCTTTATCAAAGCATGATACATAGGTCGATTCACCGGAATCACGTTTCTCAACACTTTGACAAAGGATTCGGCGTCTTCTAAACTACCATTGTCACCAATCCAACCAAGAAGTTTGTTAATGATTTGATCATAAGGCCTCCATCCTTTGTTCGCTATATAAAAAGACAACCCAATCCTCATGCATGTCATCGCCTTATGCATCTCACCCTTGTCGTGGTACGATCCAGCTAACAAGCTCCATGTTTTTGGACTGGTAGTATGTCCTTTCTCCAACAATTCGTTGAGCATTGACTCTGCTTTCTCGGTCAAACCCTTGGTCAAGTACTCAATAATAACAATATTAGGAACACGAGCATCGTACATATTGCCCGATGACTCCCACTCAATTAGTAGCTTCTCAGCGTCTGCTACGGCACCAATCTTTACAAGAGACTCAAGTACGTTAGTGTAATCTTTGTTAATACATCTCCTGCAAGTGTTCTTCGCCAGCTCCCACAATCTCAAGATCTCGTCTTTTTCTCCGAGTTTAGCATATAGAGAGATTAGAAAATTGTACCCACTACAGTCTTTGCTACCGACTCGTACCTCTGCCTTTTTCAGGGCAATAAACGCCTTGTCCATGAGTTTCTGTTTTATAAATATATTGGCTACCACCGTATATGTGTTCCAATCAACTGCCATATGCGGTTGAGTTTCCGCTTCTTTTAAACAATTTTCCACCGCATTTATATCAGATCTCACTCCATATGAGTTGATGCAGAGTCTATAGGTGTAGTTATCAGGCAGAACCTCATTTTTTTTCATCTCAGCTCGAACATCCGGAACTTTGTCATATTGCCCAACATTAGTGTAAAGGCACATGATATCATTATAAGTGAGTGTCGTAGATGCAAAACCCATCTCCTTCATCTTTTGGAAATGAGCCAAGGACTTGTCAATTTGGAGTTGTCGTACGTAGCAATTGAGAAGAGCTCCGTACGTCTTCTCGTTCTTATCTATATTTCGCAAGCTACTAAAATAATTTTCTGCAGATAAAAAACCATGGACTCTACCAATTAGATCTAGTTGGACAGCATGTTCAGTTGAGGTGAATTCATAAAGCCTCTTTTCATGCATCCACTCGGACACCTACACAAAGGAACAACGAGATTTTCAAGTTAGTTAAAGACTTGAAGTAGCTGCAATAGCAGATGACAAATGCTACAACTAGCCGAGATTTCGACAGTAGCAACAAGCAGCATACGTATAGCATTCTTATTTCTTTGGTAACACAAAAGTTTAACTTTCCGAGTCACTTTGGCTTGAGAGCACTCAAATACTGTTATCCATTGACGAGAAAAGATCTACATTCTTGTATCAAAAAACAATGGCAACCATATGAGATATTTCGACCAGATACTAGCCGAATGAGTTAAGATCAAATAAGTTCACGAAGTAGATTAAGTCCATAAGGTCCATTTACATCCATTAGATCAAGAAAAATAAAGGGTTGAGATTTAAAGTTACAAAAGAGTGTACTAAAGTTATACGAGTAGTTACATTCACAAAGTAATAACTTTACATTAACTACCAAAAAAAAAAGTATTAACTTTACATTTATATCTATAAAGCATCGTAGTTTCAAAAAACGATACTAAGAGTTTCAGTGGACTTATGGACTTAATTTATTTAGTGGACTTGATCTTATTTCCTACCCGAATTATATCAAACGTCAAGATATGGGTGTGTGTGTGTGTGTGTACATTCTTTCAAATCCATATACAAGAATACACAAAGATACAAGTTCCTGTCTCATTTTCACTCTTCACACATAAACGACTGTCCCACAAACCCAACTCATACGTGTCCAACACCCAACAGCACCGAACCGAATTCAAACATATCATCACATCACATCACATCATATCACTTACCATTTTTGAATGGCAGACGTCAACGTATCATGTGATGTAACTAACAATTAAGAAACCGACAACCATATACTACTCACAAGTCATAAGTATAACCAAACACTAACAATTTCAATATCCAAGAAATAACCGCGGAGAGTGTAGTGTCACGGAATAACTGGATTGCCCAAATGCTATGTAAGCTTGTAAAATCACGTCTTAACACGGATTCAAGCATTCGCTCAAGCCTCAGGCCCTCACAGCAAATTGCAAACAAATCCTACCATGGCGCTTTTAGACACTCCACATAAGCATATCGGAAGTTTTGTGTTCCTTACTTTTATCGAATCTCGCAACCTAGATAGAGAGTAAAAATTGCCACTACACCAAATTCCCTCAACACTATCAGGCATAACAGCAAGTCAACAACTATCATTACACAAAACATATTTTTTTCGCAAATACTGCGTATTAAACATACCCAATATCCCACATTCCCTCCACAATCATCAGCTCTCGAAAAATAATCCAAAAACACGGCGAAAAACTACCTCAAGTAGCGTTAGTGTAACGCATTCGCTTGCAAAAAGTTAAAGTTTGGTACGCGTATCGAATCACGCAACCTTCATAAAAATATTAAAGATTACCAAATTCCCTCAAAAAATCATCTAAGAAAAACAAAAACTAATCAAAAATACTACTAGAAACCCTAATAACAACAACAATCACTACACAGAAATAATTTTAATAAATATAAAACATACCCGATATTCTGAATTGCCTCTAAAATCATCAAACATTCAAAAAAGGGCAAAAAAAAATACCTCAAGAGCATGAGAGTAGCGCTTTCGCTTTCGAAAATCGAGAATAATTCTGACCAATTCAGCGAAACAAACCTTGTTACCATTATTAACCCAGTTATCTAGGTCTGGTTTAATGCAAACCCTAGGGTTTCCCAAAGGAGATAACTTGGAGTACAAGGTATCTTTCTTAGATGTCAAGTAATTCCTTCTTTTTACATAGCTACTTATATTATTGGAGGTACCAATTAAAGCTCTTCCTGGTGAATTTTTAGCTTGATCTAATGCTGATTTGAATTGATTTAGTATTGAATTGAGTTTTGAGGTCATTGTTTTTCATGGAATTTTTTTAGGGTTTTCTGAAATTATTGATTGATTTGGGGGAAATTTGGGGTTTATAGAGACGGTACATTTGGGGGAATTTTTTTGGAAGGGTTTAAACTTTAAAGGTACTGCCAAATGATTTTTAGTACGGACTACGGAGTACTACGTATACAAGATTGGACGTGCTTAATTTAAATACTTCCACCCCTTCAATAGGTTTTGCTTTATGCAGGTACTTCATTACCCGTTTTGTTTCGTTCATATATTTGGGTTCGTATTCTTGAAAATTTTAAAATTTTGATATTAATAATGTGCTCGATAAGACAATTAAAACGAGATCACACTTGACTAATTTTTTATTTGTATGTTAAAAATTATATCGAAGATTCTACACATATATAAATAGTGTCCAAAAAGTGAAACGTATAGAACCTATTGGAATGGAGAAAGTATTTAACTAAACTTTTTAGGGGTCAAACTTCTCTCACATTGGCCATCTATATAACTAAACTTATAAAAAAAGTTATATTGTGAAACAAATGCATTATGATTTGTTTTAAAAATATTTCAAAAAAATGTATTTTCACCTAAAAAAAAGAGTATTGCTATAAATAAATACAATCAAAGTACCGCTTAGAAAACTGAGCATGGCTAGAAAAATTAGTGGAATGGAGTGAGTAAGAATTTATGTTCATCTTTATCTATGAAAAAAAGAATTAAAAAAAAGAATATTGAAACTCATTGAGAAAAAATATCATGATTATTATCTATGTGTTAAATGGGTTATCTTGTTAGTCAATGTGCTTAACCCAATTAATAAAATAGGTCTCTCGTGTTAGATCGAAATCTTGACGCAAACCATTTATATTTTGTATCGTGTTCGTGTCGAGCCAATTACTTAATTGGGCCATCACATTGACACTCAATCCCATCCACTAATTTTATGTTGGGTTGGTATCGTGTTTTTTTGTCATGTCATCTTTAGCCAACTTTTGGAATAACATTTCACCCACTACAATATTAGTGGGACTGTGGGAGAAATATGCTTTTATGGTGCGTTTGGGAACATGGATTTGATTTGAAATGTCGGATTTGGCTCAAATTAGGTGTTTGGGAAGTTGGAGAATTTGGATTTGTATTTGAGTCAAATCCAACCCAAATCCATCCCTTAAGAAAACTAGCTATCCTCAAATGACACCCTAAATGGTGTCATTTCCAAATCCTAACTCACACAACTAGTAATTTGATTTTAAAACATTCAATTTCAAATGTCTAATTCTAAATCCTAAATTTAAAATCAAATTCGAGTTCCCAAACGCTACCTTAAAAGTATATTGGTATCACTGAAAAAAAAAATATAGTCATGGTGAATTGGTGATGGTCAACTAATTATGATAACTCCTAATTAATGATGGCTTTTAGTATTGGCCTGTAAGTAATTTTTTGTTTCCACAATAATATTAATCTATCATTATAATTCGTTAAGGTTTGATTGAATTTAAATTCTTCAGCATAATAATCAATATTCATTTTAGCTTTGGTAAGTGATAAGAGGTATAACAATTCTACCGAAACTACTTTTCGATATGTATGTTAACTGTTAAGGTACTAAGATCAGTTTTCAATTATTTGCAAGTTATGTACGTTAGTAAAAACATGTAAACTAATACACAAAATCAAAAATGCAAAACTAAATACTCCGTAGCAAATTCGTGAATTCCAATGAACATAACAGTAATTATGCACAAAATTTTAAATCGTCCTCAAGAAATAAAGGCATAGTTCTCCAAATATAATACTCCATTACTCAAGCAAGCACACTATATTTCTCAATTCATTTCACATACATATTCACTACTAATCAACCTCTTTATTATTATACAAACAAGCATGAATCTTAAATTAAGGGCTTCGTTTTTTTTTTTTATATGATAAGCCTTAAGAACAATACAACAAGAAAAAGAACAGAAAGAAATTCAAACACGATTACATGTTAACCATTAAATCGAGACGTCCTTAAGCCCACTTAGCCATAAGGGACATGATACCCATACCAATAAAAACAGCTGAATAACAAACAAATTGAAGCTTAATACTTGATTGAAGTTTAGGACCCATAAAATCAGCAGCTAAAAGGTCAACCAAAGCCATGTAAATAAGAAGGCCAGAAGACATTGCATTAAGGACACCCACAATTATAAGGGCACTTGGACTGTTTTCGTCGTACACGTTTAGGATTGCTAACCCTATTGCAATCCCTAATGGTGTTGTTGCTGAGAAAAATGCCACCATTATTGCCTTCATCTTTATTCCATAGTTTGCCTGTAAAATTGAATGAATGAATAAATAAGTATTACAATACTAAAAAAGTCAAACTGTAAACAATTCACTGGAACGGAGGGAGTAGTAGTACCTGTAAGATGCAACCACCAAGGCCCATGCCTTCAAAGAGTTGATGAAAGCACATAGCAGCCACAAGTGGTCTTATTGTACATGGATTGTTAGACACTCCCATTGATAGTCCTATCACTATTGAGTGCACCACTATGCCCAGCTCCAACACCTGCATCCATCATCCAAACAATTTTTAAATTCCACGGGCTTGGGCCACACCCGAGAGTATGAGAGAGTTCGCTTATAAGGTTTAGAAGGTTCCATCCTAAAATCAATTGACAATAGGAGGAGTAACCCTAAACCTTATAAACAAGAGCAACTCTCATCTCACAACCTATGTGGGATCGCATATGGGAATATATATTAGGCTGGGTTCATCTCCAACAATAACTCATATGAATCGATAGTTATGTACGGAGTAGCATTTTATATAATTCATACCTGGGCGACAATTCGATATCGTAACAATTGAGCCTCCTTGTCCTCAACACCTCCTCCACCTTGTACAACCTTACCGTCAACGTTTTGGTCAACCATTTCCAGTTCATTACCACTAGGGGATTCCACATTATGAATGACATTCTCACCACCATGATGGCCACAATGCACCATTCTATTTTTCATCCCCTTTTTCTTAAAATAAGCGGTCGCAATCGTGTCCATCATCATGGTCAAGACGGTGGTGAACATAGCGATCAAAGTTGACATCGGGTAAATCCTCCAAGGGTTCTCAGGCAGACACTCTGAGGTCAGGTTAGCCCACGAGTCAGGCAACACGTGCATGAACCCCGTGGATAGTATGACCCCCGATGCTAGGGTTTTGACCACCAGCGCGGGGGTCCTATCTGGGTGCAAGGCAGGGAACGCGGTTGAAAACAAGGGTAGCCCGATTCCAATCACGCTCGCTACCAATATTGTAAATATGGCTATGACTTTTAGTTTTAAGGACTTTTCCTTATCATAACAGCCGTGGCTGGCAGACGCCTCGCATCCTGAGCCGTCTTGAGCATAGACTGATCCAGTGGAAGACAGAAAAATAATGAAAAACAACAAAAACGATATAATTTGAACTAGTAACTTTGAATTTTTGGTAGACATTGTAATAATTAATTTGACTATTACTAAATTGTCGTGTTATATACGGAGTATGTTGTTAATGGTATTTAACTTACTTGACTTGGTATATTGTTGATCATTTCATGTTGTAACCTTTGGATATATATAACCTAATTACATAAGTAGTTGACATTTTTGTTAAATATTCTGTTAGTTGATTACTTGACTAAAGTAATTTATTTGGAGATAAAAGTGATGTAAGAAATTACATTAAAATACGGAGTACATAGGTACAACATGTGTACGGCATGTGACGGGCGTAGTATGAAGTGAGGGCATGGGAAGTCCCACACAGGATAAGTCGATAATAGTAATTAATGGAATGGAATACAATATATGATCATCATTGTTCCGATCGTAATTATGTATCTTACGTCAATATAAGACTTATTAAACAGCTAATACGTTAATTGAGCATATATTAAGTCGAGTAATATGAAAAAGTTTATTTTCGTCTACCATTCATTTTACTCCCTCCGTTCCAATAAATTTTTTACAGTTTGACTTTTTTTGTAAGAGAAATTTAAAAGAAGTGTAAACAAATAACTGAAACAGAGAGAATATATCTTAGAAAAATAAAAAGGTGTTGCGAACGAGGTCTCTAAATCATGTTGGTTACGAAACTTATTAGTCGAGCTTCATTGTCCTCCACGCAAAGCCACTATTGTCTATCGTGACAATATAAGTGCCATGTACTTATCTTGTAACCCGGTGGTCCAACACCAACGTACTAAACATAATGAGATGGACATATATATATACACTTCGTTCGTGAGCAAGTTATGTTACCTGTGGTCAAGTGCGTCCTTCATGTCCCGTCTCGTTATCAAAATGCCGAAAATTTCACGAAAAGGCTTTCGCTCGTACTTTTCTGATGATTTTCGGGACAGTCTTAGTGTCGATTTCAAGGGTGTATTAATGTACTCCCTCCATTCAATTCCATTCACAACATTTCACTTTCTCACATTTGTCGAAGCAAATGTCGGAACGAAAATATCTACAATTTCACTCGATAAAAAAAATCTAAAAATTGAATATAATATTGTACCCATAAAGACGAATCAAACAAGATCACACACGACTATATTTTCATTTATAAATTGTCGGGAATTTCAAAGATTCCCGACATAGTTGAATAGTGTCAATAAAACAAATGTAGTGAATGAAGTTGAATGGAGGGAGTATTAAGCTTGTAAATAGCTTCATACGGAGTATCTTTTAGTTAGTCTTAGCTATATCACTGATTAATTGAATAATTCTAGACTTGTTCTAACGTGTCTGAAATATATGATCTGAAAATATATACTTCTATAGTACTTAAAAAAAAACAATCTATAAATCAAATAATTATCGATGACGAATATAAAAGAAATTAATAAAAGTATTTACGGAGTATATTTTTAGTACAATTGGTAACATTTGGCAATGACTTTTAGCCAAAATTTTAATCCATTGTTGGTAACATATAATACCTCCCCTTCACTTGAAAATTAATGTAAAAGAGTACTCCCTCCCATATTAACATTATTCGTACATATAAAATTCGAGCTTTAATTTAATTTATATATATAATATCTGATGACAACATCGGATATATAAAACGATCCTACCGTCCTTGTATATGAAAGTACATTTGGTTGAAGAATTCCTCATCTAAATTAATTATTGTCTAGTTATATGTAAATACAAAAAAATATGGAGCATGATGATGATTGTTTAATTTGTTGATATTTAATAATGCGGAAAACGTAGAGCTGCAAGCATCATGCTTGTAGAGTTGTAGTTGTATGCTTTGTTTGACAATAATAGTTAAATATTTGGATCAGATCAGAAATGGCGGCCGTGAGAATGCAGAATATATGCGTATTCTGCTAAATCGACAAAAATATATAAAAATATAGATGTATGTTACCCCAAATTATTATACTTATAAGGCAAAAAAATCATAGGTTATGTTTTAAAAATTATTTTCGCTACCCCAACAATAAGTTTCTGGCTTCGCTCCTGATTTGGATAATAATGAAATTATAAATCCTAGGCTTGATATGAAGGAATAAAATTGCGCCATCTAACTATGAAACAAATAAAATAATTTAACAATATTGTTTTTTTCTATAATATTCATTTCTACACATTTGGTTTTAAGGCAGTATTTATATTCCGTAAGTAAGAAAAATCTTTAATTAAAACTCCTAATATATATAATATCAAAGGTAATCATGTAAAATTTTGTTTAAATTGTTTTATCGGATATATTATGGATATCAAAATCTTATATATACTCCATAATTTTTCGTTATATAATGTAACTAAAGATATGAATAAAAGAAAACGTGCATTGGTGCACCCACGCATGTGTATAAAGTAAATGTATACAACTAAGTGAAATGGAAGAAATACTCCGTATTATATACAGAGTAGCATTGTTGTCGTCATAACGATGACATAGATGATAGATCTCTAAGATGATCGTACTGTCCTTGGAAGTAAAAGTACATTTGGTTTAAAGAATTCCTGATATACATAGTAGTAAATTATCTATTCGTATTAATACGTAGAGGAAAAAAATGAGCGTTGATTTTTAATCGTGCAAAATACGTAAGGAAGCTAAACAAGCATATATCATGCTTGTATTGGATGCTTGGTTTGACAATAAGGGGTGGATTTTTAGATAATAATCAAATTATAATGTGGAGTGTATAGATAATAAAATTAATTAATTACTCAACTTCGTTCAAGTCAACTATATTACATTGTACTTCGTAGCTAGGTCAGATTTGATTATGAGTTATGACATTTTTACTAGTTATTTCATGTCCGAAGTTAAGTCCGCTGTAAAGACAAAGATGTAGATAAGCTCATAAATCCTTTGGCGGGGGCAAATGAAAAGTAAATTCATATATTGAACTTTATGAGGAGTGGAAAATATTTCGGTTGCCAATGCGAAAAGTCAATCCTACAGGATTATAAGTTATTTAGGGAAAACTCAACTTCGGTTGTCTGAGTATAACTTATTTGGTACTCCGTATCATTTAATTAATTAACATCATGCATAAAAACCTTAAAAAGAACATCTCGACAAAAAAATTGTTTCTTTTTTAACAAAATTTTGCATTTTGACCCAAAAGGTAAAACACGACCCAAATTGACCCTAACCAAAAATGACCTGATAACCGCCGACCCAAAATCCAAAATAATTTGAATCGAGCCGACCCGATTTGATTACACCAACCAGATCCGTAATAACCTGATCGAAATTAACCCGACCCAAACCCGACATGACCCGTTTGCCGGGTCCTACATTAAACCCAACCCCAACTAATTTTCATCCCCAAATTAATCCCAGAAAAAAAAACCTCTCTTAAACCCTTTCTTGTAGAATTATTCTCAGGTATGAAGAATATCTTCTCATTTCTTCATCGAATTTGGATCACCCCTTTTTTCTTTAATTTGTGTTTTATTTGATTCGACATTTTTTATTGGTGCTTCGACATCACGTTGTTGTAGCTTGTACTTGTATTGCCTTGTACGCCTTATATCGAAATTTGTTGATTAAATTATTTTGATTTGATATGAATTACTGTGTATATTGTTGATTTTGTGATGTGGGTATAGCTGAATTTGGAAATTTGTAGCGTATATTATCTTCATTTTGGAAATTTTGTTTTGGAATTATTTTTAATTGTTCGATTGTTAGTAAACCTAATTTATTGCATTGATTGAGATGGGGGCTTCACTTAAATGTCGTTTATGCCGATATATGTGAAGTTTGATAAGATATGGCGGTTTCGGTGCTATGAATATAGTTTGGTGTTTTGTAATGCACAGAACATGTTTGATGAATTGCCACAACCATACATATTTCCTTGTCGATTTTGGGTGTAGATGATTGACTCAAACTTTAGTGTACCTCGAATTGGATTTATGTATCATGATATGATTATACATATTCATTTTGAATCAGGTGATTTTGTTTACGATTTTACGCAGTGTGTTCATCTGATAGTGAAGGGAAGTGGAAAAAAAAGGCTGCGAGATGGCGTATATGCAATATGGTAAAAAAGTTCTATGTCGGGCGGTCCAAGAGACTAGCCTTAAGAAATCCGATGGGTTGCTTCATCCGTTGTTGTTTACTGGTCAAGGAATCAGATTTAGAAGACTGGAAGTTATTCTTACAACGGTGTGTTACAATATATAAACGTGCTTTATTTTTACGCCAATGTCTGTTGACATTTGCTAATCAAATTATTGTAATTGATGTAGAATATGGAAAACCTCGGAAAAGCAGGTGAGACGGTGAAGGTTGCTGCGGGGTATTTCCGCAATTATCTGATGCCCAATCTGCTGGCCGTGCCAAACATTGACAAGTTTGCATATCTTATGAAGGAGCAAACAAAGGTCATATGCTTATCCTTTGATTGCAGCTATCATTGTGTAGCTGGTTTTAGTTTGGAATTTAGAGAAGTAATTAGTTCAAGAACTTTGGTTGATAATAGAATGCCGATTTCTGTAATTATCAGATTTACCAATCTACAGAGGAGGAAGAAATCAAGGTGGAGAAAGTAACTAAGGAAGATAAGATAAAAGATTACATTGATGCGGCAAAACGGCTGGACACTGGAAAGTTGGTAAGTTGCCTATTTGACCTGCATTTTTCTTATTTGGAAGCAATGTTATCAAAAGAAGGCGTTTTACTTTTAACTTTGTGTCTCCGTTAATTACATTTTATATGATCTCTTATTACACTAGCTTGATGTTTGCGTAACTTTCAGTTCACATTATTTGTTTCTCATAATATATGACTTTGAGATGGGCAAGGTTGGTTTCAGGAAAAAAAAAATTGTTTGGGGATAGAGTACGCGCTTTGCATGGGCCATATATTTGCCAAGTAATCATGAACTGTAATAAGTGCTGTAGTCTGCCCTCAACTTGCTCTATACTCCGTAATCCGTATTGCCGTAATTTGGCCAGTTCTTTTTACATAATATCAGCTAATTTAAGTTCTGCGTAGCTCTTCCAATACTATTCACTTCTTCACTTAAGTTCAATTCAGGTCTAAATCGTCTGAAAGAATAGGGCAGTTGCCTCTTATATGATGGCACTGTAACTTGATTGTTGTCATGTTTTCTGAAGAAAGGAAGTTACTCGGGGTTTGATACGTTTATTCCTGCCTTTGATTATCTCTGTCTACACTACTATTAATGTCAAGTTTGTTGACTTTAAGCAGTAGAATAGCATTTGCTGTTTGAGGGATGACAAAGTGCACAGCAAATGAACATTTGGCGTTTGCTGATGCTAAATGATTGAAATTTATTCTTCGCCCTGCTACAGAGCACTATAATCTCAGTTATTATGACCATTAGAGTACCCTTTCTCTCGAAATGTCTAGGCAAGTTACTCTGAGTGAAAACAAAGTTTTCCGGAGAGTTTATGCGCAACTTCATTTGAAAATCTAAGGCACAGTGTATTTCCTGTTAAAAAATAAGAAAAGGATGGGCAGGAAGTCGGTAAGAATTTTAGTCATTATAGAAAAGAGATTAAACAATTTACATACTTATATGTGCTATTTTCTTTGGTATAAAGCATTTGGTTTAGTCTATACCCCATAGTATTCGACTCGGTAGGACCACTAGGCCTTGATCACGATACCTTTGCCGAAACTCGATCACCCCACACCGGTTGAAGCTCAAGGGTTAAATGAGGTTACTATTGGATTCATTGTTTTTAAATCAAGGCCGTGATACCAAAACAGGACCATATTGTGAGGATTTAAAGATCAGCGTGTTGTATTTTATTGCATTTGAAGTGAAAGTTGCCGTAATCAGCAAGTTTAGGCCGAGAGACCAGTCACTGCTACTGAGATGGATCACGAGAATACGAGATTGAATAAAGAGTACTATGTTGTGATGCTCACTTTGTACTCTTATTGAACGTATATAGACGATGTATCTATAATGATGCTTAGAGACAGTGTTACGCTGGGCTTTTTGAATCTGACGAGTATATATCTTGTAGGTTTTGAGAAGACACTTCAAGGTTGACAATGAACTGCGTGAACCTGTGACAAAAGACCAGATTATATCGGAGGTACAGTTTCCCTTCACGAACAAATTTCACGATTTTTCTCCGTCGGAGCTCATTTGCTTTTTATTGATCTCAGATGAGAAACATCAGTTCAAAGAAAAAAATATAGATTACAAAATATGACAAGGTTATGAAAAATTTTCAGGTGGCGAGGCAACTTCTGGTAAAGATAAGACCTGAAAACTTGCATATGCCAAATCCTTTATCATCACTAGGCGAGTATGAGATACCGCTAAGATTGCCAAAGTCCATTCCGCTACCCCAAGGAAAAGTCATGCGGACTCTGAAAGTCAAAATCCGACGAAAGTAACTCTGTTTCTTGGCTTAGTTAGATTTCACCAAGGCACTTACTTTGTTTGAAATTTTCTTACGGCCTTCAGTACGACTGCACTTGTTTTGTTAATGGATGGTATTCTGTTGCTGATGCTTATCGCAGTGTAATCCATTTTTATTATCTTTTCTTTTTTTCGGTTGTTAGATAAGGAAATAAACCTATTGTGAAACCATCCGTATTCTAAGACGTAGACATATATACACATTATGACATGGGCTTTAATTTTCCTCATGGTGGCCATGAGTAGAAGCTTGGTGATTTTTTCCTACATCACTGTTGATTAAACTGCTATGTTTCGCTGTATTATCCCGGTTTTTATTTTCTATATATATGTTATTCTTACATTTGGAAACGCCTAATAACTTGTATCCCGTGTTGTACATAATGAAATATATACTGTTATGTGATCATTCTTTCCACATTCATGACAAAAATCATATGCAAGGCGCACTCGTATAAGTTGAAACTTGAAAGTAACCTACCTACCTAGCTAGCGTTGCAATGTGATCGTCTCACGTACAATATATAATACTGCCGCAGTTTAACTGAAAATCTACATGTTTCATAATCTCAGACTCTTCTTTGATTGTTTCAGACTTTTACGATAAGCTATAACATTTTAATGACAGGTTTTACAAAATTTAATTTGTTCCTTAACCCAAGGGTTCTCGAGCCAAGATTAGACATACAACCTCATCGGACATTTTAATTATCATCGGAATGTTCCCGCTAAGATATTGGCTTCCGTGCTCTCTTTCTTTGAAATATACAAACTGGTGAGTACGTAGGAAACGTTTAAAACATGGTTCAGCTATGAAAATATATATGTTGACCATAATATCGGTGGATGAATTGAAACATTGATTCATAATAATAATCTGAAAGGTATTTAGTGTACAGATTAAACGGGTATAGCTCAATTGGGAGAGCGTCAGACTAAAGATCTAAAGGTCGCATGTTCGATCCGCGCTCGCTCGGAAGGAGTACCTATACAAGCTGGAGTGGTGGCAGGCTGTTGGACTGCTGGTGCATCATGTGGTAGTTCACCTGACATTACTACAAAGACCTACTCCGTATCATATTACAACTCTTTGTTTTTAGTACCATTGTTGTCCTTATCACCGACATAATCCCACGTTAATATCAATGTGAATCATGTCAATTTATACCTACTTTTCATTTTTAATCATGTCAATTTAACTCATAAAACATATGGAGTAAGACGTTTCTTTTATACTTTATACTCTCTTTATCTCAAAATAAGTGTCTCCTTTTTATTAAAACTTTTCTTAAATTAAGTGTCCACTTTTTATTTATAGTAAGTTTTAACAAAGTATTTTTTTTAAAAAAAAATTCATTTTTATTACCGCTCCTTAAATCCATCCAAAATAGAAAGAACACACTTGTTTTGGGATGAAGGGAATAACTTATTTGACATTCTATGGAGTAACAAATTCAAAAAAAGTTTTAATTTAAGAATTTTGCTGCTTAGTGATTTCGGAGTAGTTACTTTGTAATACTGTAAGTTTTGTAACCAATCTATTATAAATGTTGGTCGTATATTATAGAATCAAAGTATATACTCCGTATATCTTTCAGAAAAGTACACTCTTATCGTAAATTTCAAGTATGAGTGTATGATGGCCAAGACAAATGAATCGTGACAATATGTCACATATCCAATTCCGCCTTTATTTTCTTTCTTTAGAATTTTCTTAGTTTTAGTCTTGTGCATACATGTAATTATGTTTACATTAAAAATTTAACTTTATTTAAATTTGCATTATATTAAATACTTGTCTAATTTATACATTTACTATTTATGACATATTTGTATGAAAATTAGAAATCATAATTAAGTTTAATTATTAATCATATTTCAATTAATATAAAATTATTATCAATGCATATATTATCAATGTATACTCTCATGGAAAATATTATTTTGATATAAAATTAATGATGATATTAAATCTATGATTTCTTCTTAGTGTTTTATTTTAAATATAAACTCACAAATACTAAATTTTTCCTAATGTGAGTCATAATATTTTTTAGGTAAGTTTTTATTAAATATCATAGAGAATTAGTTATTTTAAATAACACTAAGAATTAAATACTAAATTTTCCTAATTTAACCTTACTAATTTAATTTTGATTAAAAAATATATTACTTTCAAAAATTTATTTATTTTTAATTTTCACACCTCCCAAATATAATGTATCTTTTTTTCCAATTTTAATTTGGAGATATAGAGTATTTGTTACAATATTTGATTAGATATTTTTAAGGATATTTGATTTTGTTTAGGGTAAGTTTTTTTTTAAAAAAAAATGTTTTACTAAAAAAATCTTATTTTATTTTAGAATCCTAATAATATCAAAATATCCAATTATATTAAGAATAATAAGTTTTATTATATATTAATATAATAACTTAGATTATATATATTAAAATAATAATTTTTTTATCAACCAATTATATTAGGACAAATGTCGACCATAGAGACTATGGTTTCGACTTTATATATATATATTAGATTTAAGTTAGGTTAAAAATTAATGAATCATACCAAATGAAATGAATTTAGTGGAATAACTGAACTGAATTAAGTCATCTTAACCAAATAATTTAGAAAATAATTAAGTACATTTATAAATACTCAACCTACTAAAACACCATAAACCGGTCCTAATTTCTAAACCCATTTATTTACTAAACTTTTTAGCGAAATTTCATGCTAATTTCAGCCTTTGACTTTTAATTACCTAAATATTTACTAATGTTGTTTTAATTACTCTCTCAGTCATTTGATTACACTTCTCTCAAATCGCTCTCACAAAAAAGTCAAATTATAAACAAATCACTGAAGCGAAATCACCGGAACGAATGGAGTATTTTTTTTCTTCTCAATTGATCACCTCTAATTTTACTTCTACTATAAGAGGCACATTCACTAAGGACCTGTTCTTTTCAGCTTATTTTTAGCTCATTTCATTTCGATTCGATTCAAAGACATTTCGCTTATTTCACTCCATTCGATTCGATTTAGTTCATTCATTTCATTTGATTCGATTCATTCATTCAATTCAAATTTTATAGGAAATTCTACACACAATATTATTATTATTTCAGTTCATTACAAAGATTGATTCGATTCAGGCCTCTTTTGATTCGATTCAAATTCTTTTGATTCGATTCAATTCAATTCAGCTCGATTTAGTTCAGTTCAACTCTAAAACGACCGAAAGAACAGATTCTAACTCCTTAACATTGCACATGACATACACAAAATACACAATTGTTGTATTACATGATCTACCAGTCAACAAATTAATTTCAAAATATATATAATTAAACTCACTACATTAATCAAACAAAAACATGCCTACGTGGATTTAAAACTTTGACAAAAGAAGTGAAATTTTTATTAAAACTTTGTTGCTAGGTTACCTAAGTACTAAACCATGTTGTTGTTTTCAAATAAAAAAAAAGAAGCGTGGAAGATAATAATTGACAAATTATACTCCTCCTTTTCTATCTACTTTCTTACCAAACAAAATTCATGTAATCATATAAATAATTCACAACACTTGTAAAATAAAACTAGAAAAATTTTTCAATCAAATAAACTAAATAATACACACATAAAATTTACATTATTTGAATTTTATTACTCCGTATATTAATTACATGTATATGTAATTTAATTAATTAATTAATGATTTTAGTAAAAAGATGAGCAAGATTAATGGTGTAGTAACAATTGTGCTTAGATTTGTTACTTTGGTTGCTACATTTGTTGCAGTAATTTTGATGTGTACTGCCCATGATACTGCCCATGTTTTTAATCTTAAGTTTGAAGCCAAGTTTTCCAATTCTCCTTCTTTCAAGTATGTTCTCCATTTTTATTTTATTTTATTTTATATAGCGGTCGGAGTTTAAAAGTATAGTATTAGCTCTAATGCCGGTCTAAAAATTAATTTCAACCTTGAATTAGAATTAGTAACTTCTATTTCACTTAATCGTATATGTTTATATATTACTGTACTTTATCCAAAAATATATAAGATGAATAATTAAACCAAAACACGTAATACATCGTATAATTTTTCATTCACAATTTCAGTTATTTACTTATTATTTATTTATTTAATTATTTAAAGTGTTAAAATTCTCTTTGTTTATTTATTTTTTTTAATAATTAATTAATTATATTATTTATTTATTTTATGTAGGTATTTTGTAATAGCATATGGAGTTGTATGTTGCTATTCCTTAGCAATTGTATTACTTCCATCCAAGAACTTGTATTGGCGCTTCATTCTGATTTTGGATACGGTAATTATTATTTTATCTTAGCTTTCTTACATTTCATTACTCTATATTGATCTACCATTATTGGTATATTCAAGTACATTGAAAGCATATATATTCAAGTAATTTCATAGTGAATTTGCCTTGAGAGTTGAGACCACATTATTTATAATGTGCCATGTTAGAAGAAAATTCCACAACATCCCAATTAACAAACTCGAGTCATAGACAGGCCTGGGTACACTCATAGGAATCAAAATATAGAGAAAGTTATTTCATAAAATCGAAAGAATTTCATCCTAAAATCAATTAACAATTAACAATGTAAAGAGTAGCTCCCCTAAGTTTCTTTTTTTAAGGAGTGAGTTCTCTTTTACACAACCAATATGGGAGACCGAATAAAATGTGGCTTATAAAACAAGAGATTATTCTTCACAATTATACGATCATTACATTTAATACGTCAACCATTATTGTGAAGAAGAACTCCACGTGTAACGTCCCACATCAACCAAATTAAAGAGACTTGAGTACTAGATAAGCCAAGGGGCTACTCCTCCCATTGTCAATTGGTTTTGGGATGGAACCTCCTTCGACTTATGAGTGCTCTTCTCTCTGGGCGTGGCCCAGGCCCGAAGCATGAATCTAACAATTATCAATGACGTATAGGCAATTCAATTGATGAAGCTTAAGTTGTACACGATAATCGATCGATCTCATTAAATTTTATTGTACCTACGATCGCACTAAATATATGTTGCTAACAAAATTGAACTTGTACAAAACATGCATTAGGTGATGACAGTATTGCTGACATCAAGCTTTTCAGCAGCAATGTCAATTGCATATGTAGGAAAGAAAGGGAATGACCATGCAGGGTGGCTACCTATCTGCGGCCAAGTCCCCAAATTTTGTGACCAGTCAACGGCCGCCCTCGTCGTCGGTTTCATCGCCGCCATCGTCTACTTTGTCCTCCTCGTCTACTCCCTTTTTGTTGCCCTTACTCCCTTTTATTCTATAAATACCTAGATGATAATGTCGAGAGTTGTTTTAGATAAAAGGTTAACTACATGTCTATCATTTCATCATACTACTTGTATACAATAATAAATCTACTTTTTCATCACAACCATTCTAGTACAAAGTATTTTCTTTTTAGAATATGAATAACGTTTGTGATGTACATGACTTTATATGTCCAATATGAGTAATTCTATGGTGAGGCCGTCTCATACTATGAGACACCATTAATATTTCACTATAGTTATACTACACTTCACCCACACATAACAACATTATACATCTTATTTTAGTTTTTGTCATTATTATCAATTATATACAACATTATTTTAATGCTACAACATTCAGTAGCAAAGTAGCAAAAATGTACATAAGTTAATTTACTTTTTTATTTATATTTTATCATAATCGGTAAAAATTTGTTTCTGATGTACATTTTTTTTAATAAAATATCGTTACGTTTCACGTACAATAGAGTTACATTTGAAGCAAGGTACAATTACTTTTCAAGTTAAATAAATAGGTTACGTTTGAAAAGTAATATAGTTACTTTTGAGTTGTCTCATACTATGAGACGGATGCACCATAGAATTTGTAGTCCAAGATATCTAAAAGTTTTTTGACGCATGTATCTTAATTGTTATGCATGATTAATAAAGTACATTTTGTTCAATGCTTGAATAAAAACTAATACTTCCTTTGTCTCAGTCATTTGTATAATCTTATTTATTTGATTATTATAGGTACAATAAAAAGTCAAGTGTAAACAATTCATGTTGAATGAAAACTAATTTTGTTCCCTCATTAATCTTATTATTTTGTTCCCTCATTAATCTTATTTATTTGATTATTCATATTTAGACCGTTATAGTGCTATACCATTAAATCTTATTTTGAATGAAAACTAATACTTCCTAAATTAATAATAATCTTATTATTTTGTTCCCTCATTAAATCTTATTCATATTTGAATGAAAACTAATACTTCCTTCCGTGTTAGGGTCAAAATACGGGTTAATCAACGTCTTTTTATCCATTTTTTTTTGGTATAGCACTATAACGGTTTAATTTTCACTAAAATAAAATAAAATTACTCTATTCATTTATATTCAAACTTTACATGATGTCAAAACACAAATATTAAGATTAGTAAAAGTTGTCCCTTGTAACTGTACTTCATTAATCATTATTGACAAGTGGCTGAATTACTAATGTGAAGAGTTTGGGTGATACACTGGTATTGATACGTCATACGTATTTCACTATTTCTCTTCCAAATTTAGAATTTGGAATCACTTATTTCATTTATTCCTTGATTTTACATCCCACCAAATCAAAAAATTTAAACTTTTCAGCTTCCCTCCAAATGCCTTATTTACACTTTTAGGATGCTTTAAAAAAAAAAAAAAAATCATTTTTATGGTGCCTCCAAAAATCAACTCTAATTGATATATTATTGATTTTTTTTTTTTTAATTATAAGTTCAAAAATTAAAAATTTTAAAATAAGTTTATAGATGCATGTGTGTCTATTAAATCGATATTTATAATATTAGATCCATATTTGAAATGTTACCTCGAACTACCGACTTAAAAATATATCATTTCTTTTTCTTATTTTTCTCATTTATTCTCCACATATATTTTGTTTCAAAATTTAATAATGATTTCAGATGCCTCAAATTCATAATGTCAAATGTAACTAACAAACACTATTAAAATGATTGATTCTATAATTATTGAATAATAAAGATTACAATTTAAGTGGAAATTTTCAATTATGAAAAATTTATTAGCTGTGAAATGTTTAAAATTAATTTGTAGTAGAAATTTTACATGTAAATTGAAACTGATAAAGACATTTTATATATAGGAACGTAAGTTTTTTACTCAACGGGTTAATAACCCGCTACGGGTCGGGTTTTGACCCATTGTTTTCGGGTCATTTCGGGGTCAGGTAGATTTTGGGTTCGGGTCGTAGAAGGCGGGTTTACTTCGGGTCATTTACAGGTCGGTTTCGGGCAGTTTATCGGGTCGGGTCAGATTTTGACAACTCTATCTCATAGTAATATTTTGTTCTTATTATCATATATTATCATCATATATAATTATAATCATAATCATTTACCTATAATAAAATATTGTATGGTTAAGCAAGGTCAACATTTGCGTAATACATTAACCTTTGATGAACCCCAACTACATGAGTACACGTATTCACATAATCACACACTATCCTTTCATTCCTTTGTTAAGTCCCATTGTCCCAAGTACATGTATTTATGTATCACAAATGTTTATATAAACCGTCTCACGCGTGCGACGGGGTATTTATAATTAAAATATGTCTACTTTAAGATTTAAAGTGACTATTTTAACGTTTAAAGTGACCAATTTATGGAGTTTTAAAGTGGTCACATTTAACGTTAAAGTGGTCACATATTATTGACTCTCTTATACAATGGTAGTATATTTGGGCTCAATGAGCTCAAAAGCGGCGGGATATGGTTTGGCGTTAGATGTCTTTTTGACAATGCATGCATCTTAGAAGGGCCTTCAAAGATCTAGCCAAAGCTTTATCAATTTCTAAAAAATTATATGAAAACTCTCAGTCTCACAAAGTGGAAAGATTTTCAATGGAAGATTCACTAGCACAAAATTAAGCAAAAAAAACGCAAAAAACCCGTTTTTATAACAAATGCACCCGTTGTTTCCATGGCCGTTGTTTATAATCAAAAACAACGCAAAAAAAATATACGAAACCGTTATTTATATTAAAAATAAGATTTTCTAAAAATTTCAGAGTTTACATTAAAAAAACGGTTTTTTAAAAAAACCGTTGTTTTTAATAATTAAAAACAACGGTTTTTTTAAAAAAACCGTTGTTTTTAATTATTAAAAAAAACGGTTTTTTTAAAAAACCATTATTTTTAATTATTAAAAAAAAAACGGTTTTTTTAAAAAACCGTTTTAAAAAATTCAATTTTTTTTTTAAAAAAAAAATAAAATTACGAAATTGCTATAATTACATATAAATTATCAAAATACAAACAATTTATATAAATTATCAAAATACAATTAATATAAATTATCAAAATACAATTATATAAATTATCAAAATACAATAATATAAATTATCAAAATACAATTATATAAATCGTTTATAAAAGCCAAGATATAAAAGCCAAGATACTTGCCTTTTTATATAGCTAAATACAAATTTTCCCCGCATATCTCGTTCCTCGTCAATTTCTTGCGCCGTATATGATGTTCCAGGTGGATTTTTAGCGATATACTACAAAAAGAAAAAAAAATATATAATTATCTTAGTGCGTAATAATAAAATAGATACTTAAAAGCTTAATCTAACCATCGTAGTTCAAGCTGTCGGAACCAACGCTATCGGCGGATCCACCGTTCTTTGAACACCTAAGTATGGTAGAGTGCAGCGGGATCTTTTTGTAGGTGAAAACGGATTTGCATTCCGATTGGCGGTGACCAAGTAATGGGCCGTCAAAGTTGGTAGGAGGTTATCGTTTGTCAAAACTTCAAACGGCCATTACTTTGCGCCAGAGTGTCCGATTGGGCAAATTTTTTTTTCAAACTGCTTAACTTTTCGAGATCTACGCAATGGGCTTGCCCCGAAGGGGCATTGACGTTCGAATAATTTTTCAAAAAAATGCCTCTAAAAGGGTGTTTTGGCCCTTTTAAAGTTTTACGACGCAAACAAACCTCCAATACTAAATATCGTCCATCAACAAATTGTATACTCCGTATTACTCCTTCATATTACCAAACATACATATTTACATACATACATACATATATATACTTTATTTACATACATACATATATATACTTTATTTACCAAACATACATATTTACATACATACTCCCTCCCATTTTATTTGATCTTCCCACTTGATTAAAATAATACACTCATTTAATAAACAAGTGGGAAGATCAAAAGAAATGGGAGGTTAGTACATATTTACAAACATATATATACTTTATATTACCAAACATACATATTTACATACATACATATATACGTACTACACATACACATACATATACGTATTTACATACATACTTACATATACGTATTTACAAACATACTTACAACAAAAACAACAACCAACCGTTTTTTTTAAAACATACACACGGCCGTCACACAACCGTCACACGGCAGCCACAACGCAGTACACACGTACACGGCCCTCAAACACAACCAAACTTGACCATGACATCGGTTATTCTTTGGCATGCACACATACTTACATATATACGCACTTACATATATACACACATACCTACATACATACAAACAATATCCACCCAACCCTTACATATATACACACATACCTACATACAAACAACGAATGAACAAAGTATAAATGAAGAATACATAAATGAAAAATATTAAGGAATATATAAATGAAGAATACATGAAGAATACATAAATGAAAAATACATGAAGAATACATACAAACAACCAATGAACAAAGTATAAATGAAGAATACATAAATGAACACATACCTACATACATACATATATAAATGAAGAATGCATAAAAACGAATGAAAACGAACCTTTTTAAGGAATATAAATTATGGCTTAGCAAACTTCGAACAAAGTAAACTTTAAACTTAAATTAAACAATGAACAATATTGAAACTAATATAAATGAAAGGTTGTTTCGAATAAAATTAGATTAAAGAATACGAATGAAAAAAAAAAAAAAAATGAAGTGGAAGAAAGTGTTTGATTATGAATAAGACTCAAAAATAAGAAGCAGTAAAATAAATATACTAACGCAAAAAAAAAAAAAAAAAAAAAAAAAAAAAAAAAATACGTTTGATCTTCCTAGTAGCGCCAAACTTTTTTCAAAATTTAAAACAAAAAAACGGTTTTTTATAAAAACCGTTTTAAATAATTATTAAAAAAAACGGTTTTTTAGAAAAAACCGTTTTTTTTTATAATTATTAAAAACAACGGTTTTTTTAAAAAAAACCGTTTTAAATAATTCAATTTTTTAAAAAAAAAAATAAAATTACGAAATTGCTATAATTACGTATAAATTATCCAAATACAATTTATATAAATTATCAAAATAAAATTTATATAAATTATCAAAAATTTCTAGATACAATTTATATAAATTATCAAAAAATTTCTTGTTATATATAAATAACAAAAATATTAGGTATTCAAAAATATATATTATATATATAATATTGTTAATCAATATTATCAAAACCGTTTTTCTAAAAAAAATTTAATAATTAAAAAAATTATTAAAGATAACGGTTTTTATGTGTATTAAATAAAACGATTTTTATGTGTAAAAACCGTTTTTTTTTAATATACAAAAAAACGGTTTTTATGAAATAACCGTTTTTTTAATGTTAATTAAATATAACGCTTTTTTAATTACGAAACCGTTATTTAAAGTCTAACTAAAAACAACACATTTTTGTTAATAACCGTTTTTTATAGTTTAACCGTTGTTTATAATTGTTTTTTCGTTGTTTTTAATTATGAGTTAGATTTGGCGCCTATAGATTAAGCAACGGAAATTTTTTTGTCGTTGTTTATAATATTATAAACAACGGCAAGGCTAATTTGTGTTGGTTTTGTTCCGTTGTTTTTGCTCAGATTTGTAGTAGTGATTCTATCTAATTGCTTATCGATAAGTGAAGAACTTTTAAAACATAATCTGGCAGATTGCCGTTACTGATGTCTATGTGGTTCACTAGGCTCTCTAGAAACCTATACCCATTTTTTGAGAATGCGAATTCTCCAAAAACCTGTGGTTTGCGTGTACTTTAGGTCTAAGTATAAAGGTACGTGAGTACGAGTGCAGTAGTATGGAAGAATGGATTTGCAATTGATTCACGTTCTTAGGTTGGAAGGAAAGGGGTAACGTGAAAGAATGTAGGTTGAATCAGCTTTCAAATGTCTCTATGTGCATACAACGAATATTATTATGGTGGGTGCAGCTTAGCACAACAATGGGAAAGCAGCAACTGGTTGGGTGCTTATGCAAGAAGGTTATACAGATGAACAATGGATCAACTACGTTCAGAGCGAAAACAACTATTCAAGCGGAGACTTTAGGTCTAAAGAAAGCGCTAGCTGCTTTATGCAAGGTAATAATCCCTACTCCATCTCATATTAATATTAATTCCTATTGTTTACTTGTTTCACATGCCAAGGTTGTGAGTCATTTATATTACTCCGTAGTTGTTTTCATCTAAAAATTTGTAATCGCTAGTTCGTTTTATTGTCTCCGTGTGTTGCGTTCCTAGAACTTTTGCTATGCCAGCACATAAGCTTGATGTTAGAGCAGTGTCTGTGTAGTGAACTCTATTTCCATAAAAAAAAAAAAAAAAAAAATATCTACTTTCCTGCATCATTAATCATGTAACTCAAAATATTGAGAAATCAATTTCATGATCAACCAAACCATTAACTTTTAACATATGAAAAATATTACGAAAAAAAAAAAAAAAAAACGTCTTTCATTAAAATAGAAAAATATTTAGGTTAATTGGTGACCACTATATATTGAGATTGATGTAAAATTGGTCACGTTTTAGTCAATAATGATCACGGAGAGTAAATTTACCATGCAGGTCCGCCCATGATGTCATGTTCCATATATTGAGGCGCATTTTGCAACGTTAAATATTTAGTTAAACATTGTTAAAAATTATTTAGGTTGAATATTAATATTGCATCGTAATTGATCAACTGTACCCGGCTTTTTTTCAGTTGTACCCAAAAAAGACAGCAATACCCTTTTCATTTCCTTCCCACAATTTTGTAAACCAAAGTTTTCTCTCTTCTCTCTCCTCTCTCCATCCTCATTATCCCTTGTCTTTTTTTTAATTATTATTATTATTATTATTATTAAAAAAAAAAAAAAACAAAAATAAAACATGAGGGAGGCAGCCATCACCACCTGCCACCACCGCCTGCCGCCAAGCCAACACCCACCACGGCCGCCGCCGCCGCCACCCCCACCACAGCCGTCGCCCGCCGACCTCTTCTTCACCATCAACCACCATAAACCCTAATTCATAAAATTAAAAAAAAAAAAAAAAAAAGAAAAAACAAGTAACCACCGCCTGCCGCTAAGCCCACACCCACCATGGCCGCCGCCGCCGCAGCCACCCTCACCACAGCCGCCGCCCTCCAACCTCTTCCCAACCATCAACCACCATAAACCCTAATTCATAAAAAAAAAAAAAAAAAAACAAAAACAAAAACAAAAACAAAACAAGTAACCACCGCCTGCCGCCAACCCCCTCACCCACCATGGCCACCGCCGCCACAGCCACCCCCACCACCAATCCGACGACCCCTCTACCACCACATATAATCCATAAAAAAACAAAAAAAAAAAAAACAAAAAAAAACCAAATTAATGAGAACAAATAAAATTAATGAAAAAAAAAAAAAGTAAATTACTTGAAATATATCGTCACAAGGATTCATATATTAAGAATTAAATTAATCGTATGAGTAATTGAATTAATTGAAGAACAAATTGATTGATTTAAGATTGTTTTAGGGTTTTTTTTGGGTTGAATGAAAAGAGAGAAAAAAAAGTAAGCCAAGGGTAGGGGATGGAAAACAAATGACAAAAAATGGTACAACTGAGAAAAAGCCACGTACAGTTGATCAACACCCTATTGCATTTATTAAGATGAATCAAACAAAATCATTCATATGTATATTGTCACTTATAAATTTCGCATAATCTTAAACATTATCCAAAATATATACACATCTTGTATGATAATTTTTTTTAATAGGTCTCATGTGAGACCGTCTCACACTCTCACATATAAGACTACAATTATTAAATACAAAAATACTATCACTTCATATTAACTATGTTCTGACAAATTCTCATATGAGGCGGTCTCAACTCTCAAAACAAATGTATGACCTTGTTCTCATTTGAGTGGGCGGTTACTAAGCTAGTTTAATGGTTTCAATAAATAATAATATGGCTCACAATGTGAGACGATTTCACAAGAGACTTACTGATATATGAGAAATCTACAATATCACTATTGTGATACCGTTTAATCCAAAAATTTATGATTTTCCTAACCGGCGAGTAAATTCAATTTCCTTTATTTTCTTTATGATTTTTAAAGTAATTTAAATTGCCCATACAAACCAATCAATAAGTATCAATCACTTACATCATTGATTTCATTGCCCATTGTCCATTTCTTACTAAAAATATCCCAACATATATATACAAATTGTTGCGTCGCTTACCTTACTTCCATATTTCTTACCAAAAATGTGTGAAATGATTTGATTTATACAAATCACGTTTAGTTTTTTTAGGCCATTACATTACATATGTCGGTATGACGGTATATATTGACTTCCTTATTTTAGGGTTTTAATTTTTTAAATTTCAAATTTTTTGTATTTGGTAAAATTTACTCAATATAAAATAGATACGGAGTATATGTCATTTCTTTCCAATTTTTATGTGGTGAAATTTCACACAAATATATTTTCCTATCCACTAATAATAAAGTTCATTAATTGCACAAAATTTCAAAGGGAGAGAATTCAAAAACTTTATTTCGCGTTCCATCTTGAATCACGCTCATAGGGACATACCATTTCTATCTCAATCATCCATTCACATTTTTATTTTCAAAATACATGTAATTTACTCATTTTCCTTATGTTATAACATAAGATCACTAAACTGAAAAAATATCGAGTTTGACTAAATGATTTTGGAGTAAAATGTAATCAAATCTTAGCATTATACAAAAAAAGGATTAATTTAGATCAATTATCAAATTTAAAGGTAAACACATGAGTGAAGCGGATCAAATATTTTATTTCACCTTTTTCCTATCTTGTACCCAACAAATATTGGAAGATAATCTTTTAATAAGGTAGTATTATAAATATTTTTGGGTGAACTTTAAAACAATACTATGAATTACGTACCATTTATACATGCTCTGTTAACATAGGACAGACAAATCTTTTACTTAAACACCACTAACAAATAACAAAATATAAACTTATTTTTCTAATATTTTAAGGAGATAATCAAAAGTTAAAGTTTTCAATTTTTTTTGTGATACATAAATCCATTTATCAAAATTTTCAATAACATAGTCATACAAGATCACATGTGACTTAAAGACTAGAAGAAGTATTATTTTTTACTTAGTTACTCTCAAATCTTAATCCATCAAATTAAGTTTTAGAGTAAAATAAGTGGTAACTTAGTTAGGATGATATTTGGATGGAGATGGTCTTACTTGAGTTTAAGTACATTGTAAATGTTATCACCATATTAAATAGGAATTTAATAGCATAAATTCATGGGTGAGACATTGAAATACAAATGTAAAATATCCCTCCTCCCTTACATTAGTTTTCTTACCACATCGTATAACATACTCGTTACCAAAAAATACTAACCCGTAAAACTAAACAAATGTCTTTTATGTGAGAGTGACAGATTTCTCAGTAATCAACATCGACTAACTTAAGAATTTGCTACGAAAAGGCTACTATGACACTTTATGTCAAACTCATTTTTAACACTGCAAATGACAAAGGGACACATGACAAAGACAATAATCAATTTCTTTTCTTCACTTATTTAGTTAATTGTGCGGTTTGTGCCACATTAAATGCAATTCGATGAAAATAACTCTACTTTTATTATTTTTATCCTATTTTTTTTAGATTTTGTGATGATTATTAAAATAAGATGTTGTTCAACTGTACCCGACTTTTACTCACTTGTATCCAAAAAAATAAATTACCTTTTTCATTTATCACAATCTCCATTTTAGAAACTAAATTTTCTCTTTTCTCTCTACAAAACCATAAAACACCGCATTCTAACCACTCATCACCATCCACCACTTGTAAACCACCACCACCACCTACCTGCCGCCATCATCACCACCGTACAAACCATTCACCACCTACCACCATCCACCAAATAATAATAATAATAATAATAATAATAATAATAATAATTAAATAAAACAAACAAAACTCAAAATCATCCCCAAATTTCCCGATGAATCACCGACGTATACACCACGCACCATCTTTATTCTCACTTTTCAGACCCCAGTATTCATGTCACCCCACCAAATTAAATCTCACCAATCGTAGAACTAACAATTACCCATTTAAATTCACCATAAATGGTTAAATATTATCAAAATTAATTGCATTTTGGTGGTTTATAACATCCAAAAGATTGAATAGTTTTGATTAATTCAGTTAGTTTATTTTTTTTTAGGGTTTTTCCCAACTGTACCCCTGTATTATTGGGTTTTTCCAACTGTACCCCTGTGTATATCGTATTTCCAACTGTACCCCCGAGTTTCTTAATTACTCCCAACCATAACTAATTATGCTTAAGCCGTCAATTATCACCGTTAAATGCCAATTAGGATGCTTAATTTGCCTACGTGGAGCGCCTAATTTGCCTACGTGGAAGGATTAGTTGTAAATTAGAAGTTGAGTCAATTTATTAACCGTCATTTCTTTCTTTTGATTCAATTTTTTTAAAACCTCAAACCCTTTCACCTTCCTTCCTCTCGTTCTCTTCATCTCCTTCCTTTGTTATTGAACTTTGCGCTCATCGTCGTTGCAACATCTTCATCGTTGAACTTTTGCGCTTTTTCCTTCCTCTGCTCAATTTCGGTATGATTTGGTATGATTTTGGGTAAATTAAAGAAACTCAGTGCAAATGGGAGTAATTAAAGAACTCGAAGTGCAGTTGGGAATACGATATACGTGAGATGCAGTTGAAAAACCCAATAAGATGCAGAATGCAATTTTAAAACCCTTTTTTTTTTTTTTATTTAAATCAATAGTTTAAAGTTCAATAAATTGTAGAAGAAATTGATTGATTTGGGATAAATTTAGGGGTTTTTGGGGTTGAATGTTTGAATTGGGAAAGAGAGAAAATAAAGTTAGTCAAGGGTAATAAATGGAAAAACAATGAGCAAAAAGGTACAACTAAGTAAAGTTCGGATACAATTGAACAATAACGTTAAAATATATTCTGTATTTGCTTAAATACATGTATTTACAGTTTTAAACGGTATCTATTTTTAAACTATACGGAGTATGTATTTAATGTTTTAAAACGGTATCTATTTTTAAACGTTAAAATATATTCTGTATTTGCTTAAGTAAATGTATAGATAAACTCAATATAAGTGAGTAATATAGCTAAATAAAATAACTTTATAAAACTACTACGAAAAAATAAAAATAACTTTACAAACAATTGAGCTTTAGATAAGCCGTTTTAGAATATACTCCGTAAGGTTTAACTTATAACCCGTATTTACTTTGACATTTTAGGAGGTTTATTAATTTATTCAGTGATTAAGTTACATTGGATAAAAAAGTGTAATTGCATTGGTAGAAGATCGCAACTCATTAAATACAAATGCAAATTATTTGGATTGTTTCCCTCTATATTTTGTGAAAGTGGGTTCTTACTCAATCCCAAGTAGTACACCACATTTTCGTTCATTGCATAAATATTTCATCAGTTTAAATCATTAAAATTTCCATCAAAATCAATTAAAATCATTAAAAAAAATTCAGATTCATCCATCATATATGTTTCTCTCTCCTCAAAGTTTGGGTCTTATTAATCTTCTCAGTATTTCCACTTGATCTCTTCTGGTAATAACAAAAGAAAAAAAAAAAAAAAAAAAGCTGAGATTTCTTACAGTTTTTTCCCCCCCAAAATTCAGGTTTATATGTCCAAAAATAACTGAGATCTTGTGTTTTCCAGAGTAAAGTTCCAAACTTTGGACCTAAAATCACAAAAAAAACCACAAAACTTTTGTGGGTATGTGAGATTTGTACTAAAGATTGCAACTTTGATTGAATTTTGGGAAGTTTAGGTGAAAAAAGTGAGGTGGGGTCCCCTTAATTTCAATGAAAAGTGAGGAAATTGAAGAAGGGGAATTAAGGACACAATGAGTGCAGGCTCATTGGGTCTGGGTTTGCGCACAGGAAGTTATGGATCATTGCAACAATTTCAGCAACAACAACAACTTCAACAACATCAACAACTTCAACAACTTCTCTCCCAAAATCATACTACTTTGTTGCCCAATCAATCGAATCGTAAAACTGCTAAGATGTTGAAGGAGAAGGAGAAGTTGTATTATTGGCTTTGTAAAGCAATTGGGAGGAAGAAAGTTGGAATGCTTTTTCTTGCTCTTGTTTCTACTGCTGTTTTTGTTTGGGTCGTCTATGTCGGTAAAGGTTCGCCTTTTTACCTTTTTTATAGACGGTTTCAGATGATGATTCATGTTAGCGGAACCCAACTGGTGATCTGGATTGTGGATTATGTGTAATTTGATTGAATGTAGAATATAATGTGGGTTGTTTTGTGTGGCACTACTTGTGTTTTGCTTGAAATATTTGGATCATCTATGGATTGAATTAGATTTGATGTGCTTAGTGATGAGTGTGGATGATTTGTGATTCAATTGTTTTTGTTTAAGCTTGAAAATATTGGTCTAGGATGATGGGAAGCAGATTTTTAAAGGATCATTAGTGATTTTGTTATGTTGTTTACTCGGCGGGTTGTTCTAGATTGAAATTGATGTCAAAGGTTACGTGTTAAAAGGAATTGTGATCTAGAGCTTCTGTTCTTCGTTTGGATACGATAATTCCAAGAGAAGCGGAGGTCAGGTGGGTTGTGGTGAGGGAAGGGTTGTTCAGGAGGAAGACACGATTACTACGTGATAACAATGCAATGGAAGCGCGGCTTCTAACCAAGGAACCTATGCTAGTGATCTTTCTAATCAAAATTCTGTGTTCCAGATTAATGCGTCTAAAATGTTGTCCATGATTGTTTTTCAGGTGAAGATACAACAGTGCGGGAGGGTCCTCCGAGTATTAGATTTAGTATGAATATTACGCATAATAATACTAATACTAATGTAACCTTAATCGAAAATTTGGTGCCTGAGACGCTCCAAACCACGCCTCGTAAATACTTCACGGGCTACACTCTTCCTCCAGGAAACCCTTGTGAAACTTTCACATTACCCCCTCCACCGGCAGATAAGAAGCGAACGGGACCTCGACGTAAGTTCGATGCTTACAAACATCTACCTCATATTGTTATTCCTTTTTTATGCGTAAACTAGAATTGTTGAAGCTAAATAGTGGTTCTCATTTAGTTTCTAATTCATATTACTTTTTTTTTTTTAGCTTGTCCGGTGTGCTATCTTGACGAGGAGCAAGCGATATCGTTAATGCCAGATGCGCCATCCTTTTCACCTGTGTTCAATTTGACGTATGTCTATGAGGAACAATCACCTATGACTGAATTTGGAGGCTCTGAATTTGGTGGCCATCCTTCACTGAAGCAAAGAGAAGATTCTTATGATATAAGGGAGTCCATGAACGTGCACTGCGGGTGATTTTCTCGGTTTATGTCCAGCCATTTTGCTAAATACTACGTATTAGCAAATACACCAATTTGATGCTATTGCATTATCTGTCGAGCAGATTCGTGAAAGGACCAAGACCTGGGCATGGGACTGGATTCGATATTGATGATGCCGATTTCAGTGAAATGGAACGGTGCAAAGGAATAGTTGTTGCCTCAGCTATATTTGGTACTGTACTGTGCATCAGCACTGTAATTACTTTGTATATATATATATATATATATATGCTCGTATAATTTAGCCCTTTGATCTTTACCTCAGTACTTTCGTTTTTCTAGGAAATTACGATTTGCTACAACAACCGAAGAATGTCAGTGAAGCGGCCAAAAAGAATGTGTGCTTCTTTATGTTTTTCGATGAGGAAACTGAAGCGGCTATGAGAAATGCGAGTATCTTAGGTACTGACAATAAGGTTGGATTGTGGAGGATAGTCGTTGTCCATAACTTACCGTACACTGATTCAAGGCGCAATGGCAAGGTAAGGCAGCCTCTTGGTTGCAGTTCAACTGCTATGTTGCATGATTGCTCTCATTCTCTCTCTTTGTAAACTCTTGTGTGATCTTCATTTGATGTTGCAGTTATTAAAATTTACTCAGTATGCCCCACGTCAATATGCTTTATTTTATTTTATTTTCTCTTTTTTGTCGTATTGATATTATGATACGGCGTAGTTTTTATCTTACAGTTACTGACACCAATACCTAGAACCTTCACTTACCACTCTACTATGGTTGTCGTTAACTGCATGCCCTGATTTGCTGTCTTAAAGTTTCACAGAATCTACATGTGTGGCTGTTTATATTTATTGCTAGTCTAGTGAATAGGTATTCCCCGCCGATTGGCAAAGTCCTCAACAAACCTTCCTACCCTTCCCTAGCCTCTATCCCCTTATTCTCCTTCCCTTCTCAAGTTACCGACACTTTTGTTTAGTCAGATGATCCTTTTTATCGATATAGTCTATAAGTGAACTTGCTTTTATAATTTGGCAGCAAAGACAACCTTGAATTTTGTTAGCTCGTCTTTTTTTTTTTTTTTTTTTTTTTTTTTGGGGTTAAGGTGCAATTTGAATATCGCAGTCATAAAAAGAGTTTTAGTCGGACAGACCGGTTAGTGAAGACATGTAAGGCATAACAAACTCTGTCTTTTTGGACATTGATAGGTTCCGAAGCTTTTACTGCATAGGCTGTTCCCAAATGCTCGTTATTCGATATGGATGGATGGGAAGCTTGAACTTGTTGAAGACCCTTACCGTATTCTTGAAAGGTCAGTGTTCCTTTTCTCCCCTTTTGTTATTAACTTCGTAAGTTGTATCCTCCCTTTCCCGGAATAAAAGTTGAAGAACTTGAACAAGAGACCGAGGGTGTTTCTCTTATGTGAATGCAATTGAAACATTGTTGACTACGCCCCAATATGATTTAAGGTTTCACACTCTCTTATCTTAGTTTCAAAAAGCGTGCCTCGATGAGGCATTAGCCAAAACGTCTAGACAAGACACATATAGCGAGGTACAGTCTATGCACTTTCAGATGTTTAGGTGCACTATTTGCCTAGATCCAAAATGCTAGTTTTAGTCTTTTGGCTTATTGGCCAACTTTTTATTGTTGCCTAATTTTATTTAACAAATACAATTTTTTTTTTTCTAAAATAAGTGCGCCTTGTGTATATTGAAAGGCTATATAACTAGAGAATGGAACTTGTACTACTTTCTATTTCAGGTTAACTTTTTATATTACTCCATTATTTGTCTCAATAAAACTAAATCCTTCCAATTGCTTCGTTGTCGTTCGCCTTTAACCTAACGTACTAACCAAACCGGGAAAATTTGTTCCCCTCCCTCTCCATCCAAATCTTTTCATCGAAGTATAGGTCTACCGGGTTAGTCTTTCATTCCCGTTTTGGTGCTATGAACGAAAATCGTGAAACTTTGCTGCGTGACTGCGTCCATTTAATATCAGTTTACGTTCGAATAATCCTTTCTCTTTAAAGGTTTATGAACTGTATCCAAGATCTCTCCATTTGAATCATACCCCATACTTTCGGTTATGATCTTTCATACAGAGTACATTATTTTACCGAATATAGTCCAGTCCTAATATTGTTTCATATCGCTTGACGCTCTTCCATATACCCCATACTTTCGATTTGGAAGCCAGATTAAATATCGTCTAGTGCAGAACAATCTGCAAATTTTTCTCTTATCTCGACGTTGTATCTTCATTTCTCGTATATTTGTAGTATATTGTTTCTTTTTCTGATTAAAGTGTGACATAAGTGAAAACTTGCTCTCATCCCACTGCAGATTCCTATGGAGAACAAACTCCAGTTTTGCAATATCTAGACACTACAAACGCTTTGACGTGTTTGTCGAAGCTGAGGCTAACAAAGCTGCTGCCAAGTATGATAACGCCTCTATTGATTTCCAGATCGACTTTTATAAAAAGGAAGGATTAACTCCCTATTCAGTGGATAAGCTTCCGATCACAAGTGGTAAGTTGATTATCGATTTTCCATCAGTTTTGATTGAATCATTTTTCTACCTAGTTAAAGCTGACTGGGAAGAATGCCGCCTTTTAAAGATATAGAACACACCACTATGTAGTATGTAGTCTGATTTATATGGTCTCCATTTGACTTTGTTGGCCGACTACTATCATTTTGAATTCGTTTTTGTCCCTCCCCTCCTTTTCCCTGTAATACCGCTTAAGGCCTTAAGTAGTGAACTCTACCGAGCTTCGACTCAGAGCAACATGTTCGATTTCTCTGCCTGGTATTGTTGCAATTTTCAACCAAACACTTCGTGTGCAGATGTCCCGGAAGGATGTGTCATTATCCGGGAGCATGTTCCAATATCGAACCTCTTTGGTTGCCTATGGTTCAATGAGGTAGACCGATTTACCTCTCGGGACCAAATCAGTTTCTCTACTGTCAGGGATAATATTAGGAAGAAGGTTAACTGGACTGTCAGCATGTTTTTGGATTGTGAAAGACGCAACTTTGTCGTTCAGGTAATGTATTCTATCTGCATCTCTTTAATTAACCATGTTCTTGTTAGTTGATGTTTGAATCTGTCACGCCTATTTTTTTGTTTAATGGCCAAACTTTATCTAATCAAGTGTGCTCCGAAGAGCCGGCCGTTTAGGTGGGGTATGTTGAGTTAGAGTATGCTTGGTGCTTTGGGTCGGGACATTTTTGGCTCTGTATCAATTTTAGGTCTATTGTTATCGGGTCATTTCAGGTTGGCTAGTTTCGGGTTGGGTTGTTTCCGAGCCGATTATAGTGCAATTTGTAATTTCGTCAACAAAATAGCCTTATTGGGGCATTTTAGGTCACTTTGGCTCATTTAGGGTCAAGTATGTCCTGTGTTGGGTCACTTTTGGTCGTCATTTTGAGGCGGGCGCAAATTTAGCTTAGTTCGGGTCGGGTTGGGCTGTCACATTTCGGATAATATCCGGGTCATGGGTCAGACTTATCAAGTGACGTTTTCGGCTCGGGCCAATTTTTGCAAGGTCTACTCCACTAGGTTTTTGGATCATATTCCGTTCTTGGGTCAGACTTATTAGGTCAGATGGTTTGGGTCGGGTCAATTTTTGCAAGGCTTAGTCCACTAGTTTTTCGGGTTCAAGATATAAAGGGCTAAATCGTAATTGCTCGCTTTTATTAATCGGGCTTATCAGTTCGGGTCAGTTTTTCTAGGTGTACTCCATATTAATGTTTTAGGCTCCGGGATAGAGTTCTATATCGTAATTGCTCGCATTTGTTAATCAGGCTTATCACAAAGACGTGTTAGCGCAAAAGGAAGCCCAAAAACTAGCCGCTATTCGTCCTCCTCCGCTTCTTTCTCCACCCCCGCCGCCACCACTTCCTCCACCACCACCTCCGCTCTCTCCACCACCACCAGTCACTCATACCGAAAACCCGCCTGCACGGAAGAACCCTCCAAGGCGCGGACGAGGCAGAAGGCGTAACCGAAAAGTTGCAGTCGGAGTTACGGACACAGACGTGAATCCCACCTGAGGTTAAAACCCTTTTTTTTGTAGCCTAATATCTATACTTCACAAATACTTTGGTTTCACTGTCCCTGCATCAAAAAGCCAGGGCCGCGGTGAACCACCATTCCAACGAAACGTGTTACGTCATTTATCACCTACACAAAAAAAAAAAAAAAACAAAACTACTCTGCTATTGCTGTAATTTTTTTTAAATCCAAAGGGAGGGAGAAAAAAGGGAGTGTAATTCATTATTTTATGTATATATTTTTACCAACATTTTTTTAATAAATTTTGGTATTTATTTCTCCATTATTTATTTGTAAGCAACAGCTGTTCTGATAACATCTTGTGCTCACTTTTCTTAACTGTTACAGACTGTACACATTATCATTCAATTATAATCTTTTGGTATCTTCATTGCAGCTTCATGTGTGGAACATGAATACTACCATATTAGTGTAGCGTTGTTTTTATTGTTATTGGTTTTAGGATGAAATCTCGGAAAACTAGGTAGTCCGATCCTCCGTGTTGGATGATCTAACACTCGGAAAGTTGATCTTCGTATATATGCTGATGAGAACGCAATCTACATCTTCTCTGTGTGGTTATTCATAGATTACGTGCATCAGATAGTCCCTACACATCAGAGACTAGTTATCGTCTGTTGAAACCCACTTTGAACGGCACTTTTAGAAGTCAAGAATGATCGCCACCGTCCATTGAAACTGACATATATAGCTCTCTTAGTTAAACGATTCAGCTTTAGATGGACTTTAAATTACGCTTTTGTATGTCAGGGGTTCAAGTGCCGGGTCAATTTAGGATGAGTTTTTTGGACAAGTAAAAAAATAAAAATAAGAGGTATTCTAAAATATCTTTCTTTTAATAATTATGAATCTGTTCTTTCGGACTTTTTAGAGATGAATGTAGGCCCAGAATCAGTATTTAAATGAAATGGCTAAAGCAGTGGCCCAGGCCAGATAAATCGTCTTAAAGCCCAGGCCAGATAAATTTGAGGCGAAATAATAATAATAATAATATTGTGTGTTGAATTTAATATAGCTGAGTTGAATTGAATGGTTCGAATCGAATCGAATGAAATAAATCGAATCGAATCGATCTGGTGAATCGAATCAAATGTCTTTGAATCAAATAAGTTGGAAAGAACAGGTCCTATATCAACAATTTTCACACCGAGTTGTAGCTCTCTAACACGGCTCTCAAAACAAATTCATCGGCAAAAGATTAAAGCCACTATGATAAGTGTCCGAAGAGATAAACGACACTTTTAGATTTAAAACGGCTTATTTAGATCGAATTAGTTTTGCCAGATACAGTCATGTAGGCATGTTATGAATTAATTTCACAAATGTGTGCCTAGTTTTGGAAAGCTGTTGACAAGTTTTCTGACAGGTATGAATTGAACATAAAAAAACAGACTTCTGAATCACTGGCACTCCTCGTAGCCTACTGGCATAAAGCTTTCAAGCTTTCGTTGGGCCGTAGGTTGCGGGTTCAAGTGCCGGTACTGGAACTGGAGGGAGTATAATATTAAATGTTTGATCGACAGAGGTATTCTAAAATACCTTTCTTTTATCTATGTTTGAAATACGTTTTTTAATGTTAGAGCGGTCTCTTGTGCACCTTCATCGTCTCGACAGTTAACAACTTTATTTGAAAAAGTCGTAAACCCCACTATAACAAGCGTCTAGAAAAAAGAACGAAGAAAACAGAATGTACTGCAGAGATTATATTTCCAAATTCGGTCCTACAGGACAAGTGAGTTGCTGTTGTGTTCCTCGTGTTTCACTCGACACACATAAATACAACCTGAGTTCGCAATCTCACTAGCGGAGCAAAGTCAAACTGTGCGCTGAGTGGTTGTCTGATGAGCTCTTCGTTGACCATGGCATGGCGATTCAATTTAGTACAGGTACGTGTGATCGCCGTACATGTGTGCAGTCATGTTCAAAGAATGAAGCATTGATTCTCCTCGTTTATTGAAGTTGAACACGCATATTCCGCCATTGTTCACGTCAAATGCCCGGAATCTGGAAGTAATTGCAAACATCAGCAAGGCTTAACAAAGACACAGCCTAAAAAATCGCTGATGTGTCAGTAAAAAGTCGGAAGTACCTTTCTGGGCCAAGCCCTAGAGATGTGCAGACGAGTGCCCTCAACATTGATTTGTGTGTGACGACCAAAAAACTCTCCCCCTGATCATCACAAAGACGTTGTAAAGTTGTCGTCACACGTCACCAGCATCTTTTAAGAAACGGAATGGAGGAAAGTAGTAAAGGATGGACTTACAGGAGTCGACAAGATTTCCATCCATGCTTCGGAAGCAGTATCCCAGAGTTTCTTAATTGGATAAACACCGTTCACGTGGAAGTTAACTGGATCTTCTCGCCATGTCGTGTACTCCTTCGGATATATCTTCTTAGCATCCTCTGCCTCCAAACGCTGAAGGTCATTTTAGTACATCATCTCTTTCTCAACAAAACTACTAACTAACCTATTCATGTGTGCATTTTGTAGCAACTTTCGTACATACAGAATGACGGAAGAGATGAGAAAATCCGATCAAACTGACCATTTTTCATGCCTTCGAGGAAGAAAAGATGTGCCTCCTTCAATGAATCGAGGAAAACAATCGGTTCTTCCCTCCCTTGCCATATAATCTCGGCTGTAGACTGCAATGAATATTAGACAGAAACAACACGGCTAACGCTCATTGATCAAATTGTACTCATAAGATTTTGAACCTTAGCACGAGTAATTGGGCTCGAGAAACACTGATCAAACTGTATATTTGCTAACGCAGCACGACATCGTTCAGCTTGCTTTGCTCCGGTGTCGGTCAAAACAGATAAGTCTGAACTTCCTTGAACCCTGCTTTCCGCGTTCCATGAGCTAAGGCCGTGCCTAACTAGCGTTATTTTCTTCGGTGCAGGCAATGGGTAAGGCGAGAGTGAGGTAGTCGCTTTCCGAAAATCAAAGGCACCACCGGTGAGAGCAGCATTTTCCCCGAATTTCTCTACAATACAGACATAAGTCGTTGAAGTTTTTATGCCAATTTTAAACAATTGGTTCGACACGAAGAAAGCTCATCTACACACAAGCTAATTATGACCAACAAATTCATACTTTTGTATACATTTGCTTTATGCACGTACATCCATGATCTTTTCTTTTGTTCGTATATTTAGTTACATATATGACAAATAATTATAAAGGTTTGCTATACATAGTGTATTGTGTAAGACAATTTAAACAATATCTCACGTCGTTATCTTTTACGGTTTTACCTCATGGAGTATATATTAAGGCATAGCCATTTAGTTTCAACTCATCTCCTATGAGTTCAGCACACCTCGTATAAGATCACTAGATCGACTCTTACTAAGTTCAGCTTCTATAAGTTCCAAGTTCAGCTTATATAAGTCGAAAATTTTTGAACTAAGAACTGTATTGAAGATCTTACTAACTCTAAATTGTGCCAAAAAAACAAACGTATACAAATGAATGAAATGAAGTAACTGTATTGAAGATTTTACCATACAGTAAAAAAAAAAAAAAAAAAAAAAAAAAAGGTGAATCAAGTATACCAGTGATTATATTAGAGAGGTCAGGAGTAGAAGATGAACACTTAATACCAATTCTTCTTCTTGAAAATACATGATATTTAAACTTATAAATGTTTTTGAAATCATCAATTAAAGGGAAATTTAGATGGGTATTTGCTAAACAAACTCCAAAAACAACACCACCACTACCCATACTTTTCCCTTAAAAATGGAACACTTTTGTGTTTACAAAGTTGGATAAGTGATTGTTTTTCAATGTTATGGAAAATTGTTTTAGTTTTATAAATTAGTGACCTTAATCTCAAATTTGAACCATTACTTTCTTGCCAAATGTTCAAAAGGGGTTGATAAAATGATATGTAGGCCATGCACTATTTTTGTTGTTGTTAAGATTTGTTTAAGGAACAATAGGTATTAAGTAAAAGATTAATTGTCAAATACTACCTTTAAAAAATACTCCGTAAGTTTTTGTCAAATAGCACCTTTAGAAAAAAAAATTATCGACTACCACCTTTTGGCCTAAGTTGACCAAATTTCGACGTTGACTTACCGAAATTAATGTTTTTTCTTCGTTTTCATCTTCTTAGTTCCCTCAAATTTGAATTTTCATCCTTCAAAACCCAAAATACATCATCTCAATCCAAGAATTTAGCCACTAAAACTTAGAAATTCGTCTTTCCAACTTAAAAAAAGTGCTCCGGTGACAAAAAATGTCGGAATTTAGTTGACTTAAGTCAAACTCAGGCCAAAAGGTGGTGTTTGACAAAAATTATTTTTTAAAGGTGGTAATTGACAATTTTTTTTTTTTTTAAAGGTGGTGTTTGACGAAATGCGTTTTTTAAAAGTGGTGTTTGACAATTAACCCTTTAGTAAAAGAAAAAAAAACAATATTTGTAGGGAAAAGATAAATGTTAGGTCATGTGAGATTGTGTTCAAATAACATCAATTGGTTGAAATAATTTCTGACGAAGAGAAGAGACACTTAAACTGTATATGCAAGATCACGACCAGCTCATTCATGTGGTATCGAGTTTAATATCACCTTCTTACATAAATTATATGCCCCCATCAATCACGAGCGAAAATATATATTTGAAATATATAAGAGGGTGTCATGTCATCGGTGACACTATTGTGTTAATCCGTAACTTGGTACGTGAACTTGTTTACAAAATTTGGCTACTCTTTTGTCTTTAATTTTATTATATTTTTTTATTAAATTTAATTTTGATTTTATATAAAAAGAAGTAAAAAATTTAATACTCCGTAATATTCACAATTTTTCGCGCTTCTTTAAATATATCACATTTGATATATATTACAATCTCATTTTAATTTTAATTATTTAATCACTAGCTTTATAAATTATTAACACATTCTAACAAATGACTTACATATTTAAAATAGAAATAATTGACAGAAATAATCCGAAGTGACACTCATCTTCCAACTCAAAATAATTATCCTAGAGGTATCACAACTATTGAAAAATCATTCCAATAATATATTTTGACCAATTTTATCGACTCTAACATGTAAAAAAATATGAAAAATTGAGTACTCAATAACACTAATTTTAAAAAAGTACTTCCAATATCATTGAGTATGGAAAATTGATGGAAATATAGTGTTTAATACCCAATATGATTTCATTTATTTATGAAAACAAACAAATTTCAGAATCTGCAGAGATATCAAAATTAATCATTTCAAACTAATCTACCAATAAATGAATTATACGGAGTATTACTTTAATTAGAGATATCTATAAATAGATGATTATGACCAAGGATATATATTAACTTATTATAAATTAAAACCTAAACTTTAATTTGAGCACATATTATTATATAGAGAATGAATAATTTAGCACAATTAATAATTATAATTCAAATATTAAGTTATGGGGCATTTCCTTTCACAAATGCCAAGAATTTCCAAATAGTTTTTACAAATAGCATGGATGAACTTGTTACACTTCATTGCAAAGCAAATAGTAAGAAGTTTGATGAACCACTAGGGATGGCAATGGATCGGGTTCGGGTCGGGTGGAGCCTCACCCGAATCCATCACCCGACTCCATCCACTCCACCCGAATCCATCATCCATCCGACTTACCTTCACCCGAATCCAATCCACCCGTCATCCACGGGTGAATCGGGTGGTCCATTGGATTCTCAAATAACAAAAAAGTAAAAAATAAATATGAATATAAAAATGAAATATGAACGATATTTTCTAAAAAAAAAGTCGAGTAGCAATTGTTTTTTTGTGGGTTTATTGGGTTAGAGTTTTTTTTGGGTAGAGCATTAACAACAGTAAGTTGTAAAATGACTAAATGAGTAATGGAGTAGTATAGGCATTAGTCACTTACGGAGTATTTTTTTTATTTTATTTTGGGTTTTTCTACGGTGTACCCTCCAATTTCCAGTCGCCATTTTTCTGTTTATATAATGACAAAAGTGGTATTTTCCACTCCCCAAATCCTGCGTTATAAATTAAAATTCAACCAAATCCTGCATTATCAATCAAAATTCAACCAACACGACAACAATAACAATAATAGTAGCTTCATTTACCATCATACTACTTTGTCCACAAAGAAAATACCGTTAAACAGTCATTCGAACTGTTGTTATATATACATATCCGTCACTAAATACTAAAAGGTTTATGACACCATAAAACTAGACGCTGCGCCACTACCATCTCCATTGTTAGGATCATGAGGATTTGCTCTTGCATTTGTCGCATTTGCTCGTCACGGGCGGCATTTCATTAGGATTCGTAGAGGGATTGTTTTGGACGGCCTCCTCGAACTTTCCCTACATTATTAAAACCGAATAATTTTAAACATATATACTTAGTTAAAAAATAGACAAAGTAAAATCAATAATACTTATATACGGAGTAACTTACATATAAGTCGGCATCTTTTTGAGTAACAAAATTCCTATCACCCTTATCAGTCAATTTCGACTTGGTCTCAAGGAAGAGTTCGGGCACGGTTGGCAATTCACCGCCTTTCTTGTCCGCCAACGATTCAAAAAAAATAAGTCATGCATGCATTAGAATATACGGAGTATATACTAAACTTCCATTCAAATTATTAAACTTAAAAACGTAATTAAACATCCACTCACCAACACTTGTACACGCTAATTGAATGATTGTGAACCACCGAAATGTGTCGGCTCCACCACCGCGTCTTTGTTTCCTCCCCGCTTATTGAATTTAATTGTAATAGATATGAAAAGTTAACAAATTCAACAATTCATAAACCCAACTAACACAAACAAAAATTCATACTAACAATTCATGCTAACAAATTAACAATTCATACTAACAATTCATACAATTCATAAACCCAACTAACACAAACAAAAATTTAACACAAACAAAAATTATACTAACACAAACAAAAATTAAACAAAAAATCATACAAAAATTCATAAACCCAACTAATACAAACCCAAACCCAACTAACAATTCATACTAAATTCATACTAACAATTCATACTAAATTCATTATGTTAGTTGAATTTATACTAACACAAATAAAAATTAAACACAAACCCAAACTCAACTAACCTTACAACAATTCATACTAAATTTACAACAATTCAACTACAATTCATACTAACTACAACTAAATCAACTAAATCAACACTATAATCCTAACATTATACTTCAACTAAATCAATTCAACTACAACTAATTCAACTAAATCAACACTATAATTCAATTACAACTAATTCAACTAAATCAACACTAAAACCCTAACATTATACTTCAACTAAATCAATTCAACTACAACTAATTCACCTTAAATAACAACCAATTAATTTAACACAAAAAACAACATTATAATTCAACTTAAATAACAACCAATCAATTCAACCAACTAATTCAACTAAAACCCTAACATTATAATTCAACTAAAAACCCTAAATAAAATCAATTAATTTAACACAAAAACAACATTATAACAACAATCAAATGAAAAATCATTCTACCAACTTTAAAAACTAATTCAACAAATTTAAACTTTGATATTGAAAAAAAAAAATTATCTAAATTGATTTGGGAGGAGAGAGGTGACGGTGGTAGGAGGTGAAACGTGGCGGCGAGGATGACCGGCGGTGGTGGAGAGAAGGTGGTGGTAGGAGCGGCGGCGACGGGGCGGCAAGGCTGACCAGCGGTGAGGGGTAGGACGATTTGGGGGTTTCTTATTTTTTTGTTTTTGGGAAAATAGAATAAAGGGGGAGAGGGTAGGGAACTAAGTAAATTAAAATTTGAAAAAAAAAAGGGCGACCGCCCATATTTCAGTCGCCAAATTTGGCGACCAAAATTCAGTCTCCAAATCTGTTTTTTTGGTCGCCAAATTGGCTCGTATAAAAAAAATTGAAATTAGTGTAGTCGCCAAATTTGGCGACCAAATTTAGTCGCCCGATTTTCTTGTGGTCGCCAATTTGGCGACTATAAAGTTTAGTCGCCAAATTTAGTCGCCCGATTTTGATTTTCTTGTAGTGAATTGTGGTTCAAAACAATTTGATTTATATCATATTATTTTCATTTTTCTTTCATTGTGTCTTAAATGTTATTGTTATTATCTTCATATATATAAAATGTATTTATGTAATTGTATTCTAGATTTTATTTCGTTGGTCTTTTAGACATTGTGTGATATTATCATATCTCATACTAACAAAAAATTATAAATACATGTGTAGGATTATTGAGTCGCGACCGTCATTGATATGATGTGCGGTTTTACAGGTAAGATTATTTGTTTAAAGTTTTTAATTATGTTGATTGTTTGTTTTTTGTTTTTTGTTTTTATTATTTATGATTTAACAATTTTATACTACTAATTTTATTTAGACGATTTCACAACAAGTTATTATAATACCCCTTTATTTGTGGAGATTTATATGAAATTTATTCGCTTTCAAGTAATAATCGTCTCCAAGTATTATCCCGAACATTTTTGTTATATTTGTCACTCTTTTATTGATGATAGTAACTATTATTCTAATAACCAAATCATGTAATCATTTTCATCAATACCATATTTTTATTATGCCCCTAAAAACCATATCTATGTTATTTAATTTCAATTAATTATTTGGAACTTTTATTCTAAGAAACAGACAATGAAACAACCTTGATATATACGCCATAAAATTCTCGCAATTTTATACTCCCTCTATCCCATCTTTTTCCTCCCATTTACTTTTTGGAGGTCAAACTTGGCAAAATTTGTCCGTCAATAACTAAAATTATAATATAAATTATGTTATGAAACCAACATATTATGATTTGTCGTTAAAATATCTTTTACAAAATTATACTTTTGACCGGAAAAAGTGGTGTATTGATACAAATAAATACGGTCAAAGTAGTGCCTAGGAGACCTTGAAAAAGTAAATGGGAGGAAAAAGATGGGATGGAGGGAGTAATTGCATTTATAGTATCTTTGAGTTCTAACATTGTAATCATAAAGTATTAACAAGTAACTTTATTATAATATGTGTACATCAAGATTGAATTTCAAATCCAGATATAAAGCATAACTACTGATTTAGGATTACTTTTGGAAATTATTTTTGATTAATTTTTAAGAATTATTTATAGAATGACTAATGTTAGTATAATTGTTTTTTCTTTTATTTCTTACATTATTCTATATTGCTATTAATTATAAAGGTGAACCCACTCACTTTTTTTTCATTAAAAAAAAAAACAATCAAAAATCATGTCATACTGGTATATGAATTTTGAATTATATTAATAAAATGAGCTGAAATCTTTCAAAAATAAAATAAAATATATCGTGGTTTAAAATGAGCTGAATTATATTATAATATTTTGAATTCGTGGTTTACAATTTTAAAATCCATACCTTAAATCATACTCCGTAAAATTTTCATAGTTTCATATTTCCTAAACATTTTTAAAATTCTATATCGTTGGGGTTTTTTTTTTTTTTTTTTTTTTCAATAATAGTATTTAGAAATTCTACGTTAGATTTCTTATTGTATTACCATCAACATAAAATTAAGTTGTAAAAGTCACATGTCAATTTTTATAAACTTCATACATATTAATCTTTTAATCATTATTAAAATTTAAAAAAAACAAAAAATCTTAAAATTCATCAGCTAATCATATAAAATAATAGATTCATAATACACAAACTATTACGAATTATTTTATAAGCTTACTTAAATTTATATTATTTATAAGTTACTCCATACAAATGTACAAATTTCAGAAGTCATTTACTGTCAATTAACAAATTCTCATTACTTTTAATTTAATTAGTTTTATTTTTGCTTAAATTGTATATCTTTATTTTTCAATCACTATCTAAAAAAGAGAAAACTAATAAATAAGGACAAACCTTTCGTCTTCTCAATCTTAAAATTCATATAAGATCCATATTTGTTTGAATTAATTGTTGTGAACTATTTATTAATATAATATAATGAAAAAACATAAGTTATTATCTTTATAAAGTTAATACATTATTTATAAAGGTATAAAAACACAAGCCATGTATCGATCAAATTATTAGATCTCATGCCGTGATATTTAATTTTTTTAAAAACACTCATGCCTTATATTTTGTTACCTTTTATTTTTTATTCTCTTATATTAACCAACTTTTTATATGTGTGTAGGACTAAATCTGAAATTCACAAACAAAAAGTGGATGATTTTCAAGGTATAATATATTTGATCAAAAATCTAAGTGTATTAGAACTATAAGGACAAGTAAAACTCAATTATTTATTTTATTTATTTTTATTTTGTGGTTTAATTTATTTTTTTAACTTACTATACTAATGTGATGTTTAAGAGGACATAAAATGTTTGTAATGCATTGTTTTTAAGTATATTAGTGATTAGTGATTCTTAAATTTGAGAGAAAATAAATAAGGTAAATACGTCCATCAGAATTAGTTTTTTTTTTCATTGACCCAAAAATCAAACAAAAAGTTGCTTAAATTTGATATACTTTTTATTGTATATAATTAAAATTATATTTTTATAGGTATACTTACATATGAAACAAGAAAATCATTGTCATTATTTTAATTGGTTCAATTACTTTTTTAATTTTACATATTTAATTATTATTATGAAGTCATCATTCAATAAATAAAACCTTTAAAGTAATGAATAGACCCATTTTTTTTTTTTTTAAAGTAATATGGAGTAGATAAATTTTGTGTCTAGCTTTTTCTCATAATTCCCATGTTTATTTTCATGCTAATTTATTTTAACTTATTATTTAATATAAAAGAACCAATATAGATGGACTACCACTTTATAAAATTAGTGGATTTATTTTTTAAAGGTAAAATCAATGTATCATCTTTATTAGTGCAATATATAAAAAATTTCAAGTCATGTATTAATAAACTCATTAATTCTCATCACTATATTTTAATTTTTTAATTGACAACCCATAAGAAATGCGTATTAAAATGTGAGCGACTCGGCCCGTGGATTTCACGGGGCACACCACTAGTTTACACTTAAATACATAGTTTATCCTTTCTAAACATCTCTGTTGTGTTGGAGAAGCCAAATAACAAGTGACAAAACGGTCAAAAACATGTTTTTTTGGGTTAAATGAAGGGTTTTAGGCAAAGTGGTACCATTATGAATAAAAAATGGGTTATAAATAGTTATTTGTGAAAAAAAATTATATAAGGTAGTTATTTGCAAAATGTTAATTTTATAAACAATAGTTTTTTGTAATTTTGCCTAATTATTAGAGCATCTTCAATGGTTGAACGAAAGGACCTGCTTGCAATTTTTATAAATTGTTAAGAGATTGTTCACCATTGGAGAAGAAAAATACTCTGTATCATGTAGCTTATAAGCTACACCTGCTCGACAAATCTACTTGTTTGAAATGAAATTGCTAAGTTTTTATTGGTTGTTTATAGTGATGTAGGGTCACTCAAGGTTAGACCTGTCAAACGGGTCGGGCGGGTCGGGTTCGGGTTCGGGTTATACGGGTCGGGTCAAAATACAGGTCGGGTCAATACGGGTTCGCCTCAAATACGAGTCGGGTCGGTTTCGGGTCGAAATACGGGTCAAAAATACGTTTTTCGCGCCTTTTTATTTATTATTTTTTTAATTAAAATAATTATTTTATTGTTATTTTACAGTGTCTACATGTTTTATTTGTACATATGTAATATTAAAGTTGATATTTATTCATTCTTGTAATTTATAAAATTAAAATATTCTATTTATGAATATAATCATAATATTTCAATCTTAATTTTCAATATCATTTTGATATTCCAACTTATAATACTGAGGTTGTAATAATTATTACTCCGTAATATTAATTTTTTTTTTAATGAAATATTAATTTATAGGTTAAAAAAATCTTTTTACACAAAATTACACTTGACCCATCAAGTCGAACGGGTCGGGTCGGGTCTTGATTCTAAATTAACGGGTCATTTCGGGTTCGGGTCATTTCGGGTCACGGGTCAAAATTTACGGGTCTTGACCCTAAAAAAACCGGGTCGGTTCGGGTTTGCGGGTCGGGTCGAGTTTTGACAGGTCTACTCAAGGTACAAAATATTTATTTTTACCATTAGAGACCTACGTAGCTACAAAGTAGGTAGCTTAGAAAATTATCAAGCTACAATGAATTGCATAACTTTTTTTTTTTTGATGACGAGGGGGTTGAGTCCCCCCGGGTACATGCATTTCCGCACCACCACATGTACCATGTAAGCCACCCTCGACGGGGGCTGCGGTGGCTAAGTGGTGTGCTTTGGTTTCTTTTATTCTTTTTGGTTCCAGGTGGGATTTGAGCCTGGGACCTCACACTTTGTTGCACACTTCCAGGTTAACCCAAATTCCAACTGGGCAACCACTACTTGGTTAACCCTTGATACATAAATCCTATCTTTGCCGCTCATATCACTACACCATTAATATCTTGCGTATCTAATGTTGCACTGATTAATATATACTCCGTAATAGATTTCCTGAATGAAGTGGCCGAGTGGGGGCAAGTGCACCCTTGACATCCCCTTTCGTACGTGTAACAACCTAAAGTTTGAATATGTCACATCGGTAGAGTTAAGAGGATTTAATGTGTTTATAAGAGATTATTCGCACCACTTTAGTAACAAGGCTTTGTGCTTTTGGGCTTAAATGAGGTCAATGAGCCCAAAAGTGTGCATTTTACCATTAGGCGAAACTTATTACAACGGTGGTGAGTCGGACTGTTATAAATAGTATTAGAGCGACCAACCTTGCGACCGTGTGGTGAGCCTTGTGGTGAGGAGTACTCAGGTCACCCACCTAGCGGAGGAGGATTCTGGGCTTGGCTGCCGTCAGCTTTGAGGCACAACGAGGACGTTGTGTTCTTTAAGTTGAGGAGTTTGTAACACCTCAAAGTTTGGATATTACACATCGGTGGAGTTAAGAGAATTTAATTTCTTTATAAGAGATTGTTTCCACCACTTTAGTAACAAAGCCTTGTGCTTTTGGATTAATGTGAGAACAACAAGCCCAAAAGTATGCATTTTACCTTAAGGTGGGGTGTATTACAACGGTAGTGAATCGGGCTGCGCTCCTGCTTTACTTATAAATGAGGGGTAATTGTTACCCACCTCTACTTAGAGTAATATATTACCTCCATATGAGAGTAATTATTACTCAATTTATCTCAATCTTCACCGTCTACAACCAGGCCACTACTTGTCACCAGTTATCTCTAATTTACTTGCATTGACCAACATTACCCTAATAATAATTACGGGCAATCCAAGCAATGCATCAACAGTGGTCACTATTAGTCTAATTGTGATTACTTTTATGCATTAGAAAACTCATTTCACTTTTTTTTTTTAGTGAAAGAAGGTATTTTTTTTTTTAACTCTTTTTAAGACTTGTCTGGTGCGAGTAGACTTGTCAAACGGGTCGGGTGGGTCAGGTTTGGGTTATACGGGTCGAGTCATATACGAGTCGTGTCGTATACGGGTCATGCGAGTCATAGGTCGGGTTCAGGTCAAAATAAGGGGTCGAAAAACGTTTTTAGCGCCTTTTTCTTTAAAAAATATTATTTTTAATGTATAAGTTATACGGAGTATTTAATACGGAGTAATATTTTACATATAAACAAATAGTTTTTTTGTATGTATACTACTAACACTAATATTTATTCATCGTAGTAATTTGTAAAATTAAAATAATATCTTTATGGATATAGTTATAATATTTTAATTTTTTATTTTTGATACCGAAAATGTCTTAGCCTAATGGTTGAGAGTTGAGACTGAGATATTCTGGGCATTAGGTTAGTGCGCTTCAATTGACCAAAAGATTTTAATTTTTGATATTATTTTAACGTAATTGATTTTTCATATACGGATTTTACTTAAGTTATATACTTTTTGTCATTATTTTTCCCACCCTACCCTTTTTTACTCCAAGAATATACAGAATTCTCTCTTTTTTGTTTTCTGAAAAATCTTAAATCAATTTCTTTTAAATTTCTAAATTTTCAATCATAATTTAGGGTTGTTGCTAACTTTTGGGGTGGTAGAAGGTGGAAGTGGGTGGGTAGAAGTAGGTTGGCGGTGGCACGACGGTGGAGCAGGCGGTGGCTGGTGGCTAGGCTGCCATGTTTTTTTTTTCCTTTGGGTTTGCACGTGATTTCTTTTTTTTTTTTTTTCTTTTTCTTTTTTTTTTTTTTTTTTTTTTAATTTTCTTATTCAATTTTCCACCTTACTAGGCCGCCTGCCCCGCCGCTGGCCCACCGCCACCGTCCCCACCGCCACCTGCCCCACCACCCCACCTTTTACCCTAACAAACCCTAATTGAAAATTGTAATTAAATTTATTAAAAATTAATAAAATTCAATAATTTAAACACAAAATTGAAATTAAAAGACGAGTATTACCTCATTGAATTTATGATTGGAGTTCATAATTGAAAAGTTAGAAACTTGAATGAAATTGATTTAAGATTTTTCAGAAAAAAAAAAAAAAAAAAAGAATTCTGTATATTCTTGGAGTAAAAAAGGGTAGGGTGGGAAAAATAATGACAAAAAGTATATAACTTGAGTAAAATCCGTATATGAAAAATTAATACCCTATTTTAATATTTAAGCTATTAAATTTATAGTTTAAATAATTATCATAATTATTAAATAATTAATATCGATGATATATATATTCATTTTTAAGTTTAAAAAGTCTTTTTATATAAGATTACACTTGACCCATTAGGTCGAACGGGTCGAGTCAAGTCGGGTTATTTTGGATCACGAGTCAAATTAACGGGTCATAGACTCTAAAAAACCGGGTTGAGGTGTATTCTAATACTCCTAGGTGCGAGCGCGTTTAAGCATGATTACGTATCACAATCTACATACATATATATATAATGGTTGCCCACTAATGACCTTAGTTTTTTCCATTAAAATTAGGGTGACTTGGCACGTGATAGTGAACCTACTCGAACATTTTACTTAGCTCCAAAACCTTAAAAATAAAGTCTTCCAAACTCTAAAAAAGAATTAGAAAACCAAAAAAAAAAAGCCACCATTTTTTCTCTCAAAATTTTCTGCATTTTCACACCTTTTAATTCCGACATTAATTCTTGGTTTTCTCCTGTTTGACTGTTTCCTGTCTTTCCACACCGAAACCCATTTGAGTTTCCGGGTCAGCCCACATGGGTTTCGGGTCATCCACCATTTTCACCCTTTTTCTCCTTTTATTTCTCTCTTCCATTGCAGGTTGGTTTAAACTTGCTTCATTTTTAGTTTCGTATATTTTTTTAGTACTTTTGAATAAAGTTTGTGACTTTGATTGTTGTTTGTTAATTGAATTGAAGTATTTGTATTGTTTTTGGTCATGGGCATTTTTTTAGTTGAATTATGGGTACTATATTTAGAACGATTTCCTCTTTTATTCTCTAATGTTTGAATTTATAGTGAATTTCTTGCTGCATTTTTTTTTTGTTTGATATAGTTATCATTATATATATTGCATTTGTTGCTGTTTTTGATGATGTTTTTTCCGTTGTTGATGATATTGTTGGTAGTTTTGTTCATAATAATGGAAAAGTCTTCAAAAGATGCGTTTTCTGATGTATAAAAAGTGACAACGTTTAGATTAACTGTGACCTATGTTGAAAGATATAAAAGTGGTCACGTTTTAATCAGTAACGGTCACGCTAAGCCTAAATGTGTTATGTATGAAAACCCCGTCTTTCACTTTGTTAGCGAAAGACATTGTTTCAGAAAACTTGGTGTAATTATAATTTGAAATTAGAAGGCTCGAACTTATGACCTATCGTATCTAATAGTGACCTATTGATAGATTGCAGAAAGATTGAGCCGTTTATACTTCTTATTTTATTCATTAATCTTGCATGTTAGTAGAATATGTTGAAAATGTACATTGTGTCTTAACTTTACGTTTCTCTAACGTTGGGCATCTGTTCACTAACTCGACATGAGATGGTCTTACATAACGTTTTGCGTGAGATTATGTTCGTGTACACTTAAACTGCCTATTCAATATGCAGTCATTTATTCATTTATAATAAGCCATGACATATATGTGACTTTTTTAGAGAAAAATCTATTTTCATTGAGTGGCCTTGTATATATATGTTGTTACTTGTGTTGAATGGATTTTTTTTCTTAAAATTTGCACACAAGTGGAAGGTTTTATTAGCTCTTATGGCTGCTATGATGCACTACGAAAACTTCGAGAAAATGGTGTGTTTGTGAGGTGACTTTGAATTTTGAAGGTCCTAGGGTTTGGTTAAAATGTACCTTAAAAACATTCGAAACCACCATAATTTGCAATTAAACGATCTTGCTTAAACCCCGCTCTAGAAAGGGGTTGAAGTCGGATGTAGTGGAGTGAAGGGAAGTGGAGGACGATGAACTAAAGCAAGTGTTTGTGTATCAATTTTAAAAATTGATTCGGCGAATACCTACCTTAATTGATCCATTTTTAAATTACTAACTTAACCCTTTGAAAGTACCTTTTACAAGGGTTTGTGTATCAATTGTAAGGCTTCTGAGTTCTCATTAATGCATTTCTGTTTAGTTGATAACGAATATGATTTTGTTGGCTGTCACAATTTGTGAAAGTGAAACATAAGCTTCATATTAGTTTCTAAATACGAAGTAATAAATATTGGAGAAAGTCACATGATTTTCTGACATGTGGCATATGTCCTGGCTTCTAAAATGTATACTGACGAGAGCGTCTACAAGTCGTTCCCTCAATTTCTTCCCAGTTTCTGATACTATTTGTAACTGGCATAATGACTCGAGATGAAGCCGTATTTTTCTTTCTGATCTTTGGCAGAAGCGTATGATCCTCTCGACCCCTATGGAAACATTACTATCAAGTGGGATATCATAAGTTGGACTGCTGATGGTTATGTTGTAAGTACCTTTTTTCGTTCTGATGATTTCTGCAAGTACAAAACATATATTCACAATAATCTTAGATTTATCGTCTCAGAAGTCAGAACCTCAAGTAGAATGGAATAAATCATATGCGGATTTATGGAGGAATATCATACAGAACATGTGCTCTGTTGTTTTTGAACCGTTATTTCTTTCATCTGGCTTGCAGGCTACCGTTACCCTCTTCAATTTCCAGAAGTACCGTCATATTCAAGCACCAGGTTGGCAACTAGGATGGACGTGGGCCAAAAAGGAGATCATATGGAACATTGTCGGAAGCCAAGCAACCGAGCAAGGGGACTGTTCGAAATTCAAAGGCACTATACCGCATTGCTGCAAGAAACGTCCAACTGTAGTCGATTTAATGCCCGGAACCCCGTACAACCAGCAGTTCGCCAACTGTTGTAGGGGAGGAGTAATCAGTTCGTGGGTTCAAGATCCCGCTACCTCGATCAGCGCATTTCAGATCAGCGTTGGTCAGTCTGGCACATCCAACAAAACTGTTAAGGTGCCACGGAATTTCACCCTTCAGGCACCTGGACCTGGTTACACCTGCGGACCAGGGAAGATCGTCAGGTCGAGCCAGTTTATTACTCCAGACGGGCGGAGAAAGACGCAAGCTCTGAGTAAGTAATCTGTAGACAAGAATGCATTTGGCTCCATGTTAATTCAGTCGATTGTTGGATAAAGTCTATTCAAAATTTTGGGAGGTGATTAAAATGGACCAGTCTATATGCTAAATATAGTGCAGTCGTAAATATTTATCCATTCATTTCAAGTAATTTATACATCCATTGTATAGTGGCTGTTGAATATCATCTTGGATAATTCATACACATCGTATTGCTAGTTGACCCTGTACACATTAATACAATCGATATATTGTTTAAAGAATCATCAAAATAGTGAACCCAAGTCCATCCAAACAATGCATTAAGTGTTATTGCTCAACAATGATCCCGAATTAACGACTTCGATTACATATACGGTGGATGTGAGTTTCAGGAGTTATAGGGCATTCATTCTTCTGAAATTTTATTATCGATTCTTGAACATGATAACGATTCAGCGCAGTTAACGTTGGTTGACGACATTAGGTGTTTATCTCTATGTGGAGTCCGCTATAAACAGCCCTTTTTATTATTGTCTTGCCTTCTCAAAAATATACCTAATGATTTTTTCGCTGTTCTTTCTCTTGACAGTGACCTGGAACGTTACGTGCACGTACTCTCAGTTTCTCTCTCAGAGGACTCCGACATGCTGTGTCTCACTTTCGTCCTTCTACAATGATACCATCGTACCCTGCCCGACATGCAGCTGTGGCTGCCAAAACAACGCAACTGACCCTGGAAGTTGTGTGGAGTAAGCTCTTTCATACCTTTCAATTTAAGCTTTATAGTTGTTTTTATCTTTTCAGTGAGTTCTGGAATAAATAAAATTCTTCTGTTATACTCCAGGCCAGACTCTCCGTATTTGGCATCAGTTGTTTCCCGATCAAACTCAAACAAAAACAGTTACTTGCCGCCTTTAGTTCGGTGCACAAATCATATGTGCCCGATTCGGGTTCACTGGCATGTCAAAACCAACTACAAGGATTATTGGCGTGTGAAGGTTACAATCACGAACTTCAACTACAGGATGAACTACTCGAATTGGAACCTGGTTGTGCAACATCCGAACTTCGACAACTTGACCGAGAGTTTCAGCTTCAACTCAGAAGCATTAACTCCTTACTCCAATATAAGTAAGTTTGTGCTTCCTTCTCATGATCAAATCATCAGTACCCTTATGTCTGCGTAAGAGGAATTGGATGTACGCGACTCTCTAGGGCTGTCAAAGAGCCGACGATACAATCTTCTTGACTCAGGAATATGATTGAAAAAAGTCAAACAAGTCCAAACGATACTCAACATTTACTTTCTGATGTTTTGCGCAGATGACACCGCGATGCTGTGGGGAATAAAGTTCTACAATGATTTACTTTCACAAGCCGGACCCTCTGGCAACGTCCAATCGGAGCTACTCTTCCAAAAAGACAAGTCCACTTTCACCTTCGAAAAGGGTTGGGCTTTCCCCCGAAGAATTTACTTCAACGGCGACAACTGTGTCATGCCACCTCCTGATTTTTATCCATGGCTACCTAACACGAGCCCTCCGCCTAATCTTCCGCTTCAAACTTTATTTCTAACGCTCTTAACAACCCTGACATTCTTATATGCCCTCGCTTGAGAGTTCTAACGGTGATCGGTTGGTCTAGTACATATAACACGTTAACGTTAACTAAATTATTGGGTTGTGAAGAACGCTTGGCGTTTATGCACGTCTAGGTGAGCCTGTTGAAGACTTGGTTAAAGCGAGCTTGTACGGACTTGTTGTCTAATGATTGGGTGCTGCATTCACTGCCATTTTGTTCGGGTTAATCTTACATGTATTTAATTGTGCCTGGTTTTGTACATCTTTCTTGTGTCAAGGTCGTAACAATTTCATTATCAACGTTTTGTGCTAATTTATCGTGTCTAAACATTTTGAAGAGCGATTAATTTATAGTAGAATACGGCCATACGGGTCGGGTGTATTTTGAGTTTTATAAATATTAGTCAATACGGGTTGGGTTTGTACGGGTCTCGGGTCAGGTTAATGTCAAACTACAGGTCAATTGACGCGAAATTATCTCACAGGAGACTTACTCTAACGTAAGACCGTCTTGTAATAGACTTTGCTCTAAAATTAATAACATCAAGAAAGTTGCATACTAATATAATTTCATAATTTAAATTGTACTCGTATAATTTTTCTTCTTCGACCCAATGGGCTTACCTAACCCAAGCCCATTTTGACCCAGCTTTGTCTGGTCGCAATGGATCGTGTTATTTTCGAGTTATAAAAAGCGGGTTAAAGTTGGTTCTAAATGGGTGGGTTACGGGTTAGTTTTTAGTCGGGTTATATTTTGACGGGTTTAGATGGAGGTATACTATTGTTTATAGAATACGCTTTATTTCTAGAGCACGCGCTTATATTTTCAGTCTTGTATACTCTTTAATAATTCTTACTTAAGACGGGTCAAGTATTTTTCCACTTGCACATAAAACACAAAGCTATTACGGAGTACATTATCTTTTCTATCCACTTGTCTTTTGTCTTATTCGTAGTACTTGACCCGTCTTAATTTAAGACAGATATAGTCGTCTTAAATAAGAATTTATGAACTTTCCGGTGTATTCGTCTCCCTTTTAAAATCTTTTACCAATCTGTCTCCATAATAAATTTTTATACCAATTTGTCTATAACTCTTTACTTCTTTTACCAATTTGACAATTTGGCTAATAGAGGTATGTTGGTTTTTCAGCTTAAATATTGTTATTCGCTGATAAAATTTGCGACATTAGATAAGAAAAATAGTAGTGATTCTTTTATCAGACAGTTTTATACGTATGACAAATTTTGTGCTTGAAAAGTGGCTATTATACTTAGTGTGATTATATTTAAACATACTTATTCTGACCATTTTGTGACCGCTTTTAAATGTCTTAAAATGGTCATATACTCATATTCTACCTTGCCAACGATCATAATAAACATTCAATTGGTCACTTTTCGAACACAAACATATCCTACAGTTATATAGATAGTCTCAATTTAGCATTTGACTTGTTATTAATACGGAGTATTTCTCAAAATAGAGTAACATGTGTTATGGATCATTGGATTTTTTTTACATATATTAGATTTTTTTCTCGTTTCAATTGATAATTGTGTAGAAATTTGACATCTCTTTTAAATGAAATAACAGATTTACGAATTTTTTCAATATATCATGATAGTAAAATTGACAGTTTAATTTGAAGTAGTGAATTGATCAATTTACATTGACATAATTACATCTATACTAAAAAAAAATTAATAATTAATTTATGTTTAGTTTTAAAATAAAAAGGTTAAAAGATGACTGAAACAAATATCATATCGAGACGTTTCCTATTTGGAAAATTTGAATATATTTTTGCTTTTTAATTCCTAAAAACGCGATAAAGTCAATGAGGCCAACTCAAAGGAGTAAAAGAGTCGAGAAGCCACATGATAAGTTGCTCAGACAAATTGATGAACACATGCACACATTTTTCCCGCAGATAAGTTGTGTTTGACCCAATTTATTTTAGTATCTTGACTTTTTGTTGAGTAAATTACTAAACAAACATACTAATTAATTAAGCTTATTGACAGTTCGTCGAACCGCCTTTGGCCCTTTTGAGAAATATATCGACAGTAGGTTTACGAATTTAGTGCTCGAGTTTAGAACAAGCGAAGTGAGGTATAGTCTGACATGATTCAAACCCGAGCAAACCCGTCCATAGTACCCAAAAATATTGCGACCCGAACCTGACCTGTAATCCGATATGACCCGATAATCAGTAACCCAAATTCGCAAATTTATGACTACTATACTAAGTTTAGTTTTTTTTTTTTGAGAAAAGATCGTCATCATTAATAAAAAGTCATACGACATCTACAACATATGTCAAACTCATACGGATACAACTCGATTACAATCAGAGAAAATAAATTCTTGTTCAAAGACTGATCCACTTCAACAGAGTCTCTATCATCGGTTGGCCTCAACAGGCCTTCATCCATAAGACGTCTTTCAACCATAAGAGGGTCTCCGAATCTTCCTTGACGAGTATCGAATTCTTCTGACGTGATTAAGAGTAGCCATGAATCGGGCAATATTTGTATAATCATATAACGATCAATAACAATGCTGATCTTCCGCATCTTCTGACTCATAAGATAACATCCATAAAGGGAACAAACCCACCAAAAGATGGGAACAAACCCATACTAAGTTTAGTTTTGATTAAACTGAAAGCAAATTAGTGCTTAGTTTTGATAGTTTAACTTAATAATGAAATAATTAAATTAAAAAATGGTCAAATACTAATTTTAATGGCTAATGATTAAAATATATAATACAATAAAATTGCGCAGACTCGATAATAATCCTACCCGAAATCGGCCCAACCCGATACGCCATTTTACCCAAAATGACCAGACCTGGTAACGACCAATTGCGATTAATTAAATGATACGATAGATATACCCATCGTACGCTTAAGATGAAAGTACACCCGTCTTCAATGAAAATTTGTAATTTCCATCCAAAAATTTAACAAAATTGAAAGATTATAATTATTGATTAATAACTCCTTAAGATAGATGGAGTATATAGATAGATAACTATGTCTAGGGATGCAAATGATCAGAACCGGCTCGACCAGCCCTCGAAATCAAATCGCTCAAAGCTCGGCTCGAGCTCGATCAAACTGATTTCGAGCCCGACCCCGAGCCAAGTTTGGTCACATCCAAGCTGATTCCGAGCTTAGTAAAGTTCAGATCGGAAGCTCGGATTTAGGCTCGTTTTCATTTTCTATATAATTTAGTCTATGTATATATATATTATATTTTGTTACAAGTATATATTTTTTTTTTCTTTTAATATCATTTCATCGATTTTTTAATAAAAAATATTTTATTAAAATTGTTATATAGATATTTATTTTAATTAATTGATATAAAAAAGAAGTGTAGAAAAATAAAATCCAACTAAGCTCGAATTGGACTCGAGTTGAGCTCGAGACTTCTTCTTAGCCGATTCTGAGATTTGAATTTTTGAGCTCGATAAATTCAAAGCTGATTCCGAGCTCAAGAATATTTTTCCGAGCCGACTCCAAGCTCACCCGAGCTCGGTATCAAATCGGCTCGGTTATACCCCTCGCTATGTCTATATATTGATTACCAAAACATAGGGTATACGGAGTATTACGTATGGAATACTTGGTATAGCCTTATTATAACTTATATACGTGTTTCATATCCAATAAAAATATATTACTCTGTATTTGATTAGAGATAAAGAGCAACAATGTGCTCCTTTAATTTCATTTTAATTGTTTTAATTTATATTGTTGCTAGATTTCAAAAATAATTATGGCCAAAATTATGATATTGTAAATTCTTTTACCGATCATTACTAAAATAAAGATAAGAAATTTATTTTGAAAAAGGTTAACAATAAAAATAAAATTTATTGTAAATTCTTTTACCGATCCCTGTGATTCCTCCATTTCTGTCATATTATTAAATTTAAAATATTTTTTAATTTTTATCATTTTATATTTTAGTAGCTTTTTACCCATAAAAATTAAATAAAAGATGGCTTTCGCTATAAACTCAACACTTTTTAATAATTGAGTCATATACAAATGAAAAAAAATTATTTTTACTACTTATATAATCACTTTTTAATTGTGTCATACTCCGTATACACTAACAAGAAGTTAACAAGAAGTTGAATGTGATAGAAATATATTTGAACATATGATCGAGAAGGATTTAATATAAACTTTGTAAACTCGATAGGTGTGCCGGCCAATTCCATAAAAGTGCAGTAAATTTGCATGTGATCCCGTGAAGTCCGTATTAGATTTAACTACTAATGAAATGAAATGAAATTACAATTTTATTACGAGTAGATTTTAATTTTCAAGTAAAGTTCATCGTAGAATTTGATCATGCAAAACTGCATCACTAGATCTCAATCTAACATGCACTTCTTACACAATTTTTATGAGACCCCATGTGTTCTTCAATGAGCTTTAAGTCAATGGGTTGCAACTTCATCCTATATAAACACCCTTATATTTAGGTTAACCTCACCATATCTTCTTAAAACTATTCCTCATAGTTTCCCTTTTAATCTATCTATTTTATTATTATATTAAGGAGGAGATATGGGAAAGAATCTAAAAGGTTTTATACTTTTAGTGCATGTACTACTAGTCCTTGTGAGTACAATTTCCACAAATGGCTCTTCCTTTTCTAGCCTAGATAAAAATGACGATTCACTGTCAAATTCTGGATTACCAAGTCCTGGTAATTCTGAATTTGGTCATAGCCACAAACACCATAAACATCACCCGAAACATCACGGTCATCATCATCACCACAGTAAATCCCCATCTCCTAGTCCCTCGACCTTACCTCCCGGATATCCACCAAGTTCAATACCGTACTACGGACCTATTCAACCACCTTCTCAATCACCTATTGTGACCCCTAGTTATCCACCATATGTCACTCCGTCCACATCACCTGTAGAATCACCTGAATATTCACCATCGCAATCACCTAGTGAACCACCAACACAACCTCCAACAGTAACACCCCCTTCGTACGCGCCACCTAAATCCTCGCCAATGCCACCTACACAACCGCCAACGATCTCTCCATCAACACCACCACCAACCACGCCTCCATCAACACCTCCAACCCTAACACCACCATACTATCCTCCTCAAACTTCTATCAAACCACCAACACAACCTCCAACAGTAACACCCCCTTCATACGCGCCACCCAAACCTTCACCAGTGCCACCTACACAACCGCCAACGATCTCTCCATCAACACCACCACCAACCACGCCTCCATCAACACCTCCTACCTTAACACCGTCTTACACACCTCCCCAAACTCCTACCAAAGCACCAACACAACCTCCAACAGTAACACCACCTTCATACGCGCCACCCAAACCCTCGCCAATGCCACCAACACAACCGCCAACAATCTCTCCATCAACACCACCACCTATCACGCCTCCATCAACACCTCCGACCCTAACACCGCCTTACTCTCCTCCTCAAACTCCTAGCAAACCACCAACACAACCTCCAACAGTAACACCCCCTTCATACGCGCCACCCAAACCCTCGCCAGCACCACCTATACAACCGCCAACAATCTCTCCATCAACATCACCATCAACCACACCTCCATCAACACCTCCGACTCTAACACCACCTTACTCTCCTCCTCAAACTCCTAACAAAGCACCAACACAACCTCCAACAGTAACACCCCCTTCATACGCGCCACCCAAACCTTCGCCAGCACCACCTACACAACCGCCAACGATCTCTCCATCAACACCACCAACAACCACGCCACCATCAACACCTCCGACCTTAACACCGCCTTACTCTCCTCCCCAAACTCCTATCAAACCACCAACTCAACCTCCAACAGTAACACCCCCTTCATATGCGCCACCCAAACCCTCGCCAGTGCCACCTACACAACCGCCAACAATCTCTCCATCAACACCACCACCAATCACGCCTCCATCAACACCTCCTACCCTAACACCACCTTACTCTCCTCCTCAAACTCCTAGCAAACCACCAACACAACCTCCAACAGTAACACCCCCTTCATACGCTCCACCTCAACTCTCGCCAACACAACCGCCAACAATCTCTCCATCAACACCACCACCAATCATGCCTCCATCAACGCCTCCGACCCTAACTCCACCTTACTCTCCTCCTCAAACTCCTATCAAAGCACCAACACAACCTCCAACAGTGTCACCCCCTTCGTACGCGCCACCCAAACCTTCACCAGTGCCACCTACACAGTCGCCAACGATCTCTCCATCAACACCACCACCAACCACACCTCCATTACCACCACCTTATTCTCCACCTCAACCTCCTATACAATCGCCAACACAACCTCCAACCACATCTACGCCACCTAAACCCTCACCAATGTCACCTACTTAACCACCATTGGTGCCTCCAACTGCATCGCCCACAAAGTCGCCACCATATTCTCCACTGAGTCCACCATTGATTTCCCCAAGCAATCCTCCAACAATATCTCCTACACAACCTCCAACGTACGCTTCACCTCAACTTCCACCTACCCAATCACCATCCACATTACCATATCCACCATCTCCAGCCCCATCGACACAACCTCCTTCAACTCCTCCTAGCCCAATACCTTATTACCCTTATCCTAGGCAACTATTAGCTATACAAGGTGTTGTTTATTGTAAGAGTTGTAAAGTTACAGGTATCGACACACTTCTTGAAGCTTCACCCCTTATTGGTAAGTCTTTCTTTAAAACTCTTCTTAGTTTGATACTCATTAACTAAAACATCATCTAGGTCAACAGTGCAACTAGAAAATTAGTCTAACATTATAAAAATTCTCGTTTTTAACAATAAATGCAGGTGCTATAGTGGAGCTCAAATGCAAGAACGTCTTTCGAAAAGTGAAGCAAATAGCCATAACCGACGACAACGGCTACTTCTTCATCCAAGCTCCAAATCAAGTGCGTGTCCATGGAGCAAATAAGTGCAAAGTGAGCTTAAAATCCGTCCCAAAACACTCAAATTGCAAGAGAAAGACGAACCTTCATGGCGGAAAATTAGGTGCAATGTTGAGGCTAGAGAAGACCAATTTACCTAGTTCAGGTCGTGCTCTCTATACGGTTGGTCCTTTAGCATTTGAGCCAACTCATAAATGTCGCAAACACAACGATTAATCAGGCTTGTTTACTATGAAACTTTATTTAACTAGTTCACTATAATGTACTACTACTACGTACTACTACTACGTACTACTACTACAGGTACTTTGATTCAATTTGTAGACGCACATGTGTGAGTTTTGTTACACGGAACTTACGAAGAATAATATATATGGTACGTTGGCCGAGACGGAATACGACAAATTTATAAATCATCTATATAATACTATTGAACAACACCGTAAATACTGTTAGAATATATAAAACCGATATTGGGCCTCCAACCATCAGCTTAAACTTTTGGTTGAGTTAGTTCCTAACATCGTATCAGAGTCTTGTGACAAGATATTACGGGTTAGAATCTCACTACCCTCCCTTTCAAAGTGGATTATTTTGTACCAGTATGGCGGGCCTGTAGTGAACTATCAGTTTAAACTTTTGGTTAAATTAGTTCCTAACAAATACAGATGTCATTTATACTTGTATTCGTCCATGGACCATGATCCAAATCAAATTCAAGAAAAATCATTATAAAGCATAGACGATGAACTTGAAATTAAAATTGTATATACAAATTGCTAGTGAGAGAGTATCATGAAAGAATTTGTTTTTATCACAACGATAAAATCATCTTGAATTGTGGTCTTTTATGTACCCTAGAAGTTCCGATTTTGAATAGGATATTTTGAAAGATATTTCTTTTAAAAAAAATGTAGTAATTTTTAAAATATTAATTTCATTTTTATGTTACTACTTGGCTAGAGTAACGTCATGCTTAATACGAAGTAGTAATGAACAGTCCTTCCTAATTTTTTTTGTTTCTGTCTTTCTTATCAGGCAAAGCTTTCTAGCTACTCTATAACATTTTTTTTTACCACAAATAAGTTAAAAATTTAAAGGTTTCTCCCAACTGTACCCCTGTATTATTGGGTTTTCCCAACTGTACCCCTGCGTATATTGTATTCCCAACTGTACCCTTGAGTTCTTTAATTACTCCCAACTGTACCCCTGAGTTTCTTTAATTTACCCAAAATCATACCACAAATGCAAAAGTTCAACGATAAAAATGTTGCAACGACGATGAACTGCAAAAGTTCAATAACAAAAGGAAGGAGATGAAGAGAACAGAGGAAGGAAGGTGAAAGGGTTTCAAAGGGTTTTAAAAAAAATTGAATCAAAAGAAAGAAATGACGGTTAATAAATTGACTCAACTTCTAATTTACAACTAATCCTTCCACGTAGGCAAATTAGGCGCTCCACGTAGGCAAATTATGCATCCTAATTGGCATTTAACGGTGATAATTGACGGCTTAAGCATAAGTAGTTATGGTTGGGAGTAATTAAGGAAACTCAGGGGTACAGTTGGGAATACGATATACGCAGGGGTACAGTTGGAAAAACCCAATAGTACAGGGTTACAGTTGGGAAAAACCCAAATTTAAAAGTAATACTTAAGTTTAAGAGAAAAATAGTTTACATACTGTTAACATATATTGCAATTATGTTAGGTTATTATTAATATTATGTTATTGTCATATTTAGATGATCAATTAAGATAAGATAGAGTCAAATTACATCTAGAATTATTCACCTCCCTTAAATAGTTTGTTTACGTCTATGTATATATATTAATATATACGGAGTATATATATACCTTTTGTAATAGTTTTGAACATACAATAAGGCTCTGTTTGGGAAAATTAACTGAAAAGTTAGCTGAAACGTGAAAAGGTAGCTGAAAATGAAAAGTTAGCTGAAAATGAAAAGGTAGTTGAAAAGATAGCTGAAAACTATTTTAGTGTTTTGTAAACAACCTGAAAAGATAATTAAAATAAAGTAAAATGACGAAAAGGAACATAGCTATTGATAGTTCTATTATTGATATTAAATTATTTTTAATACTTCATTATATTATCATTATATTATAAAACTAACATGTTTGATAATTGTAACTAATTATTTTAATATTTAAATAAAAACAAATTAAATAAAAAATTCAAAGCTCTTGTTTTTACATGTTGGTATTCTAATAAGAGGATAAACTTGATGTTAGAAGGAAGCACTATAACAATGAAAAAAAATACTACGAACAACTTTACCATAAGAAATTAGAGTTAGGTTTTATAAATATTTTATGAAAATAGCTATGGAAATTTATATTTTAATTAATAGGATAAAAAAGTAATAATGTTAATTAAAAAGGTATAATAGTAAAAAGACTTATAACCAGCTAGCTTATTTTTTAATAAGCTACCTGAAGTAGCTTTTTATTTCAGCTAACTGAAATAAGTTTTCAACTAGCTGAAATATGTTCCAGTCAACCCTCACCAAACACTTCTAGGAAAAACAGGTAGCTTAAATTTTGGTCAAACCTGCTAGCTGGTCAAATAAGCTAGCTGATTTGTGCAGCCAAACATGGCCTAAATGATAAAAAAAACTAACTCTAACTTAAGTAGTATCCCACGTAGTCTACTTGCCCATGATCATACTAATGTTAAGAACTAAAATATGCCACTAATTTAATATAAAAAAACAAGTCCTCCAAAAATTAAATTTGGGGTCATCATCAATATTTAATCGATCATAAGTCCCCAAAATTTCAAATTATTAATTAATTTCATGAATTTTTATCATATATTATCAATAAAAGTTTCCGTTTTGGTGAGATTTGGTTTTAAGTCTTCATTTTTTGGAGTGTTTTTGCCTTCATATTATCTTAGGGTTTTTTTTTTTTTTTTTTTTTTCTCATGGATGCAAGGATGAGAATGATTCGTTGACACTTCATTACTAACGGTTTTGTTTGCGTATCTTTAATGAATGGATTCAAACTATTTGTTTACAGTACTTAGTGTATTTGAAGATAAAGTTTATCGTATATTCAATCGAACGATGAGTCCCGTCAAAAGCTACATCGGGATAGCAATACGAGGAGTCGAGGACGCGCCGAGGAGTCTTATCATTGTTTGATATCCTTAGTTTTACAAGATAAATTTTCTCTTTTAGTTCATATTCGTTTTCGATTATTTTGATCCTTTGTAACTGTCGTTTGACGATTTATTAATGAATTGGTTTTCTAAAAAAAAAAATGTACCACTAACTGGATGTCATATTATTAGAAATTTTACTAGCTACTAATTTTAATAATAACTAAATTATAGGAAGCAAAGGTAAATTTAATTTTTAACCATAACTTCAACATACCCCATTGATCTAAAGTTTATCACTAACTTTCATTTAGATCACTTCTCTCCATTTTCCAGAATAGATGGAGTCATTCTCTCCACCTCTTCATGGCGCACTTCTCACCATACACATGAAGCACGTTTCTTCACATAATTACAAAAGAGCCATTTTTCTCTACCACTCGAAAGAGCATTTCTCTCCATCTCACAATTTTTTCAATTCTTTCATTGACTTATTTCTCACTATTTTTTTGCGCCCCATTTCGAAATCGAAACTGGCTATCTAAGTGGAGGTGACAATTGTGTCAAGGGATTGATAATTAGAAACAAAAAGGAGAAGTTTTATGATTAAACTTGTCCAACAAAAGCCTTAATATAAGCATTACTGTTGACTCCACGTTTAGTTTTGATATTGTCAAGTTATTTATTTCTATATCGTATATCACTTGGTCGTTTGTTTTGAGTTCATGATGCATAGGACTTCAAATGCAAAAGAGGAAGATGAAGATGAGAAAGACGAGCTTCGTGCCAAGTCAAGACTTTAGGACTAAATTTGTAAAGTGACTTAACGAAGCTATGCACTACAAATCTTAGTAGTAATGTTATAATAACATGCTTGCATGTTGTAGTAACATTAGTACTATAAAATGTTTTCTCTAAATATATTCTAAATATCTTTTTCAATATTTTCTAAAGAATTATCTTGTGTTAAAAGTTTTCCATATTTTTATTATAATATGTGTGAATATCTTTACTCATCTTAGAATTAGATTTGAGTATATTTTACTTGTTAAAATATATGAAAACCTAATTGTAAAGGATGTGCAAAATATTTCCCATATATTGTAATCTCTCAAAATATTCTTTTATGATAATTCTCTTCCTCTAAACTTATCCTACAATATCTTTATTTTGAAAATATACTCCCTATCTTTTCTAATATTGGCCGAAAATATTTGTTTGATATTCATCCATAATTTCGGTTTTCATAATATATTTTCAAAGTATTATTTTCTAAATAATATGGCATAATATCTTGTTTCTCCTAATTAGACTTATGTGTCTAGGTTCATTCTTGGAGAGCAAGTAAGCCTATAATATCTTCCTAATTATATCTTACAATCCTACTCAATCTTTTAATTAGGAAGCTAATAATATTTCACAACACAATATTATACAACACAATATTATTTTAAACAATAATTTTATTTGAAAAATCATTCTCACTATCTTTGTATTTTGACCGAAAAATACTGTTTGCTTTATGTCCATATTTTCGGATCTCCTAAAGTATTTCAAAGATGATTTTCCAAATAATATATTGTAATATCTTGTATCTCCTAAATAAAACTAGTATGTCTAGGTTCGTTCTTGGAGAACAAGCAATCTTAAATATCTTCCTAATTATATTTTACAACTAACTTAATCTTTTGATTAGGAAGCTTAGAATATTTTATTATACAATATTATTTTGATGATATTATCTTCTTGATTAGCAAGTAAAAACAAAATAATATTGTTGTGTGTGATATACATCACACGAGTACTATAAGTACTCTTCCATCATTTTGATTAAAAACCATCCAAGACAACACAATTGAATATAATACTTCCAATACATTTTTAATCAATCTAAGTCTTTCAAAATACAATCTTAATTTTACTTTTGCAAAACCTTTTTGTTCTTGATTTGAACCGTGTTCTAAATTGTTGTTTTGCAAAATATTTTCTTTGATTTTTGAAAGCATTTTAACTTTGTACTTTTGTTCTTAAATCTTATTTTTTCTAAAGTGCATAGTTACGATAAGTCTCTCTAGACAATTGAATTGTATTTTCATTTGATTGAGAGACTTGTAACGAGAAAAATAATCACCTTGTTAGAGATTAATTTCTCGAGTTAAAGAAGAATAGCTTCACACTAAGGTCGGAGTAGATCTCTAGTGTTTGTTAATTATTTATTGTAAGCTAGGCCGGAGTAGGTGCTCTTGATAAATAATTAATAAGAAGAAGGGGTGGATGTAGGCTTTTCAATTGGGCCGAACCACGTAAATCATTGTGTTCTTTATTTTCCGCAATTTACTTTCACGCTTTAATATTTCCGTTGCAAAATTTTAAAGAGGTCCAATCCTCTATTCACCCCCCCTCTACAGTATTGTCGGGCCCTTGGATTCTACAATTGGCATCAGAGTCTTGTGCTCTTGAAAGCTTTACCGCTAAAGAGGTGATCCAATACTCTAAGTTTTGATATTTCATTTTTATTTCTTTTATATCTCGGCCTAGTCTTTTTTTGTTTTCAAAAATGGAATCTAGTGATATGGCAAAATATCCTATCTTCGATGGTAAGGATTATAGTCATTGGAAAAATCAAATGAGAAATCATATAAAAGGAGTTGATTTTGAATGTTGGAGAATCATAGTCAAAGGACCCATTGCTATACTTTCTACTGATTTGAAAAGTGAAAAGCAAGAAGATGACTATGATGAAAAAGATTTTAAAGTTGCTCAAAAGAATTTCAAAGCTTTAACTATGTTGCAAAAAGGTTTAACCAAAGAAATTTCTAATCGTTTTTCATCATCTGCTAGTGCGAAAGAAATTTGGGATAGTCTTGAGGCTTCCTATGAAGGAACATCCCAAGTTAAAAAATGTCGGGAAAATTTATTAACTCATCAGTACGAGATGTTTCATATGGAGAAAAATGAAAACATCAGTGACATGTCTGATCGATTTCTTAGTATAATCAATGAGTTAAAAAATTTAGGCAAAACTTATCCAACCGAGGATCTTGTCAATAAGATTCTTCGTAGCCTAACCTATAAATGGCAACCCAAAATCACTGCGATAGAGGAAGCTAAAGATCTATCCAAACTTTCCTATGATAACTTGATTGGATCTTTGATGGCCCATGAGTTAACACTCAACAAAGGGCACATAGAACCAATCAAAAACAAAGGGATAGCTCTTCAAGCCGAGTCCAGTGATGATGAGAAGTCGGATGATGAAATAGGATTATTTGTTAAAAGACTCAACAGCAAAAAGTTTGGTTTTAATTCTTCTAAAAATGTGAGTAAAAATTTTAAACCCTTTAAAACAAAAAATTCAAACAAGGGATGTTATAAGTGTGGAGAGACCACTCACATTATAAAAGATTGTCCTACTTGGGCAAAGATCAAAAACAAAGCCAAACGTGAAAAGGCTAAGAACACGTACAAAACGGCTATGCTAGCCTCCGATGGATGGGGAGATCTTGAAGTTGATACGGAGGAAGAAACCGAGGAGGAAGAGGAAGCCAACGTGTGCCTAAGCACGTATGGCGTTGAATCAACAAAAGGAAGGTCTCACAAAGACCTACGCTTAATGGGAAAAGCTGATTCGGATGAAGAAATTGAGGTAACTTTCGATAAAGTCAAGAATAAATTTTTAAAGCTATCTACAGATAGACTTCTTGAGATTTTTGAAGGTGTTTATAATACTTGTGTTAATCAAGAGACTTATATTAAAAACCTTGAAGATGACAATTGTTCTCTAAGTGAAAAGGTCAAAAAACTTCGCTCTAAGAAGAACGTAAGCTCACCAAAAGTCTCAAAACAAAGTTTTGACACATATGTTGAGCCTACGCCAAACTTAGACTGGGGCAAGTATGATCTTGACTCTGATTACGCTTCCGAAGACAATAACTCGTCCATAAACTCTGAAAATTCTGAAAGTTCGTTCGGTGATGTTAGTCTAACACGAGACGATGTTACCATACCATCACCCGAAGTGGATGAACCTCCAGTCAGTGTTACTCCAACATCTGACCAGATAAAGGAAACCCTAGATGAGGTTAACCTAACATCTGAAGAGGATATTCCAGCTTTGGAGGATGTTACAGTAACATCATCATGTGTTAAACGAAATCATGAACTTGAAGAAAAGGTCAAATTGTTAGATAACCAAGTAAATAACCTCACTAATGAACTTATTCAACAACAATCTAGCTTTAAAGTCATGAAGTCTTCGTTCATTAAGAAAATTGTTGATCTTCAATCCGAGTTGAGTAAAAAGGAATCCACCATAAGTAAAGAGGTCGAGTCATGTAATAATTGTGAAAAATTGAGTAAAGAAAAGGAAGAACTTAATGAGAAATTAAAAGAAGCTTTCAATGTCAGTAAGAAATGGGAAGCTAGTCAAGAAGTCCTTAACTTTTTAACTCAACAATCTAATCGACACCACAAAGAAGGATTAGGTTATCAAACTAGATGTCGCGTAGAACATGTTAAGAAAATGAATGAACCCACTAACCGTGATTTTCGCAAAAGACAGTATGTTGGTCTTCCCGAATATAAAATTTGTAACTTTTGTGGAAAAACGGGTCATTATGTCAATTCGTGTAAAAAACGTGATTTGCATCATAAAAGGAATATGGATTATGTCAAATCTAGTCATGATAACAAGTCTAAACCTAAAACTCAAAATAATCATGAATTTACTAAAAAGAAGTATGAATCCTTTGATCCTAACTTGTACTATAATAATAAACGAAAATATGTTGTTAAACGTATTTGGATTCGTAAAGATTTACTTCCCGAGGTAACTAATAGGAGAGGACCCAACTTTGTGTGGGTACCTAAATCACCAAAGTAATCTTTTGTAGGAAGAAGTGAGAGGAAGCAACCAATGGTACTTGGATAGCGGTTGCTCGAGGCACATGACGGGAGATAAAAGCAAATTCCTCTCACTAGAAGAGTATGAAGGTGGGAGTGTGACGTTTGGAGACAATGGGAAAGGAAAGACCATTGGAATTGGTCGAGTTGGAATCTCCAAAACACACTCAATTGACAACGTATTACTTGTACGAGGGCTTAAGCATAATCTTCTAAGTATCTCACAATTGTGTGATCGTGGGAACAAAGTTGTGTTTCATCCAAGTGTGTGTCGAATCTTTCGTGAAGGATCTAGCCATGTTATACTTGAAGGAAGAAGAAAGAATAATGTCTATGTCGTAGACATAGATAGTATTCCTTCTACATCCCTCACGTGTATGAGTGCAGTCACGAACGATCACTCTTTATGGCACAAGAGATTCGGCCATATCAACACACATTGCCTAAAAAGGTTGAAAAGATTGGAACTTGTTGAAGGACTTCCCTCCGTAGAGTTTGACACCAATAAGTTGTGTGGCACGTGCATACGTTGTAAACACGTGAGATCATCGTTCAAGTCTAAAAATGTGGTAAGCACTTCCAAGCCACTTGAATTAGTTCACATGGATTTATGTGGACCAATGAGAGTGAGTAGTAGAGCCGGTGCTAGGTACGTCTTTGTTTTAGTAGACGATTATTCGAGATTTGTTTGGCCAATTTTCTTAAGCTCCAAAGATCATACCTTTGATGAATTTGTGTGCTTGATAAAATTAGCTCAAAACAAGTATTCGCATAATCTCATATCTATTAGGACGGATCATGGTACCGAGTTCGATAACCAAGCCTTCATTGAATATTGTCGAGAGAATGGTATCGATCACAACTTCTCGGCCCCTAGGACCCCTCAACAAAATGGAGTCGTTGAAAGGATGAATCGAACCATAGAAGAAATGTCACGCACAATGTTACTTTGTAGCGGTTTGCCTAGAAACTTTTGGGCAGAAGCCGTGAATACCGCATGTTACATACACAACCGAGCTATGATTAGACCAATCCTAAAGAAAACCCCTTACGAACTACTAAGAGGAAGAAAACCAAACATATCCCATCTACGATGTTTTGGAAGTAAATGTTTTATACATAATAATGGTAAAAATAGATTGGGAAAGTTTGATCCTCGTAGTGATGAAGGTGTTCTCTTGGGTTATTCTAATCGTAGCAAAGCATATCGTGTGTACAACAAGTGAACCATGTGCGTAGAAGAAAGCATACATGTCGTTTTTGATGAAAATGACACTCTCGAACAATATGAAGGGGATTACTTGGAAGAAGAGGAAGATCCAGATTTCTGGCTTACTCGTAAGGACTTACCCGAAGTAAAGGACGAAAACGATGAAACACAAATTATTGGAACCGACGCCGAAAAGGCTCCAAAGTCAAACTTGGATGATACTCAAGCAAAGGATGATAATGTTACTTCATCATCTAACTCTAAGGACTCCACCACAGATTCTTTGGAAACGGATGTTAGGGTAACATCAACAGATACATCCAGCTTGAATTCGGGGGGAACATCTGACGTTACAGACAACGTTAGGGTAACATCGTCTTCTGACGTTAAGGTAACATCGGATGAGACCTCAAATAACGTTCCAACAACGCTCAAGAAATGGAAACATCAAAGTTCTCACCCCACGGATGCAATACTAAGTGACTACAATAAAGGAGTACAAACACGTAAGTCTATCATGAATAACTACTGTGTGCTAAACTCGTTTCTCTCTACCATTGAACCTAACAACATCAAAGTTGCACTAACCGATTCCGATTGGATAGTTGCAATGCAAGATGAGTTACGACAATTTGAGAAAAACAAAGTTTGGCACTTGGTACCTAGGCCTCCGAATCGTAAAGTTATTGGTACTCGTTGGGTTTTTAGAAACAAACTTGACGATTCGGGAGCCATTGTGAGGAATAAGGCAAGGCTAGTGGTGCAAGGCTATAACCAACAAGAAGGCATTGATTTCGTTAAACCTTCGCACCCAGTCTGTTTAGAAGCGATTAGATTACTAATTGCCTTTGCCGCTCACAAAGGTTTAAACTCTATCAAATGGATGTTAAGACCGCCTTTCTTAACGGCTATTTGAAAGAGGAAGTGTATGTTGAGCAACCCCCCGGTTTTCAAAATAATGAATTTCCAAACCATGTTTATTTTCTCGACAAAGCTCTTTATGGTTTAAAACAAGCCCCTAGGGCATGGTATGATCGTTTATCTCAGTTTTTACTCAAAAATGATTTTAAACGTGGCTCTGTCGATAAAACTTTATTTTTGAAAACCAAGGGGTCGGATATTTTAATTGTTCAAGTTTATGTTGATGATATTATTTTTGGTGCTACTAATGAAAGTTTGTGTAAGTATTTTTCAGACCTAATGCAATCTGAGTTTGAAATGAGTATGATGGGAGAATTAGGTTTCTTCTTAGGTCTACAAATCAAATAAACCAAGGAAGGAATTATGATACATCAACAAAAATACATAAAGGAGTTGCTCAAGAAGTATGGTATGGAGAATGGTAAGGTTATCTCCACTCCTATGGCTACAACCACCAAGCTCGACAAGGATGAGCATGGTAAGGCCGTGGATGAGACCATGTATAGAGGCATGATTGGGTCTCTTTTATATCTCACGGCTAGTCGACCCGATATTATGCAAAGCGTATGCGTGTGTGCTAGGTTTCAAGCAAACCCTAAGGAATCCCATCTTGTGGCAGTCAAGCGTATTTTAAGATACTTAATTGGTACAATGAATCTTTATTTGTTTTATCCTATGTATGACAATTTTGATCTTAAAGGTTATTCAGATGCGGATTATGGAGGGTGCTCAATTGATCGCAAAAGCACATCGGGAACGGCTACATTTCTTGGATCGGGTATTGTGTCATGGGGTTCAAAGAAACAAGCTACGGTTGCATTATCTACAACTGAAAGTGAGTATATTGCAGCTTCTTTGGTATGTTCTCAACTACTTTGGCTTAAACAACAATTATTTGATTATGGGGTAGTTTTCGATAGCGTACCTATTTATTGTGATAATGTGAGTACCATAGCTATATCTAAGAACCCGGCCATGCATTCTCGGACCAAACACATTGATATCCGTCATCACTTTTTGAGAGATCATGTAGAAAAAGGTAATATTGAATTAATCTTTTGTCCAACCGAAGATCAAAAAGCTGATATTTTTACAAAACCCTTAGCCAGGGAACGCTTTGAGAAATTACGTCTTGAAATTGGCTTGGTTAATGATAATTGATTGATTGGCCGTGTGATACTCCCTATGATTGACTAGTTTTGGTTTTGAGACTGTGTCCGTATTGTGATGTGAAATTCTATATGTCTCATGTTTTGATTTTGTGTGTGTGATTTAAAGACAAGTGTTTATCTATTAAAGCTTAGAGATTGTTCTTTTGATTATCCTTATATCATATGACATTTTATTTCACTATATTCTATATTTAGAAACCGTTTTCTAAATATTCCTAGCATGCTTGGAAACAACCATGTTTTCTATAGTGAAATTTTCTTTCATAAAAATATGGTATAATCTTCACAATAAATAGCTTGCCTTTTGGTCTTTGAGTCTCCTACAAAAACTCTCTTACTAGAATTTTCCTCTTTTGTGTTAAAGATTTGACAAATTGAATCTTTTTTACAAAAAGCTCAAATTATATCCACAAATACTTTCCTCCAAAGAAAATAGTCACGAGACAAAATTCTAATGATCAATGTAACCTCATTCGAGTTAAGTTCACTTTCTTCTCATGTTAACATAACCTTGTCCAATGTTAGGTTAACATCAGTTAAGTTATTCTTTCCTATCTCATGTCTCTTTAAACTCATAATTATATCGTTACCTAAATGTCTTCTTATCCATACAAATACCTCTCTCACATAAAGTTTATTTCTCTTCCCTCAAAATTGGGTTGAGTTGTGCGAAAAAAAAAAAAAAAAAAAAAAAAAAAAAAAAAAAAAAAAAAAAAAAAGCGCACCAAGTGAGGGGGAATATTAAAGAAGAAGGTGTATTGGTTGAAGTAATTCATGTATCCAAATTTGAGATACTTGCAAATTAGGTACATGATTCAAAGTAAATATTGGTGCTTTGAAGAGCGTTCCGAGTTGGAGACAATGACAAATATGGTAGTGCTCTTATACGGTTTGAGGACGTGTTTTTGGGGTCGTGTTTGTGAGCTATCTTTGCGCTCTATGAAAATTCTTCATAATGTTTGGTTGGTGACTCTCTTACAAAAGTCTTAGCTTGCTTTAGGGTCTATTCTTACCTATATACTCTATCTCTTCTTTTGTGTCGTTTTGGAACAATCTTTGATGCTCGTCTTTATGATAACACGTGTTTTGATCTCTCACGCATATATCTTACTTGTTTCATATGTGTGCTTGCATTCATGATATTATTCTAGTCCTTAACCTTTTCGATGAAGTCAAGAGGGGGAAAAACACCTAAGATTTGATTGCATAATCTTCGCTTTATTTCATTATCGTTACTTTCAGTTTTGTTTCTCTCTCGAGTGTTTTGCTCTATATATCACTAAGGTCTTTTGGTTGGAACAAGATGAGTAAAATATATCTTTCGATTGTGATTCATCATCTTTTGAGACGATATTCGATTGAGGGGGAACGACCATAGAAATAAATCTTAGAGGACTTGACATCATCAAAAAGGGGGAATTTGTTGACTCCACGTTTAGTTTTGATATTGTCAAGTTATTTATTTCTATATCGTATATCACTTGGTCGTTTGTTTTGAGTTCATGATGCATAGGACTTCAAATGCAAAAGAGGAAGATGAAGATGAGAAAGACGAGCTTCGTGCCAAGTCAAGACTTTAGGACTAAATTTGTAAAGTGACTTAACGAAGCTATGCACTACAAATCTTAGTAGTAATGTTATAATAACATGCTTGCATGTTGTAGTAACATTAGTACTATAAAATGTTTTCTCTAAATATATTCTAAATATCTTTTTCAATATTTTCTAAAGAATTATCTTGTGTTAAAAGTTTTCCATATTTTTATTATAATATGTGTGAATATCTTTACTCATCTTAGAATTAGATTTGAGTATATTTTACTTGTTAAAATATATGAAAACCTAATTGTAAAGGATGTGCAAAATATTTCCCATATATTGTAATCTCTCAAAATATTCTTTTATGATAATTCTCTTCCTCTAAACTTATCCTACAATATCTTTATTTTGAAAATATACTCCCTATCTTTTCTAATATTGGCCGAAAATATTTGTTTGATATTCATCCATAATTTCGGTTTTCATAATATATTTTCAAAGTATTATTTTCTAAATAATATGGCATAATATCTTGTTTCTCCTAATTAGACTTATGTGTCTAGGTTCATTCTTGGAGAGCAAGTAAGCCTATAATATCTTCCTAATTATATCTTACAATCCTACTCAATCTTTTAATTAGGAAGCTAATAATATTTCACAACACAATATTATACAACACAATATTATTTTAAACAATAATTTTATTTGAAAAATCATTCTCACTATATTTGTATTTTGACCGAAAAATACTGTTTGCTTTATGTCCATATTTTCGGATCTCCTAAAGTATTTCAAAGATGATTTTCCAAATAATATATTGTAATATCTTGTATCTCCTAAATAAAACTAGTATGTCTAGGTTCGTTCTTGGAGAATAAGCAATCTTAAATATCTTCCTAATTATATTTTACAACTAACTTAATCTTTTGATTAGGAAGCTTAGAATATTTTATTATACAATATTATTTTGATGATATTATCTTCTTGATTAGCAAGTAAAAACAAAATAATATTGTTGTGTGTGATATACATCACACGAGTACTATAAGTACTCTTCCATCATTTTGATTAAAAACCATCCAAGACAACACAATTGAATATAATACTTCCAATACATTTTTAATCAATCTAAGTCTTTCAAAATACAATCTTAATTTTACTTTTGCAAAACCTTTTTGTTCTTGATTTGAACCGTGTTCTAAATTGTTGTTTTGCAAAATATTTTCTTTGATTTTTGAAAGCATTTTAACTTTGTACTTTTGTTCTTAAATCTTATTTTTTCTAAAGTGCATAGTTACGATAAGTCTCTCTAGACAATTGAATTGTATTTTCATTTGATTGAGAGACTTGTAACGAGAAAAATAATCACCTTGTTAGAGATTAATTTCTCGAGTTAAAGAAGAATAGCTTCACACTAAGGTCGGAGTAGATCTCTAGTGTTTGTTAATTATTTATTGTAAGCTAGGCCGGAGTAGGTGCTCTTGATAAATAATTAATAAGAAGAAGGGGTGGATGTAGGCTTTTCAATTGGGCCAAACCACGTAAATCATTGTGTTCTTTATTTTCCGCAATTTACTTTCACGCTTTAATATTTCCGTTGTAAAATTTTAAAGAGGTCCAATCCTCTATTCACCCCCCTTCTACAGTATTGTCGGGCCCTTGGACTCTACAATTACAATAAATAAATTTTAAAATAACTAACCCTAAGAAAAAGTTATCCCACGTAGCGTACTTTCCCATGGTACATTAAATTAGCTACAACTTTTAACAGCTAAGGGCCTGTTCTTCTCATCTTAAGTTTTTCTCTAGTTCAGAAAACTTCAGATTATTTCAGAAAACTTCAGATTTCTAAATAAATAAATTAACTAATAATAATAATAATAATAATAATAATAATAATAATAATAATAATAATAATAATAATAATAATAATAATAATAATAATAATAATACCTAAGTTATATATAACATTAATGTTATTAATAATAGGGATAATAATATTATTAAGAATTATAATTATAATTATATTGATAATAATTTAAATAAAAATAAAAACAATCCAAAACCATTTTATATTAAAATTAGTTCAAATTAAATATGTTGACTGTTAATAAAATTTTCATAAATACTTATCAAATATTAATGAAAATAAATGCTAAAATTATCATTAGTGTGTTTTTCAAACTTACACCCACATCGTTTTTGACTTTGTAATTACTACCAAATCTTTTGGTTCGGTTAATGACTACTACCATTTTCAATCCGAACCTAAAAAAGGCACCTGAAAAGACTATTTTACCCCTGATTTTAGTTACCCTCACATTTCTTTAGTTTTTGTTTTCTAAACTCAGCTGTTATAGTTTTGTTATTTACTGTGTTACTCTTTTCTTTGCTTTTTCTATAAAAATTTACCCTAAAAATTTACTGAAATTCTACGTCAACTAATCCCTTCGTCTCCAAGCTTTGCTTCATCATCAATCATTCCATTCGTCTCCAAGCATTTCGTGATTTCAGGTAAACCCTAGGTTTTTATTTGTTCTATTCACTATTGTAATTGAATTGGGGGTTTGCATGTAATCGATTTATTTTTGAATTAGGGTGAACAGTTGCTTAAAGATTGTTCGAATTTGATGTTAATTACTTTAAGTTTTGTTTAATTAGTGGAATTAACTTATTGTAGTTTATAATTAATTCATGTTTGATTTTTCCCCAAATTACCCAGAAACCATAATTTTTTGAAATTGCATTTGCCTTCAAATAAACTTGTGTAGTTACTGATTTTTTGACTTGTAAATGATTATTGTGTTTTAGGATGTCGATCCCTTCCGAATTGGATGTTCGGTTGCACCTATAGCTCGAAATTCAAATAAACGCTTCTTTTCAGATAGCAGCATCTTCATGAAACTCTGGTCATACTAGTTTATACACAACGGGAAATTCAGTCAAGTTGTCGAAATCTCAGCTGTTTGTGCAATCACAAGAAAAACAAGAAAACTCACCTGTTGGTTATACTTGAAGGAGACCTTTAACTCATCTAACACACCTGTTATGAAAATTTTCTCTGCTTTTACAGCATTGATAGCATGGTCTAGCTCAGCATTATATGATTCAGATTCCTCTGCATTCGATGAGGATTCAGACAATGTGGTTATAGGAGCTGATGCCTTCCATGTAAGAAACCAGAAATGATTAATCAGATAGGCTATGTTAGAAATCTTCAATCTGAAAAGTGACTGATTCTATCATCTTATCTTAGCAGAATACGAAAATCTGAAATGTAAAAATGAAAGATAAAAACGCATAGGGTCTGGGCAAATGAAAACTGGAAAAAAATTAAAAAGGAAGATGAAGAAAGACTAAAAATAAAGAATGAAAATGATGAGAGACGGTTAAAATAATGGAGGAGAAAATAAATTTCAGTAAAAGGAGAAAATAAAGAATGAAAATGGAGAAGTAACATAAGTTTCATTAAGAATAAAACAAGGGGTAAAATAGGCATAAAAAATATCAACTAACTCTTCAATTTAAGATCAACGGCTGAGATCGATAGTTGTCAGGTTCGGGTCCGTACATGGTAGTAGCCATTAACCGAACAAATAAATGTGGTAGTAGTTATAAAGTCGAAAACGATGTGGGTGTAAGTTTTAAAAACACACCGAAGGGTGGGTGTAACTGTCAAATTACTCTTATTATTATTATTATTATTATTATTATTATTATTATTATTATTATTATTATTATTATTATTATTATTATTATTATTATTATTATTATTATTATTATTATTATTAGTAGTATTATTATTATTATTATTATTATTATTATTATTATTATTATTATTATTATTATTATTATTATTATTATTATTATTATTATTATTATTATTATTATTATTATATATTGCTTGCTAAATTTTTCTAGTATTTAAATATTAGTGGAAAAAGTGCATGTATATAAAAATTTTAATATTCTTGGTACTAAAAATATTATCCTCAAAGTTTATAGTAAATGAAACAAAAAGTTAAGTTAATAATTCTAAAAGAAGATAAATTTATGCGAAACTCGTTAAAAAAATAAAATAAAAGTAGCAAATATAATAACAATTACAATTACAATTACAATGATAATATTAACAATAATAATAATAATCATAATAATAATAATAATATTAATAATAATATTAATAATAATAATAATAATAATAATAATAATAATAATAATAATAATAATAATAATAATAATAATAATAATAATAATAATAATAATAATAATTATTTCATATTATTTCAAATAAACTTCAGATTATTTCAAAAAAAACTTCAGATAACTTCAGATAACTTCAGAAAACTTCAGATTACTTCATAAAACTTCAGAAAACTTCAAAAAACTTAAGATTGATTCAAAAAGTTTCAGACGAAGAGAACAGGCCCTAACTAAATAATAAGAAGCAAAACTAAAACTAATTTTGGAGTATAACTCCAACATAACTATCACCTGTGATTTCCACTGACAATGGCTAGAACAAGATTATAATTTGACAAAACACTATGTCAATCATATATTTGAAGGCACCCGGGAAGTGACCCTTCTCAACGCATATACTCCGTATAATTTTAGATTTAAGGCGCGTCAATACTTATATGTCTAAGGTTATTGTGAAACCAGAGCAGATTCGAAGTGAGGGTACTCTCGAAAGTTTGTTAAAATGTATTATGAGTTGGAGGTCCAAGATCGATTATATACTCCAACACGCCCCCTCACGCGAATGTCCTTTGGGCTTGAGGCGTGGACGCAACTACAGGCCCGCCTACCTGGTGCAAAATAATCCACTTTCAAAGGGAGGGGTGGTGAGATTCGAACCCGTGACCTTTTGTCACGAGGCTCTGATACCATGTTACGAACTAACTCAACCAAAAGTTTAAGCTGATGGTTAGACGCCCAAGATTGATTATATACTCTAACAAAAAACTTACGTAAATTTATATAATATACTCCATCCTCTTCACTTTATTTATCACATTTCCTTTTTAGAGAGTTGACCGTCATTATTTTAAAACGTATAAATAATGAAAGTATAATAATAATAGAATATTCATATTCGTTATCAAAATATCTTTCCAAAAAATATATTTTGAACAAAAAAAAGTCACGTATAAACAACGAAAAAAACGGTTAAACGTCGACATTGGAGACCGCGCATAAAGTAAATGTGATAAACAAAGTGATGAGGAGGGAGTATTTTTTTTTTTTTTTTGAAAAATGAACCCAATAGTTACGCGATTTGACTTGACGTCCATGTTACAATTTGAAGGAGACGACATTATACTGAAAAATTGAGGATAAAATATGAAGTAAAGAAGAAAAACGATGATGAATAGAGAGAAAAAAAAAGTTGGGCAAATTTCATTGTGTCCACGAAAGCTCATGAATAATTAATGAATAATTAATTAACACTACTCTTATTGTTAGACATCTTGATTCTATCACTAATTATTAGTAAACATATTAATTATTGCATAATTGCATTGAAATTATAAGTTGTTGGGTTGTAATTACCAATATATTTAATGGTTATTAATTACATTTCATAATAAAGACTGAGTTTATATATTTATAATTACTACATTAACCCTTTTAAATTCCATTAATAAAAATCACTGCATTATTTTCACTTCTTTTAAATTGATTTTTTTTTTTACCAACTTGGTGCATTTAAATGGTTCATCATGTAATTGAGGTTGTCGTTACTACTATGATTTTTGGGTGACTGTAAATTGTTAGGTTGTATCTATTTATAGTTACTTTGTGAGCATAAATTGTGTTATAATTGTTTTATTTCGTTGGTTAATACTCCGTATTATTTTTCATTGATGACTAATGTACTCACTGTTCTTATAAATAGTATCACCATGATGGCTATAGTGGTCACGACTTAAAATTGATGAGAATAAGATAGTTCGAATCAATTATAGTTTTTAATGTGTAGTTTTAATATTTTTTTTAGTTACTACTTCTTGAATAAACATTTCCTTCAAAATAAGAAAAAGTTTTAAAAAATATCATTTTTTCAAAGAAAATGAAAGATGGGTTTGCGAATGTATAAAATGTGACTACATTTTTGTTGATCGTGAACACAATAAACAATAATGTGACCACATTTATGTGGTCACATTTTACTTAATAATGGTCACGATTAACGCAAATGTGGTTACACTTTATATGTCATAAAATTCCTATTCCTCTTTCTTAGTGAAAAACAACCTCTGTTTCAACTCTTTTTTTTTTTTGCTCCAACTATTTCAGGCATCCATTATTGCAAATCTAGGGACTATTCTATCAAATGTATCCACGCAAAATCGAACACAAATTGTAGCCTTGATGTATTAATACTATTGCACCAAAAGAAAAAAAATGAATTAAGATTAATTATCAATAGAAAGAAAAGAGCATAAAAAGTATCATCTTCAAGAACAAAAAAAAAAATGAAATATTTAGAGAGAATATAAATTGTGGAAGTACAATTTTGAAGAATGAAAAAATGAAATGAAAAAATGTGGAATAAGAGTAATTTTATACGAGAAATAGTAGTGGTGGAACCCAACACTCATTAATTGCTTTAAGTCTTCTTTATTACTCCGTAGTTTGTTTTCTTGTAAAGTGCATACTAAACTTGGAAATATACTCGGTATTACACCATCATTTAATTATTATTATTATTATTCTTTTTTTTTTTTATCTTAATTTAATGATTTATTGTATTTAGTGTGTCCTTTGAAAACTGAGTCCGTCTAACAATTTACAAATGTTAGAGCAAACACAATGGGAGAACTTTATATAAAGTTTTTTCAATTTTCAATTATTTTTCAACAACCTCAAAATTTAAGAACTTTTTATTGTAGTGGAAAAACTTTTACTTTGTTTTTAATTGGGGCCACAATTTCTTTCTTTAACTCTTATCAAATTAATTTAATTTTATTGGAAATAGTAAAGAACTTGGTTCTAAAATAAGAACCTAGTTCTTATTTTGACAAACCCAAAGAGGCCTACAATGGGAAGAACTTTATTTTTAGAGTTTTGTTGACAAACCCAAGACTAAAAAACCTCCATTGTGTTTGCTCTTAGACCGTCCTCTATAATACTTACTCTTTCAAAATGTATTATTTTTGTTTTCTCAAATTGTATTAATTATTAAAAATTAATTATTTGAATGAAGAATTTGTAATGGTTATATTAATAGTTTACATTGTGGCCCAAACCAATTATGAATTTAAATATGGACCAATAAAATGGGTCGGTAAACATTATTATAAAATTTGTTATCTGTGGCCCAAACCCACTTAAAAAGAATTGAAAAATATGCACTTACGTATATTTTTGGTGGGCTGGGTTACTTAACTGCATGTGAGTAGAGCTGGCCCGGCCCTCGAAAAGCCCGCTCAGCCCTCCCAAGCAGCGGGTCAGGCCCAAGCCTAGACTTCTATGGTCTCGCCCTCTGGGCCTGTCCTTTCTTAAAAAATTACTACCAACAGTCGGGCTTGGGCCTGAATTGTTAAGCTTGGCCTTCCACCTCCACGGGCTGATTAAGGATCTTGGAAGTGAAGTCAGACCATTAGCAGGCCGGCCCGTGGCCACCTCTACATGTGAGTGGATTGTAGAAGTTATTTTACTTAGGGGAAGTAGGTAATTATTCCCCCTTAATAAAGCTAATTTTGTACGGAGTACTATACTTTTTCATTTTATCACCCCCTATCATCTCCTTCCTCCTTTATTTTTAGATCATTTTAGCTCCATTACTTCCATAATAATTATCTCCATTCCAAATAAGCACTTAAAGTGGTAAAAAAAATACTCCGTAGGTTAGTTTTTCGTGAGTAAATATGCTAAGCAAACACGATCATTATACAACTTCAAGTTAGTTTTGAATGGAGTTATGTTTAATTTAGTTTAAAAAAAATTGTAGTTCTATAAAACAAAATAAAGGTTTGTTGATAGTAGAGTGAACAGTATTAACCAAATTAAAGAATGAAATAAAATCGCATATACATGGTTGATTTGTAACCTTGGATTAAGAAAAGAAAGGGGGTGGACTAGAGACTAGAGAGAATGAGTACCAAAATAGCTAGGTTGACTTAATGTTAAGTTAAGAGGGTGGTAGGTAGGGCTGACCAAAGTATACGAAATATCCGATTCGAACTAAAATTCGAAGTGTATTCGATCCAAAAAATTGGATATCTGATCCGGGAAAAAAATTGGATATCGGATTGTATTATCCTTATGCGAAGTTTTGGTATTTGGATAATTGGGCTTGTTATCGGCTTTTATGAGTTGTTTTTGTAAATTGGAATATAATACTGAGATTAGGTCCATTTGGTTCTGTTTTCCGCTAACTCATTTGAATTTATGTGTTTGACAATAATGGTAACTTCGGAGGAATGTTGTAGTGTCCCAAAATACAAAGGACTTGTATAAACATTATATTGCGAATGTTGACACGTTCAATTGATGAATCATTGAAACTTTGTTAGGCCCAATTTTTCCAGCCCAGGACTCTAGACAAGGCAGGATTCAAGAAAAGCGCAGGACCCTAAAGAGTCAGGATCCTTCCCAAATCTCACAAACGGATCCACTTAAATTACAACGGGAAGTCAAAGCTGCGAGATTATAGGAGGGAGTTAACTAAAACAGACGATGAGGCCTAATTATCAGGTAAAAGGGTCAAGTCAAGCAACATCAACTACATTTAAGGAGTCGAAGTGTTGGCAACTACATTTAAGGCGGAATTCCATGAACCTGGATAGTAAGGACCCTGGGACAATTCAGGTACCAGCAGGAACTTTGGAATGACCTCCAACAGATAGTCAAAGTTGTTGAGGAAATTTAGGGGGAGGTTAGCAAGTGAAATGTTGCAATACAAATTTTAAGGAGTGAGATTTAATGAAGACTTAGTATGCAACAGCAGTCAGCAGTAACAAACTCGAGAATGAAGGAGCAATTCAAGGAGCAATTCAAGAAGCCATTAATGGGAGGCGTACAATATAAAAGGAAGACTAGCGTTTGGAAAAATTCATTCAATCACTAGCAATTTAACTACAACAATACTCTAAGAAGAGCACAACATATCACAGCCACCACACATATCTAACACCTTCCAGCAATTATATTTCACCCAAATACACCACAAAAATCCTAAAATCACATATTATAGAGCATTTATATCTTTGATCCTCATGATTTGTGCTTATAATATCTCGATATTAGTGAATTTGGCGGGATTATAACCCCCCCGCGGTCGTTTCTCTCCTTGAGTTTTCCGCGTCACTAAAATTTCTTGTGTCTATTTACTTTTTCGTTTTATTTTGCATTTTCGTTTATTATTTGACATATAGTTGGACCAATTTGCCGCACACTTAAAAAATTCGACTTTGGTAAAAGGAAAATTGCCAAAACAAACGACTTATACATGGTAACTTCGGAAATGTGCATTTATATGTTCGTTTGAAGATGCAAAGACGGAATTTCCCGTAAACGTTGGCTTTCGTCTTCATTGTTTCAGAAATTAGTAGACACCCTTCACTTGAACTACTTACGATATGGTGAGTACACTAGTGGCTTCATTTTCAATTAAAATATCAGGTAGAAAGATTTAAATGGTCTAACGGAAATACTTTTGTGTCGTTTTCAATTTTAAAATGGTCTAACGGAGTGACTTGTGACTTGTGAGATGTTGCTCAAGCTTGTTATACCGTACCATATTTTAAACAACTTTGATGGCTATTCAAATATAGAATTTGACCTTTCTATTTCTCGAAAAACTATGAAGCTGAATTGACATGAAATTACTAATGTCGATTTCACTGAAACTAGAAATGGTCATTCGTGTGGGCCGGGTTAGCCTTACCGGCCTAGCCCGCCAAATAGGCTATGTTGCTTGGCCTGCGAAGGGCCCATTCCGTCCAAGTAACAATTCATGCTCGGGCCACAATTTTGAGGCCGGCTCGCCTGGTCCTCCATTTTAGCTAATTTCTAACCAATGTGTCAGGCTTGGGCCTTATTGCTTTTATTAGCCCACAAGGCTTCGACCAGGGCCAAGTTTGTCATCCCAACAGACCAGTTCTAGACCTAGGAAACAAAGTCGACCGAGAGCAAACCACTTGACCCATAGTCACTCTAATTGAAACAATTGCTTTTATAGTTAGTGTTCTTCTAAATTGGTTGCATATCTACTCGTAACTTTTAAAACTTTAATCGTAAATAATTTTAAACAATAATAATATATTATATTTCATTTGTTTCAATTATTTCCTTACCTATTTTAAGAATCGGCGTCAATGTATCATTTTCTTTGTATAAAACTAAAATTTCATCTAATAGTTTTTAAAATCATTTAGCGAAAATTAATATTCTACTAACTTGGTGATTATTTTTTATCAATTCATATTATAATATAAAGGTAAATAAATGATTAAGACAAAGAGTTGTTAGTTGTTACATATTTGTGTAAATAAAAATCAAATATAAATACAGCAAAGTATGATTACCGTATTAAAAAGTAGGGAAAAAGTAATTTGGAGAATATCTTGGGATGATGAACAATTATGCAAGGAGTATTTTTAAAATCTTCAATGATCATCTATAACACTTTGTAGCATAATTTTACGACTCATGATTTTAAGCTACTTGCTTTATAACTACAAATTCTCACAATAGTGAGCTTCATAACATCGTAGCTTGAATATGAAGATGCATATCATTTTTTCTATCTTCATACATTTACGTCATTTGTATTTTCACTTCAAGCTTAATTACTTTCAAGCTACTCTTTTTTTCGTCTTTAATGGTAGCCTAGTAGCTTGATTATTTTAAAAAATTGAAAATTCTTATTACTCACTATTTGAGACGCTCAAAATAGCGTACTAATATAATATGTGTAAATACGAAGTAAGATATATTGATGTATATGGTTAGGACCTTTTAAAAAATATTTTAATTTTGGATATATTAGTGAATTGTTAATTATTTTTATTTATGTTAAATTTTTAAACACCAATTCTCATGTGAGACGCGACTCGCCGACTCACAATAAATTTATGTGAGTCGATCTCACATGAGTGGTAGTTACAATAAAAAAAAAATCAAAATAAAATAAAATTAACTACCTTTCATGTGAGAGGGACTCACATTAACTTATTGTGAGTCCCGTCTCACACAAGAATTACTCTAATTATAACCCTCTAAAATTTTGTTATTTCCAGTCGCCTTCAAATTAGATTCCATTAACCTTGTTTCGGGCAAAACTATTTTTCTTAAGATGTTACCGCAAAAAAATATAAATAAAAAAATACAGTATGTATTTTTAAATTCTTTTAGATCACTTGTTTTAATTCTTTTAGAATATATGTGAGGAGTGTTTTAATGAAGTGAACAACATTAACTAACAAATTTGAAGAAGGGTGAGCAAATACAAATATTTTAGGGTGTTGATCAACAGTACCCGGCTTTTTCTCAGTTGTACCATTTTTTGTCATTTGTTTTCCATCCCTTACCCTTGGCTGTACTTTTTTTTTTTTTTTCTCTCTTTTCCTTCAACTCAAAAAACCCTAAAACAATCTTAAATCAACCAATTTGTTCTTCAATTAATTCAATTACTCATACGATTAATTCAATTCTTAATATATGGATCCTTGTGACGATATATTTCAAGTAATTTACTTTTTTTTTTTCATTAATTTAATTTGTTCTCATTAATTTGGTTTATGTTTGTTTGTTTTTGTTTTTTTTTTTTTTGTTTTTTTTTTTTATGGATTATATGTGATGGTAGAGGGGTCGGCGGGTTGGTGGTGGGGGTGGCTGCGGTGGCGGCGGCCGTGGTGGGTGTGGGCTTGGCAGCAGGCGGTGGTGGCAGGCAGTGGTGGCTGCCTCATGTTTTCTTTTTGTTTTTTTTTTTTAATAATAATTAAAAAATAAAAAATAAAAGGAAAAAGGTGGACGGTGGGTGGTGGCTGGGTGGACGATGGCGGCAGGCCGTGGTGGCTGGCTGCTTCACGTTTTTTTATTTTTTTTAAATTTTTATTTATTTATTATTTTTTTTTTTAAATTCAATTTAAAACTTATTATTATTATTATTATTATTGTTATTATTTGTTTCCTTTTTTTTTTATTTTAGTTTAGTTTTAAAATTTTTATATTGTTACTATTTTAGTTTTAAAATTTTTATATTACTATTATTATTTATTTTCTTTTTTGTTGTAATTTGTTTTTATATTTATTATTAATATTATTAGTATTTGCTTTCTTATTTCTTTTAATTTTTTGTATTTTCACAGGAAGATGAAATCTAGAAAAATTTCCAGAACAGCTCATTGACAGTACTCCGTATTTCAGTAATTTGGTATTTGACAGTTACGAAACGATGATGGAAGAGATTCGAAATATTGGTATTAGAAATAACATATTCTTGAATCTACGAAACTTATATGATGATCGCGGATGTGGGGCACAAAGATTTGTATGTCACAGATCTGGAAAATACACTTATATCCCCAAATCGAAAACCAAACGTGGCTCAACGAATACGGGGACAAAAAAATGTGGTTGTCCGTTTGTAATGAAAGGTGTTGGGCAGGATGACGGTACATGGACCATTCAAGTTTTTAATGGCTTTCACAATCATTTGCTTGTACCCAGGACTCTACCTGTAAATAAAGAAACAAAGAAACTGATTTTGAGCATGACTGCGAGTGGCATTCCTGTTGCTAATAGACAGAGTTTCACATTGGGATGGTCCTGCACCTGAAGACAAGTGGTATGGTAATGAGTTTGGGATCGTCGTGGCAAACAAGTACGACGATGTACTGATCTCGTTGTCCAAAAAACAGAACTGCTCCTATATACCAATGAAAACATCAAAGGATAAGCCGGTAAGAAAGGATGAAAGTCTCGTCAGTATAGGGATGGTGTTGGTGGAGTCACGTAAACATTATGTATGGGTATGTTGATTTAATTTCACATTTAACAAATTTAACAAAATGTAATTTGAATTCTGTCGAATTTACTAAAAATATAAATTCTAACATAATTCATTGATTTTGCAGGTTTCTTTTAAGACTGGTACCGGAATGCCAATTCTCCTTCCGTCTTGCTCATATATATTTTGAAATTAGTTTGATTTTAGATTATTCATTGTTATATTTTGAAATTAGATTGATTTTAAATTATTCATTGTTATATTTTGAAATTAGTTTGATTTTAGATTATTCATTGTTATATTTTGAAATTACTTTGATTTTAGATTATTCATTGTTATATTTTGAAATTAGTTTGATTTTTGATTATTCATTGTTAGTACAATTGTTATTAAGTTATTCATTGTTAGTAAAATTACTTTGCCATTTTATTTAGTATAATAATAATAATAATAATAATAATAATAATAATAATAATAATAATAATAATAATAATAATAATAATAATAATAATAATAATAATAATAATAATAATAATAATAATAATAATAATAATAATAATAATAATAATAATAATAATAATAATAACAATCATAATAATAATAATAATCATAATAATGATAATAGTAAATAATCATAACAATAGTAAATAATAACAATAATAATGATAGTAATATTTTAAAAATTAATAATTACAATAATAATAACAATAATAATAATAAAAACAATAATAATAACAAAAATAGTAATAACAATAATAATAATAATAACAACAACAATAATAATAATAATAACAAAATTAATAATAACAATAATAATTATAATAACAAAAATAATAATAACAATAATAATAATAATAATAACAAAACTAATAATAATAATAATAAATTATTAATAATAATAATAATAATAATAATAATAATAATAATAAAAAAAAAAAAAAAAAAAAAAGGAAATGAAGGCAGGGTGGTGGCTGGGTGGACGGTGGGTCAGAGGTGGTGGCTGGTGGTGGGAGAGGCGAATGGTGGGTTAGAGGTGGTGGCTGGTGGGTTGGTCGGTTTAGTTGGTGGTGGTGGGTGGGCAGGCGAGGACGGTGGGTGGTGGGTTGGTCGGTTTAGTGGGTGGTGGTGGGTGGGTAGGCAGGCGGTGGAGGGTGGTCAGGCGAGATCGGTGGTCGGTGGTGGTGGGAGAGGCGGTGGTGGGTGGTGGGTTTAATGAGGATGAATAGAGGAGAGAGAAGAGAGAAAAGTTAGGTTTATAAATATGTGGGGAAGGAAATGAAAAGGGCATTGATGTCTTTTTTGGGTACAACTGAGAAAAAGCCGGATACAGTTGATCAATTACGATATTTAAGGTGTATTAATTGAGTTGTGATAATTAGTGTTAATGAATGCTATTATGATGCTAATTAATCATTATCTCGCCATTTAACTTAACACCAAAGTTTAGGTGCAAGCGATGAATAAGTCTTGCACTAAATCGTCTCACGCGATGAAATTCTTGTGATTAAAATGCGATTATTTTAACGCCCGGAGTGACAACTTTAACGCTAAATGTGATAAAAAAATGTCACTTTAAATGTTAAAATAACAATCTTAACTTTAAACTACGCACATTTTAGTTACAAATACATCCGTATTAAAACGATTTTAGGTGAGAATTTATGATAGGGACAAATTAAAGAAAATAATTGAGGTTGAAGTCGCTAGTAAAAGAAGAAGTGAATGTGGACAATATAGCTAGATGTGCGAGTAATAATGCGACGAAAAAAATGCTTTATCCTGTCTGAAGCACATGTATACACGAGTTTATTGCAACATGTTCCCCTTCCCTTTGGTATATTCCGTGCGATCTTAATCAACATACTTTTGGAAAGTTTTTATTTTTTACTCCGTATTTAATACGGAGTAATTCTTATTCTTATGTGGTACTAATAAATACGGAGTATATTAGAAAATTATACTTCCTTCATTCCGTTTGATTCTATACATTTGACCAAAACACGGTAATTAAGGTAGAAGAAAATCAAGTGGGGTAGACAATAGAATTATCAAACTACCCCTACTTTATTCTTTAAAAAGGGCATTCTGTGTGGGCAGGTGGGGTATTAATGAAGGGTATATTGGTCTTTTAGTTTAATTAAGTACGGACCAAAATAGAAATGTATAGAATTGATTGGAATTTGCAAAAAAAGAATATGTATAGAATCAAATGGAATGGAGGAAGTATTAAAAAGTTACTACTATTGAAATTGTTTTTGTTGTGAAGTTATTTCATGCTTCAATTGATTTCTTACTACTCCTCCCTCTCTCAAGTCATTTTAGTTAGGTCAAAACGATTACATTAAAGTAACATTTCTATAACTAATCAATAAAAAAAATTAAAACGGAGAATTGTATAATACTCAAGCAAAAGTTGAGATATTGATAATCTCGTAGCTTAATTATTTCGTTTCAATCAATCATATCAAGTTTTCGAATTAAGCTGCTGATAATCTAACTCAGATTAAATCACAAAAAATGTAGAAACAATAGTGTACGATGAATGGTACTAAAAAAACAAACGAAAAGTTTATATCAATAAAACTAAAACTAGTCATACTCAAAAGTTTATATCAATAGGAGTTTATATATGGTGAGTAATAAAACCAAGTGTCAAAATCCATGTGAACCTCACATTCATGTAAACCTATGACCTCAAATGACTTAAAAAAAATAAATAAATAAATAAATAAATAATAATAAAATAAAATAAAATAAAATCCCTTAAAATTACAACCATAGACAAAGTCCAACTCAGGTGCTTAACTTTAAAACGTAAAGTGTAAACGATAACACTTTATGAAGTTAAATTATCACACATTCCACCAGCATTAAATAAAATAAAATAAAAAGTAAAAATAGTAAAAGTGGTAGTAGATGGAAACATGATAACACCAGAATGTTCGTTCGTCCACTTCACTTTAATTGTTTGCACGAGTTGAAGTTGCTAAGCACGCCACTTTTTACCACTCTCACACTCTGAGGACTATTTTTTATTACAGCCGTCATTGCTTACGATGACTTCAATTCCACGCGTTTATTGTATTTGTTGACTCTTTTCTTTACTGTTTTTTTTTACTGCTTCAAGATTGTTCTGAGCATTAGTCAATTTTGGAATCACAGCTGCCCATCTGGACTACTACAAGTCAACTCGGTTTTATAGACTTGGCCCTTTGGGTCGTGGACTCGTGGGTGTTCATACATATGAAAAATCGTTAAAAAAAATACCGTCTTTTAACTAGAAAAATCAAAAGAGGATTTCCTAATATATAAAAAGTGAACGTAGTTAAAGTTAATTGTGACAATATACTGTGATTATTATTAGGATATGTCAATGTGATTATATTTTAGTCAGTATTGGTCACAACTCACAACTCACGAACAACCTAAATATGGTCAAGGATAGCGGGTTCTCAATTTATTTGTTTTCTAATATTTTATTGTGATTTTAAATGTCAAATTGATATTGCATGATTAAAGCTGCATCCGGTAGCCAAAAAAGCTGTGTGGAGTACGGAAACTTGGGCACAAGCATTTTTCCCATTTGTATCAACAACGCTGAATTCTTCTAGTGTCCTTCTCAACTTTTGAGCCAACGAGTGACAAGAGTAAGATGTACTTACGCCATAAAAGCGTAGAAATTTAAGGGGGAAAGCAGACCAAAGTCCGCCTTCAGAGGAGTATAAACTCCTACATCTTGATGATCTAACTCTACCGCCAAAAGATCCGTAAACCGTGAATGACAGCGTCCAAAGACACCATGTATGAAAAAGCTCCTTTACCACGCGCCTGGCCACAATCGCCATAAAAAACCTTCCAAGAACAAGGTACACCAAAACCGAACACATATATAGGACTAACGCCTTGCACATGCTTATTATCTATCATAAATAATTTATGATTGGTTGAATATACTCCCTACGTTCCATTGAATTGTTTACATTTTGACTTTTTGTGAGAGAAATTTGAGAGAAGTGTAAACGAATGACTGAAACAGATGGAGTACATGACATTGTAAAAGACTTACTGGATTCAATGTAATTCTTACTAGGTAAACTAATTGAATGTCATTATTGTCATGAAAAAAATGTCAAATAAATGTAAATCTTTAATGAAAATGCTTAAAAATAAAAATGAGCATGCTAAGAATTGAACTCATGACTTCCTAGAATAAATGTACATATGAATGTAATTCTACCAACTTAGACACTACATTTTTTTTGGTGTTGCACATTTCATAAGTTATTAAAGAAGTTTTGATTTTTGGTGTTGCAAGTGCAACACCAATCCAAAGGGTGGGTCTGCCCCTGGATGTGCCTGCCTACTTTTGATTGGAGTCACGCCATGCTGATACATGAGCCGACACAACACAACCCAATTTCACTCTTATCTGTTTGTTATTTTAAACTATTGTTTTCAATTTTAATTTTATTTGCGTTGGTTGACTTTAGGCCTTTTTGGTTATAATGATATACGGAGTAAGTGTTTTTGTTTTTATCATGATATAACCGCTATGTTTAATTGTTGTGAAGTGTGAATAGATTTTTCGAAGTCGCTCAGAGCAAATGTAATCGTATCTAATTTTGTTTTATCTGTCTTCTTAAAATTAATATAAATATTAAATTTACATTTTTTAAGAACATGCAATAATAGATACTATCATTGAAAAATATTTGGGTTTTTCTACAGTGTACCCTCCAAGTTTTTGGTTTTTACATCGTGTCTCTTTTTTTTTTAATCACAGTATCTTGAACTTCATTACTCATTCTATAAGATGACCTAAAGTCACTAACCTGTTAACTAAATACTAACACCGTTAGAATAAACTCCTATTTTTTCTATTTTTTATGTTTTCCCTTCAAAATTATGAAATATCCCCTTCTTTTTTCTAATTTTCCACTATTTTCATCCTTATTCATTTTTTTTCGATAGTATATAATTTTTTTTAAAATTGTTGTTAAAAGTCATAAACTTTATTGATTTACTTTATCGTAAAATAATCATGAATATTTGAAATTCATAAATTTAGAAGGAAATATTAAAAAGAGGGAGAAATGAGAGCTTAATGTAACGGTGTTAGTGTTTGATTAACGGTTAAGTAACTTTAGGTCACGGTTGAGAATGGATAATGAAGTTTGAGGGTACACCGTGTAAGTGAAAAAAAATAGGGGTATACGTTAGAAAACAAAAAAGTTGGAGGGTACACCGTAGAAAAACCCTTAATATTTCTTGACAAATATGTCGTGAGTTTTGTTAGAATTTGAATGAAAATAACATTCCGTTATATAATATATTTTTTTTTTTCCTTTTTGGTTAGATTGTTAGAACGACTCTATTGCATTTTTTTTTTTTCCCTTATTATTTACTCGTTAAAGGTGAGCATGTTTATCTTGTCGTCTAAACACCATTCCTCTATATAAAAATGTTAAGTACTCCGTACAAATTAACACTATTAGCATGATGTTCGGGGTGATTTTCTCACACGATTCGTTTAAGTGATTATGGATCTACTAGTACTATCCCTTAGGTTGTTTTTAGTGGTGATTAATGTGGTTGATTTTAAAGGTACGAAAGATAACAAAAATGGTACAAGACACACGATATGTTACGTGGGAAAAACCCTTAAATGTTAAGGGAAAAACCACGGGCGCCAAGCCAGGAGAGGATCTTCACTAGTTCTGAAATAACGGGTACAGAGTTTGGACCAACTGGTACAGGATACAAATAAGGCGTAAAATAATTATGAAGTGTTTGAATGCTTGAGAATTGAGTAGAATGCTGTGTGCTTGAGTTGTATGATAATGAATGCCTTCCTCTTCTGAATTCTACTCCTTATATAGTGTCTTTTGCTCCAACGTTCGACTCCATGCTTGTAGGTAACCTCTTCCCCTTTCTTCTCCAGCAGCTCCTATTTCTTAGGCTTCAGTTCAGCTTCTTGACCAAGTCTTCCAACGATTCTTTTAGGGTTGTTGCTGCGGTCTTGGGCTTTCCTCTTTGATGTTTGACTCTTTTGTTGGGCCTGGCCCATCTTGGCTTTTCCTCTCCTGACCTGCACCTTTGTTTTGTCTCAGACGCCTTGCCGGTCTTTGTGCATGTCCTGACCTGACCAGGATCCTGTCTTCAGGCCTGGCCCAGTGGTTCTGACCACTGGTTTTTGGTCCCAACAGTTTGTCCCCCATCTCCTTGCCCTACAGTCCTGAACTGGGGGGTAAGGAGATGCTTCTGTCCTTGATCCTGGTCCAGGGCTGAACCTGGCCCAGGCTCCTTTTGTTTTGCTGTTCCCTTAGTTCTGAGACCTGAACTTTGTAATTAATGAAGTAGTTGGCTTTTCGTGGGGAAGTGCGCCCTATTTTGGCGCTCAATGCGCTGAGCACGTCCCATCATGGGTCTTGTCACATCTCTTCGCGCGCTTATTTTTGTAAAAACCATCCAACTTCTTTTTGTCTTCTATATATACCCTAGTTTTTTGTTTTTGTTTCTTTCTCTCTCTAACTCATCCTTTCCTTTGATTTCCTTTGTTATGCACCTAAGAATCTCCGAGAAATCCCCAAATCGATTTGGAGAAACCCTAACTTCCTTTTTTCTTCTTCAACTTTGATCATGGCTTACAATGACGTTGGCCCTTCTAGTGCTGTTCCTTACTCTCACGGTGGTTCCATCTCCTGTCTATCTCCTTTCGTATGTGCTTTTTCGTTTTTTTTTTTGACTCTTGTTGCGGGTTTGTTTTGCAGCTTCCGATGGGACTCCCGCTCCTGATGACATCGAGTCAGGGAGGAGAGTTAAGACGTTCTTGGAGTTGCCTTCCGGAAAGAGAGATCGGCCCGAGTGTACGAACCCCGATGATGATGACGATGTCGTTGAGGCTGTTCCCTCCCCTGGAGAGGAAGAGCATGTCGGTGAAGACGAAGAGAAAAATGACAGAAAAACTTCCCTATCCTTTAAGGCTATCACTGCTGTGATTGATCGGGCTCGGGAGGCCTTGAGGAACGAAGATAGGAAGGCACCAGGGATAATCTTGACCAGACCCATCAAAACAACCGATGGATCTCCCGCACGTAGCTCCGACCAGGAGAAGAAGGGGGTAAGGGAGTTGCCCCAAATAAATCCGGTGCTTTCAATACCTCTGCGTGCTCAAAGTCAATCTGAGTACGTCTCCTTGGGAAAGTCCCTGAGTGAAAGATTTGCTGCGTTGTCCCCTGCATCTGCTGCCCTAGATCCTACGCGCTTAGCGCACAAGATGGTAGGCTGTTGTGCTCAGGTTTGTATCCTTTCTTACGCTTTTGTTTTTGTCCAGATTTGCTTTTGATATGGCTTTGATTTTCCGCTATGTCATTTGTGTCGTAGTTGTTAAATATGTCGGCTAGCCTTGGCTCTACTGTACCAGTCTTGGTGGGTGATAGAGTTAAGGCCGAGGCTGAGAACGAAGCACTTCGTTCTTCCCTCAAGATTACCAAATGGGAACTTGAGAGCGAGAGGTACCGCTGTGAGAAGCTGACTGCCATGGACAAGATCCACTTTCGAAGGATCCAGCAGCAGGACAATCTCATCGCCAGGCAGAACAAAGAGCTTGAAGAGTTGAGGGAGGATGCACGTAAACACAATGCTGACATAGCTGACCTACGTGCGTACTGGACCCAGCGCACTCGAGTGGAGATGATAAATGCTGGTCCAGAGGAACGCGCTACCTGGACTCGTCTCACGAGATCGCCATCTTTAAACGGATGTTCCCTGGGGAGGCAATCCGAGCGGCGCAGTCATCTCGGTGTGCGTATGCAGGAGGTACCGCTGGTCCAGGTGCTGAGGTTGATGCTGTCGGTTCATCCAATGCTGTCCCTACAGAAGAACATGCTGAAAGAACTGGTGAGTCAGACGAATGAATGAATCAATTGAACTTTGGCTTCGTTATTGGTTTTTCTGAACAATCTTTGAATTTGCCAGGGGGGGGATGTCCCCTGTGTTTATTTGGTCTGTAAATATTTAGACTTTGCTTTTGGTTTGAACTTTGTTTCTGAATTCTGTCATCCATGCATAGGCATGGTTTGACTTTTGTCAACTTTTTGCTAGTTATGCTAGGCCACGTTATGCTATGTTTTGCTTATGTTATGTTTTGTTATGATGCGCATATAATTTGTTGTGAATCTGTCTAGTAGCATGCATGCGTTTGAAAATTTAGGCGACTTACACTTTGGGGCTCCCTTAACGGACATTACTCCCTGTCCCGTTGGTGCGATCGTTAAAATTTGGAGCCCAAGTTTCGCTTTGTCTTTGCATTTGTTTTTGGTTAGGCTGGACCAGATTTTTGCAATGCTTTGCTCGCACAAAAGGAGGGTCAGGCTTGACCGCTGGCGTTAATAGCGGCCCTCCGACGCTCAAGTCGATCTGATTGCATTGGATAATTTGTAAAGGAAAAGTTTTGAGTTTTGTGGATTACCAGATGTCTTGGTCCAGGACACTTTACATGTGATAGAGCTTGAGGTGGAGTGTGTTCCAAGGTCTTGGGATCATGTCTCCTTCCAGGGTCTGTAGTCTGTAAGAGCCTTTCCCTGTTGCTGAATCAATAAGGTATGGGCCTTCCCAGGTTGGGGCTAACTTGCCTGCTGCTTTGTCCCTTGTGTTCTGAAATACTTTTCTCAGGACCAGATCTCCTGTCCTGAACATTCGTACTCTCACATTCTTGTTGTAACTTCTGGCCACTGATTGTTGGTATGCTGCCAACCTTACTGCTGCTAAGTCCCTGAGCTCCTGGGCTGTGTCCAGGCTGTCACAGAGTAGTTCATTATTCTCGGAAAATGTATTGAGCCCATACCTGACCGTTGGAACGTGCACTTCTATTGGTAGTACAGCTTCACATCCATAAACCATTGAGTATGGAGTTTGTCCTGTTGCTCTCTTTGGCGTGGTCCTGTCTGCCCATAGTACCAGTGGCAGCTCTTCAACCCATCTCCCTTGTTTCTCCATCAGCTTCTTCTTGATGCAATTGATCACAATTTTGTTGCTGGACTCAGCTTGTCCATTTGCTTGAGGATATCTTGGTGGAGAGGTCACCAAATTGATGTTCCACTTTGTACAGAAGTCTCTGGTCTTGTTTCCCACGAATGCAAGTCCATTGTCACATATGATTTTGTTTTGGTAAAAACTTATCAAGTATGAAGAAAGTGAAAAGTGGATCAACTAGTACTAATTGCGGAACAGAACAGAACTGAGCTATATGGGACAGAACTAAGGACACAGGATTTGATGACGCAGAAGCCCCGAGAAGAAGATGGGGAAAACTGCGGGCTACCAAGCCAGGAGTACTTTTATTATTATCAGAGTTGAGGTTACAGAGTACAACTGTGAGAGAGATTACTTCTGTAGCAATTCGTACAGAATCGATCAGTAGTTTACCGTAGTATTTTGTAGTATACTTTCTAGTGCTTAAGTATGCTAATGAGAGTAAAAAGATGAATGAAAATGTACAAATGAGCCTCTATATATAGGCAAAACTAGCTGCAAAATCGGTTCCTATTTTCTAGGCATGTTCTCCATGTCTTCCATTACTCTTGGCGGTTAAATAACTTCCATTGACTCCACTTCGCTCAGCTGTAACTTCTTCCATTATCCCATGACTTTTGTAACCGCCATAGTTGACCTTTTCGACCATAACTGCCATGCCTCTTCTGACCTGTTCTGGGTTATAACTGCTGTTGCTCTTTATCCTGCTCTGTACCATATTTATGTCGTCTGTCCAGAACTGCCAGTTCTGGGTGGTGTAAAATCTGGTCATAACAAATGCCCCTTGTTTTCTCAAGTGCAGAGTTCAAAGAAGCTTGAGGAAACAATCCTGCATAAACAAATCTACACAGAACAGACTAGAGCAGAGGTAATTGACTACAGAATTTGAACAAAAATCAAGCATCCGCGGGACTTATGCACAACATTCAAAGAGATAACGTAAGAATCGAAGTTAGGTGAGAATTAAAACCTGATTTGACCAATGAGCAGAGTAACGGCTAACTCTGGGCTGTTTGAATTTTACCAACGGTAAAATCCTAAACCCACTTAAACTCTTTTACCTTTGCATATAAATAGGGGCCTCCAGTAATTTTGAGCACTTACCTTGCCAAACTTTTTGCTTTTACCCTCTCAGACATCATCTTCCTCCTTTGTTATTTCAATCATCAAATCAAATCAAAATCATCTGTAAATCATGGCTGAACAAGTGATAGATCTTGAGAAACCTGAGATCAATGAGATCATGTTTGGCGATTGTAAATTCATCAAAGGTGATTCCTTTGATGATGAAAACAAGAATACTCTTTCTCAATCAATAATCAAACACTTAAAAGATCATGAAATTGTGCCTTCATCGGCTGTTATCTTTGTTCCCTGTGATGATTACACAACGGCTTCCTGGACTTGTCCAGGTTGGGTCTGCATCCATGAGTTCCCTTTTAGGGCTGGTCTGAGAATTCCTTGTAATTCTTGGATCAGTGGAGTGCTCTCCTCAATGAAGCTTGCCCCCTGCCAATTAATGCCTAGCATGTGGAAAATTATCTGCTTGGTCGACAAACTCTGCACTAAGTACAGTTCTGTTGACGGTGCAAGATCTCAAAAACGTCTACTCTGTAAGGACCCGAGTAGTGGAAGATTCATCTTCGAGAATCGGGAAAGGCCGGAGCAATCTTGTGGAGCATCCCGATCTGGGGATGATAAAGACTGGAAGACAGTTTCCTTTTTCCCGAGCGATACTGCTGGGAACAATGGTGTTTGGACTACCCTATTGGTGAAAGAGGTTAGTCACTTGACTCGAATCTGTTATTTCTAGCTTTTCTATTCTGGGTAGGTCTGAAGGTTTCTTATGTTACGTGTTTCCAGTAGATTCTTGGCGGCTGTGCTGCGAGGATTCTAAGGCTAGGATTGCTGCGTTCATGGCCTTGCCTCTTGGGGAGAGGACTTGGTCTGAGGGGGACAACAAGACGGTTTTCCCTACTTTCTGCAGGCCACCAAGTAGGGCTGTGAAGGTGCATGTGGCTCAAACTTCTGCCATCAAGGGTAAGTCTCTCTACTGTTTCAAGATTGGTCAAGTCTGGTCTGGATCAGTGATTCTAAATCAAGTGTGGTCTTATGCTAGGTGAAACCTCTAGGCCACATACTAGGGCAGTCAATCCTACTCTTCCGCAAGAGAAGATGGATGCTATCTTGGTGAGGGTCCAGATGTGAAGCCACCGCTTGTTCCTCTTGGTATTCCTACTCCAGGGTTCAAGGCGTTGAAAGTTGAAGAACCTAAGGTGAAGGTTCAGGTTGAGCAGAGAAGAGTACACCGCATAAGAAAACAAAGAAGAGGAAGATAGAAGAAATTGAAGGTTTGTCATTCACGGAACATTTTCGCCCAAAGACGCCATCAACAAAGCGTGGAGAACATCATCCAACAAGCAAAGAAAGGTTCGACCCAGATCCGATCGGGATCGATTCTACAGAATCAAGCGTTGAGCCACTCACTCTGCCTTTCAGGTAATAACCTGACTTACTTCTAGTACAAATGCTCATGATAATTCTACCACTATTGTACCTTACACCATAAAATTTGCAGACTCTTGATTGTATATCAAGCTTGGGGCACATTTTGTCCACTTGGAACCGTGTGATCGCTACTGAGGACAAGCTTGCTCAAAGAGCGAGCTTGCCTGCAGAACTGGAGAGAGCTCTGCATAAAGATGAAGGAGGTGGTGAGAAGGCCAAGGCCACTTCTTCGCTAAGTCTGAGGAGAGTCTGGCCTCGTTGAGGTCGAGAATGAGAATCTCGGTAGCGTGTTCAGGAGCTTGAGGGCCAACCTGCAACCAGGAGACCGATCTGGCGCTGTTTTACACAGCCCAGACCAGAATTCAAATGATGCGTGCTCCAGTCCGAGCGTGAGGAGTGGAACTTACCGCTGCCGTGGAGAAATTTAAACAGCTCTTCCCAGCGTGCGGTTCAGGAGAGGAAACACCGCAATCGGGAAGAGAGCTCATGCGGTGGTGATGGTGGTCTTTGGCGAAGATGCCCAGGTGATGACAATCCTTCAAGAAGAAGAAGAATGAAAAACAATTATTCTTTGTGAACATTTTGTGTAAACTCAAACAATTTGCTATCGTGGTCTGGCCTGGACTTGTATGTCCAGGTCTGTAAATATTCTGTGAACTTCATGCATTTGCTCTTTGTGGAACTTTTGCTTAGTCTGCAGAGCAAGACATTTTTCAAGTCCGCTCTGTCGGATTCGGATGCTTAGTATTTAGTCGGCCTTGGTGATCCAAGGACTTAACTACTATCGTATCATTGCTTCTATTGCTTATTGTTGTTCGTGAATGTACTAACCTCGCAGTGTACATCCTGCACTTATGTATGCATGATCATGGCTTACCTTAAGGGATATTATAGGACTCTCTTAACGGCCAAGCCCTGGTCCGTCAATCCGAGGACGCATCCTCAAAGCAGATCGCCGCTCTGCAGATCGGCCGCAGACCGTGGACCGGAGGAAGATCTCCACCGCAGATCGGTTTGCTCAAGGCTGAGGACTAAGCTCAACTCTGGAAGACAAGTTCCTTAGAAGCTGGGGACCAAGCCCAGAACTGGAGGTTTCACTCCTGAGTAGAACTGGAGGATGAACTCCTAAACAAGTCTGGAGGATAAACTCCTTTATTTGTAATATGTAGCGTACTATATTTACTTTGTTTTTATTTGTGATAGAAAATATTTACTTTTGAACCAAAGATGTAATCTGCAAAACTAGAAATAAAGTTAAACTACACCATTGGAGTTCAATGGTTTTTATTGAATAGAAAATGCAATATCTACAAAAAGTAATTAAGGAGTGTGTTCGGGGTGATTTTCTCACACGGTTCGATTATGTATTCGTGGATCTACTAGTACTATCCTTTAGGTTTAATTGTACGTTTTATGTGGTTCAGGAATTTAGGACGTATGAAAGATAACAAAAATTGAACAAGACACACGATGTGTTACGTGGGAAAAACCCTTAAATGTTAAGGGAAAAACCACTACGCCAAGCCAGAGAGGATCTTCACTAGTTCGTAAATAGAGTGCAGGACTGGACCAACTGGTACAGGGAATAATAAAGACGTAAACTAATTATCAAGTGTTTGAATGTTGATGAATCGCGTTGAATGGAGTGAATTTGAGTAGTGTGTCTTGCGTAGAATAATCAATCGCCTTTTCCTTCTGAATTCTCCTTCTTATATATTGTCCCTCGCTTCAACGGTCTCTTCCCTTAGTTGTAGGTAACCTCTCCAACGATTTCTGAGGCTGTTCCTATCTTCAAGGCCGAGTTTCAAAGATGCTTGACCGAGTCTTCCAACGACTTCCTCTGTGGTTGATGCCTAGTCTTCGCTTTCTTCTTTGGTGTTTTACTTCCTTTGTTGGGCTGGCCCATCTTGGCTTTTCCTCTCTCGACCGCACCTTTGCTTTGTCTATCTATGCCGCCTGCATCGTCTGTTACTCGTCCTGGCCGAGAATCTCAGACTGAGGCCTGGCCCAGTTACTGACCACCGGGTTTTTGGTACCAACAAGTTTGTCCCCATCTCCTTGCCCTCTGATCCTGAGCTGGGGGGTAGGAGATGCTTCGCCTTGATCCTGGTCCAGGGCCGGACCTGGACCAGGCTCCTCCTGTTTTGCTGTGCCTTTGGTCCTGAGACCTGAACTTTGTAATTAATGAGGTAGTTGGTTTTTGTGGGGAAGTGCGCCCTATTTTGGCGCTCAATGTACTGCGCACGTCCCATCATGGGTCTTGTCATATCTCTTCGCGCGCTTATTTTTGTAAAAACCATCCGACTTCTATATATACCCTAATTTTTGTTTTTGCTTCTCTCTCTAACTCTTTCCTCTTAACTTCTTTTTGTTTTGCACCTGATAACCCACGAAAAACCCCCAAATTGATTTGCTAAAAACCCTAGCTTTCTTCTTCCTCCTCTTCCAACTTCAATTATGGCACGCAACGATGTTGGCCCTTCCACTGCAGTTTCTTACACCCATGGCGACTCCATTTTCGAAGCGACTGACCTGATCGAAGATAACGACGATGTTGAAATTATTCCTCCCCCCGAGGAGGAAGGAGATGACGGTGACGAAAATGGTGGTATTGGTGCACTCGGTCAGGCATCTATTCATATGACTCCATTCGGCCCATATCGCCTGGGATCAAGCGGCCATTCCACTTTGTCCCCTTCGCAGATCTCCGGCGTAGGTCAGAATTCTGTTCCTAATGCCGCTTCTGGTACCAACGTATTTTCCCTGGTTCATGAATTGATTCACCTCCCATACCTTCATAAACTGTTCCCTGTGGTGTCTCCAGCTTCTGGGTCCAACAAGCAAGCTCTCCCGCCTATGGACGTCATTGCTGCACAGTTTGCTCAAGCTTATGAGGCTGCGAAATCCGATGGCAGCTCTGCTCCTGCTGGGAGTATGGTGGCCCCCGTCTCTGAGTCCTCCAAGATGAAAACGTCAGGAGGAGTTCAGGCTAGGTCTACCAGAGTGGTTTCTGAATCTCCTGTAGAAGCCCCTGACCAGAAAAAGAAGAAGATCATGGAGCTACCTCAAATGAGTCCTGTGCTGTCTGTCCCTCTGTATGCTCAGGATCAATCAGAGTGTGAGTCCCTGGGGAAGTCTCTAAGCGAGAAGTTTGCTATTCTGTCTTCTGCGCCTGCTGCCTTAGGGCCTACGCGCCTGGTGCACAAGGTGGTGGGTTGTTGTGCTCAGGTTTGTATTTTTCCATGGCTTTTGTTTTCGCTCAGGGTCATTTTTGGTGTGGTCTTGATTTTCTGTCTTGTTCTGTACCTGTAGTTGCTACTTACATCGCCGCCTTGGTTCTACGGCGCCAATCCTGGAAAGTGGTAGAGGTAACGCCGAGACTGAGAATGACGTACTTCGTTCTTCTCTAGAGGCTGCCAAGAAGGAGCTTGAGACTGTTAGGCGTTATTGTGAGAGGTTGATCATCTTGAACAAGACCAATTCTGAGAGGGTCCTGGAGCAGGACACCCTTATCATAAACTATGTCGAGATTGAGAGGTCGAGGGTAGTTTAACAAAGACAATATGGTCTTGGCGATTCGAGGCGCTTAGTTCTCGAAAGCGACCCACCCGAGCAAGCGTGGTTACTCCGGATCGCAACTCGCATCGTGTTACCGCTTGGCCTAGGTGTTAAGGTCAGAGGTGGAGATTCTAGTGCTGATGATGATAAGACTGGTCCTTCCCACGCTGACCCTGCAGAGTAACATGCTGAAGAGACCGGTGAGTTTGAATGAATACATCAGCTTGAACTTTGGCTTTGTTATTGGTTTTTTGTTTTGAACAATCTTTGAATTTGCCAGGGGGGGAATGTCCCCTGTGTTTATTTGGTCTGTAAATATTTAAACTTTGTCTTCTTGGTTTGAACTTTGCTTCTGAAATCTGTTCTGACATTTGCACCCATGTGCTGGTATGGGTTGCTTGGTTCTGACTCTTTTGCTATTTGCTAAGCTATGTTAGGTTATGTTTTGTTATGCTTTTTGTTATGATGCGCATATAATTTGTTATGAATCTGTCTAGTAGCATGCATGCGTTTGATAATTTAGGCGACTTACACTTTGGGGCTCCCTTAACGGACATTACTCCCTGTCCCGTTGGTGCAGTCGTTCGGGGGCTGGAGCCTTAGATTTTGTCTTTGTTTTTGCATTTGTCTTTGGTTCTGGTCTAGTCTGGCCTGGTCCAGATATTTGTGCTGCTTTGTCTGCACAGAAAGAGGGTCAGGGCTTGACCGTTGGCGTTAGCCAACGGCCCTCCGACGCTCAAGTCAGTACAGGTGCATTAGATAATTTGTAAAGGAAAAGTTTTGAGTTTTGTGTATTACCAGATGTCTTGGTCCAGGACATTTTACATGTGATAGAGCTTGAGGTGGAGTGTATTCCAAGGTCTTGGGATCATGTCTCCTTCCAGGGTCTGTAGTCTGTAAGAGCCTTTCCCAGTTGCTGAATCAATAAGGTATGGGCCTTCCCAGGTTGGGGCTAACTTGCCTGCAGCCTTGTCTTTTGTGTTCTGAAATACCTTTCTCAGGACCAGATCTCCTGTCCTGAACATTCGTACTCTCACATTCTTGTTGTAACTTCTGGCCACTGATTGTTGGTATGCTGCCAACCTTACTGCTGCTAAGTCCCTGAGCTCCTGGGCTGTGTCCGGTACATCCGCAGTAGCTCATTATTTTCAGAAAACGTATTGAGTTCATACCTGACCGTTGGTACGTGCACTTCTACCGGTAGTACAGCTTCACATCCATAAACCATTGAGTATGGAGTTTGTCCTGTTGCTCTCTTTGGCGTGGTCCTGTCTGCCCATAGTACTAGTGGCAGCTCTTCAACCCATCTCCCTTGTTTTTTCATCAGCTTCTTCTTGATGCAATTGATCACAATTTTGTTGCTGGATTCAGCTTGTCCATTTGCTTGAGGATATCTTGGTGGAGAGGTTACCAAGTTGATGTTCCACCTTGTACAGAAATCTCTGGTCTTGTTTCCCACGAATGCAAGTCCATTGTCACATACTATTTCTGAGGGGATTCCATACCTGCTGATGATGTTCTTCTTTATGAAAGCAATTACTTCCTTTTTCTCAGAACGTTTTTGTAGGCATCTGCCTCTATCCACTTAGAGAAGTAGTCTGTCATTGCTAGCATAAACACCTTCTGTCCTGGAGCCATTGGTAGTTTACCAACTAAGTCCATGCCCCATTTCATGAATGGCCATGGTGCAGATATCGAGTGCAGGTTCTGTGCAGGCTGATGTATCTCTGGACCATGCCTTTGACAGGCGTCACATTTTGTGGCATACTGGATGCTGTCTGTTTTCATTGTGGGCCAGTAATATCCCATGCGTAGAATTTTGTTAACCATGCTTCTACCACCTGTGTGATTTCCACAATGTCCATCGTGTATTTCTGATAGTACTGTCCTGACCTGGTCAGGTTCTAGGCAGCGCAGGTACAGTCCGTTAAAGGACCTTTTGAATAGTATACCCTGTATGATTGTGTATCTGGATGCCTTGATCCTGAACGCCCTTGCCTCAACCTTGTCTTGTGGTAACTTGCCCTGGACCAGCCATTCGTAATATGGTTTGGTCCAGGTCTGGGTAGATTGGAATTTGCGTTACGTAGGATCGTTGAACTTTCGAATTTCTTGGTTCCAGGATATGCACAATAGGTATACTGTCCAGCGTACCAGGTTCGAATGCTGATCCTATGTTAGCCAAAGCATCTGCTTGCACATTCTGATCTCTAGGGACATTGATTTGGTTTGCAACCAACAAAGAGTCTATCTTTACCTTTAGATTCTGAACCTTCATGTCCAGACACACATTCAGTCCTGCTATCAGTGCCTCATACTCAGCTTCATTGTTGGTAGTCCTGAACTCACAGGATACGGCTGCATCTTATCTTGTCCCCTGTGGCGACTTCAGGACCACACCTAGTCCAAGACTTCGATGTTGGTGAACCATCCGCCCGCAGTTCCCGTGTCTGCTTTACGGTCCAGATGGAAGATTTCTTTTGTCACCTGCTCTTCTAGTGTGGGAGTGAAGTCAGCCACAAAGTCTGCTAATGCTTGGGATTTGATTGCTGTTCTGGGCTCATAGGATAGATCATAGGCGCTCAGCTTCACTGACCATTTTGACATACGACCTGAAAGTTCTGGTCTAGACAACACCGATCTTACAGAACATTAGTACGAATGATAATATGATGCGCCTCAAAATATGGGCGCAACTTGGTACAAGCAATCATTAAAGCCAAAACAAATTTTTCCAATACAGAATACCTGGTCTCAAAGATCTAGAAGACTCTTACTTACATAATACACCGGATGTTGCTGTCCATCGGGTTCTCTCACCAGGACTGCACTTACAGAGCTTTCTGTTACAGAGAGGTAGAGGACCAGTGACTCCCCTGGTTCAGGTTTGGATAAAAGTGGGGCTGATGATAGGTAGGCTTTCTGGTCCTGGAAGGCTTTCTCATGCTCGTCCCAGTTGAACTGCTTGTTCTTTCTCAGAGATCATAAAATGGCTTGCACCTTTCGTAAGACACGGAGATAAATACTGCTCGGCTGCTACTCTTCCAGTCAGTTTTTGGACATCTTTCGGGTTCTGAGGGGACTGCAAGTTGATTATTGCTGAGATCTGCTCTGGACTAGCCTCTATGCCTCTTTTTGTCACCATATAACCTAAAAACTTTCCTGCAGTGACACCAAAGGTGCATTTAGTAGGGTTTAACTTCATATTATATTTTTCCAGAATCTCAAACGCCTTTTCCAGGTCCAGGATGTGATCTTCAGCTTTCTTTGACTTCACCACCATATCATCAATGTAGACTTCCATTGTATCTCCAATCTGGTCCTTGAACATCATGTTCACGAGCCTTTGATACGTTGCACCTGCATTCTTTAGTCCAAAAGGCATAGCTTTGTAGCAGTAGATTCCTCTGCTGGTCATGAACGCTGTATGTTCCTGGTCTGGGGGGTGCATCCTGATCTGGTTGAACCCACTTGCTGCATCCATAAACGTCAGCACCTCATGTCCTGCAGTAGCATCCACCATGGCATCTATGTGTGGAAGTGGAAATGAATCTTTTGGGCACACTTTGTTCAGGTCTGTATAGTCCACGCAAACTCTCCACTTGCCATTCTTTTTCTGGACCACAACTACATTGGCCAACCAATCTGGGTACATCACTTCTTTTATCATGTCCATGTCCAGCAATTTCTGCACCTCCTGGTTCACAATCTCATTACGTTCTGGTGCAAACTTCCTGCGCTTCTGTTTCACAGGCTTAAAACTTGGGTCAATATTTAATTTGTGCGTAATAACGTCTGAACTTATACCAGTCATATCAAAATGGGACCAAGCAAAACAATGCTCTTTTTTCCTCAGAAAGTCAATTAGAGCAGGTCTGATTACCTCTGGAGCGTCAGAACCAACCAGAACCTTCCTGTCAGGTCTCTCTTTTGCCAAAACGATTTCATCTGTCTCCATGCGTGGGACAGGATTCTCAACAGACCTGACAGGCTGCTTTAATTGCTATGCGAGGGACTTACAGGCCGTAAGGTTTCGTGGTCGCCTCTGTAACATTCTGTGCGATCTCTTTCTTCTCCTCATTTATTCTTTGTCCCACTTTGTTGGGATCTTGATGCACTGGTGGTACGTTGAAGGTACAGCCTTGAGGTTGTGGATCCAGGGTCGCCCTAGGATCACGTTGTACGAGGATAGGCAGTCTATTACGCAGAACTTTTCGAAAGAGGTGACTCCTTCTACATAGGTTGGCAGGGTGATCTCTCCCAGGCTGTGCTTTGTTTCTCCACTGAATCCTACCAGGACACTGGACCTCTTGGTTACATCAGACTCTTTCACCATAGCTTCCAAATACCTCCATCATAATGATGTTGGTAGAGCTACCTCCATCTACCAGGACTCTTCTGACCATGCAGGTTCCAATCTGGACCTTGATCACCAGACCATCGTGGTGTGGCCCGTGCACTCCTTGTAGGTCTGACTCATCAAACACAATCTCCTGGGCTGGACCTGCTTGTCCTGCTGGACCTGTTTGTCCTGCTGGTGGCTGTTGCCTATTCTCCAGAGCCACACGCTTTGCAGCAGAATACGTCAGTCCACAAATATCTGAACCACCAGAAATAAATTTTACCTCATGTGTTGGCGGTGGTGGTGGAAGATCTCTGGGCTCATCTCTCTCATCTTTGTTCCTTCTGTTTCTGGGCAGGATATCTTTCAGGTGGCCATTCTTTAATAGATGAGCTATCTCCCTCCTCACGGCTATGCAATCCTGTGTGGTATGTCCAATATCATAATGGTACTCGCACCACTTGGTCGTGTCCCGCCTTGGATTAGGCTTTTCACTTGCTTTTGGCCATCCGATCACGAGCCCAACTTGTCCAAACTTGTTGATCGTGCCTGGCGGTCTACGTAAAAGCAATACTCAAACTGGAGGTGGAACCACTGGTGCATCGGTCTGTTTCATCCACGGCGTTGGCCTCCCTCCTGTTTGGCCTTTGGTATGGACCAGGCCTGTTGTTGCTGTGCCGTTGGGTGGTGACTTTACGTTCACCGCTCGTCCCGATATCGTGCCTGAGCCGGGTCCTCTTCTACCCGGATCCGGGCGAGCCTTAGCCTGCACATCCTCAAAGGTAGAACAGGTAGCGAGTTAGTTCAACATATAAATCGTAATCTCTAACCAAACCTTGCACGAAGGCCTCTATGGCCGCGGCCGATGTCACATCCGGGGATGGACACTTTCTCTTTGTTGAAGCGGTGCAGAAGTCCCTCGAGACTCGTTCGTTACGGACCACCCGCATGCATCACCGGATCCGCTTCTCCAACAATCTGCTCTTGGCGAATCGGGCGTTGAAAAGGTTGATCGGCTCGCAAAGCGACTTGATGGTCTTGATTGGCGTGTTGATGTACCACCGAGGGTTGGACAGTCAAGGTTGAACCAAAGCTTTTGCACATGCATGCCTCCTCTTCTCTCAGGGATAGGGACGTTGAACATCCTCTGCCTGTATTGAGCAACGTGTTCCAGAGGATCTGCTGTCCCATCATAGAGTTTTAGGTTGGGCACTGTGTATTTCTTTGGCATCTCGACCATTGCAATGCAATCATCGAAGGGTGAATCAGAGTAGCATCCTGGGGTTGCCTCCTCTATGGGTGGTGGAAGCCCTGGAACCTTGCGCACCAAATCAGAGTTTACGCATCTCCATCATCATGTATCGCATGACTTCGCTGCACCAACTCCCTCTGGTGTCTTTGGGTCTCCACTTCCACCTGCAGCATTGTTCTCTGGATTCTCCTCCACATTGAGTGGATCGTCTTTTGATCCTTTTGAACCTACAGAAGAGAAAGTAGAGAAGTCAAGTTGTTTGATCACATCAGAGAATGGTGCACCTGGTGGGATCCTGGATCCTGAGGCTTTTTTCTGAGCAGAGGTCTCTAGCTGTTTCTTCAGAGCAGCCTCAGCCTCCTTCAGTCTTGCAGCCTCTGCCTTAGCATCCTCTGCTGCTTTCTTGGCCTGCTGCAGTTCCTCCTGTAGTTTGAGCATGGCCTCTGTACTTGGATCTGCCATCCTTCACGTTGGTTGGACTTGTTGATTTGGAAAACTTTGTAGGATTAATAAACTAGTATCCCCACAGACGGCGCTAAACTGTTCGGGGTGATTTTCTCACACGGTTCGATTATGTATTCGTGGATCTACTAGTACTATCCTTTAGGTTTAATTGTACGTTTTATGTGGTTCAGGAATTTAGGACGTATGAAAGATAACAAAAATTGAACAAGACACACGATGTGTTACGTGGGAAAAACCCTTAAATGTTAAGGGAAAAACCACGGGCGCCAAGCCAGGAGAGGATCTTCACTAGTTCAGAAATAGGGGGTACAGACTCTGGACCAACTGGTACAGGGAATAATAAAGACGTAAACTAATTATCAAGTGTTTGAATGTTGATGAATCGCGTTGAATGGAGTGAATTTGAGTAGTGTGTCTTGCGTAGAATAATCAATCGCCTTTTCCTTCTGAATTCTCCTTCTTATATATTGTCCCTCGCTTCAACGGTCTCTTCCCTTAGTTGTAGGTAACCTCTCCAACGATTTCTGAGGCTGTTCCTATCTTCAAGGCCGAGTTTCAGCATGCTTGACTGAGTCTTCCAACGACTTCCTCTAGGGTTGATGCCTAGTCTTCGGGCTTTCTTCTTTGGTGTTTTACTTCCTTTGTTGGGCCTGGCCCATCTTGGCTTTTCCTCTCCTGACCTGCACCTTTGCTTTGTCTATGCTGTCTGGTACTGTCTGTGCGTTCTGGTCCTGGCTGAGAATCCTGTACCCGTCTAGGCCTGGCCCAGAGTTCTGGACCAGCCTGGGTTTTTGGTACCAACAGAGTGCAGAATTGAAATTACAGAATTGAAAGTTCAGAACTGAAAATACCGTATTAACAAAGATAGAGTTTGAGGTTGGTTGCATTCCATGCTCTAGGAATCAACTCTCCCTCCAGAGTTACCAATCTATAGGCTCCCTGGCCTACAACAGAATCAATCAAGTATGGTCCTTCCCAGACTGGGGCTAGCTTTCCTGCAGACTTTTCCTTTGTGTTTTCAAAGACTTTCCTCAGAACTAAATCTCCTTCTCTGAAAACTCTGGCCTTGACATGCTTGTTGAAAGTCCTGGCCACATTCTGGGTAAGTCGCTAACCTTATCCTGGCCGCATCTCTAAGTTCCTCTGCAAGATCAAGGCGGAAGACAACAACTCGGGTTAGCTTCTAAACTGTTGAGACCATACCTTCTTTGTTGGAGCAGACACTTCTTTGGAATCACCGCTTCACAACCATACACCAAAGAGAATGGAGTCCGCCCTGTGGAATTCTTTGGTGTAGTTCTCGTCGACCACGTAACTAATGGTAGCTCTTCCGCCCATCTCCTCGCTGCTTTCTTGACTTCTTCTTCAAGGTTTTGATGATAATCTTGTTACTAGATTCATCGACCATTACACCGGGATATCTTGGTGCGTAAGTAAGCGATTCAATATTCCAGTCGCATTGCAATTCTCTAGTCTTGTTCCCTACGAATCGTGTACCATTATCACACACAACTGGCTTGGAATTCCAAATCGCAAATGATGTTCCTCTTGATGAATGAGATGACTTCCTTTTTCAGAACACTTCAGAATGCCTCTGCTTCAATCCACTTCGAAAAGTAGTCCGTCATTGCCAACATAAAGACCTTACGTCACGGAGCCATTGGAAGCTTTCCAACTATGTCCATGCCCCACTTCATGAAAGGCCACGGTGCGTAAATGGGATGCGTAACCTCACCGGCCGGTGGATCATTGGAGAATGCTTTTGACATGCTTCACATTTGCTTGCGTACTCGAGCCTCTTTTCTCATAGTTGGCGAGTAACCAAATCGAGAGCTTTCTTTGGCCAAACTTCTTCCAAAGACTGTGGTTGCCACAATCTCCTTCGTGTAACTCTTCGAGCAGTTAAAGCCTGCTGGTTCTAAGCGTATAAATATGGACTCGACATAGACTTCTTGTAGTAACATCATTAATCAAGACATACCTCGAGGCTTTAGCCGAAAAGCTCGCCTCAAGTGCATGCGGGGTAAAACACCATCTCTAAGAAAAGCATAAAAAGGTGCGATCGAGAGACAAGAGTGGGGGTAGACAGGTTCAGAGCAGGATCGGACTTCTCTATAGAAGGTCCGAGGAGGTGTCTTATGGGAATCTGTCCAGTCTGCAGTTTGAAACTAGAGCCAAGACTAGCTAAAGAGTGCACTGCGAGTTACGGTCTCTGGGATCTGGTCAATCGTAAACTGGTCAAACTTGAAACCAAGGACCTAACCTTCTCTAGGTATAGCAACATCTTAGAATCTTTGGCCGCAAAAGAACCATTAACTGATTAACAATAAGTAAAGAGTCGCTTTTTACCTCCAAATTCTTGACACCAAGACCAATACTGCACCATCAAACCTGCGATTAGAGCCTCGTATTACGCCTCATTGTTGGTGGTACGAAATTCACGGTGACGGACTGGGCTAGTATGTCCCCTTGTGGCGATTTCAGACAATGCCCAGACCGGAACCTCGACATTAGTTGCTCCATCGATATCTGACACCAGTTTCTCCTTTTACGCCTGTGTGAGTTTGACACTTCCATGCACCGCTTTCTTCCAGGGTCGGATCGAAATCGACCACAAAATCGCCAAGGCTTGTGACTTTATTGTCGCTTGGGTTCATAATCGATGTCGTGCGTCTTGAGTCGCATTGCACCACTTAGCCATTCTCCCCAGGCATTCGGGCTTTCTCAAGACTGACTTAAGCTGGAAGGTTAGTTCTAACACGTATATGATGACTCTCAAAATAAGGTCGAAGCTTAGTAGTTGACATAATCAATGCAAGAACATACCTCTCCGTAAGAGAATACCTGGTTTCAAAGATCTAGCAAGCTTTTACTCACGTAGTATATTGGATCTGCAAACCATCTTCTTCCCTGACCGTAATCGCACTTATCAATGCTCTGTGGATCGATGTGCATGGACTTAACGGTTCTTTCTCTTCTGGTCTGGACAGCAACGGTGGAGTTGACAGGTAACTCTTGAGATCCTGGAATGCTTCCTCGTGTTTCTCACTCCATTGGAACTCTTTGTTCTTCTTCAAAGATATCGTAGAAGGGCTTGCTCCTTTACGAGGATCTAGAAATGAATCTGCTCGTGAGTCGCTACTCTTCCCGTCAACTTCGGATATCTTTCACAGATCCGGGGCTCCAGATCTAGGATCGCCTTTATCTGCTCGACTTGCTTCAATTCCTCTTCTCGTGACCAAGTAACCCAAGAACTTACTGTAAGATACTCCAAAGTTGCACTTTGTGGGATTGACTTCATATTGAACTTATCCAGAATTGCAAACGCTTGCTCTAGGTGCTTCACGTGATCTTTGGCATCTTTAGACTTTACCACCATATCATCGATATAAACCTCCATTGTGTCCCCAATTAGATCTTTGAACATCATGTTGACTAGCCTTTGGTAGGTGGCACCAGCATTTCTGAGTCCAAAGGGCATGGCGGTGTAGCAATAGATACCACGATGCAATCATGAAGGAGGTTCCCTCTGGTCCTGGAGGATACATCTTGATCCGATTAAAACCACTTGAGGCATCCATGAAAGTCGAACTTCATGGCGGCAGCCTTGTCCACCATAGCATCAATGTGAGGAAGAGGGAAAGGATCCTTGGGACATGCCTTGTTCAGATCTGTGTAGTCTACACGCACTCTCCACTTTCCATTCTTCTTCCGCACAACAACCACATTAGCTAACGGTCAGATACATTACCTCTCTTACCATATTCATGTCCAAAGAACTTCCTGGACTTCCTCATCGATGATAACATTTCTCTCTGGCGAAACCTTCCTGCGTTTACGGTGCACCTTTCCTGCATCGAGGATCAACGTTGAGCTTGTGAGTGATAATGTCGGGATCGATTCGATCATGTCAAAGTGGCTCCATGCAAAACTTGATTTCTTAGACTTGAAACCGATCGGATCGGATCGATCTTGGAAGACACATCGCCGCCACCAATACTTTCTTTTCTCGGGCAAGACTGGTCTACACTGATCTGGTCCATCTCCAATCCCGACTTCTCTGGCTCCACTACCGACTTGACTGGTTTCGTAATTGCTATGCGGCGATTTGTTGGTGATTTGGGGGCTTCAAGGTCGCTCTCAGAGCATTCTGCCTTGATCTGCCTTTCTCCCTTGATCACCGTAACTCCCCATTGAGTTGGGACCTTCACACATTGATGGTAAGTAGACACCACACCTTGAGATTATGGATCCAAGGCACGCTTAACAAAACATTATACGAGGTCATAGAATCAATAACATTAAACTTCTCAAAAGAAGAAACTCCTGGGCATAGGTGGGAAGTGAGATCTCTCCCAAGGTGTGCTTGGTCTCGCCATCAATCCTACCGTAACATTGGAGTTCTTGGTCGACTTGTCCTGGCCTATACCCATCTCCTTCAATGCATCCAACATGATCGAGGTTCACGTAATCGCCCCATCAATCGTAACTCGGCGTACAAGGGTGCTTCCAATCGCAACTTGATCACCAGACTATCATGGTGCGAGAATCGGAATGCCTTCACAATCCTCATGATCAAAAGTGACGACTTCCCAATTCTTCTCTACCCTGGTTGGAGGCTGCATCTTCTCTTGCTTTGCTATCCTCTTGGTCGCAGAATAGGTCAGACCACAGATATCCGAACCACCATTAATGAATTTCACCTCATGTGTATAAGGCGGTGGATTTGGCGGCTTGTCTGATTCATTTCCCCTGGAGTCTTGGGACTAAGCGCTCTCAGTTCTGGCTGTACTCCTCTAGCCAGGTCTGATGATGTCCTTCAGACGTCCAGTTCTGAGCTGGTAAGCTATCTCCTTCTTGAAGGCGTAACACTCTTCTGTATTGTGGCCGATGTCTCCAGGGTACTCACAGTACTTGTTAGGATTCCTATTCGGATTTGGATGCTCATTTTTCTTGGGCCATCTTGCAGCATTCCCAAAGTTCTCCAACTTGGCTATCAATCGTGGAACCTCAACACCAAGGCTAGCGATATCGAGGGAGTCATCAGAATTGACTGTCTCGTAAGCGACAAGATGCACTTGTGTTCTGGGTGGCTGTGTATGGTGCTGGCCTGCTCTGGGTGCGTCCACTATCGGACTTCCTGTTCACCTTCTCGTACCCAGAACTATCACGCCATCGAAAGCATCTTCTTCAAGTCTAATCTGGGCCAAGGTCTTTGCTCGCACATCTTCAAAAGTAACACAAGGATACTTGGTTAGTTCACGATAAAGCTCGAAATTGACCACCAAACCTTGCCTATAAGCCTGGATAGCGATTGCAACGTCACGGTTGGGGATAGAGATCTTCTCCTTGTTGAATCTTTGGAGATAGTCTCGTAGAGACTCATCTTTCTTCCGTACAGTGCATGCAGATCACTTGTTTGCTTCTCTAACTTCCTGCCGCTAGCAACCGGGCAACAAAGACATTCACAAGATTAGCAAACGATTTAATAGTACCATTAGGAATATTGACAAACCATTGCGAGTGGTCCAGCAGAGTAGAACCAAAGCCCTTGCACATGCAAGGCTTCTCTGCACTCCTTTGGGGTGGGACCGTACATCCTTTGCTTGTACCGGGCAACGTGGTCCTGTGGATCTCTGTACCATCATACGCTTCATCCCTGGAACACTGAACTTCTTTGGGATGTCTGCATAGTTATGGCCTCATTTGAATGGTGAATCTGCATAACACTCTTGGGAAGCCTCCTCGATTGGTCTTTGGAACTCCTGGAATCTTTGCAACTTTGTCATGTAACTTCTGGAGTTCTTGCATCATCATGAGGGTGAAGTTGAACTTCTTCTTGCCCTTCCTCTTGTCAGCATTCTCGGATGATTCTTCCTCATCTTCACCACCCAGGAGTTGGTCTTCCAGATCCTCTTCTTCGTCCAGATTAGAGAAGTCTATTCTCTTGATTATAGAACTCAAAGATGCCCAGTGTCCGATCTTTGATGTATCGCCCTTAGCGAGATCCAACTTAGTCTTCAGAACAGACTCTGTTTCCTTCAGTCTTGCATTCTCCTCTGAGATCTGCTGAATCTTAGATTGCGCATCTTGTAACTCCTTGGACAATTCCTCCAAAGTTCTATCAGCCATTTTGAGTATAGAAAGGATGATTTTTGTGAGATTTTTTGTGAGAAAAGTTACGCAAATTAATAAACTAGTTGCCCCACGGTGGGCGCCAATTTGTTTTGGTAAAAACTTATCAAGTATGAAGAAAGTGAAAAGTGGATCAACTAGTACTAATTGCGGAACAGAACAGAACTGAGCTATATGGGACAGAACTAAGGACACGGGATTTGATGACGCAGAAGCCCCGAGAAGAAGATGGGGAAAACTGCGGGCTACCAAGCCAGGAGTACTTTTATTATTATCAGAGTTGAGGTTACAGAGTACAACTGTGAGAGAGATTACTTCTGTAGCAATTCGTACAGAACTGACTGTAGTTTACCGTAGTATTTTGTAGTATACTTTCTAGTGCTTAAGTATGCTAATGAGAGTAAAAAGATGAATGAAAATGTACAAATGAGCCTCTATATATAGGCAAAACTAGCTGCAAAATCGGTTCCTATTTTCTAGGGCATGTTCTCCATGTCTTCCATTACTCTTGGCGGTTAAATAACTTCCATTGACTCCACTTCTGCTCAGCTGTAACTTCTTCCATTATCCCATGACTTTTGTAACCGTCATAGTTGACCTTTCTGACCATAACTGCCATGCCTCTTCTGACCTGTTCTGGGTTATAACTGCTGTTGCTCTTTTATCCTGCTCTGTACCATATTTATGTCGTCTGTCCAGAACTGCCAGTTCTGGGTGGTGTAGAATCTGGTCATAACAGATTTCTGAGGGGATCCCATACCTGCTGATGATGTTCTTCTTTATGAAGGCTATAACTTCTTTTTCTGTGACGTTTTTGTATGCATCTGCCTCTATCCACTTAGAGAAGTAGTCTGTCATTGCTAGCATAAACACCTTCTGTCCTGGAGCCATCGGTAATTTGCCAACTAAGTCCATGCCCCATTTCATGAATGGCCATGGTGCAGATATCGAGTGCAGGTTCTGTGCAGGCTGATGTATCTCTGGACCATGCCTTTGACAGGCGTCACATTTTGTGGCATACTGGATGCTATCTGTTTTCATTGTGGGCGATGGTAGCCCGTGCGCGCAAGATTTTGTTGACCATGCTTCTACCACCGCTGTGTGGTTTCCACGGTGTCCATCGTGTATTTACGATAGTCTTGTCGACTGGTCGAGTTCTAGCGGCCGCAGTCTGGCCGTTGAAGGACCTTCTGAATAATACGCCTTGTATGATAGTATATCTGGACGCCTTGATTCTGAATGCTCTTGCCTCGACCTTGTCCTGTGGTAACTTGCCCTGGACTAGCCACTCATAGTATGGTTTGGTCCAGGTCTGGGTTGCCTGGACTGTGCTCTGCAGGACTGGTTGAATTTTCTGGACTGCTGGTTCCAGGATGTGTATAATAGGTATACTGTCCAGCGTACCAGGTTCAAATGCTGATCCTATGTTAGCCAAAGCATCTGCCTGCACATTCTGATCTCTAGGGACTTGCTCAACCTCAACGTTAGTAAACTTTTGAAAAAGATTTTTAACCAAATCAAGATATGCAATCATCTTAGAATCTTTAGCAGCGTACGTACCATTGATTTGGTTTGCAACCAACAAAGAGTCTATCTTTACCTTTAGATTCTGAACCTTCATGTCCAGACACACATTCAGTCCTGCTATCGATTGCCTCATACTCGACTTCATTGTTGGTAGTCCTGAACTCACGAGGATACGGCCTGTCCTATCTTGTCCCCCTGTGGCGACTTCAGGACCACACCTAGTCCAGTACCCCTGATGTTGGCTGAACCATCTGTCCAGAGTTCCCAGGTCTGCTGTTTCTGGTCCAGATGGAAGATTTCTTTTGTTACCTGCTCTTCTAGTGTGGGAGTGAAGTCAGCCACAAAGTCTGCTAATGCTTGAGATTTGATTGCTGTTCTGGGCTCATAGGATAGATCATAGGTGCTCAATTTTACTGACCATTTTGACATACGACCTGAAAGTTCTGGTCTAGACAGCACTGATCTCACAGAAACATTAGTACGAATGATAATATGATGCGCCTCAAAATAAGGGCGTAACTTGGTACAAGCAACTGTTAAAGCCAAAACAAATTTTTCCAATACAGAATACCTGGTCTCAGCATCCAGAAGACTTTTACTTACATAATACACAGGATGTTGTTGTCCATCTTGTAGGAATATAAAACACGATATTACTACTAAAATGTTAATCGTATTAACATGCCCAAGATTATACAAAACGATAGTAATATGAATTACAAGAATATAGAAATAACCTTTCTTAATCTTCAAAGAAAGGCCTAAGAACCTCCTAAAACGTACCCGAAATACGTTTCACAAACCAATATTCAAAGTAGAATATCTCTTATAAGTTGCACCCAAAACGCCTTATGAAATGCCTTGTGTTTATGCTAGAAAACAAGGTATATATTACTAATAATATATGAAGTTTATTTGGAAATGTGATGAGTAAAAATATGAGAATAAAACTCTCTTTTTCTCTCCTCTTTCACTCGACATACACCACACATACAACACCAATTTTTCTACTAAACTTATGAGGAAATAAGTTAGTATATAATTGTATTTAGTGGGTAGGTTTATAGTTAGTGGGGGGTAGTTTACTTAGTAGTGGATAGAAGAGGTTAATCACATATTAACCACCCATTACTACTAATTAAAATAAACCAAAAACAACATACTAATATACATACTACACGACACACATATAGTGTGTGTGTGTGTATTTTGTTTTTAGTATTTACATGTACATTACATGTAAAATAATATGTATAATACGTATTTAATTAATTGATTATCGTATAATACAATAGATTAAATAACATAACTTATAGCAACATTTTAACTATAAATATCAAATATATTCATAATATAAAAGTAGCTCATAACTATTATACACATGTGAATTAACACTTAATTCAGCTCATCTAGCTGATTTAACATTTAATTCAGCTCACCCACTAATATAACAATAATCTATTTAATCACATTAAATAATTATCCGTATACATTTCCAATTTTCTAACTGCTTAGATATATTTAAGGCATCAATGTAATCACATTACATTTCATAAAATCGTCCTATAGGTGTGACCGATAAGGACCAGCTGATCACCGCCATCTATATGACAGTAACGTCAAACTTTCTAGCAAGCCAACCGTTACCGATATACATTAATCAGCTGATTTTAAATACAAGTATCCTTTGTGATCCTGTAAGAGATTTAATAAATTAATCACACTAACTGTGGAGGACACCAGCTCCAACAATCTCCCACTTGTCCTTACAAGTGTATGTGTGTGATTAACGATTCTCATATCCATATAAATCTCCCACTCAATGGTAGACAATTTGCAAAGTCGTACTTCCGCAAGGTCGTATCTAACAAGTGATCATATCAAGAGTGGTTTCCTCGACTAGAGAGCAACTAACTGATATACAAATGTATCCACAACATTCGAGCATGGCCATGCATTTCAGTTACTACTCCTCGAGTGACCCTGAGATTAAAAAAAAAACGATAAGATTGGATATTTTCCTTGACTCGAATCTTGCAGATTAAAGCACAGCATGAAATGACCCAGAAAAAATCTACTCGGCCTCCTTTTACGGTGCGACCACGAGAAAGAAACCAAAGTCACCCAAAACTGCCCTTATCTCAAGAAAGCGATCGGCCAGTCAAAAGAATCGACTCTAGGAACACAATGAACGCCCTATCCACGACCAGGCAAAATGTCCAGACATTTAGGCCTTCATTTAAGTGGTCACCATGTCCTACGCAGTATCCTCTATACCTCGCATATGTGTTTGATCAGACATCACATGTCCTTATGGTTATTGAACCTACCATCAATCAACCCACAATGTAATCACCTAGAGTTATCAGCCCACTTTGGTGATTATGGACAAAACATATATAAAGTAAATCAGTTCACTCCGAGGTGTTCAAAATTGTCACTCACGCCACATGATATACCATATATAAAAATATAATTTGATGAATACAAAGTAGTAGTTTTAATGAGATACAAAGATCTAAAAACAAACTAATGAAAATCAGAACACTCTTGATCCCATTGATACAACATGTTCAACATGTTTATTGTACGACAATGGCTTCGTGAGAGGGTCCGCTATGTTGTCATCCGTGACAACCTTGCAAATCTCTATCTCCTTTTGCTCCACGTAATCTCGTATCATATGAGCCTTCCGTAACACATGTCTAGACTTATTGCTAGATTTAGGCTCTTTAGCTTGGAATATGGCACCACTGTTATCACAATAAACAGTGATCGGGTCATTCGCACTAGGAACTACCATTAGACCTTGTAAGAACTGACGCATCCATATTGCCTCCTTAGCGGCCTCGGAAGTCGCAATATACTCGGATTCTCAGAGTGGAATCTGCTTTGTGATCGATTGCTTGGAACTTTTCCAACTCACTGCCGCACCATTAAGTGTAAAAACGAATCCGGATTGAGATTTGGAATCATCTCTATCCGTTTGGAAACTAGCATCTGTGAAACCTTTTGCACATAACTCTTCGTCTCCACCATATACTAACATCCAACCTTTAGTTCTTCTCAAGTACTTTAGGATGTTCTTAACAAAGAATCCAGTGACTTTCACCGATCCTTTTGGTAACGACTCGTCATACTAAGTGCGAATGCCACGCCTGCGGGCGTGTACACATCATAGCATACATAATCGATCCTACGGCCGAAGCGTACGGAATTCGATTCATGCGCTCTATTTCTTCTGGTGATTTAGGTGATTGAGTCTTACTCAAATGCACCCCATGAACCATCGGAAGATTACCCCTTTTTGAGTTCGTCATACTGAACCTCTCAAGAATTTTATCTATATAAGATTCTTGACTTAACGCCAACATTCTCTTGGATCTATCTCTATAGATTTGAATACCGAGTATTCTCTGTGCCTCACCTAAGTCTTTCATCTGAAAATGATTCTTTAACCATTCTTTTACAGAAGAAAGCATAGGAATGTGATTCCCTATTAACAGTATGTCATCTACATACAAAACTAGGAAAGCAATATAGCTCCCACTTGGTTTGACATATAAACATGGTTCCTCGACTGATCGTTTAAAACCATATTGTTTAATAACTTGGTCAAATCGATGATTCCAACTTCTCGATGCTTGCTTAAGTCCATAAATGGAACGCTTAAGTTTGCATACTTTCTTAGGATATTTTGGATCCGTGAAGCCTTCGGGTTGTACCATGTACAATTCCTCGTCTAAATAACCGTTTAAGAAGGCGGTCTTCACATCCATTTGCCATATTTCATAATCATGAAATGCAGCAATCGCTAAGATAATCCGGATAGATCGAAGCATCACAACAGGTGCAAAGATATCATCGTAGTGTAAACCTTGCACTTGGGTGAAACCTTTTGCAACAAGTCGTGCTTTATAGATATCTGGTTGTCCACCTAGTGAACGTTTTATCTTATAAATCCATTTGCACTGAAGAGGTCTCACCTTTTCAGGCAAATCAACCAGATCCCATACTTCGTTCTCGTACATGGAGTCTATCTCGGAGTGCATGGCTTCAAGCCATAGCTTCGAGTCAGAACTAGTCATTGCACCTTTGTAGGTAGTCGGTTCATTACTTTCAAGAAGTAATAAATCATCTCCATTTCCTTCTTCAACGATACCAATGTATCGATCCGGAGGATAAGAGACTCGACTTGACCTCCTAGGTTCCGCAGGAATAGTTACTGCAGTGGAGGTTGAAGGAATATTTTCCTCCATCACATGTGCAGTGTCTGGTTCTAAGATTTCTGACAACTCAAAAACCCTATTACTTTGGTTATTCGTGATAAACTCTTTCTCTAAGAATTTAGCACTAGCTGCAACAAAAACTCGTTGTTCAGTAGGTGAATAAAAGTAATGACCAAACATTCCTTTTGGATATCCCACAAAGTATGTTTTGACCGATCGTGGGCCTAGCTTATCGTCAGGTCTCCACTTAACGTAAGCCTCACATCCCCAAACCCGAATAAAGGACAAATCAGGAACTTTTCCTTTCCACATCTCATATGGGGTTTTGTCTGCCGCTTTAGTCGGACTTCGGTTTAGAATGAGTGCAGCAGAATTTAGAGCAAACCCCCACAATGAATCCGGTAAAACCGTGTGACTCATCATGGAGCGAACCATATCTAATAAAGTTCGATTTCTCCGTTCGGACACACCATTCAATTGTGGTGTTCCAGGTGGAGTTAATTGTGATACAATGCCACAATCCTTTAGGTGTTGATCAAATTCATTAGATAAATATTCACCACCACGATCTGATCGTAATGCTTTTATTTTTCTATCTAATTGGTTCTCAACCTTATTTTGAAATTCCTTGAATTTCTCAAAAGATTCACTTTTATGTTTCATTAAATAGACATACCCATATCTACTTAAATCATCAGTAAAAGTGATGAAATATCTATAGCCATCTCGTGCTGTGACAGACATTGGTCCACATACATCGGTATGTATTAGTCCTAGTAAGTCAATGGCTCGCATTCCAATACCTTTAAAAGATATACGAGTCATCTTTCCAATGAGACATGATTCACAAGTACCAAATGATTCATAGCCAAAAGGTGAAATAATCCCATTCTTAATGAGTTTCTTTACTCGTCTTTCATTTATGTGTCCCATTCGACAATGCCATAAATACGTTTGATCTTTATCACCTAATTTTGCCTTTTTATTATTCACATGAAATATTTCTTGCGTTTGATCTAGAACATAAATGCCATTCATGGAAAACGCTTGACCATAAATAACATCATTTAAAGAAAAAGTACAACAATTGTTCTTAATAATAATTGAAAAACCAAAAACATCCAACATGTTAACGGAAATAATGTTCTTTGACAAACTGGGAACATAATAACAATCATTCAAACAAAGTTCCAAACCACTAGGTAATAACAAGATGTAAGTTCCTACAGAAACAGCAGCAACCTTTGCTCCATTTCCAACACGTAAATCAACATCGCCTTTAGCCAGACGTCTTACGTCCCGGAGGCCCTATAGTGATTACAAATGTGAGAACCACATCCGGATCAAATACCCAAACAGAGGAACTCGCATGATTAATTTCTATCATGTGAATATAAGATGACATACCTTGAGCTGTCGCACGTCCAGCTTTTATGTCCTCGAGGTACTTAGGACAATTCCTTCTCCAATGCCCAGACTGTTGGCAATGGTGACATTTTCCCTCCTTTTCTTTGCTCTTCTTGCCTTTTGAGTGACTTGACTCCCCAGGACCACTCTTGGGTTTAGGCTGACCTTTCTTCTTGAACTGAGGTCGCTTAGCATTCGAGGCAAGCAGTGCCTTTCCCTTTCCCTTAGGCGTATCACAAGAACATCTTTCTTGTGACTCCACAAATTAAGATCTTTCTCAGCTTGCACGAGCAGAGAATGAAGTTCGTGAAGACTTTTCTTCATGTCATTCATGTTGTAATTCACCCTAAACTGAGTGAATCCATCATGAAGTGAGTGTAGGATACGATCAACAATGATCGAGTCTTCAAGCTTGCAGCCAAGAGCCTCTAACTTCTCCACATTCTCAATCATATTAAGCATGTGGGCGCTAACAGGTTGGCCCCTTTGCAGCTTTGCCTCAAAGAAGCGTACAGCTGCATCATACCTAACAATTCTCGGAGCTTGCGAGAATTCATTAGTCAACGTGGTGAAAATGCGATTTGCACCTTGGGAAATAAAGCGACGTTGCAAATGGGAATCCATTGCATATATGAGTACGTTCTTAATCGCACCCGCTTCCTTAACAAACTCATCGTATGTAGTTCGTTGAGCTCCAGATCTAGCAGTAGGTTCAGCCGGAATCGGCTCCATGAGATACTTCAGCTTTCCGTCTGCGATGGCAGCATTCTTTAATGCTGCCTCCCATTCGGTGAAGTTGCTACCATCTGACTTGAGACGGTAGTTTTGGTTGTAGGAGACATGGTCCATGAAGGAACGCAACCATGACTCCCTAGTCAAGACGGCACTAGGGCCGGGGGTAGCAGTATTATCAGCCATAATACAGCAGAAATAGCAACAAATATATCTACAATATAAGAAGATAAAACAAACATAAGCAATCATCAAAATAAAGCGTCTATTTAAAACATGTAAATAAACTAAGAGCATTCATATAATTGATCCCACTCAAGAATTATATAAATGATTTCAAGACTCAAATTTCAATAAATCGATAAGTCAACCATTTGACTAATTTTTAACCTTTTAAAAACTCTTGGTTCATAAATTTCTCAAATTTATTAATAGTCCATTCAATTCTTCACATATTAGTGAAAAACAAATGTTGAGTTCAACTAACACCGACATCAACTACTTACTCAAGGTAGAAGGGGTACACATGGATTTAACAACAGGTCCTATATGCCCACCGACGAACAAGGGATTCATAATGATTCGATTTAGAAAGACTATATCTCAATTTTAAAAGAGTGAGATCTCATCATCCATTAAAACTCATTTAAGTGAACAATTTAGGTGAGTCTAAGTGAATGATGACTTGTTAAAACATCATATGTTTAAGCTATTTAAACTAACACGTGGGAATGAATCAATATTCATCGATTTAGGTGGTTTGTTTTAGGCGGAAAAAGACGAAAAGCATAAATAAAAACAAGCAAATAAAACCTAGTGTGGCCTAACAAAAACATTACAAGGCGGAATCCAATCAAATTGGACCCTATAAAATACAAATTGGAATCCTTCAAAAGGACCCTATCTTCATAATCAAGGCTCCAAAAACACCGTCTTGGATCACCAAAAGGATTGGCAAAACTTCAAACTCCTCTTCTTTTACCACTAACTATTACATGAAAAACCTATTTACATATAATCTAGGATAAAAGAAGATTACAAGTTGGAGACGTGAAAAATCCCAAAATCACATTTTCATCATTACGAAAATGCAATTAAAAACAAAACTTAGGCCACACTAGATATAAAACGCAATCAAATATAAACGCATTCATCTACTAAAACAAAATTTTCATACATCCATATGCATGAAAAACACAAACCACCATACAAAAAATGTTTAAGTGAAAATTTCATAAAAATTCACCTATTAACATAAAAATCAATCATGTCTTACATATATTGATAAACAAAAATTAATTCAACATATCATTTTTTTTTTTTTTTTTTTTTTTTTTTTTTTTTTGGTAACGAGGGGTTGGTTCCCCCCGGACACTTGCAATACCCTGCAAACCACATGTGCCAGGTAAGTCATCCCGTAGGATGGCAGGTATCCGCAAGCCATTGCTCACCCAGGGAGTCGAACTCAGGACCTCTCAATTCCTGCCGTTGCAAGCTTTGAGGCACCCCTGGACTCCGCTTGAGCAAGAGGCACTTGGATAATTCAACATATCATATATAATGAATCAATTCAATAATTATTTTAAACTATTTTAAAATAAATGGCATCATATATCATAAACACTTTTATGATAATTCAATAAGGCATTTCAAAAACAATATTAATTTGACTTTCAAATTAAAAACAAAATGAATCAATCATATTAATTCAAAAAAAAACATTTCGGCCAATACAAAAAAAAATAACAAAAACATTTTTTTTTTTATTTTGTTTCGGCCAAAATAAATTTTTACATATATATATATAAATAATTATTTTTATTAAATCATATTTAACAAACAAAAATCGACATGTATATATATATATATAAAAATTTCGAAACTTTTAATATATGCAAAATAAATTGACAATGATATAATTTCATAAATTACGTCACATATTTTATTATCATATAATAAACTTTACAATTATCATATAATCATATTATTTTGATTTTAATCTCATTTAAACCAAAATTAAGTGTTATACATCTTAAATTATGATCTCATCAAAATATTTACATATAACAAATTTGCATATCAATTTAATTTAATCATTTTAACAATTTAAAAACAATTAAATAAAACTAAAAAAAAAAAAATTCGAAAATCAAAAAAAAATTTTGGAAATGCCGAGAAGATTCAATAATATAAACGATTTTATATTTTCAATTTCAATCCATATTAAAATCATTTTGAACCTAATGCTCTGATACCACTTGTAGGAATATAAAACACGATATTACTACTAAAATGTTAATCGTATTAACATGCCCAAGATTATACAAAACGATAGTAATATGAATTACAAGAATATAAAAATAACCTTTCTTAATCTTCAAAGAAAGGCCTAAGAACCTCCTAAAACGTACCCGAAATACGTTTCACAAACCAATATTCAAAGTAGAATATCTCTTATAAGTTGCACCCAAAACGCCTTATGAAATGCCTTGTGTTTATGCTAGAAAACAAGGTATATATTACTAATAATATATGAAGTTTATTTGGAAATGTGATGAGTAAAAATATGAGAATAAAACTCTCTTTTTCTCTCCTCTTTCACTCGACATACACCACACATACAACACCAATTTTTCTACTAAACTTATGAGGAAATAAATTAGTATATAATTGTATTTAGTGGGTAGGTTTATAGTTAGTGGGGGGTAGTTTACTTAGTAGTGGTTAGAAGAGGTTAATCACATATTAACCACCCATTACTACTAATTAAAATAAACCAAAAACAACATACTAATATACATACTACACGACACACATATAGTGTGCGTGTGTGTATTTTGTTTTTAGTATTTACATGTACATTACATGTAAAATAATATGTATAATACGTATTTAATTAATTGATTATCGTATAATACAATAGATTAAATAACATAACTTATAGCAACATTTTAACTATAAATATCAAATATATTCATAATATAAAAGTAGCTCATAACTATTATACACATGTGAATTAACACTTAATTCAGCTCATCTAGCTGATTTAACATTTAATTCAGCTCACCCACTAATATAACAATAATCTATTTAATCACATTAAATAATTATCCGTATACATTTCCAATTTTCTAACTGCTTAGATATATTTAAGGCATCAATGTAATCACATTACATTTCATAAAATCGTCCTATAGGTGTGATCAGATAAGGACCGGTGATCACCGCCATCTATATGACAGTAACGTCAAACTTTCTAGCAAGCCAACCGTTACCGATATACGATAATCAGCTGATTTTAAATACAAGTATCCTTTGTGGTCCTGTAAGAGATTTAATAAAATAATCACACTAATCATGGAGGACACGGCTCAACACATCCGGATTCTCTTACCAGGATCGCACTTACAGAGGCTTCATTACAGGCATGTGCACAGACCGGTGACTCTCCTGGTTCAGGCTTGGACAGGAGTGGAGCTGATGATAGGTATACTTTCAGGTCCTGGAATGCTTTCTCATGCTCTGTCCCCCAGTTGAACTGCTTGTTCTTTCTCAGAAGATCATAGAATGGCTTGCACCTTTCAGAAGATCTGGAGATGAATACATTAGTATTGCTACTCTTCGATCGGGTTTACGGACATCTTTCGGGTTCTGGGGGACTGCAAGTTGATTATTGCTGAGATCTGCTCTGGACTAGCCTCTATGCCTCTTTTTGTCACCATATAGCCTAAGAACTTTCCTGCAGTGACACCAAAGGTGCATTTAGTAGGGTTTAACTTCATATTATACTTTTCCAGAATCTCGAACGCTTTTTCCAGGTCCTGGATGTGATCCTCAGCTTTCTTTGATTTCACCACCATATCATCAATGTAGACCTCCATTGTATCTCCAATCTGATCCTTGAACATCATGTTCACCAGCCTTTGATATGTTGCACCTGCATTCTTTAGTCCAAAAGGCATAGCCTTGTAGCAATATATTCTCTCACTGGTCATGAACGCCAGTATGCTCCTGGTCCGGGGGTGCATCCCGATCCGTTGAATCCGCTAGCTGCATCCATGAATGTCAGCACCTCATGTCCTGCAGTGGCATCTACCATAGCATCTATGTGTGGTAGTGGAAATGAATCCTTTGGGCACGCCTTGTTCAGGTCTGTATAATCCACACATACTCTCCATTTGTCATTCTTCTTCTGGACCACAACTACATTTGCTAGCGATCTGGGTACATCACTTCTTTGATCATGTCCATGTCCGGCAATTTACGTACCTCTTGGTTCACAATCTCATTACGTTACGGTGCAAACTTCCTGCGTTCGCTTTCACTGAGGCTTAAAACTTGGGTCAATATTTAACTTGTGTGTAATAACATCGTAACTTATACCACCATATCAAAATGGGACCAAGCAAAACAATGCTTTTTTTTTCCTCGAAAGTCAATTAGAAGCGGTCCGATTACTTACGGAGCGTCAGAACCAACCGTAACCTTTACGTCGGGTCTTTCTTCACCAAAACAATTTCATCTGTCTCCATGCGTGGGACAGATTCTCAAATGCACTGACAGTCGCTTTAATTGCTATGCGAGGGACTTACAGGCTAGGAGGTTTCGTGGTCTGCCCCAGAACACTCTGTCTTTGTTGCTCTCCTCTGACCGTTGTTGTCCCCCACTTTGTTGGTATCTTTATGCACTGATGGTACGTTGAAGGTACAGCCTTGAGGTTGTGGATCCAGGGTCGGCCTAGGATGACGTTGTATGAGGACAAGCAATCTATCACGCAGAACTTTTCGAAAGAGGTAACTCCTTCCACATAGGTTGGTAGGGTGATCTCTCCCAAGCTGTGCTTTGTTTCTCCACTGAATCCTACCAGGACGCTGGACTTCTTCGTTACATCAGACTCTTTCAGCCCCATAGCTTCCAGCGCCTCCATCATGATGATGTTGACTGAACTACCTCCATCTACCAGGACTCTTCTGACCATGCAGGTTCCAATCTGGATCTTGATTACCAGTCCATCGTGGTGTGGCCCATGCACTCCTTGTAGGTCTGACTCATCAAACACAATCTCCTGGGCTGGACCTGCTTGTCCTGCTGGTGGCTGTTGCCTGTTCTCCAGGGCCACACGCTTTGCAGCAGAATATGTTAGTCCACAAATATCTGAACCACCAAAAATAAATTTTACCTCATGTGTTGGCGGTGGTGGTGGAAGATCTCTGGGCTCATCTCTTTCATCTATGTTCCTCCTGTTCCTGGGCAGGATATCCTTCAGGTGACCATTCTTTAGTAGATGAGCTATCTCCCTTCTGAGGGCTATGCAATCCTCTGTGGTGTGTCCAATATCATGATGGTACTCACACCACTTGGTCGTGTTCCGCCTTGGATTAGGCTTCTCACTAGCTTTTGGCCATCTAACTGTTGAGCCCAACTTGTCCAGCTTGTTGATCAGGCCTGGCAGGTCTACAGAAAAGCAATACTCTGAAACTGGAGGTGGAACCCTAGGTGCATCAGCCTGTTCATCCACGGCGTTTGCCTCCCTCCTGTTTGGCCTCTGATATGGACCAGGCCTGTTGCTGCTGTGCCTTTGGGTGGTGACTTTTCGTTCGACCTTACGGTCCTGATATCGTGCCCTGAACTGCTGGTCCTCCTCTACCCTGATCTGGGCCAGAGCCTTAGCCTGCACATCCTCAAAAGTAGAACAGGGGTAGCGAGTTAGTTCGACATAAAGATCAGAATCTCTAACCAAACCTTGCCTGAAGGCCTCAATGGCCGTGCCGATGTCACATCTGGGGATGGACACTTTCTCCTTGTTGAAGCGGTGCAGGAAATCCCTTAGAGACTCGTTCTCGCTACGATCACCCTGCATGATCAGGGTCCGCTTCTCCAACAATGCCATCTTGTGGCGAATCGATGTTGAAAAGGTTGATCACTCTGCAGCGACTTGATGGTCTTGATTGGCGTGTTGATATACCACCTGGAGAAATTTGGACCCGGTCAAGGTTGAACCAAAGCTTTTGCACATGCAAGCCTCCTCTTCTCTTTGGGATAGGAACGTTGAACATCCTCTGCTCGCATCTTGTGCAACATGTTCCGGAGGATCTGGTCCCATCATAGAGCTTTAGGTTGAGTCTTTGAGTACTTCTTTGGCATCTCCACCATTGCAACGCAATCGTCGAAAGGTGAATCAAAGATAACTCCTTGGTCTTTGCCTCTTGATGGGTGGTGGAAGTCCTGGAACCTTTCGTACCAACTCTGAGAGTTTCTGCATCTCCATCATCATGTATTCCATGACCTGGCCTGCACTTACTCCCTCTGGTGTCTTTGGTTCACCGTGTTGGAGCTGGTGTCCTCCACAGTTAGTGTGATTAATTTATTAAATCTCTTACAGGATCACAAAGGATACTTGTATTTAAAATCAGCTGATTCACGTATATCCAGATGGTTGGCTTGCTAGAAAGTTTGGCGTTCTTGTCGTATAGATAGCGATGTCAATTTGGTCCTTACTCGATCACACCTATAGGGCGATTTTATGAAATGTAATGTGATTACATTGATGCCTTAAATATATCTAGCGGTTAGAAAATTGGAAATGTATCACGGATGATTATTTAATGTGATTAAATAGATTATTGTTATTAATTAGTGGGTGAGCTAAAATAAATGTTATTTAGCTAGTTGAGCTGAATTAAGTGTTAATTCACGTGTGTATAATAGTTATGAGCTACATTTATATTATAAATATATTTGATATTTATAGTTAAAATGATGCTATAAGTCATGTTATTTAATCTATTGTATTATACGATAATCAATTAATTAAATACGTATTATACATAATATTTTACATGTAATGTACATTTAAAGTATACTAAATATAAAATACACACAACACACACACACATATGTAGTATGTCGTGTGACTTGCATGTGTATATGTTATATTTAGTTTGTTTATTTAGTGATAATAAGTGGTTATTAGTTGGTTATTTTTAATCACCATCACCTAAATAACTTCCCCCCACTAACTCACATTAACCTACCCACTAAATGCACTCATATACTAACTAAACTACTCATAAGTTAAGTGAGTAATTTGGAGAGCATTGTATGTGTGTGTTGTGTGAGTGAGCCGAGAAGAAGGAGAGAAAAAGAGAGAAATTGTTCTCATAATTTCACTCATCAATTTTTCCAAAAACACTTCATATATTATTAGTAATATAAACCTTGTTATCTAGCTTTAACAAAAGGCATTTCATATATCGTTTTGGGTGCAACTTATAAGAGATATCCTACGTTGGATATTGGTTTGAAAACGTAATTTGGGTACGTTTTAGGAGGATCTTAGGCCTTTCACCGAAGTCTTGAAAGGTTATTTCTATGATCTTGTGATTCATATTATTATCGTTTTGTATAATCTTGGGCATGTTAATACGATTAACATTTTTAGTAGTTATATCATGTTATATATTACTACAAGTGGTATCAGAGCACTAGGCTCAAAATGATTTTAATATGGATTAAAATTGAAAATATAAAATTGTTTATATTTAATTTTCATTCGGCATTTTCAATTTTCAATTTTTTTTTTTTTCGAAATTTTTTTTTTTGTTTAATTTAATTGTTTTAAATTGTTAGAATAGTTAAATTAAATTGATATGCAATTTTGTTATATGTAAATATTTTGATAAGATCATTATTTAAAAAGTATAACACTTAATTTTGGTTTAAATGTGATTAAAATCAAAATAATATGATTATGTGATAATTATAAAGTTTATTATATGATAATAAAGTATGTGACATAATTTGTGAAATTATAAATGTCAATTTTTGCATATATTATATATTTCGAATGTTTATATATATATATATACATGTCAATTTTTGTTGTTAAATATGATTTAATAAAAATAATTGTTTATATATATATGTATAAATTTTAATTTTAGCCGAAACAAATTAAAAAAAAAAAATTGTTTTTGTTTTTTTTATTTACTTTGGCCGAATTGAATTGAATTATTTTGTCTAATTCAATTTGTTTTAATTTGAATTGTCAAATTGTTTTTGTTATTGAAATGCCTTATTTTATTGTCATAAAAATGTTTATGATATATGAGTATATATGATACCATTCATTTTAAAATAGTTTAAAATGATAAATGAATTGATTCATTATATGTGATATGTTGAATTAATTCTTATTAATCAATTTATGTGTGACATGATTGATTTTTATGTTAATAGGTGAATTTTTAAGAAATTTTCACTTAAACTTATTTTGTATGGTGGTTTGTGTTTTTCATGCATATGGATGTATGAATTTTTGCTTTAGTAGATGAATGCGTTTATATTTGATTGCGTTTTATATCTAGTGTGGCCTAAGTTTTTGTTTTTTAATTGCATTTTCGTAATGATGAAAATGTGATTTTGGGATTTTTCACGTCTCCAACTTGTAATCTTCTTTTATCCTAGATTATATGTAAATAGGTTTTCATGTAATAGTTAGTGGTAAAAGAAGAGGAGATTGAAGATCCTTTTGGTGATCCAAGACGGAGTTGTTTTTTGGAGCTTTGCTTATGAAGATAGGGTCCTTTTTGAAGGATTCCAATTTGTATTTTATAGGGTCCAATTTGATTGGATTCCGCCTTGTAATGTTTTTGTTAGGCCACACTAGGTTTTATGTGCTTGTTTTATTTATGTTTTTCGTCTTTTTCCGCCTAAAACAAACCACCTATATCGATGAATATTGATTCATTCCCACGTGCTAGTTTAGATAGCTTAAACATATGATGTTTTAAAAAGTCATCGTTCACTTAAACTCACCTAAATTGTTCACTTAAATGAGTTTTTAATGGATGATGAGATCTCGCTCTTTTTTAAAATTGAGATATAGTCTTTCTAAATCGAATCATTATGAATCCCTTGTTCGTCGGTGGGCATATAGGACCTGTTGTTAAATCCATGTGTACCCCTTCTACCTTGGGTAAGTAGTTGATGTCGATGTTAGTTGAACTCAACATTTGGTTTTCACTAATATGTGAGAATTGAAATGGACTATTAATAAATTTGAGAAATTTATGAACCAAGAGTTTTTAAAAGGTTAAAAATTAGTCAAATGGTTGACTTATCGATTTGTTGAAATTTGAGTCTTGGAATCATTTATATAATTCTTGAGTGGGATCAATTATATGAATGCTCTTAGTTTATTTACATGTTTTAAATAGACGTTTTTTTGGTGATTGCTTATGTTTGTTTTATCTTCTTATATTGTAGATATATTTGTTGCTTTTTCTGCTGTATTATGGCTGATAATACTGCCACCCCCGGCCCTAGTGCCGTCTTGACTAGGGAGTCATGGTTGCGTTCCTTCATGGACCATGTCTCCTACAACCAAAACTACCGTCTCAAGTCAGATGGTAGTAACTTCACCGAATGGGAGGCAGCATTAAAGAATGCTGCTATCGCAGACGGCAAGCTGAAGTATCTCATGGAGCCAATTTAGAATTTGAACCCTCTTTGCTTTCGATCACTGGAGCTCAACGAACTGCATACGATGAGTTTGTTAAGGAAGCGGGTGCGATTAAGAACGTACTCATATATGCAATGGATTCCCATTTGCAACGTCGCTTCATTTCCCAAGGTGCAAATCGTATTTTCACCACGTTGACTAATGAATTCTCGCAAGCTCCGAGAATTGTTAGGTATGATGCAGCTGTACGCTTCTTTGAGGCTAAGCTGCAAAGGGGCCAACCTGTTAGCGCCCACATGCTTAATATGATTGAGAATGTGGAGAAGTTAGAGGCTCTTGGCTGCAAGCTTGAGGACTCGATCATTGTTGATCGTATCCTACACTCACTTCATGATGGGTTCACTCAGTTTAGGGTGAATTACAACATGAATGACATGAAGAAAAGTCTTCACGAACTTCATTCTCTGCTCGTGCAAGCTGAGAAAGATCTTAATTTGAGTGGGAGTCACAAGAAAGATGTTCTTGTGATACAGGCTAAGGGAAAGGGAAAGGCACCTGCTGCCTCGAATGCTAAGCGACCTCAGTTCAAGAAGAAAGGTCAGCCTAAACCCAAGAGTGGTCCTGGGGAGTCAAGTCACTCAAAAGGCAAGAAGAGCAAAGAAAAGGAGGAAAATGTCACCATTGCCACCGCCTGGCATCAGCGGGCGAATTGTCCTAAGTACCTCGAGGACATAAAAATTTGGGCGTGTGACGCTCAGGTATGTCATCTAATATTCACATGATAGAAATTAATCATGCGAGTTCCTCTGTTTGGGTATTTGATCTTTGGATGTGGTTCTCACATTTGTAATCACTGCAGGCCTCCGGACGTAAGACGTCTGGCTAAAGCGCGATGTTGATTTACGTGTTGGGAATGGAGCAAAGGTTGCTGCTGTTTCTGTAGGAACTTACATCTTGTTATTACCTAGTGGTTTGGAACTTTGTTTGAATGATTGTTTTTATGTTCCCAGTTTGTCAAAGAACATTATTTCCGTTAACATGTTGGATGTTTCTGGTTTTTCATTTATTATTAAGAACAATTGTTGTACTTTTTCTTTAAATGATGTTATTTATGGTCAAGCGTTTTCCATGAATGGCATTTATGTTCTAGATCAAACGCAAGAAATATTTCATGTGAATAATAAAAAGGCAAAATTAGGTGATAAAGATCAAACGTATTTATGGCATTGTCGAATGGGACACATAAATGAAAAACGAGTAAAGAAACTCATTAAGAATGGGATTATTTCATCTTTTGGCTATGAATCATTTGGTACTTGTGAATCATGTCTCATTGGAAAGATGACTCGTATATCTTTTAAAGGTATTGGAATGCGAGCCAGTGACTTACTAGGACTAATACATACCGATGTATGTGGACCAATGTCCATCACAAAGACGAGATGGCTATAGATATTTCATCACTTTTACTGATGATTTGAGTAGATACGGGTATGTCTATTTAATGAAACATAAAAGTGAATCTTTTGAGAAATTCAAGGAATTTCAAAATAAGGTTGAGAACCAATTAGATAGAAAAATAAAAGCGTTACGATCAGATCGTGGTGGTGAATATTTATCTAATGAATTTGATCAACACCTAAAGGATTGTGGAATTGTTTCACAATTAACTCCACCTGGAACACCACAATTGAATGGTGTGTCCGAACGGAGAAATCGAACCTTGTTAGACATGGTTCGCTCCATGATGAGTCACACGGTATTACCAGATTCATTGTGGGGGTTTGCTCTAAATTCAGCACTCATTCTAAACCCGTCCGACTAAAGCGTGAGACAAAACCCCATATGAGATGTGGAAAGGAAAAGTTCCTGATTTGTCCTTTATTCGGGTTTGGGGATGTGAGGCTTACGTTAAGTGGAGACTGACGATAAGCTAGGCCCACGATCGGTCAAAACATACTTTGTGGGATATCCAAAGGAATGTTTGGTCATTACTTTTATTCACCCTCTTGAACAACGAGTTTTTGTTGCAGCTAGTGCTAAATTCTTAGAGAAAGAGTTTATCACGAATAACCAAAGTAATAGGGTTTTTGAGTTGTCAGAAATCTTGGAACCAGACACTGCACAAGTGATGGAGGAAGATATTCCTTCAACCTCCACTGCGATAGCTATTCTCGCGGAACCTAGGAGGTCAAGTCGAGTCTCTTACCCTCCGGATCGATACATTGGTATCGTTGAAGAAGGAAATGGAGATGATTTATTACTTCTTGAAAGTAATGACCCGTCTACCTACAAAGGTGCAATGACTAGTTCTGACTCGAAGCTATGGCTTGAAGCCATGCACTCCGAGATAGACTCCATGTACGAGAATGAAGTATGGGATCTGTTGATTTGCCTGAAAGGTGAGACCTCTTCGGTGCAAATGGATTTATAAGATAAAACGCTCACTAGGTGGACAACCAGGATATCTATAAAGCACGACTTGTTGCAAAGGTTTCACCCAAGTGCAAGGTTTACACTACGATGATATCTTTGCACCCGTTGTGATGCTTCGATCTATCCGGATTATCTTGGCGATTGCTGCATTTCATGATTATGAAATATGGCAAATGGATGTGAAGACCGCCTTCTTAAACGGTTATTTAGACGAGGAATTGTACATGGTACAACCCAAGGCTTCACGGGTCCAAAATATCCTAAGAAAGTATGCAAACTTAAGCGTTCCATTTATGGACTTAAGCAAGCATCGAGGAGTTGGAATCATCGATTTGACCACGTGATTAAACAATATGGTTTTAAACGATCAGTCGAGGAACCATGTTTATATGTCAAATCAAGTGGGAGCTATATTGCTTTCCTAGTTTTGTATGTAGATGACATCGTTAATAGGGAATCACATTCCTATGCTTTCTTACGTGAAGAATGGTTAAAGAATCATTTTCGATGAAAGACTTAGGTGAGGCACGAGAGAATACTCGGTATTCAAATCTATAGAGATAGATCCAAGAGAATGTTGGCGTTAAGTCAAGAATCTTATATAGATAAAATTCTTGAGAGGTTCAGTATGACGAACTCAAAAAGGGGTAATCTTCCGATGGTTCATGGGGTGCATTTGAGTAAGACTCAATCACCTAAATCACCAGAAGAAATAGAGCGCATGAATCGAATTCCGTACGCTTCGGCCGTAGGATCGATTATGTATGCTATGATGTGTACACGTCCAGACGTGGCATTCGCACTTAGTATGACGAGTCGTTACCAAAAGGATCCAGGTGAAAGTCACTGGATTGCTGTTAAGAACATCCTAAAGTACTTAAGAAGGACTAAGGATTGGATGTTAGTATATGGTGGAGACGAAGAGTTATGTGCAAAAGGTTTCACAGATGCTAGTTTCCAAACGGATAGAGATGATTCCAAATCTCAATCCGGATTCGTTTTTACACTTAATGGTGCGGTGAGTTGGAAAAGTTCCAAGCAATCGATCCACAGATTCCACTACAGAATCCGAGTATATTGCGACTTCCGAGGTCGCTAAAGAGGCAATATGGATCGTCGATTCTTACAAGGACTAATGGTAGTTCCTAGTGCGAATGACCCGATCACTGTTTATTGTGATAACAGTGGTGCCATATTCCAAGCTAAAGAGCCTAAATCTAGCAATAAGTCTAGACATGTGTTACGGAAGGCTCATATGATACGAGATTACGTGGAGCAAAAGGAGATAGAGATTTGCAAGGTTGTCACGGATGACAACATAGCGGACCCTCTCACGAAGCCATTGTCGTACAATAAACATGTTGAACATGTTGTATCAATGGGACTGAAGAGTGTTCCTGATTTTCATTAGTTTGTTTTTAGATAATGTATCTATTTAAACTTCTAGTTTGTAATCATCAACCTTTTATTTATATATGGTATTTCATGTGGATTGTGTGACAATTTTGAACGCCACTGAGTGAACTGATTTACTTTATATATGTTTTGTCCATAATCACCAAAGTGAGCTGATAACTCTAGGTGATTACATTGTGGGTTGATTGATGGTAGGTTCAATAACCATAAGGACATGTGATGTCTGATCAAACACATATGCGAGGTATAGAGGATACTGCGTAGGACATAGTGACCACTTAAATGAAGTCCTAAATGTATAGACATTTTTGCCTGGTCGTGGATAGGACGTTCATTGTGTTCCTAGAGTCGATTCTTTTGACTGTCGACTGTTTCTTGAGATAAGGGCAGTTTTGGGTGACTTTGGTTTCTTTCTCAAGGTCGCACTGTAAAAGGAGGCCGAGTAGATTTTTTCTGGGTCATTTCATGCTGTGCTTTAATCTGCAAGATTCGAGTCAAGGAAAATATCCAATCTTATCGTTTTTTAATCTCAGGGCCACTCGAGGAGTAGTAACTGAAATGCATGGCCATGCTCGAATGTTGTGGATACATTTGTATATCAGTTAGTTGCTCTCTAGTCGAGGAAACCACTCTTGATACGATCACTTGTTAGATACGACCTTGCGGAAGTACGACTTTGCAAATTGTCTACCATTGAGTGGGAGATTTATATGGATATGAGAATCGTTAATCACACACAAACACTTGTAAGGACAAGTGGGAGATTGTTGAGCCGTGTCCTCCACAGTTAGTGTGATTAATTTATTATATCTCTTACAGGATCACAAAGGATACTTGTATTTAGAATCAGCTGATCCACGTATCTCGGTATCGGGTGGCTTGCTAGAACGTTTGACCTTACTGTCATATAGATGGCGTGTCAATTTGGTCCTTATCGGACACACCTATAGGACGATTTTATGAAATGTAATGTGATTACATTGATGCCTTAAATATATCTAAGCAGTTAGAAAATTGGAAATGTATACGGATGATTATTTAATGTGATTAAATAGATTATTGTTATTAATTAGTGGGTGAGCTAAAATAAATGTTATTTAGCTAGTTGAGCTGAATTAAGTGTTAATTCACGTGTGTATAATAGTTATGAGCTACATTTATATTATAAATATATTTGATATTTATAGTTAAAATGATGCTATAAGTCATGTTATTTAATCTATTGTATTATACGATAATCAATTAATTAAATACGTATTATACATAATATTTTACATGTAATGTACATTTAAAGTATACTAAATATAAAATACACACAACACACACACATATGTAGTATGTCGTGTGACTTGCATGTGTATATGTTATATTTAGTTTGTTTATTTAGTGATAATAAGTGGTTATTAGTTGGTTATTTTTAATCACCATCACCTAAATAACTTCCCCCCACTAACTCACATTAACCTACCCACTAAATGCACTCATATACTAACTAAACTACTCATAAGTTAAGTGAGTAATTTGGAGAGCATTGTATGTGTGTGTTATGTGTGAGTGGTAGAAGAAGGAGAGAAAAAGAGAGAAATTGTTCTCATAATTTCACTCATCAATTTTTCCAAAAACACTTCATATATTATTAGTAATATAAACCTTGTTATCTAGCTTTAACAAAAGGCATTTCATATATCGTTTTGGGTGCAACTTATAAGAGATATCCTACGTTGGATATTGGTTTGAAAACGTAATTTGGGTACGTTTTAGGAGGATCTTAGGCCTTTCACCGAAGTCTTGAAAGGTTATTTCTATGATCTTGTGATTCATATTATTATCGTTTTGTATAATCTTGGGCATGTTAATACGATTAACATTTTTAGTAGTTATATCATGTTATATATTACTACACACCGCCTCCTCCTACACCATTGTTCTCTTGATCTTCCTCCACATGGAGTGGATCGCCTTTTGTACCTTTCGACCCTGCAGAAGAGAAAGTAGAGAAGTCAAGTTGTTTGATAACATCAGAAAATGGTGTACCTGGTGGGATCCTGGATCCTGAGGCTTTTTTACGGGTGAGGACTCAGATTGTTTCTTCAGACAGTCTACGCTTTCTTGACCTTGCAGCCTCAGCCTTAGCATCCTCTGCAGCTTTCTTGGCTTGCTCTGCAATCTGCTTGGCTTGTTGCAATTCCTCCTGGAGCTTGAGCATGGCTTCTGCACTTGTACCTTCCATCTTTCACGTTGGTTGATCTCGTTGGTTTGTAAAATTTTGTAGGATTAATAAACTAGTATCCCCACAGACGGCGCCAATCTGTTCGGGGTGATTTTCTCACACGATTCGTTTAAGTGATTATGGATCTACTAGTACTATCCCTTAGGTTGTTTTTAGTGGTGATTAATGTGGTTGATTTTAAAGGTACGAAAGATAACAAAAATGGTACAAGACACGATATGTTACGTGGGAAAAACCCTTAAATGTTAAGGGAAAAACCACGGGCGCCAAGCCGAGAGAGGATCTTCACTAGTTACGAAATAATCTGCAGTGCGAGTTTGGACCATCTGGTACAGGATACAAATAAGGCGTAAAATAATTATGAAGTGTTTGAATGCTTGAGAATTGAGTAGAATGCTGTGTGCTTGAGTTGTATGATAATGAATGCCTTCCTCTTCTGAATTCTACTCCTTATATAGTGTCTTTTGCTCCAACGTTCGACTCCATGCTTGTAGGTAACCTCTTCCCCTTTCTTCTCCAGCAGCTCCTATTTCTTAGGCTTCAGTTCAGCTTCTTGACCAAGTCCTCCAACGATTCTTTTAGGGTTGTTCTTTGCGATCTTGAACTTTCCTCTTTGATGTTTGACTCTTTTGTTGGGCCTGGCCCATCTTGGCTTTTCCTCTCCTGACCTGCACCTTTGTTTTATGCATCTTGCCGGTCTTTGCGCATGTCTGACTGACTGTGGATCCTGTACCCGTCTAGGCCTGGCCCAGGGTTCTGGACCAGCCTGGGTTTTTGGTCCCAACACATGACATAGCTATACATTATACTCCCTCCATTCAATTCCAAATGGTATATTTCTATTTTGTACACTATTCACATTTCGATCTTCAATTTCAATTATCTCTCCATATATAAGTGTAAATATATTCATGTGTGATCTTGTTTGATTCGTCTTTATGAGTACATAATTAAAATTCAATTTTCATATTTTTTGCAAAAACGTAGCTAAAGATATTTACTCCGCAAAAGCCGCGTTGACAAACGTGAAAAAAGAAAGTGGTAGTTTGGAGTTGAATGGAGGGAGTACATAGACATGCAGGAACATTTAGCGCAGCAATAAAAGCGGTATGCGAGGAATTAGTACACCTAATCCTCACACTGCACCTAATGCTTAGCCAACCATAACACATGCCTACACTTGACAACAATACAATACATCATAAATAATGGACAAAAAAAAAAAAAAAAAAAAATAATACTCCGTAATAGATTAATTAAACGAGGACATGTTCTATAAAGTCTAATTTCAGCTCCGATAAATTTAGCTCGGTTCTTATAAGATCAACTCAGCTCCTATAAGTTCAGCTCTGACGTTACAATCACAAATTTATTTACCCCCACAAAAAAAATAAGTTCAGCTCATATAAGTTCAGTTCTTACAAATTCAGTTCCTATAAGCCAAAAAGAACAGGTCTTAAATCCACTGTATGCATACGTATTGCGTACAATAGATATTTATGACTAAAAATTTTTTAAGTCTTCCGGATGCACCAAATTTCTGTGCATCCTAACCAATAAAATTTTTTCACGAAATAGATAAAATATAATCCTCTTGTAAATAGTATCATCACATAATATTTTATAATTGGTTCCTTTTCCAAATTGCATGCTACGGAGTATAATATACTTCCTCCATTCCGTTTGATTCTATACGTTTGACCAAAACACGGTAATTAAGGTAGAAGAAAATCAAGTGGGGTAGATAATGGAATTACTTAAATACCCCTACTTTATTGTTTGCAAGTGGGTTGAGTGGGTATTAATGAAGGGTATATTGATCTTTTAGTTTAATAAAGTAGAGACTAAAATAGAAATGTATAGAATTGATTGGAATTTCCAAAAAAGGAATATGTATAGAATCAAATGGAATGGAGGAAGTATCACATTGCCTAAAATATTGAAAATAACCATTTAAGAATAATCTTTGATTCCATTAAATATCACAAAATTTATTAGATATTTTAAATTTTTATAAATTTCTTTCTTGAATCGATTATTTTAGAATACGGTGCTAAAACCCTATTTGGAAAAACTAGCTAAAAGGATAATTGTAAGCTGAAAAGGTGAAAAACTAACTGAATAAGTAATTGAATAGGTAGCTTAAAATAGCAAGCTGATAAGTTAGCCAAAACTTTTTGTAGACAATCTGAAATAATAACAGAAGTAAATATTTGTCAATAAACTATTCAGAGTAACTTTTCATTTCAGTTAGCTAAAAACTAATTTAAATTAGCGAAAATATTTTTATGTCAATCTCACCCAAAAATCTTCACATAAAAAAAGATAATAATGTACGGAGTATACACTTACGTACCAATATAGTTCATTTTAAATGTCAACAAAAAAAAAAAACACATTTAAGTTCCAACTAAATATAGATCATATAAATGTCTTCAAGTTAGTGAGCAAATCATTGCTATAAATTTTACCTACACAACATTATTATGATCTTTAAACCCTAAAATTACTCACCTAAAGTACCTGATTATAATGTATTATTTCCACTTCTATCTATAATAAATCTATAGTGAACTACTCCTACTACTCAACTTGTGTTCTACCTTATCTTCTTAAAAGGTCAACTAGACTACTCTAATAAAATATGCTTAGTCACTCACTTATCATGTGCCACATAAACTTAATCCCGTTTTGAGAACGTAAAAAAAAAAAAAAAACATACGGAGTACATCCCACCTAGACCACCGAAAATAATTATTTAATCATCACCACATAAAATACCAATAAAAAAATCATCACATAATTATATTATTCGAAATTAATTTTATGATGATGTTATGGTATAAAATTAATATTGAGTTTTTAACAATTAACTTTACACTACAAAATAACAGTTGATTTGCGACGGCCACATTCTGTCGCAAATCGCCTAAATCCGTCGTAAATAGCAATTTGCGACGGAATTTGCGACGAACCGTGCCCGTCGAGCTATTTTGTCGTAAATATTGCTCTGCGACGGAACTTTCCGTCGCAAATTCTAAATTCCGTCGCAAATGTTTTGACCTGCGACGAGCTTTTTTATTCCGTCGCAAATCAGCTGTTATTTTGTAGTGTTACTTTTCGATTGAGTTATTTTTTATTTTTTATAAGATCTCGATCTTGCCGAAAATTCATATGTATTAAATGACTTTACGCGATTATTTTACCTATACCCGTGACTATTATATTTTGTCAAAATCAATTTAGCTGAAAAATTAATCAAAACGGTAAAGTCGTTGAGGTACAAGATTACTTTTTATACACTTTGATATGATCCCTCACATGAATGACTTTGGACTTGAAATGTGGATGCATCTGAAGGGCTATCGTACTTCTTGTTAAAATTTTCACTTTAAGTTAAATGTGAGAGGTGGTGAGATTTAAATTAAAGACGTGGTCTCTGGTCACATGGCTCCGATACAAGTCAAACACTCATACCAAACTCAACTAAAAAGTTTAATCTAATGCTTGTTGGATACCCAAACTTAAACTGATAGTATAGTTAGATGCGCAGTATCGGTTTTATAGTCTCAAGCATATAATGTTCACTAATTTATTATTTTAATATTTTTCAGCGGGTGATTTTTATTTTTTGGCCATGTAATATTTTATTTCATATATATTTAGCAAAAGTTTTATTCCATAATAAATTTAGTAACACTACCTTCGATTCAACAAATTCGTATTATTTGACCATTTTTGTAAGAGTGGTCAAATGATAAGAATTTGATGAATCGAGGAAATACCGCATAAAATTATATTGTCATACTAAAATTTAGATGTAAGTTTATTATTATCCCTTTGAAATGTCAAATTGTTAGCATTTAATCATCATTACATTAAAAAAAAAACAAACAAAAAACCAAAAAAAAAACCCAAACCTTGTTAAATACCATTAATTTAAGTAATTTGAGGAAGTATATAAGTGCATTATATACAAATATACAATGCACGATTCTACTCATCAATATCGACTTACAATTATTTTAATTCAAATTTTATATAGCTACATTCGCTATTGAAAATTTAAAACATGTTTCGTTGACTATATCTTCAACAAAAAACATGAATAGACAGACAAATAGAAAATAGTCCAATGATAAATTTGAAGGCAATTGTATGATTGGTTTTTTTTTTTTTTTTGGCGAAAGTAGTAATTTAGCCTCTTAATTTTGAGCAATTGTGAAATAGGCATTTAGGCCCCATATGTTACAAATGTAGTATATATCTACGCTTATCACAAGAACAAAAAAATATTACAATTTTTTAAATTTATAGCTATTTAATTAACATAAATTGTAGAACATATTTATTAGTTTGTTTCAATTCTTATACAATTTAATTGTTTATATGCAAACAAAGAATCCTATATAGATAAATCTACTTGATCTTCTCAATGGCAAGCAGGGTATTTGGATGTGTTGGTTGAGGAACTACAAGCTTAATTGCATGACTTCTAGATGGTGCCACATCAGACCTCTGATTCTGAGAGTTGGAGAGGCATACTGAAGATACGTGATGAGCTTATTATGTTGGCTGGAGGGGTTGCACAGGCTCAGCATTTACTTCTCTCTTGGACAGCCAAAGGTAAGTTTGTGATACATGCTTACGACTTTTTCAGGACTGCTGGTGAAAAGGTTGCTTGACATTCTGTAGTCTGGAACTTGTGCACTCTACCCAAACATAGTGTGGTGGTAGCTACTGCAATTCAGGAACGTCTACCTACAGTTGATAAGCTATGTAAACGAGGGCTGGTCTTGGTGAATTGGTGTGTACTCTGTAAGCATGGTTTTGAAGACCATGATCATCTTTTCTTTAATTGTGCCTTCTCAAGGGGCATTATGCAATAATTATGGGTTTGGATGGGGATCACACGAAGGTTTTGTAGTCTAAAGTACGAGCTGAAAAGGGCGAAATTAGGGCTCGAAGGAACACTTGGAAATCGAAATGGGTTGTAGGATGTCTTGTTGCAGGTATATATGCCATATGGATGGAGAGAAATAGTCGAATCTTTGTAGGAAAGGAAACTTCTATTGTTCGAATTGTAAGACAAATCCAATCGAATGTTAGTATTAGAATCTTGTATTCACTGAAATACGAGGATGGTAGAGATGTGATACAATGTCTAAATGGCCCATGATATACTAGAAATTATTTGGAATTGAAATGGAATGAAACTAATTTCTACAAAAAAAAAATAAAATTTTATTAATATTTAAATGAAGTAGATAAATAATCTTTATAAATTTATACTAAGCGTTATTATTTGCCAATAAATTGTGTAAATGAATATAAAAGTATTTTCTTATTGTTAATTTTGTTATCTGGTTGAAAATTGAAAATTTGGTTGAATTTCACTTGTTGAGTTTTTGTCAAACTTATAGAGTCAATGACTACATTTACAACTGAAATGGTTAATTTCACAATTGACTACAGTGATTCAGTGAATAAGGGAAATATCAACTTTCACATTTTATTTATTATTTTTTTTTTTAATATGAAATAAATATTTTAATTATTACAAAGTCCACAAAGTGAAACAATATCATAAAATATTATCGAACTACTTATTACCTTAGAAATTACTCGTATCAAACATTGAAATTATTAAATTTAATAAATAAAGTAGGCAGTACAAATCCACCTAAAAAAAATAGCATCCCATGTAGCAAAGCAGACCGACACAACCGACCAAATGCCACATCAGCTAAACCGCCTTACTTTCATCCAATAACAACACGCCACGCGTCCCCATCATTTCAAACGGCTAGTTTTTCACCATTTTAACCTTTATTTTTTTCCTTTATTTTCAAATTATAAATATAACCGCCACACATAAGATCTTTTTTCCTCCGAAATTTCTGGTCTCTTCGCTAGTAAGTTAAATACAGTCTTTAAATTACTCACGAAATCTTTTCATTTTAACATTTCTCCAATATTTTCTCTCTCTATAATATATTTGTTTCTCTCTCTAAAAAAAACGACGGAAAATATTTCGATATTATATTTTTCTCCTCATTTAACAAAACTTTACTTAATTGTAGTTCAACTAATATTTTCACTTTAAAAATCGAGAAATCTGATTTAAATTAGATTTTAATTTTAATTTATCTAGCAAATCTTCAGCAGCGGTTACGTTATATCTCATTAAATTCTCTCAATTTTTCCTCGATTTCTGTACTTGCATTTCAAGTAAGTTTTACTTATTTATACTTAATTTTTAAATTTTTAGTTGATTTTTTTTTTCTTTTTTTGTGAATTTGAAATTAATGCGGTGAAATTGGTGATTTGTTTTGCAGGAAGGATCATCGATCAATGGCGTTAACGAAGAGTTTGAGTTTTTCACTCGGAAGAAAGAGGATATTGATTTCGAATAATAGCTGTGATTTGGAGAATTTTTGTGCTGATTTTGAGTGTTTTACTCCGTTGAAGAAGCAATGTGCTCATGAAATTCAAGTTGAAGATGAATTTATTACTTCAACTTCTTTGCTTCAAGCTTTACCTCAAGAACTTCTCGTGAGTTTAATTCAGCATTTTTTAGCTTCATTTCTGCTTGATTTCCTCATTATTACTTCATCAACTGATGTGATTAGGTCATTGTAGTTGATTAATTGAAATGATTTCGTGTTTAATTGAGCATTTTGAACTTCAACTTGCTTAATTTTTTCAGTTGATTAATCAATCAAATTGTATGTTTGAATGAATTTCTGGCGAATTGAAGTGAATTAGTGAAACACTTGCAGCTTTAATTTGCTTAATTTGTTGATTTTCATTTGAATTACTTGAGAGAATTAGTAGTTTAGTTGAGAATTTGTAAATAGGTTACTTAATTAATTGATTTCATTTGACTAATTGTGATAATTAATTAATTAATGAACTAATTGTTTGTTGAATGAAATTTTGACAGATCAAAGTAATTTGTGGAGTTGATCATGATGACTTAAAACAATTGTTCTTTGTTTCCAAAACAGTTCGTGATTCGGTGAGTTTAATCATTCTTAACAATGATCAAAAACTTCTACTAATTAATTAATTAATTGATTAATTAGTCATACAAATTCACTAATTAATCATTTACTATTAGAAATTAACAGTTTGTTTTTGATTAATTACAGGCAATAATTGCGAAGAAGTTGCATTTCGCATACAGCACACCGTCAAAAACAAAGGCGTTTCGAAACTCAATCGATATGCTAAACACACTCGAATTTTCCGACGATTTCGAACCTCCAAACGCTCCGAAACAAGCTCGGAAAATGAACCGAAAACGTGTCGACCGCAAAAAGCTCGACGAGGTCGCCACCGCTCTGTTCGTCGACGACGCGGTGTTCGAGGAGCAGAGGTCTTCGCCGCGGCGAAGTTTATTTATGGACATCGAAGGTTAAATTAAGTTCTTCATTTTTGTTACTTCCACTGTAAATTACAAGTTTAATTTATTTTTTTACTTTTTAGTTTTTACGGAGTATTTATTACTCGTAGGTGTTCTAGTTTTGTAGGTATAAATATTTTGGTATACAGAGTCAAAAAAAGTAAAACCTAGGTAAAGTAGTAAAAGGAAGGCCAAATTTTAGGTAATTTTTTCTTCAATAATTTCATTGAAGATCTAAAGTTGGTTTCACTTTTTTTTACTACTTTGTAATTGTAACACGTACGAGTTATAATTTAATGTAATTAAGTAAAAAAAAAAATCCAATAAATTAATGCGGTTGTTGTTAAGCTAGGGTTAAACACTTGGTAAACACGTTTTAAGTGGTTGATTGTTACGTGAGTGACGTGAGTAAACGGCGTATTAGTGGAAGTAATTAGGGAATCTTATTGTGTGCATAGCATATTTTTAGAAAGGAGTAAGAATGTGATATCCTCGAAATCTTGAACTGGTTTAGGATAAGCCCTAGGATAATGATAGCTAAAAAAAATTTGTTTAATTAGCTAGTGGTTTTGTGGATTAGTAACTCTTTCATAAGACTGTTTTACGCGTGCGATATTTTAACAGTAAACGTGGACATTTTACAACCCTATAATAATCACTGTAGGCTTTATAATAATCACTTTAAACCTTAAACTGTGCAAATTTTATTTGTAAATACATCGTACATTTTAGGGCTTTATATATGAGAATTTGTGTTTCTGGATGGTTGTAAATTAAATTGGCAATAGAAATAATTGTCAGGAATAATCCGAACTGGTCATTTTATTCCATAAATAATTCGAACTCGAATTAATCCACTAACAATTCCAACTATTGAAGAACCATTACAATAATGTACTTTGGCCAATTTCAATCGACTCTAACACGTAAAAAAATGGTGAAACCGACTCCTTTAAGTAAATTTCAAACCGATTTCAACTTCTTTTTTTTTTAATCGATTAAAGCAGGTTAAAATTGGCCAAAGTACATTATTGGAATGATTGTTCAATAGTTGGGATTATCGTGGATTAATTCAAGTTCGAATTATTTATGGAAGAAGAGAACCGATTTGGATTATTCCTCACAATTAATTCAAAAAAATTTATATTGACTCTTGTGTTATTCTTATAGCAAGTTAGTTAAAATAAAGTTGTCGAATTCGTTATGAGTAGGAATGTCAACGGAAAGGAGAGAGTACTTGACACATCTGCCTCATTACCCATGTCAGGTGATTACCTACCCTTCACCACCCGCCTGACGGGAACGACAACGATAATGACAGACATAACAAGCAAGTTAAAAACTATATGAATTTAGAGCACTGGAATTATCAAATTAAAATATTTTCTTATTTATATTTTAAAGGTAATTTAGGTGACACGGATATACACGGGACGAGTGTGGTGCAGGTAAATGCGAGGTAAGTTCAATGCGGGGCGGGTGCGAGGATCTTAAGTGAGATCTACCTCCACTCCACCACCCATGGCATTGGACCATTTTGGTACTCATCTCCGCTCCACGACTCACAAACTATCCTTCATATCCACCCCTAATTAGATTTACCGCCGTTAACATGTCATCCCTAGATATGAGTAACTAAATTCAACATTTGGTTAATTTTTGATACAGAGATAAGACGATAAGGCAATTATCATTATTCCTTGTTGCGTAAATGACGTTAGTAATCATTTGGTCTGATTATCAAATTTGCACCTAGGTAACAAATACGTAAAGTACCAGGATCATATCGCTTGAACTCATTAATTCACCAAACAATTATTTATACTATTGAATTGCATACAGTTTTATGTTTTTTCATTGTTTTGGAGGCTAAAACATTTTTTTTTTAAATGTTTAGAATCCTATTTTAAAACCTTGTTAGTTTCTATATGTACCTCTAAAAACTAACACGAACTAATGATCAATAATAAGTACTCCGTAGTATGCAACATTTATTCCTCTCTTGTAGTGAACTACATAATAACCTTGTCACATATCCCGTCGATCTTTTAACTTCGATTCCGATCTTGCTATTTATGACAATCCCTCTCTTAACTGAGGATATATCAATATTCAAGAATGATATTCATTACAATTTTTAATAATTGAATCAAAGGGAATAAGGACCTGTTCTTTTCGGCTTATAAGAGCTGAGCTTATAAAAGCTAAACTTATAAGAGCTGAACTGTACTTATAAGAGTTGAACTTATTATTTTTTTTTTTGTAAATTTATGCTTGTAATGTCAGAGCTGAACTTATAGAAATTTTGCTGAACTTATAAAAGCTGAACTGAACTTATAAGAGCTGAAATTAAGGTGAAAAGAAGAGGTCTTAAGACGATATCAATAATGGATTGGAATAATTAAGAATCACAAATGACATTGAATAATAGTAACATTAAGATAGAGATGATGAGAGATCACATAATAAATGGATCACATGAGTATGTATGTACTCCGTTGAGATTAGTATGGTGGTTAATTAAGAAAATGAGTAATAATCATCACTAAGCAACAAGTTGATGAGACATGTGAAGGTGGGTATGTTTGCTTCAAAAGTTAAAAAGTTATGATCCCTATAAAGGAATACGAGGCTTAATTTTTTGGTTGTATATATTGCGTGCCATTTACTATTATTATGCATTATGCATTGTATTGTATACTTCCTCCATTCCATTTGATTCTATACATATTCCTTTTTTGGAAATTCCAATCAATTCTATACATTTCTATTTTAGTCTCTACTTTATTAAACTAAAAGACCAATATACCCTTCACTAATACCCACTCAACCCACTTGCAAACAATAAAGTAGGGGTATTTAAGTAATTCCATTATCTACCCCACTTGATTTTCTTCTACCTTAATTACCGTGTTTTGGTCAAACGTATAGAATCAAATGGAATGGAGGAAGTATTTGTATACTACTCCATCTCATATCACTCGATCGATCACATTTAGTAAAATTCATTTGCAAGTTGCATTAAAATTGACAAGTTATTATTGTTAGTTCCATTTAATCATTGAATTGCTAAGCTAAGGTTAGATCTAGCTTAGTACGAGTACATGTTGTTGATATGTCACTTTTGAGACTACCCTAAAGCCACTTTATTGTCCATGTAATTGCATGATCGTGGGGAAGAAGTTACATTTATTTCTTTTCACACCTATAAATTTTATGATATATTTAGAAAGAAAATAATAAAAAACAAATAACTTTCTTTTATGGCATTTAAACCTAAATTTTAATTTAATAATACAATTTAAACTAGTATGTAATGCATAACATTGTATTAATTTTGAACATTTGTGAAGCTTTACTTTTAGTCTAAAGATCAAGTATTAGAGATTAGTGAGAGTACATTATCAGCATATCAGATGCTAATTGATATTAGAATGTAATGAAAGAATTCGAGATAGAAGAGAAATATTGAATTGTGGAAATGATAAGTACATTGCACAATTAAAAATGATGAACGGTGTACTATAATACGGAGTAATAGTAAAAGTTAGAGTCTAATAAATGATCTTATGTGTTCGTGCGTCATTGTATTTGAAAAAATGTAAAAATTTGACGTACGGAAAAATGTCCATCACAATGGTTCACACAGAAGCTTGTAGATCGATAAACACATAACATTATTGTTTATATGACAAAGAGGGATCAAACATGAACACACATTGTCACGAGCACGAATCTAATATCATATTAGAATTATCTTTAGTTAACCACTACACATTGTTAAGATGAGGTCCAAGTCCAAACAATAATATTAGCTTATCTTAACATGCACGCGTACTCTTCATAGTACAAGATAATAAACAATACGGAGTATACCTTTTGATGACTTAATTTTAAGGGCATTTGTATACACATTATTGTCAAGATTATATCGATTGACATGATTAAAATTTAAACTATTACGTACGAAGTAACATACAGTACAATTGAAATGTGACAAATAATTGAAACAGATAAAGTACGACATTATTTACGACAATGCAACAACAACAAGATAGACAAAGATGAATGCACGAAGTAGCAAGTACAAAAGTAGTTGACAAAGTTGCAAAAGAAAGCAACAATAATTGTGTAAAAGAAGGAATCATACAAGTAAGTATTGAACATAATATAACATAAGAGATCGTAAGTGATCTCGAAAGGTAAGGATAAAAGCATAATGGTAAGTAACATGGGATCTGTCAGCTGTGACAAAGATCTTTCAATTATTAGTTCCTAATCTCGTAATTAATTTAACTAATTAACCTAATTAATTTTAACTCTTGAAGATTCTAACATCACATTATAATATGTTATGTTATGTTATATTGTTGTTTAATTTGTGGTAGCAATCAATTTATATTAGAGCTATCATTAATCATCACTACTTAACTAGCATGTTAATCTACACTAGTAGGTCTGTTTTTGTAGGTTGTTGGAGTGGATGGATAAAATTTTTTAGAGTATGTCTAGGGTAATGTGGCAATTGGCCCATTTGCTTATTCATTTTGAATTTAAAAGTTTAAAATATTCTCTCCGTCTCTGTCATTTATTTACATTTTTCTCAAATATAACTCTTACAAAAAAGACAAACTGTAAACAAATCACTGGAACGCAGGGAGTAAAAACGGTTTTGTTTACTCCCTCAATTTAGAATTAAATGGGTTAATATGTCTGGTTATATGCAAGGCCGTAGATTAATTTTAGGGGTCCGTGTTCTAAAATTCAAATGAGGCCCTTATATTAGTTTTAGCATCCTTGTATTAAATAAAAATATGAAAATATATTACTAACTAAAACATAATTTATATATTTGTAGAGAAAATTATCTATAAGTAAAAGTATTCTGATGACTTTTATATCACCGAATGTGATATATGATCTATATCGTATCCAATTGAGGCCCTTAAATATTCGGGGTCCGTGTTCTTAGAACATGTTGAACATGCCAAAAAAAAGGGCACTGGTTATATACTATATACTACTCGTTCATCGAGAAGAATTTTTGATATTTTCTGCAATATATACAAAAGCGAATGTAGTAATGTGATATTGTTGTATTTGTTTTTATGAGTACAACATTAATGTCATTTTTTTTTTTGGCTCTGTATATTTATAGATTTTATCGTTGCAAAATGCTCATTGACAGACGAGATAAAGAAAAATCTCTCATTTAATCTTTGATAAAGAGAATACTATTTTATGATACGTTTTTTATTTTTACATTTTTATAATAAGAGATTGTAAAAAACAATTTTGTATGAGAGGTTATAATCTATCATGTTTTTGGTAAAATTAATTTGAGTCACATTGTCTTAATTAAATGATTGATAAAGTTGACCAACAAAATTAGATTGTTCACAATAAATTTGCCGTCCACGTGCATTCGAGAAGGAGAGCAAATTTCAACATCGTGGAGATTATCGTATAGCAGTAAATTGACATGCATTAAAATGGACAACAAATTATAGCCAAAAATACCGCCAATTTCTATCAACAAATTTTATAATTATCTCAATAGACAAAAGAGATTGCTTCAAGGAAAGTTCAACTAAAAAAAAAAAAACTCATCTATAAGATAAAAGACAAATAATTCTAAGGCCACCAAAATCGAAACAAGTTCCTTCAATTCGATCTTCAAAACATCCATCAAATTTGAGGCTTTAATAAACTAACCCTTGATTCATCTCATAAGGAACCTCGCAATAGTCATAAAATTATAGGACTTGAGACCTCAGAACTTGAGTCTCTGATAAAACATTCAGCTGATGGTTGACGTTAGATATAAAGTCCTTACTTCGTCTATCTTATCATTATTCTACCCTAAAACAATCTTCTAAACAAAACCAAATACTAAAACATGCATAAAGTATTTTAAAAAAATCCGTCTTGATAAGATAAATTAAAATAACGTATAGATTCAACACATATTGTAATAATTTCCTTAATATGCTTCGTCAATGAAATTCACATGAACTACATTATAAATTGAATAATAAGTACGGAGTATAGTTAATTTCGTAACTTGGGCTGAAATTTCACTTGTAAGTATTTGAATTTGGGTTCTCGAAATCATTACTCCCTTGGCCTCTCTCTTCAACTGCATTCACAACATAACTCTATTTGCCAATGTTCATTACTCTCTTGGTCCCTCCTTCTGTCCCATTTGATGTTCTATTATTTCTTATAGCAATAAATTTCTTTTTTATATAATTATTTATTCATTAATATTTTATAATCAATGAGATTTTATTAACATATGAAAAAATGGAACGCCAAATAGGACATGACAATGCGGCAAGTGATCCGCTCTTGTAATAATTAATCGAAAATACAGTCATATATGTGAGATTTTGTTTTATTATTCATCATCTTAAATAAAATATTAAAATTGAATTTGCATAATTTTCTATAATACTCCGTATATAACTATAGATAGCTCTGTAGCAAAACGTGTCTCAATATTTATGTCATAACATCATGTTGTGCTTGAAATTGAATGGAGGGAGCATAATTTTTATGTTGAATAGAACCTTAAGAGAATTGTTGTAAAACACTTTTTATTTTTGTATTCAATAACAATAATAAATGTAATATAACATACAATAATAAATTTTCAATATTCGTATATAACGGTTTTATTTGATAATTTACGTATTTTAAAACAAGATAGAGTTAAAGTTAATATTAGGAAGAGGACAAAAGAAGGAGAAGTGGGGTGAGAAGAGAATAAATGAGGATGATCCCAAGGTGGACTCACTACTCCGTATGAAGGATGGTGTTATTGGTGTCGCTACAATTTGGGCCGCAAAATAATAAACACCATTTAAGTAGCCATACATACATTAATAATTGTTGAATTTTTTGTAACCCATGTGATGTGTCTTTAATTACTAGCTACTCCTATTCTTTCTTTTATTCCCCATTTTATGATCGTGTGACTTGTTGGAGTATCTTTCGGCCCTAAAATCTACTCAAAAGTTTTTAATTTCTTATTTAAGTCTTGCCTTTTTTTTTTTTTAGTTTAATAATGTTGATTTGAAAAGATATTAAAAAAAAAAATATTCTTTAGCTTATTAAAACTTTTGTTTAATAGTTGTAGGCTTGTAGCGGTATAATTTTTGTCATCCCTACATGAAAAATTACGTAATATGTCGTTTCTTATTGTAGTCGTATAACTAGAGGATCTTATTTGAAAGTTTGTATATACGTTATATAGTTCTACAATTGTGCTAAGTAACACACAAAAAATTGAATGCGCTTAAAACGTAATTCTGCTTATGAATTTGAAAACTAAATAAAGGACATTAAAAAGTAGCATGGTGTACTTCTTTTGTTCTAGTGTGTTCGAGTGTATAAAAACGACCTTAGGCCTCCAACCATCATTTTAACTTTTTGGTTGAGTTGGTTTCCAACATTTGGCACCATAGCCGATAAGGATTTTACGGAGCCTAAATAACTACTACTAAACCAAAAAAAAAAAATCAACATTTTGAAGTATGGTTTCAAGTTCAAGCGTTTTTCTCCCTGCAATCCCAAATTTTTCGGGATAAAATTACCATTATTGGAGTGTGAAAATGAAACTATTTCTAAAGTTTTGTGATCTATGGGAGATAGGTGGAAAAATGATTGGAAGAAAAAATAGAAAGGAAATATTTTGATGTATAACTACAACAACTAACTAAAAACTGATGAAATGAAAGATGAGAGGGCACTTTCATATATTCATAGTGCTGTTTCAGACAGCATAACTAACACCAAAAATCATTCGGGCATCATCAGCAAAAGAAGCCTGGAAGACTCTTTTAGAGAAATTTCATGATTCCGAGAAAGTAAAGTAAAGAATTTTACAATAAGAGAATTCATAAATAGGAGTCGATGTTATTAATATTGTGTGTTGTAATAGGCAAAGTAATGGCCAATAAATACACAAGGCTCCTGTAACTAATTAGCAAAGTATCCGCCTAAATATTAGAACTTTTCTATTGACTAGATGCCAAATAAACCAATTATCCTAACAAATATAGCAATAGAAATAATATATGATATTTTCTTAATATTACGATATTGTCGATATCTCGACAATATCTCCAATATCCCCCCTCAAACTTATGGTAATTTGCAAAAATTACCATGAGTTTGACATTACAATAAGATAAAATAAATGAGAATGACAAAAAAAAAAAAAATTCAAAGTGCATCATCTTTGATTCTTCGTCATCTTGTCCAACAACTGCAGCACTTCTGTAGGCCACAAACGACAGAGGCGCCACTTAGGTAGGCCACACACCATCAACAAAGGTGACTCTTAGGTAGGTCACAAACCCTCAACAACGGTGAGTCTTAGGTAGGTCACAAACCCGCGACACTTAGGTAGGCCGCAAACCATCAAACAAGCCAACAATAAATCGAACACCATAAAAAAAACATATTCGTTGTCACGAACGCTCAATTTCACGAACGAGACAAACACCCTTCCACGGAAAATCATTTCATCCGTAGATCTATCAAACTTTGATATTAAAAAAAAAAAAAAAAACGGTGGACAAAACCATGGATTGGCAATTCGGCATGTTTCGAATCCCAAACAATTATCACTTTTATGCAATTTGCTTGTAATTTTTGCTTGTAATATTATATTATATCCTCACGGCATGTTGCAATATCGTTTCACCTACAGTGCAATGAGCGTATCGAGAGACCTCAGAAAAGAGGCTTTGATAACATAAAGAATTTTACAATAAGAGAATTCATAAATAGGAGTCGATGTTATTAATATTGTGTGTTGTAATAGGCAAAGTAATGGCCAATATATACACAAGGCTCCTGTAACTAATTAGCAAAGTATCCGCCTAAATATTAGAACTTTCCTATTGACTAGATGCCAAATAAACCAATTATCCTAACAAATATAGCAATAGAATAATATATGATATTTTCTTAATATTACGATATTGTCGATATCTCGACAATATCTCCAATATAAAGAGTGTAAGACTCAATAAACTAAGAAGAGATTATGCTAATATAAAGATGAGAGATGGCGAAAACATCAAAGAATATTCATCAAGATTCACGAAACTTGTAAAACAGATGCAAATCTATGGAGAAAGTACTAGCGAAAAAACAATCGTTCCAAAGGTGCTAGCAACTCTCACTAGTAAATTCAATACTATTGCATCTATGATTGAAGAATTTAAAGATTTGAGTACATTCAGCTCTACCAAGTTGTTTGGCTGTTTGTTGGAACACGAGGAAAAAATTCATCAAAAGCGATGAGAGTCCAACCAAGGGTACTTTTCAAACTAAGCACAAATCAAGGTTACTTTATCTAAAAGAAGCCAAAAATAAACGCTTGGAGAGTAAAATTAGTTCTTCCAAACTTGGAAAATTTCCTCCATGTGGCACATGCGGAAAAAACAATCATTCGGAGCAAAACTGTTGGTTTAAGAGGAAATATAAACTACAATGTAGATTTTACAAGAAATTCGGTCATTTCGAGAAAACTGCAGAAACAAGGCCAGACAAAATTCACTAGATCAGTTCACCCGTTAAGCAATTAAGGATCATCCATTTCAAGTTTGTCAAAGTGAAAATTCTGGCAACAAGCAAAAATAGCTCATCGACAGTGGTTGTATAAGTCATATGGCTCATGATAGGAAGAATTTTACTCAACTTGATACTTCAAACAAATCTCATGTTCGTATGGGAACTGGAGCTGTCTTAGAAACATAAGGAAAAGAACCATTGCGGTCTAAACTAAGAAAGAAACTAAGTTTATCAATGACGTTCTCCTGGTACCTGATCTCAGTGAAAACCTGTTAAGTATACCTCAAATGATACTCAATGGTTATTCCGTAATCTTCAAATATGAACATTGCATCTTCTATGATCCACAAAAGAGTGAAATTGCTAAAATCAAAATGCAAAACAAGACACATTTTCTTTATTCTTGGATACATCTTTGGAGCAAGATAACAAAGTCCAAAGTGATAAAACATGGCTTTGGCACAAGAGATATGGGCACTTCAACATTGGTGCGCTGAATTTTCTTCATCACAAGAAATAGTATCAAAGTCTTGTGACAAGAGGTTACAGGTTCGAATCTCACCACCCCTTCCTTTCAAAGTGGATTATTTGGCACCTGGTATGGCAAGCTTGTAGTTGCGTCCACACTTTTTAGAAATTCACTTCAAACCCCAATATTTTTAGTTTTAAATTTAGAAAATTGTTTATAAACCCTAAATTATTTTTTTAGTACTTTTATCACTAGTAATTTAACAATATGTTTTTTCGAACATTTTTCTTTTAAATTACTAGAAAAATTCGTCAATACATCGAAAAATATGCCGCTCCTTTTATCTATTCATGGTCCCGCTACTGCTGGTAAATAGCCCTTGATTACAGTTAGGGCTAAAACAGATGGCTGACTTCTTATTATTAATCTTCTGACTGAACGCCTCGCAATAGAGATCCAGGATGTCCTTGAGACAATGGATGGCATCCGAACCCCCCTAGATAAAGAAAAGTGAGTTTGGTTAGGGTGCTGGTTGGTGGGGCCGTGGGGGTTTAATGGTTTAGTTGTGGGTTTGGTGGTGGTTTCTTGGTGTTTGAAGGTGGGGCCGATCTGGGTGTGTGAGGCGGCAAGTTGGGTGACCGGCGGTGGTAGGTCGACAGTGGATTAAGCTGACGATGGTGGGCTGGCGATGGGGCATGCCGACGGTGGTGGGCCAGTGGTGGGGCAGGGCAATGGTGGTGGCTGCTTCCTTTTTCTTTTTCTTTTTATTAATTTTTTGTGTAGTTTGGTTGGTTTTTTTTTTTTATATATTTTTTGAGTAAAAAAAGGGTAGAAGTGAAAATAATAATGAACAAATTTTACGACTTGAATAAATTTCGTATATGAAAAATCAATGGACAAAAATAAAAGTGAGAACATTGTAGTGAAACGGAAGGAAGGAAATAAATTGAGTGTGTATTAATAATGTATTATGGATAAGTATAAGAAATGGGCCACAAGCCCACAATATTGTACTCCGGTAGTTCTCTGATGGACTAAAGCGGTCTCTTTTGACAAATTTCCAGAATTTGGGCTTCGAGAAAAACTGGGCCATGTAGTTGATTCTTATGTGGGCCAGATTAACTACTATTGTTTTAGCTGTTTTTCTTTTATAGGATCGTCCTACAAACGGTTAAGACCACATATTTAAAAACGGTTAAGACCACATATTTGAGGTTATCAAGCTAAATACTGAGCTTTGTTATGCTTATGCGTCTCATAATATAATAATGTCTCATGTTATAATTTGTCTTATTTTATGGGATACGATAATATCAGTTACTACTACAGAATTCGTTATACAAATCACCTAATAGACATCTAATTTTAATAATATTGACATCTATCAATGAATTTTATTTTTTTATGTAATTTATAGAAATGAGGTACTACAAAAAAAAAACACTTGTATATAATATATGCATCATATCTTAAAAACTACGATGTCTATTAAATGATAAAAGACATCATCTATAATACGTAGTTTTTGTACAATTAATCATCTAATAAAGTCTCATATGATCACTTTTATTTTTATTTTACACCTTCATTGGTTACAAAAAAACAAATAAAAAAAATTAAAAATACTCCGTATATAAATAATAAATAAACTTATAGAAAAACGGGCTTCAAGAATCTAAGTTCTAAAATTACTTTATCAGTTGGGTTGTGTCTATTCGGTAGATTAGGTTATGTTGGGCTTATTGATATCTATTTTTAGTTATCTCAGGGTTAAAAAAATTTGAGTCGAGTTTGGTCAAGTTATGGTGAGTCAGCTTAGTATTGGGTCAAATTTTCTAAACGATTATGTTTGACCTGTTTCAAGTGAGACTTAACACGCTATTATATCACGCATATAAACAGCCATTAATAAATTAATTTATTACGTGCGATCATTGAAATCACAATCCTGAAGAGTCAAGAATCATTTACATTAAAGTCGAAGTGGTAATATTTTTCAAATTTATCAATTACTCCCAACTATTCTCAAAAGCAAATTACTCCGTATATTGGATCGAATCGGATCAAATTTGACTTTTGATTAAGTTTCACCAACTCTAGCTTAAAAGTTGAAAAGTAATAAAAATAAGAATAAAATCCCATGCATATATATGCATGGAACTTCAATAAAAATAGCAGAAAATCATGATGATAGTGAAGCATATATGCTTAACTTTAACCCATGCTAAGGATAAAAAAATAAAGCTACTTTGTTATGGACTTATGGTCAAAATAAAATGTTACATATCCATCAAATACTCCAAATAAAATTCCTCAATTCAAGTCTAAAGCTTGTGTATCATACATTTCTTTGAAGAAAAGCCTTTTTAAAAAGACTTCTTTTTCTTTTCTCTTGTGGTATTCTCCTATTTGGTAGACCCATCCACCAAAACCAAAAGTTTTTCTTAATTTGTACATCTTATAATAGGAGAGAGGTTAAATTTTTTTTTAAATCTTCTAATTTAATCAAACTCGATTTGTTTATATTTGTTTGAAAAATCCGTAAATGATAAATGCCCAACGCAGATTTGCAAAAATTGAAAACTAGAGACCTGCAATTTATATACATGGATAAACTTATTGTTAATTAGACCGTCGAATCAAAGTATTTGTGGTAATCAAATATGATTGTTGGCTTGCATCCTTGCCTTAACATGACAATTATAATGAATAAGATGAAAGTCATTCTAATGACAAAAACCTTAGACCCGGCCCCCAGGTAAATTTAATTTACCCTGATATTGTAAACCATCCCAAACAAGATTCACTTTAACTAGGTCACCACTCACCACCCATATTTACCTTTAATTTCATCTTATTTATCTTGACCCATTAACCCATTGTGTCCTCCCATGCAAGAAAATCATCAACTAGATCAACCCAATAATATTGAGTCACAAAGGAGGTCACAAATTGATCTTTTTTTTACCTTTTTCATTTTGTAGATCATCCTAATTTTTTGCTTAATGATTGATTAGAAATTAGAATGACCCAATAGTGTCATGATATCTCAATTGACCTTGCATGGACATGGTCAATGCAAAATCCTTTGAGTTTCAAAAGTGGATTATGCACATACATGTTATACATTTATAAAAATTATTATCATTAGAATATATAATTTTAGTTTTTTCTGGTATTGACAACCTCTTCTAACAGTTGGCGCAATACTCTTTAAACAATTTAATTAGTAGATCATAAACCCCTCCAAAGTTTAATATTTTCTCTAACGAACATTCACATTTGAACATTTTACCAATTATATAAAATTAAAGTAAAAATACGTATTAGTCATACTAAACAATTATATTTCATACAGACTCTATTGACATATATATACATAATGCATCAATTAATCAATACTTAATAATAACAAAAGTATTAAAAGCATAACTCATATAGAAATGATAAATTTAAAAAATATTACCCCTGCCTTATATCGTTTTCAATTTTCCTCCCATTTATTTTTTAGAGGTACCGAGAATGTCATGGTTTAATGGTCAGGACTGAGGTACCCTAGTTGTAGGTCTCAAGTTCGAATCTCCTTCTCCCGTTGTAATGATTTAGCGTCTCCTCTTTGACAAAAAAGAAAAATGAATTAAAGTTATAAAATTCAACCCGACTCAACTCAATCGAGAAACCGACGATAATTATTTTACCCAAAAATACAATAAATGGACCAAAAACTCAAAGAAAGAAGTCATAGTGTTTGTGGTGCGTTCCCCAATTGAAAGTCCTCTCCTTTTCGTGCTTAAGCTTTTGCATGAAAAAGATCATCACTTTGGACATTGAAAACACCTAATTATCCAATTTCAGGAGGACCAACCATGTGCTTCGTCTCACTCATTCTTCTTTCTTACCTCTATCTCCCACTATTATTCTCTTTCAATTCACTCATTATTTTATTTTTCTTAATTTTTTCAAACATGTATTTCAAAAAAAAAAAAAAAACACTTAATTTTAAAAACTTAAGAAATCCAAACAATTTAAGAAAAATTCATATTTTAGACTTCAAATAGCTTAAAATAGAGGGAACATGCTATAATTCATCTAGTTTTTCATGTGCTTCTTAATAATTAGGATAATTTATATACTAATTTCTTTTCATTTTAGTAAAGTAAATTCTTTATTGTCAGATTCACATTGAAACTTATTATCACTTATTTACATAACTTATTCAAAATAAAGCGAATGTAAAAAAATAATTGCATTGAATTAAGGATCTTCACGAGAATCATGACAAATTTAAAATAATAAATAAAAATCTTAGTACCACAAATATATACTTTATAATTTGCATTTTTCTATCTTAGTACGTTCCATAGGTTTCAATACTTATTATTAGTCTAAGCTAAAAAATTGTCTACTCGGTTAAATATACATATTCAAAGAAATTAATTATTATTCGATAGTAGTATATTTTTTATACGTGCACGGTGCATCATGCTTATACGGAGTATTTCAAATTACATAATCCTTTACTTTTTGACTAATCATGCATGCATTATTTAATTGAATGAGGCATACTATAAGATCAAAAAAGTTCATAAATTATTCCAAAGATTTAAATGTTTGATCTGTGCTTACAAATCAAAAAGTTCATAAATAAATATGAAGAAAAGAAAAGAATGAACACTCAAAAGTTAGAGTACGTAGGTCAGGAGAGGTCGCCATTGCATGACACAAACAAACATGATGTTACTTTGATTAATTTATGAAAATTGGAGGGACAAGAAATGAAATAAAGCCAATAAACTTTCCCCATTTTGTAATTTTGATTCATCGTTATAAAGATATAATACTCTGCGAAATGTAATGTTTATAAATTATTTTGAATTTGAGACATGTATTTAATATTTTATAATAAAATTATATTTATATTTAATTTATATTTATATTTATATTTATTATTTGTTGGAGTATTGCTTCAAACTCGTGAAACTAGAAGTCCCGCATTGGTGGAGATAAAGGGGTTAGTTGGGTTTATATCGTAACAAGTGCGCGGTTGCTCACACACACCAAAGTCGGTGACCGCAAGCCCATACACACCAAAATGGGGGGTCTAAGTGACTTAGGGCAGTATTGGTTGTACACAAGCCATCTCAATTTAACCGGAGAATCCAACATTATTAAATGGCGAATTGTACTCATATGTTTCTAACACTCAAGTATTTTCACTCATCAAAATATATTTTACAAGACAATATTGTTATAACTATCGATTATATCGACATTTTCCGTCCTATTTGATTAGACCACAGATTAATTCATAGTCTTTATAATACGAAGTATATTAATAAAATATCCCTAATTAAAGACTATGAGTCTATGATGAAGATGACACGAGTCATCTTGATAATTGAATTACACAATGAACCACAACATTGTACATTTATAAGTCGATATTTTACCCATATTTTATATATTCTCTCCACATTATTTTGTATATATTTACCGCATTTTCACCCTGTTTTGTACTTCGTATTAAATTTCCTACTAGATCGGTTTACTGCGAATATTTTATATTTCTTGCAAGACGGAGTATTTTATACCAAAAATGCCGATGCGAAATATAAAGGAGCTTAACGACAAGTCCGGTTGCAAAATGAGGGCCGAGTGAAGTGGGCTCGTGTCTAAAAATAAGTTGTGGAGCCTAATTTATAAATAAGACTTGTAAATAAAACAATAAAAAACAGTAGATCATCTACCATCTTATTTTACGTTCTTTTACTCAGTTTAGTTTTAGATTTTAGGAAAATTTCATACTTTCTTGCTTCACTTCAATCTCAAGATTATGTTCATCTTTTCAATTTGGATTAAAAATTAAGTTCTTTTTCTGCTTTTCTCTTTAGTTATTTTATCTATGTCTATTGTTGATTTAATTATTGTTGTGATTAATTTTATGATTGAGTTACAATTTTATGTTAATTAGAGTTTGGTTGAACCTTGGTTGAGTTGTCGGATCGACTCCGACTTATTGAATTTTTGATAGGGATTGTGCTTAATTATTGGTTTCATTGATTGTTGTTGTATGATTATTATTGTTGAGATCGCGTATGAAAGTCGAGTCTTAACTTGTGAGTTGTCGTATGAACCCAGTTAATTTCGTCAATTTTTACTTGTTGGGATTGTGTACGAGAGTCAGATTCTGTCTTAAGAGAACTCCGGTAACAATTAGATAAGTCGTTACTGTTTAAGTTGGGATTGTCGACTAATTTATATTGGTTATGATACCTACGCCCTAGTATTGCTTATATTTATCGTTTTAACGCGTCTTTACTGTTTAAGTTTATATTTCTAGTTATTAGATTAGATAAATACTACTCCGTATATATTATTTGGGTAGATAACTTGTAATCTTAGACGACACTAGTATTTAGTCCCTGACTTCCCTGAGACCGACTCGTAAGTGCTACAACTGACATGTGCGCTTGCAGTAAATTTATAACTCATCATACATGCATCTACCACATTATATGCCTTACTCGGTAGTCATCCCACATAGGGATGACACCGGATTTGAAGTGGATCGGGTGAAACGTTACCCGCATTTGTCACCCGGTTTCATCTGCTACATCCGATCCACTTTTCACCCGGTTTTCACATCACTCCAATCTGATCCATCCGTCATCAGCGGGTGAAACAGATGGATCGAGTGAATAACCGAGCAAACCAAATTTCCTTCTCCCCTTTTATTTAATCACTAATTCTCATGTGAGACGCGACTTACGATAAACTTATCGTGAGTCCTCTCACATGAGGGGTAGTTATTAGTATTTTTTTTTTTTTTTTTTTAATTTTTTTTAAGTAGTTGAGTGAGAGAACTCACACTAAATTAGTGTGAGTCAAGTCTTACACAAGAACTACTCTTATTTAATAACCTATTTTCATAAATAATCTAGAAAAATATATTATACTCCGTAAATATATTTGTAAAGTATGTATAAAGATTTTTTTTAGGGTTAATTGGATATAACCCCCTTTTATAACACTTTATTTTTAAATAACCCCCTTTTATGTTTTTTTTTTCTACTTAACCCCATTTTAAGACGATTTTGTTTTTAAATCACCCCCCTTATCGGAAAAGTCACCTTAAAATGAGATATTCCGGCAAATTCAAATTTTGAATGTTTTTTTCCTTTCTTTAATCCCTATTTTACCCTTCCCTATTTCTCTTTAATGCTTATTTCAACTTTAAAAACCAATCTATCAAATTTTTTATTCAACTTTTAAAGTTGAAATAAGCATTAAAGAGAAATAGGGAAGGGTAAAATAGGGATTAAAGAAAGAAAAAAAACATTCAAAATTTGAATTTGGCCGGAATATCTCAATTTAAGGTGACTTTTCCGATAAGGGGGTGATTTAAAAACAAAATCGTCTTAAAAGGGGGTTAAGTAGAAAAAAAAACATAAAAGGGGGTTATTTAAAAAAAAAAGTGTTATAAAAGGGGGTTATATCCAATTAACTCTTTTTTTTAAAACGGGTAAATAACTCGGTTTTTCACCAGATCCATCAATCATCCACTTTTCATTTGTTTAATTCGAATTTTCATTCATCCATTTGTATCAACAGTTACGGTTAAATTGTCATCCTTGATCATAATTACAAAAGTGTCCCATGACACTATAGTGACTATACCCAACCTTTACTATTCATATTTATGTAATTATGTTCATATTGCATTCATGGTTCTTATATATTCATATATTCCCCCCACAAAATTGCCCTTCATTTTTCTCTCTTTCTAAAACCCTTTAAACCCACATAATAACACATCACTATTTACATACTTCCTATACATTATTTCCTAATATATAATGCTCTTGTTCTTCTAACTTTCCTTCATTACTATTACCAAATTCACAACATTTTCACATGCATATCATTTCTCTTCTCATTAATCTAATTAATCATGGAATCAACTTATTCTAACTATAATGATGATCATGATAACCCCCTTTTAAATACCATTTTTACTCTATATATTATAATAAACCTATATTTTCCTTATTGTTTGATTAAACTAATTATATTTCCAATACTAATCTCCTCTCTAATCCTACTCTTCATTTTAAGATTAGGTGTTTCCCAACAACAACATACATCTCTTAGATTTGAGCTCGTAGCTCGAACATGTCTCGAGCTTGAGCCTATTATTATTAATACAAACTCAGACTCAGACTCAGACCCAGACTCAAAACTCGACTTAGAGTTCACTCCAACACTCACTATCAAGGAGCAGGTTATTAATAAAAATGACCGGACCCAACCCGAAGATAAACCCGGCTCAATGAACGAGGAGGGTTTTGTGGAGTGGACCGTGTGGGCCCCTCTAGGGGTGATATACGAGGAAGACGAGTACGAGGAGGAAACAAAGAAGGATACGGTTTCGTATACGGATACGGAGAGTTCATCCTGGTCGTTTGATGAAGAGTTTGGGAAGATCCAACGGTGGGAAGAAGAAGAAGAAGGGATGTTTGAGATAGCATTAGATTATCATGGGATTTGTGATAAGAGTGATTATTTTGTGGTGAAGAAATTAAGAAAAGAGATTGTTAGTGAAGTTGTTGATGAGGAAGATAATTTGATTGAAATTGATATTTCTCCTTCTAATCTAAGTGACCATGAATTTAATTGGTGATTTTTATATTTATTTTCATTTTGATTTTTTTTTTCTTTTTGTTTGTTGACACCAGAGTTTTATCGTCGATAGACGTGATTATTCTTTTTGGCTACAAATGGTATAACATGCATTCCCGCACCACCACATGTTCCAGGTGGAATTTGAGCCTGGTACCTCACTTTTTGTTGCAAACTTTCAGGTTAACCCAAATTCCACCTAGGCAACCACCACTTGGTTTACTCGTATGTGGTTATTGTGATTATATATTGTATTCTGTAATTCCTAGTCTGATACTCCATATTATTGAACAAAATGTGACAATTTTTAAGAGGTTTATTACATTATCACAAATTATAGTAATATCGCGTGCTTGTGACATAATTGTACTAGCTTAATTATAGTTTTGGAATAGTTAATGCCAGAATATGATAATCCGTATGAAGGATTTACAAATTTTTAGTGAATTTTGGTTTTGACGATTTCCTAATTATTGTACGTGCATAATGAGTTGTTTCTAACTAATATACATATGATGACTACTATATGAGTAACCTAATTTTAGGTATTTTTTAGCAAGTTTGCAACTATTAATTTATTAAATTGCAGCACATATTCTGATATTCCTGAATGTTATATGCATACGGTTCGAAACTTATTTTAAATAATAATATACTTTGTACTACGTAGTACGGAGTACAATAGAATTATTTTTGAGATATAGTTCTACTAAATTGCAAAAGGGGTACGAAAAAATGCACCCTTTCCATTTATGAGAACCACGACAAACTTGATATACTTTATCAATCGATGATGTCTTGGCCTTGTGGTTTGGAAGGAGATATCCTGAACCGTACCTCTCAGATAGAAATCTTCCTCGTCTGTTATTATAATGGCTTTGTATCTCCTCTCGGTTTCTCGGACAAAAAAAAGAAAAAACGATAATACTCTATGATCACAATATTTTGGGGACAAATAAAATGTGGAGCCCAAGTGAAGTTACTTCTTTCAGTGGGCTTTGTATCGATGATTTTGGGTTTTCCACAGTACATGTTAGTTTGATTTGAGCCTAATGGGCTTTTAAAAAGAGAGTCCATCTCTTGACAAGATGATCCAACAATGCGGGAATCCAGTGTAGATAAAAATATCCAATGTACATATTTGATTTAATTTTGATAATACTGACTTTATTTATAGGAAAAATTTATAAGAATAATTTCAACTAACACTCATATTTTAAAAATAATCTCAATTTAAAATTATCCCATAATAATCCCAACTACTCTATAAATTATTCCAATAATATACTTTTTTCAATTTTAACCGGCTCAAATAGGGTATAGAAAAAAGTCAAACTGATTTTAATTGGGGTTGCTTAATTTCGTCGACGTTTTACTACGAATCGTCGACGTTTTTCATAAAAATGACGCTCGCTACCTCTATACTCTCTCTCTCTCTACCCCATTCTCTCTCCTTTATTCTCTCATTTTTTTAAAAACAAAAAACTCGAACATTCTAAATCTAAAGTAAAAAAGAAAATTAACAAATTCATCCATAAAAAAACAAAAAACAAAATTATCAAATCAAAAGGCCTAACCAAAAACTAAACAAATTCATCCACTTAAAAATAAATGAAACTTTACATCTTATACGTAATTTCTATGTCAAATGAATTAATAATTAATGGTAAGCATATCTTCAATTTAGTAGTCGTGTTATATTTTGGACGTCCAGATCTAAATTCGCTGCCATTGTTAGACATACAAATTCATAGCTCTACCATGGACAGACATCCAGACTTTGGTACCATACCATGGCAGGACAAACAAATGTATAATCCTACCGTGGACAGACATCCAGATTCTAACTACCACCATGTATGGACTATGAATTTGGTTGTCCATCCATGGTTGAACGTCCAGGTAAACGTCCAACCATGGACAGACGTCCAGATCCTAGCTGCCACCATGGGTGGACTATGAATTTGGTTGTCCATCCATGGCTGGACGTTCAGGTTAAGGTATAGTTTTGGGTCTCAGGTTAGTTTTCCCGGGTCGGGTCAATTTTGTTAGGTATACTTTTAGGGGGCGTTTGGTATGTTCAGTGGAAAGAGAAAAGGAATCAGAAAGGGAAACAGGGAGAAAAGAATCAGATTACCCTAAATTTAGGTTGTTGTTTGGTGCAGTCTGGAAAGGGATTCATAATCCTGTGAATTCTCAGAATGCTTTGGTAGTAAAACAGGGAATGAAACTATTTTTTTTTTTATCCTAAGTTATTTTTTTTAATTTTAAAATTGTACTAAATTTATCATATATAAAATCACAATTTTTTCAAAGGCAATTAAACATGATTACTTTTATGGTTAAACAATATTTTGAATAAATTGATATGTTTATCACAAATTCTTGTTTAAGGCAGATGCCTTGTCTTAAAGCAGCAGTCAAATCTTCACAAAGACAAAGGACAAGTGGGGGAGAAAGTTGTTCTCCCCCACTAGATCTTTGTCTTTTTGTGATTTAATTAAGTTCTCCCAAGAACAGAACCCTGCTTTAAGGGAGACCAACACTATGTTTATACTTGTAATATCTCACCCAAATTCATAATCATAACAACCAAAAAAAATAAACATATATAATAACATACGGAGTATATAATTACCCAAATTTATAATATAACATATGTAATAATAACAATATATAATCAGTTAATCACCCAAATTTACTATATAACATATATAATAACAATATAATTACCCAAATTTATAATACAATAGGTAAAACCGTAAAACATACTCCGTATATAATAACAAAATAATAATAAATATAAAATTTAAAAAAAAAAAAAAAAAAAAAAAAAAGAAAAAATGGCAGATCTGCCGCACAAAAAAGGGGAAGCAACAAGGGGGTTGGGGTCTTATGCACGTGCTTGGCGGCAGAGGGGGCGGCAGGAGAGCGCCATGACGGCAGAGGGCGGCAGGAGACCTCCACAAGCCCGGGCAGAGAGGCGATTGAAGGTCACGAGGAAAAATACTACTCGTGGTGGAAGAGGGTGCACTGGGGTTGCCGGAGAGGACGGTGGTTGTCGGAGTTGACGCCGGAGGGAGAGTTGTTTTAGGGGTTTTTTTTTTTTAAATGGAGAAGTCAGGAGAAAGGAGAATAGAATAGGGAGGAATGAGAATTAGTAAGAGGAGGGGGAGGGGGGTAAGAAATTAGGAGGGATAGGGAGATAGTGAAAAGGCATTTGGTGGAAAGGAAATGCTAAATTTTTCCAAACAAACAACAACTAAAGGAATCAGATTACTTATTTCCCTTTCCCTTTCCTGAAACCACTCAACCAAACGCCCCCTTAGTGTTATTATAATTATAATACTCCCTTTATGCCAATATGTTAGTCCCATTTTGTTTTTACACAGTCTCTAATACTGCTCTTTGACCATGTTTTTTCTTCGTTTATATACGATTTATTTTTTGTCGAAAATACAATTTTGTGAAATATATTTTGACCAGAAATGTAAATATCTTATTAACGTATAACTATTTTATATATTTATAGAATCAAAGTTAAGAAACTTGAACTTTCAAAAGGATAAATGAGAATAACAATTTCTTGTGTGAGACGGGCCTAACGATAACTTATTGTGAGACGTCTCTTAGATGGTCGTTACTTTTTATTTTTTTTATTATTTTTTTTAATCTTTGTCTCACATAAGTTATAGTTAGGCCCGTCTCACACAAGAATCACTCAATGAACGGATGGAGTAAGATATTTTTGTGCCGTTATATTTTCCCTCACATTGTATCCGTATAGTATTTTTCTTTTTTTTTTTCGGTTGAAAACTTATATTGTTATATCGCTGTGAGATGAAATTTAGAGCGTTTGGAAAAACTGAACACTTCGTTATTTTATAAATGAATAAAAAAAAAAAAAAAAGGATTCCTAATTGTATACAACGTGGCTCGTGACATAAATTCTTCCTCAAGTTTACAACGCTAAGAAGAATAATTACATATGGAAATATGGAATATACGGTGCAAGAATTAATTAATACTGAGTAGAACATTAAAATTAAAAATAACGGACATGTTATGACGTAACTTGAAGACCAAAAAAATCGTTTCAACCACAATAAATAAAGTATAAATTCAAGTCAAAGGAAATAATTAAGCAGAAGATCTAGTTTATGATGCTTTGCTAACATGTGATTTCACGATTTTCCAGCCAATTATGTCTGTCATACTGTCAACAAGCCTGAAAACATTAAACGTAGCGGTACAATTGAAAAAAAAGTAAAAAATAAAAAATAAAAAGATACTTCGTATAGATTAAAAAAAAAAACTTTATTTATTTATTTGTTTGTTTATATTTTTTAACGCAATTGTTTATTCTTACTCGTATGCCATAGTTTTTTTTGGTTCCACTTAATTATTTAGGGAATTTGAAATCTTTTGTGGTCAAACCTCAAACCAAATGTAATACTCCGTGAAAGGTTGGCTTTTGTACTCCGAAATGATATTGGTTTCTAATTTTTACATTAAAAAGATTTAGAAAATAGGTTAAAAAGAGAATAATATTAAAAGTTACCGTTGATTCTTAATAAATAAATAAATAAATATCTAGAAAAAGGGCAATAATATGATAGGTTTAAGAGAAAAATTACGACGATAAATTAAAATGAAGATAGTAGAGTTTTATGTTTATAGGCATAAAATGATTACTACTCCGTAATAAATCATCATCAATTATCCCCTTCATTCAAATACATTCATTTTGTTTACAGAGTACTCCGTAATATTTTGGATTTTTTTTTTGAGTGCACGGATGAATATAATAAGAGTAACTAATCCACCTATTAAAAGGGATGAAAATTAATTGACTTTTCATATTTTCCTCTCTTCTTTTTATTAGAGAGCCAACTCACCAATACCCTAACGTGATGGTTGAGACTCAATAATAGGTTTTATATATTATCACTACACAGGACATAGTCAACTGTGTGGCGAGGGAGGATCGAACCTGAGACCTGAGGCTCTGATACCATATTAGAAAGTCATCTCAACCAAAACCCTAAGGTGACGGTTGAGACTCAATAATACGGAGTAGGTTTTATATATTATCACTTTTACTATTGTTGGCCATATAATTAATTTTATTAATTTCATCCTTAATAAATGGATTAGTCATGACATATATAAAGGGAAAAAAAACAATATGTATATTCGAATTTATTAATAAAAATTCTATTACAAATTATAATTTTTGCAAAAAAGTTTCAAATACAGATATAGAGAAAACCGCTGAAGTATCATCTTAAAGACAACTTAAATAGTACTCCGTACTGGTATCCTTCCCCCATATTTTGTCATATGGAGTATTAAACAAAAAAAGAATATTTTAACGTTGGCCTATAAATTAAATATCGACAAATATTTTACCAAAATTGTATATCTCGTGAATATGGTCAATTTGAATACAAAAATAAGCCATATTTGTAACTCGTGGCCCGTAGATATGTACGTCAAAATTTATTCTAGTAAATGAACTTTGACTGATCCAAACTCGAGGTTGCCTCTTTTGAATGTGACAATTTTTTGTATTAAATCGAAGAATATGCAATGAAGATTAATTATGAAAAAAGAATTGTCAAATTTTAAACTCATGACTACAAGTTATGGTTAGTTAAAAAAAAAAAAAAAAAAAAAAATTAGAAGAACAAGAGGGTTATATGGGTAAAGTGACAAACTTTAAGATCACCGTGGGTAGGGGTGGCCAACAGTGCGGGCCAACCTGACCGAGCCCGGCCCAGCCCGGTTCGTGGGTCTCATGCAGCCCAACCCACCAGCCCGTGGGTCCATTTTGGCCCAGCCCACCAACCCATGGGCTGGGCTCGGTTTTGATTTTTCAATTCGCGGCCCACAAAAACCCACCTTTTCAACCCAGCCCAGCCCGGTCCACCCCAGCCCAGCCCACCCCAGCCCAGTCAAACTCAGCCCGGCCCAGCCCGACCTGGCCCAAATAGGCCCACCCTATTTTTTTTTTATTTTTTTTTTTAACCTTTTATTTTTACCTATAAATACTCCTACACTCTAACTCATTTTCCACACAATTATACTTGTCCGTGCAAGATGGTTTGTGTCATATGTACGGAATTGTTGAACCAGTAAGAAAAGTTTTAAATTGGTTTCTTGAAATTCAACTATCTCACGAAAGTTTAAAGATTCTTGTCAAAAAAAACAATTTAAAAAAGAGATTTTTTTGTATAGATACGAAAACCAGGTGGAATTCCACCTTTCTTATGCTTCGCGAGACTTTAAAATACAAGGACGGTATTACTTTAATTTTTAATGAGGAAATGATTAAAGTCGGTAAAGAACAACGTATAAAACCTTTATTTAGTCCAAGCCCTTTACTTTTAATTTATTTAAAATTATACTTGTAATAATTTGGTCAAAGCCCTTTATTTTTTTTAATGTTTTTTTGTCTTATTTAAAAAAAAAAAAAAAAACCTTAAAACATTGTTCTAAAATAAAATAATTTTTTTTTTTTTTTTTATAAAAAAAAATATATATTTTAGTGGGCCCGGCCCAGCCCAGTCAAGCCCGTGCCGTGGGCCGGGCCTGGGTTGGTCTCTCGAAGCCCACGGCCCACGAGAGCCCAGCCCACCAGCCCATGGGCTGGGCTTGGGCTCGCCTTTCTCCACCACCACATGGCTCAAACCCAGGTGGTCGTTTAACCCGCCCATGGCCACCCCTAACCGTGGGGTAAAGGTGGCCATGGGCCGTTGTAGGCGGGCTCGGTCCGACTCTCTATGGGCAAGACTCGGGCTTGTAAAATATGGTTCGAGCTCGACCTGCTGGTTATAAAATTGCTTACAAGGACGGGTACAACAGTCATACGGAGTATATGCCATAAAAATCAAGGTCAGAGTACGATCTATTATTTGGACGGACCACGCCGAACTTTGACGGGTCAAACCAGGCTTTAACAGGTTGAACCGTGCCACCCAAATCGCTACCCGCTGGACAGGTTTAGCTGGTCGGGTTGGGCCGGCCCGCACAAAATGGTCAGCTCTACCGTGGGAAAATATGAAAATATTGGTCTATTTGACAAAGTCAATGTGTGAAGACACTTGGATTAATGAGGTTCTCTATGAAAGAGTAGTTCAAGTCAAATATCAGCCGTTGGTTGGTAAAACTTAAAAGAATAACAAATCAAAGCCATCAATTATGACGGCTACATGCATGCTTTGACATCAACGTTGGCCAAAAAACGTGGCTCCAAGCAATAATCACATGCTGCTTAACTATACCCTTCTTTTTCAATTTTTTATTTACTTCTTTGTACTCCGTACTTCGTATTTTTATTTCGAAAATTGGCATAGTTTAATACGGAGTATTTATTTTTAGAATTTATCGTTAACTCCAACTTTTCTAATTCTCATTTTAAAAACTCTCATTTTTTCAACTTTTTTTTTTTTTTGAAGATTTTCCACTTTTCTAAACATTTCTTTAAAAACTTCCCACCAAAATCTCATTTTCACCCAAATAAACATATGTTTTGACTCATAAAAAAATTAATTTATCTCTTTTTTCATTTAACATTTTGAGTTTCGGTAGACGATAGAGTACATTCGGGAGGAATATATTCGAAAAAAAAAATTCTTTCATTTTTTTTTCCAAAAATGGCATTTTGATAGGAGTTTTAATTTTAAGAAATCTTTACAAAATGTGGGAGTTTTTAAAAGAATTTACAAAAGATGAGAGTTCTTAAAATTATAGTTATAAAAGGTGAGAGTTACCAAATAATCCTTATTTTTATTATTTAAAGGAGTATTATACGGAGTAAATAGATCTAAGATGATATTACTCCAATATCAACTCTTGAAGTCAAAAAATAAACAAGTGATTGAAATATATTTACCTCCATTCAATTTCAATTTGTACAACACTATTTGATGCTATCCGTTTAATTATGAAATATTTAGAATTCCTTTCAATTTATCCAAAAATTACTCTGTATAATAATGTGAAAATTTGCTTAGTTTATCTTTATGAATATAATTAAAAATACTCGTATCAATTTTTTTTTTTTTATAATTTTTCAAAAGTGTGAAATACTGAAATTATGTATATTGTCGTTTTGAGTTTCGACATTTGCCTCGACAAACATTAGGAGAAATTTTATACACATTGAAACTGTACAGAAAGAGTAGTACGATCTGTACGAAGTACGGAGTATAAAACATTGAAGGAGTGATTTGACCAAGGAAGTAAAGTTATTTGTCCAAGTATAATTTTTATGTTGACTTTTTAACCCTTTGCAAATTGCCAAATTATTTTCATGGTAAATTAAATATTCCGTATGTTGTTACAAAAAACTGGTTAATGAATTCAAATTTGTAATTTTGTGATTCGAATTTATAGTTTTTGGCATATTTTTATGAAATAATCCATATTATTTATCAACTATTTAGATACTTATTTGTACAACATGCAAAACGAAAATCACAATTACAAGTTATTTCTTAAATTATAAAGTCATTAAGACCGATTAAATGTTTTGTACTAGTTGGTTTAAGATTATTATGGATAAAATTTAGGGTTGTTTGGGTTGGGCGGCTGAGGAGTCATTGACAACACATCTCAACGTAAAATTATAGAGTAATTTTTTTTTTCTCAAAATTTATACTAGCAATAATAATACAATCTCTTAAATTTATCAACCAAATTGTGTATTAGTCATGTTAATTTCAAAAAATTAATGATATGATAGATGGAGTCAGGTTTAGAAAAAATATCAACTGAGAGGTTAGCATCCATTAGATTATTGTTGAAAATTATATTTATATTTAGGGTATTAATTTTCCGTATACGAAATTTACCTTCGTTGTATACTTTTTTCATTTGATTTCCATTTATACCCTCATTTTACTCTCACAGTATACAACTTTTTTCTTTTCTTTTTTCCAAAGAACTCTAAAAAAAAAAAAACCACCAAACAACTACCCCACCCAACCCCACCACCACACCGGCCACCACCATGCCGCCAGCCCTCCACCACCGCCTGCAATCTACCACCGACCTCACTATCCATGTTGGCCACGGAGCCACCCCACCACCCTACCATGTCAATATTACCCTAAATTAAACCACCAAACAACCACCCAACCCACCACCACGTTAGCCACCACCACGCCGGCGACCCCCACCGCCGCACCACCCTTGCCGCCGCCCACCACCACCACCTGCCGCCCCACCCCCAATTTGTATTCTAAACCTAAACCTAGATCCACTTAAATTAATAGATCATAAATTATTAAAAAATGATAGTTTTAAAACGTTAATTAAAATGGACGTATATTATTACTCGATAAAATTGTTTATCGAAATGCATAATTGAATTATTGCATAATTGATTGAAGTTTGATTAAGAAAAGTTTGAAAAAAAAAAAAAAAGAGAATTTTGTATACGGTGGGAGTGAGAAAAGGGTAAGGGTGGAAAACCAAATGAAAAAAAGTATACAACGTGAGTAAAAATCCTATACGGAAAATCAATCACGTATATTTATAGAGTAAGTTTTGCGTAAAACCGTTCCACGCGTGCAACGGAGTTCTTATGAGTAAAATGTGACTATTTTAATGCTTATTATTAGAGAATATTACGATTATATTATTAGGAGTAATATTAAGAAATAATAGAGTAGAAGAATATTATGAGTATCATAATATTTCCGGAATATTCTAGGAATATATCGAGTCATTGTACTATAAATACGGTGACATAATTTATTAATATTCCTAGAATATTCCGGAAATATTATGATACTCATAAAATTCTCCTACTCTATTATTTCCTAATATTACTCCTAATAATATAATCGTAATATTTTCTAATACTTATGGTAATCACTTTAACGCTAAATGTGATCACATTAAAGCTCCATAAAATAGTCACTTTAAACGTTAAAATAGTCATTTTAAACCTTAAAATAGGCACACTTTAGTTGCAAATACCCGTCGCACGCGTGAGACAATTTTATGTGAACAAATGTGAAAATACTCTAATATATAATCAAGAATTGTAAATTAAAATTTGTGTGCATCGTTTCATGTTGCTTTGTCATGTCTCCTAATAATTTACATAAAATAAGTCGGTTAAAATTTTTCAAAATATATGAGTATAATGTTTTTTACTCTATCTCCTAAGCACAGATATGATTAGTTATTAATCTTTGCGAATAAAAAGCCTAAATTTAAGAACGGTCGATCCATTCATTTCATTTAATTAATGCAAAATAAGATAGAAAATTAATATTTTCTACTTAAAACAATTTTTTTTGAAAATAAGGCACTCAGGATATTAATAAAATATTATGAATAGAATATTATAAGCATCAAAATTACTCCGTATAAAATAGGCTAAAAAACATTGTCAATATCATGGTCACAAAACTAATTAATACTCGTATTTAAAAGGGTAAAACATGAATATCAATTACTCCGTAGTAACCATCCATTTACATGATTATGAATGTATTATCAAAGAGATTTTGGTAAATACAAGTAGAGTCACCCATTAAATAAAGGGGTTTTTTTGGTAAATTTAAATAAAATTCTTGAACATTGTTTCTTTGGCAAAATCACTTTCCAAAATATTGGCCATACTCATGCATCCCTCATCTCCGAAATTGTCCACTTTAAATTAATGTGATTTTCAATCAAATAGTTGAGTACATTATAATAATATAAATAACTGAGGATGTTATGGCCTAGTGATCAGGACTGAGGTACCCTGAGCAGTAGGTCTCAAGTTCGATTCCCCCTCCCCCGTTGTATACTTGTAATGGCCTATTACCTCCTATTTGACCAAAAAAAAAATTTATAATAATATAATACGGACTACTATGTGTTATAGCATAAAATTACTACTCCGTAATTCATTTTATTAAATACTCTGTATATTTTTATGATAAATAGATACTCCCTCCCATTTTCTTTGATCTTCCCACTTGATTAAAATAATACACTCATTTAATAAATAAGTGAGAAGATCAAAAAAAATGGGAGGTTAGTACATTTTTTTATATTTAAAATTTTTTAATTTGTAATTGAACGTGATAATATTTGCAAATTGAAGTGTGAATAATAAAATAAGTAGTCCGTACTTGCAAACAAATAAGGAAGACGTCCGTGAACATCGAACGTGGCATCTAAACACGCAGAAAGTTCACTAGTCCACGCCTACTATATTGGCTTGAGCAACAAGCCATCACCAACTGTAATGACCAAAATTGTACTCCTACATCAACAAATAACAAATCAATTCATTAATTCATTATTAATATTTCCGATTTTAGTTGCTCTTCTATTTTTGGACTTTTATTCGCTCTTTTATAAGAGTAATAGGACCGTCTTATATTATAATTGAAAGTACATTAATCGTTTAATAAATTGTACACACAAGTATATAATATGTGTATGAACATATGTGCAAATGTTAAATTTAGTAATTTACCATAATAAACACCAAAAAATGCTTAGATATGTTTATTTCCAATAAATCATATTTTTAGATTACTCGATATAAATTAATCAACGTAAATTAATTAACGTAAAATTCTATTTAGTTAGTCTAATAAAGAGCAATAATTTTATATTAGATCTCAAAATAAGACGGTCTAATCTTAAAACCTACCCAATATATTTCTTAACAGACAATATATGTACCTTTTATTATATATCAAGTCTTATTTGAAAAATTGTACCGAATTTAATTTAAGTTTTATTTTTCAGATTAATTTTAATTCTTATAAGTTCAATTTCTAGCTTTTATTTATAAATTTTACTAACTCAGATATAAAATATATACGAGCATATTCAGTCCAACTCCGATAAAAAAAAATAAAAAATATAATAACAAAATTATTGAAGAAAAAGAGGCAAGCGTTGATTTCACGTCCTTTATATGTCCTACACACAAAAAGTACTTCCAAATTAGTTGGGCCATTTTTATTTCTACCATTTCCAACTTTCTCTCTGTTTTCTTCCTCTCCAAACTTCTGGTAAAAACCACCTCCTAAATATCTTTTTTATTTTTTATTTTTTTTTTTTAATTCAAAAAAATGAGATATTATTCGTTCTACGAGAGAGCTTCTCGAACTTTCCGCGATCATCCGTCACTTTCCAAGCTTCTCGTCGTCGTCACCGTCAGGTACTTCCTAAAAAAATCTCTTCATACTTCATATTTTTGTTTGTTTGCATTTTTTTTAGAGTAATTTTGATGTATATTACTCATAAATTTCATCTAATTTTAATGTTTTTATGATATTTTTGATTTCATTCAACTATATTGCGTATAATTCAGTAAGTTATAGCCGTTTTCCAGAATTTTAGCTTGTTTATATCTGTATTTTGGCAGTAAATTCTGTTAAAACTTTAGTCTAAATAATTTTTTGTGAAATGATTAATGTATGAAGTTTACATGTGCTTAACTTTGTTGTTTTTTGTGATTTTGTGTTTCGAAATTTCGATGATTTTTATTTTTTTTCACGTATGATATCATGAAGTTTGTCCGTAGTTAGAAATCGTATCAAATCGAGCTAATTTTCAGAATTTCAGTGCATTTTTGGCCGTTAAAACTCGTCCAAATCGATTTGTGTTGATTATTTCCATTATAAAATATTGTAATTGCTGTTTATGGTGAGATAATTACTGTATTTGCTTAATTCTTTTATGTATTTTGTATAGTATGAAATTATTAATTTACTCGGTTTTTTTTTTGGCTTGATCTACACCTTTGAGATTTTTGTTTTAATGTTTAGTCATAAGGTGTACATTCCTTATAATTTCTGTGAATTTTCGATCGTAATTTAGTCGAATGATGCTTTTGATGTTTGTTTCATGTGGTGATTTAGTTCCAAATCTGTATAATTTACCTGATATTGTTGGAAATGTAGTAGGTACGTCGAACGATCTGTTGCTGTTTCACGATTTCTGGTAGTGTTGATTAGAATACTTGATTTTGATGTAATTATGATTTATAAATATATTTCGTTTATGATCTGACCATTTGTTACATTATTTCCATCTGAAATTGTTGCAGTGTTGAGTATTTGATCGTGTTAACAACGTTGTTGTGCTCTGTCGTAGATGAGTGAGGAGGCCCGCGTTAACTGTTTAGAGTCGAATAGATACACATGATTGTAGAATTGAATGTCGGTATTGGTTATTATTAGGGAACAAATAAATGATATGGTATATTATTAGAATATACCATATATGTTAAGATATATTATTATCTTAGAGAATAAGTTATCACGGCCTAAACCCGCTGAATTTGGCCATTATCAGTTCAAAATACGGTTGCAGCGATATGCAAATCCTTTATAGTATAATTAGGTTTCGGTGTCACGACCTAATTAAAACACCTGCACACAACAAGTATAGTGTGGAGAAATATGGTATAATGTATACACCATATTGCAATAACATGATGAGTTGAATACATGATCTAGGATGTACTACTGTACTCTGTGCCTTTAGAAGTAAGCTGTAGTTTGTGTAGTAGCGGCGTGTTACGGAGCAAATCTTAGCAATCATGATCATTCATTAGCGATTGTCTGATAGATACGCTTCCGGAGTCTCTGCGTGTAGCCTGACATGTCTACATTTGCTGAGTTTTTGTTTAGTTGCTTTGAAGCGGGCTAACTAAAGAAGTGGGGGACTAGTTCTGCCATTATAAAAAGAATATGATGTTGAATGTCTTTTGAGAGATTTATGTGTCGGTCTTGCACCTATGATTGTGTAGTCTAATCTAAACCCCCTTGAATGTCGGTAAAGGATTCTTTATGTCAATCTGTGTGGTTCTTTTCGTATAGAAGTTCTTGATATGAAACATCTGGAATTTCTAGGGTCCAGTGCCCTCGTTGATCCTTGCATTCAAGTTGATGACGTGTTTGTCCAGCCTTACTATGAGCTGTGCAGTTTTCGTTTACGTCATTTGTATTGTAGAATGCTCATCTTTGCTATGCATGGTTATAAAAATCAAGGATTGTTTTGTAGGAAACAATTCAAAATGAACTTTTAGCCTTTATTTACCACGTATGTTCTGTTAGCTAGTGATGATATAACGAGATAGAAATTTCGTGATATTCACTTAGGTTTGTACATGACATATATAGTCCGTCCTAATCTTTTATTTGTGTTCAATAATTTGCCTTTTTGCAGTGGAAGTGCCGGAGGAGGTCTGTTGGCGTTTTCTGATTCGAAGCCGTATGACGCTTCAATATCTTCTCCTGAAACCGAAATCAAGAAAAAGAAAGTGGTTGTCCTAGGAACTGGGTGGGCTGGAACGAGTTTCCTGAGAAATCTCAAGAATCCTAACTACGATGTTCAGGTTATAAGCCCTCGAAACTACTTTGCATTCACGCCTTTGCTACCAAGCGTTACGGTTGGCACAGTCGAAGCCCGTAGCATTGTTGAGCCAATTCGGAAAATCGTCAAGAAGGTAAGCCACAAAATTTTTGAAATACCTCGTTTATAGTTACTATTTTTCAACGCTAACGTCAAGATTGTCGTTTTAAATTTGGCAGAAAGATGTGGATGTGCTCTTCTGGGAAGCTGAGTGCCTCAGCATAGATCCCGTGAACAGAAAAGTTAGCTGTCGGTCGACTCAGAATGCTGATCTGAATGGAAAGGCCGAGTTTTCGGTCGACTATGACTACCTTGTCATTGCTATGGGTGCCCGATCAAACACGTTTAACATTCCTGGTGTAGAAGAGCATGCCTATTTTCTTAAAGTAAGTCATTTAGAAACTAATTGCTATGTAAACTACCATGTGACTAATGTAGGACTTGTTCTCTTCGTCTAAGTTGTCCGATGTCTAAAGTCTTAAGTTTATTAACTTCTATGAAGTTCAGTGTCTTGTAACTTGCAGGTATTAAGACTTTTGAAGTTATTTGAGGTTTCTACGATAAGTTTATAATGATTTATTTAAAATGTAAACGTAATTAACAGGAGGTGGAAGACGCCCTGAAAATTCGACGAGGTATCATTGATAGTTTTGAAAAGGCAACCCTGCCCACCCTTACTGATGAGGAGAGGAAAAAAATACTTCATTTCGTCGTTGTTGGCGGTGGCCCTACTGGTGTTGAGTTCGCAGCGGAACTTCACGACTTTGTCAACGAAGATCTAGGAAGGTTGTATCCTAAAGTGAAGGAGCATGTGAAGATAACACTTTTGGAAGCGACGGATCATATTTTGAATATGTAAGTTTTTCGTCTACAAAGCTGTCTACGTGAGAGTTTCATGCTTTTATATATTCCATTCCATATGTTGAACTTCGTCCTTACGTAAGTAGGAAAACCTTTCTAAGAGCCGCATCTTCTGGCATAATTAAAACTGGTCGACTTATAAAAAGTAAAGTAGTGCATCGTAGTGCAGCTCTCTTCTTCTTAAGTTGTCTATAGTTTGAATTCTGAATTTTTCCGAACTCGTGAGTAGAGAGTCATTTTATGTGGGTAAAACTTGGTTCAGTGTTCAACATTCTGTGTTGACGAATTTGCTTTTCATACTTGTTGCAGGTTTGATAAGAGAATAACTGCATTTGCCGAAGAGAAATTCCACAGAGACGGTATTGACTTGAAAACCGGTTCAATGGTTGTGAAAGTGACCGATAAAGAAATCGCAATGAAATCACTCAAGAATGGTGGCGTAGTATCTTCCCTTCCTTATGGAATGATGGTTTGGTCTACTGGAATTGGAATGCGTCCTGTAATAAGGGATTTCATGAATAAAGTTGGACAAGTAAGTGTGTTTTTGGATTACTTTAATTTCGCAATCAGGTGCACTTAGCTTCCCGCTTTGATTTATGCTTCAGAGATCGAACTCAAAAGTATTACTTGTAATTGTAGGGTAACAGGCGTGCCTTGGGAACTGATGAGTGGCTTAGAGTGGAAGGAACAAGCACCATATATGCGATCGGTGATTGTGCGACTGTTGTACAGCGAAAAGTCATGGTATGTTCTGCTTGACTACTAATTTAAGGGTTTGAAACGGGAGCAACGACTGGCTTTTAAGCATCATTACTTGCGATGTGAGAATTGCGAACCTGGTTAAAATTTGTTGGATTATCTACCGATAATACTTTCAAAAACTGTAGAAAATGAACCCTACACATTTGTATGTTCTCGCTTCTGTTTCTTCCATGGCATTAGTTATCATCACAATTCACAATCAGCGAAATATTATTGCTCGTATGGACTTTATGTTTTCATTATGCCTCTTGCATGTTATTTCGCTCAAATACCAGTGCACTGTATGTCTGTATATATATTACTAAATAGCAATCACATGTGTTTCTTTTAGATTTAGATATTTGGTACCCAGTATATATGTTGCTTGATCACAATACATGTGTTTTCTGCCATAGTTTCTGGTGAAAAACTTGTTCGATGTTTACCTCTTTCATGGTCACATCTTGGAATCAAGTATTTGATGTGAACATTCGTCATTCACTGTGCAAGTGTTTAACAAATACACCTCGATCCATGGCTGCTTTTATTTCAGGAAGATATTGCTGAAATATTTAAGAAGGCAGATAAGGACAACTCCGGCACTCTGACCGTGAAAGAAATGAATGTAGTCATCAAGGACATACTCGAAAGATACCCTCAAATTGAACTTTACCTCAAGAGTAAGCAAATGAAGAGCATTGTTGATCTCATGAAGGATGCAAAAGGTGATGCTAAAAAGGAATCAATCGAGTTAAACATCGAAGAATTTAGTTCTGCACTTTCGCAAGTTGACACTCAAATGAAAAATCTTCCTGCTACTGCTCAGGTGCTGCCTTGATCAGACCAAAATTCTCGACAGTTAGCGCTTAGCAGTGTATTTAATCGGGTTTGTTTATGGAATAATCGCCAGTGCATCTAATTGTTATGTAAATTTTGTCGCAGGTGGCTGCTCAGCAAGGTGTCTACCTCGCAGACTGTTTCAATCGCATGGAAAAATGTGAAAAGAATCCTGAAGGCCCCATCAGAATCAGAGAAGAAGGTCGCCATCGATTCAAGCCCTTCAGGTAATGTTTTGTTCTGTAATTATCTCATATTTTTGTAGTGGTTGGTATTGTTCACGCCCATTCCCGAACTCTAACTTACGTATAACATCCGTACTCCTACCCGTGTTGATATCGGAATTCTACAAATTCATGGGGATTGTCTACTCTTCATATTAACTCGTGTATCCGTGACATCCACTCAGCATTGTGACATGGTTATGACAGTAATTTTGACCCGACACTAGTTTCAGTGCTTGAATGTTCAGAGTGATCCTCTTTGTTTACTGTGTAAATTACTCCGTATTTGTTTTCTTATTTGCGTAAACGATAAAAGAGTGTACGAGATTCGATTTTCCATGAGCTAACTAATGCAAATATGCAATGACGGCCAATGTAAGTATATGTAAAATACATGCTTTGCATTTGTAGGTAAATTGATGACAAGTAATTGCTACACATGTAGTCATGTACACAGTAATATGTTTGGTTTGCCGCATAGAGTTAGATCGTTTCAAAATTATACACGTGTATATATCAACATTACCTGTGGCTATGACGAACGTTATGCTTATTATGACCTTATTGATTACTAACATGTGACCACTTTTAGAGGTGAAAAAAATCTCACAATCTACGCGATAGTAGTCGCAAATAGTATTGTAAAGGTCACTTTTTTGTCACAATCAATTTGTCGTGCATGAACAACGATCTCATTCAAGACTTTGTGTGGACTCTAATGTAATGGAGTTTTGCGACTGCATCTGATAGCATTGTTCTTGCTTCTTGCAGGTACCGTCATTTTGGGCAATTCGCTCCACTGGGAGGAGAGCAAGCGGCTGCACAGCTACCTGGAGATTGGGTTTCAATTGGTCAGAGCACGCAATGGTTGTGGTACTCTGTCTACGCAAGGTACCCTAAACTTCCCCCTCATTCAACCAACTTTCATGTCATCATGCGATTCATATTTCGATTTTTCGAGCTGAAAATAAAACTTGTCTTTGAATTGCAGCAAGCAAGTTAGCTGGCGTACAAGAGCTGTGGTCGTCGGAGACTGGATGAGGCGTTTCATGTTCGGTAGGGATTCCAGCGGCATTTAAATCGGCCAAAATGAGGCAGCGACGACTGACACAGGTTAAAATTTCAATATAGTTTACACATGGATTTTGCTGATGCTACTGCCATTGAAGGTGGCAAGTTTTGTTGAAGGTTGATTCTTTTTCCCCTTTTGTGGGCGTAATATGTCGATACGAGATAAATTTTGGCCTCTACTACTACTACTACTACTACATAAGATTTATGAGCCGTACGATACGACTCGAGTTTTTAAATTTGAACATGTTTACCGAATAACTTCGTCTCTTTGAGTAATTGGCGAAGTTTCGCTAGTTGGATCGTAATTTTGGTTGTTGCAACTCACAGTCACAAGTGTTTCTTTGATTTTTATAGCTTCTGCATTTAGCTTTAAAATATGGATGTGCTCCGAAGTTCAAATCGGTGTAATTCAATGCGATCTATAACTTTTTTATTTAGTTGGTCGCGAATTGCTTATTCCTTTGAAACCACTCCTAAGAACAATTCCGAAACACCCTGATTTTATAAGATCAGTCACTGATACGTATACGGGTCAATGAAGGAACGAGTTCTTTGAAAGTCGGAAATCAGTTTGATTATTCTCGAGAATAATTAAATGTATTTCGAGCTTTCATTAAAACGAGTAAGACTCATTGGATGATACGAAAATAGTAGCTGCTCGAATATGGTCCGAATATAAGTAGTTACTCGGTATTACGTGGGTTCGATGAATGCCCAATCAACTATCCTTATGCCCAACACACTTATTTAGTTAATGGCTAATAAGGATAGTTGATTGGGCATTCATCGAAACTCACGTAATACCGAGTAACTACTTATATTCGGACCATATTCGAGCAGCTACTATTTTCGTATCATCCAATGAGTCTTACTCGTTTTAATGAAAGCTCGAAATACATTTAATTATTCTCGAGAATAATCAAACTGATTTCCGACTTTCAAAGAACTCGTTCCTTCATTGACCCGTATACGTATCAGTCACCCATGACCCAACTCAAAGTTAGCAACTTATTTTATCGAGCATAATAAGGATCGTTATAATGGTTGTTTAAGCCACCGAGCTTTGGGCTGCGAAATCGTTAGCTATTGGAGATGGATCCAGCCTAATAAAAATTACCACATTGCGTCCCACATCGGTTGTGAGATGAGAGTTGGTCTTGTTTATAAGGCCTAGGGGCTACTCCTCCTATAGCCAATTGGTTTTAGGATGGAACCTTCTAAACCTTATAAGTGGACTCTCTCATACTCTCGGGTGTGGCCCAGGCCCGTGGAATTTAACATTAGCGAAGCGACAAGGCCTTATTATTCTTCGTGCTGGTCTGAATCGAAGAACTAAAGTTTGTCGCGATAAGGTCAGTTGCATGAAATTGCAATTTGGTTAGATAAAAAAGGGTGGTGACAATTCAACGGTGTTAATCAACTATGCCACGGGTTTCATCCGCTTTTCTATCTCTTCTCCAATGTATACCACCAGTAGTAATATGCTTAACCAAAAAAAAAAAACAAAAAAAAAAAACACTGAAGTCATCAAAGGAATCGATACCTAAGGTTGGAAACTTATATTTAATTTTATTTAATACGAAGTATTTTTTTTTCAACGATAATAAGGAGTATTAATACTTCCGATCGTTCAATATTATTACAGCTGATTTTTTTTTCCTCACAAAAAGTTTCAAATCAGAACAATTCAAATAAACTATGAAAGATAAGAAAATGATATCTTGAATTCTTGATGCGTTTCGTATTAAAATTTTCAGATAGAATTACCTCGATTGTATGACATCAAATATATACCCCTCCATTTAAGTTTAAATTAGTACTCCTAACTTTGTTTATTGACGCAATCTATTGTTTTCATTTTCTATATAAGCCCATTAATAAACATAATCGGTGGATCGAATAGTCATTGTAAAATTTTCGCCCATTTAACAACAAATTTTTAGCAACGAGAACAATAATGAAGCTAATAATAATGGAGATGATAATCACACGATGTATGACACAATTAATCAACCTACGTGCAAGTACTAACATATAATTGAAGTTATTAAGCCGTATACTTATGGTACCAGCTGTTACTCGTCTAATATTTACTAATCTTTCGTACTAATACGACAATTAGCTAGCTAATCCCTTTGACTTTTGCTTTATTTTTTATTATGTTCTTATTAATTACCTTCATCAAACTAAATACTCAATTTGATTCAGTCAATTGTTTACCTTTCTATTTTGGGACGGGGCATAAATGCCTCGTTTTTTCCATGCGAAACTAATCAGTTAGGCGAAATTAAGATCTTTCAAAATCAATAACCGTTTTCGATCAAATTATTTTATTATATGAAAAAAAAAACGTCAATTAAAATGACTAAACAGAGGGAGTAAATAAACTACTCCGTGATTATAATTGGCTGCTAATTGGTCTTGCACAAATTCTCATATAAAACGGGCAACCCGTTTTAAGCTTAAAACGGGTCAAATAATTAGGATAAGACAAAAGTAAATATGTGTAGGAAAAAGTAAAGTGTTTTGTTTTATGTGTGCAAGTGGATGAATACTTGACCCGTTTTAAGCTTAAGACGGATAACCCGTTTTAAGAGAGAATTATTGTTAATCTGGGCCTCTTGGGTGTTCAGGGTTTTGTATGTCATTAAAAGTTGTACTCGTGCGGGTGAGATTAGCACGTGCTGTGCCACGTGAATGCACACGCTTGTGTCAGCGGTTTACTTCAAACTGCGCTCTCTTTGCATGTTCTTATTACACGGGCCGGCGGAGTTTTATATTATCTCCCGTACGATTTAATAATAATTAGTCCATTAAATACAATTATTTGTTTAATTATTCTCTGTAAGGCCGAACTCACACTAAGTTAATGTGAGACCAAGGTATAAATTGCAGTTAAAGGGATAGAAAAACATAAAACAAATCTACTCCGTACTAAAGTCACTAACAAGAGTACTAAAAGAATTTAGTAACAATTAATCATAACTATATCACTTAAATAGTACAAAGGCTATATAATCAAGTACAAATAAAGAGGACTTACAATAATTTATTGTAAGGCCTGACTTACACAAGAATTAGTGTTATTTGTTTATCTTTTTAATTTTAAGAAAGAACGGATATCATTTTTAGTTTGAGAGGAAGCACAAATTCATTGTTATAGGGGAGGAGGATTCGAAACCTGAAACCTAATGCTCAGCGTACCTCCGTTCTGACCGTTAGATCATGACGTTTTTGATGAGACGGAACAAATATTGGCGTTTCAATATGACTTAGAAATAATTTTCGATTTAATACTTCATAAAAATAAGGTACTCCGTACAATTATTCTCTTTCATTCTAAGTGATCTTAGAATATTAAAAGATAATTTTATACTTAGTATATGAAGAAAAAACCGACAATTTATATCTCTTTGCAAAATAGATAAGTAAACCAACAAGTGAATCGAAGGGATTACATGTATATTTCGTTAAATAAATGTACCTTTTTTTTCATTTCATTTATTAATGTCTCCGGTGAGACGATCTCATATTTTGATACCTACTATTATTAATATATCTCAAAAATAATTAATGTAACAATTCCTTCATGTGAATGCCTCAAAAGGCTTAAAATGAATTTATTGTGAGATCTTTATTTATATGTATACGTTATGAATATCAAATTTTTACTACTCCCTCCGTTTCGGTGATATGTTTACATTTACTTTATACACATTTATCGATGTGAGGAGAGTTGTAGAGAAAAAATTAATAGAATAATAATATAAGTACAAAGGAGGTCCCGCTTTCTTAAAATTATGAAATCTAATTGGTTAAGGGAGTAGGGGCCCACCTCCCACATGAGTCACCCATGATCATTTATGGAAAGTGTAAACAAATGACCCGTAACCCCCTAAATAGAAAGTGTAAACAAATGACCGGGACGGAGGGAGTATATGAATTAAGTTTTATTTATATGTGACAAAAGATACGAAAAAAAAAAAAAAAGCATCGCATGTGCATGAAACAAATGCATAGAGTTGAATAAAATGTAAGAAGTTCTTTGTATTACTCTTTCCTATTTCCTCAATTTCAAACAATTTATAAATTCACTTGTTGAACACTATGTATTTGTGAAATAAAAATTCAATAAATTTTTTACTCCCTCCATTCATTTCATTTTGTACGTTTATTTTTTACATTTATCGAGACAAATATTAGAATATCAATATATAGTTTGACATTATGAAAAATAAAAAAATTAGATGTTAATGCTATATTTAAGAAGACGCATTTAACAAGATCACACATGTTTATAGTTTCACATATATATTGCACATCATTTCAAAGATTCTCTAGCCTAATAAACAGTGTTAAAAAATAATATGCACAAAATGAAGTTAAATGGAAGGACTAATATATAGCGTAAAAAATAATCATGTAAAATCTTGTATAAATAGAGAGCACAAACTTTTGTGTGAATCAAGTCTTACAATAAATTACTGTAAGTCAGCCTTATTCGTACTCGATTATATAACTTTTGTATTATTTAAGTGATAATTATGATTAATTGATACTATAATTTTTTTTAGTATCCCTGTAAGTGATTTTAGTAGATTAATTTCATATTTTTGTACCCTTTTAACTGCAATTTGTACTTTGGTCTCACATTAACTTATTATGAGTTCTGTCTCACATAAAAATTACTGAATTGAGATGAGGGTATGGCAGCGGTTGGTTGGGATTATGGATCCAAATACGACAACCATTTGTGCTAGTGGGGGTAGAAACAAAATTTCACAAGTCTATATTTTATCATATGTAATTTATTAAGAGCTTTTTTAAAGAATTTTTGTATTAATAAATAGTGCTAAAGGATTTGTCCAAAAATCGATACGGAGTAAAAGTGAGCATCTCTGTCCATTTTTTCCAAGATTTATGATTCCCGTGATTTTAATTTTAACCTTACAATTTTTTTCGTTATTGATTTTTCGTATACGAATTTTACTCACGTCTTATACTTTTTTCATTTAGTTTCCTTTTCCTACCCTTTTTTTACTCACATTATACAAAATTCTTACTTTTATTTTTCTAACTTTTCTTAACCTAAATTCATACACTTTTTCAATTATTAATTTCGATAATCAATTCAACAAAGTAGTAATTCGATTTAATTTCAACTTTTTCATAAAATTATGTTAATTTTATTAATCCTAATGAATTTAGGTTAAAAATTGAATTAGAGTTTATATAAAGTTGGGATTTGGGTGGTTGCCGGCGACGGGAGGCGGCGAGAGGTGGTGGTAGGCGACGGCATGCTGGCTTCAGCGGCGTAGTGTCGGTTTGTAGGTGGCCGGAACAAAGGAGGTGGCCAGCCGTGGAGGGACGAATCATAGGTTTTCGCATTTTTTGTAAAGTTTGTACAATTCAGAATATATATTTAATGCTATATTTATTAAACAACATTTCAGTACGTAGTGACTTATTGGCAATAGTCAAGCTGTTAGAAATTTATTAAGTGTGTGAGGTCATAGGTTCGACCTTCCTTACCACCATTCTCCTGCATCGCCGCCGGTCGCCTATGCCTCCACCTACCATCCAGAGCCGTGGCCCCCCACCCCTGACCTGCGACCCTCCCTTAAAACCAGGCCAATCCCTCCCACCACCACATACCACCACCACCCAACCTAACCCAAACACCAACGGCGGCTAGCACCACCGCCAGCCATCACCTACACCCGCCACCCAGACCCTCCGCCCCACCGTGTCCCGCCCCACCGTTGTAGACCACCACCACTCCCACCACCGTAAACCATCTTTACTCTAAATTATAAACCCTAATTTTGATTTTAAATTAAATCCACTAAAATTAATAAAATTCGATAATTTAATAAATAAAATTTAAATTAATAAAATTATTACCTCATTGAATTTATTATCGGAGTTCATCATTGAGAAATTAAAATATTTAATGAATTTGATTAAAGAAAAGTTAAAAATTGAATGAATCTAAGTTAGAAAAAGTTATAAAAAAATTAAAAAAATTTGTATATTATGGGAGTAAAAAAGGGCAAACGTGAAAATAATAGCGAAAAAAATATGCAACGGGAGTAAAATTTTATTCGTATAGAAAAATCAATAACTTTTTTTTTAGTTTTATTTTTAGTAACAAATTATTAATTTTTTCCTTTACCATAATTTAAGTGAATGATGACAAAAAAATGGGAAGATTGAAGGAACTAGGAAGTACCCCCTTCATTCCGGTCGATTGTTTACGTTTGCTTTTCGAACACTATAAAATATATAAGAATCATCTAAATAATTTCAAATATGTCACATAAAATATAGTAATGTGATATATTGTTGGATTCCCCTCATTTGAAATTAACAATATAAATTTAAAAAATTTGCAGCTATGTAACTCAATATATTAATATAGCAAAATGTGTATGGGTAAATGCGTAAAACACAAACGTAAACAATTGAGTGGAAGTTTGGAACAGAAGGGGTAACAAGTTTGATAATTGTAAATCCAAAGAAATAAAGTTGTATTTTAATAAATTGTGATTTTTTTCTTTAATATGAACTGAAAATATATTCAATTATTCATATGTATATGCATTATAGTCAATATTATTTATTTGTAAAATTTTGGTGTGCTCGTGAATCAATGACAATATAAAAGTGTTAATTAGATTGTTTACACAATAAACAAAGGTTATGTCTGAGAAAAGTAGCTGAAAAGTTAGGTGAAAAATGAAACTGAAAAGGTGTCTGAAAAATAATTGATAAGTTAGCCAAAACTATCAATAAAATAAGGGATATTTCATGCACTTGACTTTGACAGATTACTGGCGTAGTGCATGTATGAAGTTTGTTCATATGGTACCCCTAAACTTTGTGAATATGTGCCCAATATGCCCATTTTGTGACGGAAAACTTAACGACGTTAAGTTTAAGGAAGAAAACATCAATTATGAGTTTAGCGTACAATTTAAACCCACATTATTCCTCAATTAAATGTTATTATGAGTTGATTATTTAGTGTAAATTTTGTTGATTAGAGTACAAATAATAGCATTTAATTGAGGAATAATGTTGGTCTAAATGTATTCTAAACTCATAATTGGCGTCTTCTTCCATAAACTTAACGTCGTCAAGTTTTCCGTCACAAAACTGACATATTACATATTCACAAAGTTTAGTGCATCTACGCGAACAAACTTCACACACGTGCACTACAGAATCACAAAGTCAAGCATCAAAATATCCCATAAAATAATTTACATAACCTTTTTCATTATTTACTTTTTTTTTTTTTTTTTTAGCTATTATTTCCAACTATCTTTTCAATTTTCATAACCAAGCAATATTTCAATTTGCGTCAAGTTTACTTCAATACACTATTTCCACCGGTTTTTTCTTCTTTCAAATTCCTATATATACACTCACTAGCCCTCATTCCTATCTAAATAATTATAACATCTTTCACACAAATCAGTCCAATTTTCTCCCACCTTTAACTATTTTGTTCAATAATTGAGTAGTTTCACCTAGTGGGCACTTCATTTTTAACCCCTCCCTTTTTCTATTTTTTTCAATTTTAAGAACAACCTAGTAATTTCTATGCACAAAAAATAAGTGGCTTCATCATATTTTTCAATCTAAAAATACTTTCAATACCCAAAAAGTACCAAATTTTTTCAATTTTTCAATTATTAAGTGCTTCTTTTGTGGTAGGGTCTCTATCACTTAATTTTTCTTACTTTTTCTTAAAAAAAAGAAAGAAAAAAAAAGCTTCTTCACTTTCTTTCATTGCTAGCTTCTTTCTTTAAATTAATCATGATTCATTCATTCTTTTATCTTTGAATAACACACGTCTAAAAATAAATACGGGGTAAAATAGTCCGTATTTATTACAAGGTATATAAATAACCTATTAAATACGGTATACATTTTCAATTATCACGGAGTATTAATTTTATCCAGTAAAATTTCATCTTTTCGCCATTATATCTCATTTTACTTTTAACTTTAACCGAATAAATTTTTCCAATTTCTGTTTGTGAATATAATTGATCCAAAACGAACAAGTACATGATTTACTTATAATTTCAATGTATTGCAATACTCCGTGTATTAAATAAGATTTTAAATGAAACTATGATTATAATTATATTGCTGTTCATTCAAGTGATTTCCTTTTTTTTGAATTTCGTAGAAGATAAAATATAGTCGTGCGCCATCTCATTTAATACGTTTTAATAAGTACTATAAAAATATCAAAATTTTGTAATTTTTAATTACGTAAAACTTCGACATATTTACGTTTTAATATTAACTTTAAAATGTGAAAAAACAAATGACGTGAACGAATGGGAACAAAATGAGTATACATGTTACTCCGTATATAAATTCCAATTATTTCCATTATCATCCTCAATCATTTCACTTCTTCTTCCCTTGAAAAAGTTGCAAACTTTTCACATTTTTTCCCCCAATTTTGTTGGCAAAAAGATGATGAAAACACAGAAAAACTCCCAAAATGCAAACCAAAAAACGTCAACAACATTTCCAGATGAAGTACTTGAGAAAATCCTGTGCTTACTAAAATCAACAAAAGACAGAAGTTCAGCATCATTAGTATGCAAAAACTGGTACAATGCCGAAAGATGGAGCAGAACCCACGTATTCATCGGCAATTGCTACGCAGTTTCACCCGAAATCGTTACGAGACGGTTTCCGAATATCAGAAGCGTAACTTTGAAGGGGAAACCCAGGTTTTCAGACTTCAATTTGGTGCCTCACAATTGGGGAGCTCATCTTCATCCATGGCTTGTTTGTTTTAAGGAATTTTACCCTTTTCTTGAGGAACTTAGGTTGAAGAGAATGTGTGTTACTGATCAAAGTTTGGATTTTTTGGGTAATTTTTTTCGGAATTTTAAGAGGATTTCTCTTCTTAGTTGTGATGGCTTTAGTACTCATGGTCTTGCTTCTCTTGCCACTCATTGCAAGTATGTTTCTTTTTCTTTTTCTTTTTTGTGTTTTTGGTTTTCGGTTTCAGATGATGGTTCATGTTTATTGACCCGAATTGGTTTTGGGTTGTTGTTGATTGATGATTACATTTGCTTTTGGATCGACTTTTTATAATATACTTATATGTCTTATGTACTCCGTATTACTCCCTCCGTTCCAGTGATTTGTTCACAGTTTGATTTTTTTATAAGGAGATTTGGGAAAAGTGTAAACAGATGAAGACAGAGGGAGTATTAGCATTAGAATTGATCAAATGCCATAAAAGTTGATTGATGATTTAATGTGAAATGGGGTTAAAAATAGGGTATTTTTAAGGCCGTGTACTTTTGGATTTAATTTGAACTCGTTTGATTTAGTTCACCTCACTTCAACACTTCTACATACAATTTTATTGTTATTTTAGTTTAGATTAGTTTAGTTCGGCTTAAATATCTTTGGTTTTGAGTGGTTGTTTGTTTCATGGTTTGTGCTTTCATGCCATTTTTGTCTTTGGAAGCATGATTTTGCTCCTGTAGATAGGATTTCGGATTTAGTAGGTCTCACGTGAGATCTACGATAATATAAAAAATAAAGAAAAACTATTAAAAAAAACATAAAAAGTAACCACCTCAAGTGAGAGGTCTCACTGTAATGTCATTACTGGGAGACCATCTCATATGAGAATTTGTGTTTCGGATTAATCCGTGGTTTGAATTGGTGATAAGAGCATATATCTTTGAAATTGAGTTTGCTAGTGTCAATTGCATTTTATAAATATGCGGTCTAAAAATGTGATGATAAAGCAAAGATCCTTGGAGCTGATTTTGTTGGGGATTATGTATTTTTGTGGAATTCATGAAATTGTTAATGATTCGTTGAAGTTTACCAATCGTTCATAGTGGCAACATCTTATTCTCGATTTGCCATATTAAAGATGCTTGTTTGGTAAATGTATCGGTGGAGTGAGTGCCCGAGATTATGAGTTGTGATTTGATTAAGTTTGGTAATGGAAAGCAACGGCCTCGTCCTTCTTGTTTTGGCACTCATCTCCTTTTTGATGTGGATAAGGACCGATGTCATTAGTAAGGTGTAGACTAGATTGCGCTTCCTTTTCACCTCTGCTTTCCTCCCTACTTTTGTTGATACGACGTTTCTTGTAATCATCTGTTGTCGTTGCTTGAATTGTCATTATCCACCTTAATTTTGTTAGGTACTTAATTAACATTTAATTCAGCCATAAAGGAAACTATATCATCTTAACCCCCGACCCCACCTGATGTTGTTAATTTGCGGAAAGTTACATGTTCATGTTGTGATTTTGTCAATTTATTCATTTCTGCGATAAGAGATCACAACACCGAAATTACCCGCTAGATTGATATGCTACGTTCCAAAATCCGATTGAAAAAGTTTGGTTTGAACAAGTGCTGTCATTCTTGTCTGTTGAGTTAACCTCACCATTCACAAAATGACAAGGCTATATAGCGATCAATGAAATGAGTCATTTTTTATATTTTTGTCGTCTTCAATGAACTCATGATGATAAATAAATCTTTTCAAGTTGTGGCTAAGCGCTCGCCACTTAATAATATTTTGTTGTGGATTGCCGTTGTGGTCGACGTGAAGTCCATACGTCATACGTGTCTGCTTCTGAAATTCCGTCACAATTAATCACTTTAAGATGTCCCAATTACATATGTGTTCATAGTTCTTCTATAGATGACTTAGATTTGACAAATTTTGAACCGTAAAAACATTATGTTCCGAGTTTTGTACTCTTAGGTTGGAGATTTCATACTTCCTCGATGAACTAAATTGAAAAACATAATGCATATATCAAGAAAACCTTTGAGTACTGTAAGTAGGAGTGGCTAACTGTACGAATCATTATGGCCCGGCCCCCTTCTAAAAGGGCCGGGGCAATATGGTCGAGTTTGAGTCAACCCGACCCTTACCCTCGGTCCCAAATTTTAGTAGCCTTAGTCGCACACTACTTTCTCTTGCAGTTCTTGCTTTATATGAATCTTAAATTCTCAGATTAGTGTGATGTTCATTTTGGTGCGAAGTTCGGCTTTAACGAAAAAGTGTTGCTTAAAAAGGCTTATTTCAGCCGTTTTTTTTTTTTCCTCAAGAGTTTTGATTTTTTTTTTCGTTCTAAATCTAACCTTTCATCTACCAGGAACTTGGTCGAGTTGGATATTCAAGAAAACGGCATTGACGACCGTAATGGCAGCTGGCTGAGTTGTTTCCCGGAAAACTTCACATCACTTGAAATACTAAACTTCTCAAACCTTAACACCGAAGTTAGCTTCGCTTCCCTCGAGAGGCTTGTTATGAGGTGCAAATCGCTGCACACTTTAAAGGTCAACAAAAACATTTCGCTCGTGCAGTTACAAAGGCTGCTTGTTCATACTCCAAGATTAACGCACCTCGGCACAGGTTCCTTCTCACAAGAGCTTCCCCCTTCACAGTATAAAAGTCTCATGAATGAATTTAACAACCTCCATAATCTTCAAGCTATTTCGGGGTTGTGGGATGCTGATTTTATAAATTTGCCTGTCCTTTATCGTACGTGCTTGACGTTGACGTTCTTGAACTTGAGTGACGCTACTTTGCAATGTGAAGAACTTGCCCAGTTCCTCAGTCACTGTCCAAACCTTCGACGTCTTTGGGTATGTTCCTATTTATCGTGATTCGTGAATGCGTTGATAAGTGATTGTGACTGATTCAAATTCAAGGAAATTTGAGATGCTTCTTCGACGTTAGATTTAAGTTTTTATGTCACCAAAATTAAAAGGAACTCATGATGAATTTTCTGCGGTTTCTAATCTCGTTTTCTGACTGTTAGGTACTTGATACCGTTGGAGACAAAGGTTTGGAAGCCGTAGGATCGAGCTGTCCGCTACTCGAAGAACTACGAGTATTTCCCGCTAGTCCATTTGATGCTGACGTCGACCACGGTGTCACAGAGTCGGGTTTCGTTTCGGTTTCCTACGGATGCCCTAAACTGCACTACGTCCTCTATTTTTGCCGTCAAATGACAAACGCTGCTGTAGCAACCATTGTCGAGAACTGCCCCGACTTCACTCATTTCCGTCTCTGTATTATGAACCCGGGCCAACCTGACCACCTAACCAACGAGCCCATGGATGAGGCGTTTGGGTCCGTCGTCAAATGTTGTAAGAATCTCCGACGACTTGCTGTTTCTGGGTTGTTGACGGACGTGACGTTTGAGTACATTGGGAAGTACGCGACGAATCTCGAGACGCTTTCTGTGGCCTTCGCTGGGAGTAGTGATAGGGGAATGCAGTGCGTTCTTTCGGGGTGTCCAAAATTAAGGCGGTTGGAGATACGGGATTGCCCGTTTGGTAATTCCGCTCTTCTTTCGGGATTGGAGAGATACGAGTCGATGAAGTCGTTGTGGATGTCGGCGTGTAACTTAACAATGAGTGCGTGTAAACTTTTGGCAGAGGAAATGCCAAGGTTGAATGTCGAGGTCATAAATGACGAGGACGCTGATGGATGTCGTGCTGATAAAGTTTATGTCTATCGGTCTGTGGCAGGGCCGAGAAAAGATGCCCCGTCTTTTGTCCTCACACTTTGATGTTATTGCCATAGTCGTTGCAGTAGAAATCCATTTCACCTCTTACGACAATTTCCCCTTTCAAAAGAAATTCCCGTTTTCGATGTTTATCGAAATCAAGTATAGATTTATGTTTGGTACAACAAGTTTGTATTCCTTTATGAACTTTTTACTCGTATGCCGTGACATCGGTTTTAGGGTATGTATGTGCAGTCTGTTATATGCTATCATCACAGCTCGAAACTGTTGCTTCTACTGAGGTTTGCGCTGGGATCGTCTTGTAATGCACAACTCCGTTTGGAGGCCAAGATCGATTATATACTCTAACACGCCTGAGGGATGGTTTGATTCGAACCATTGATCTTTCGTCATAAGGTTCTGATACCATGTCAATAACCAATTCAACCAAAAGCTTAAACTGATGGTTGGAGGTCCAAAATCGATTATATACTTTAACAGGTGGTAGTCTCTGCAAGCGCACAAGTGGTTGATAATTAACAAGAACAACTCCTTATACATGCCTATGTCATGTCCGGAGAAGCCGAGATCCGTGATCATCCACACTGGATGAGACCTTAGGTCCATAAAGGCGAAAACCGATCCCCAATGAGTTGGACTTGATAAGAGGATTTATAATTAACGCTTCGTTTTTAAATTTATATCCATTACTTGTTAGAAATTTGAGTACACGAATAGAAATTGACAATAACATACCGAATTGACTTTCACTTTCTTAATAGAACAATTCGACCTATATCAGTGTTAGGGTTATACCGAATTTTCTATTGAGATAAGACGGTGACCTCTGATTTCAGGCACAAGGAACAAAAATGTAATTCAGAAGTATTTTGTGTGTAATTTATTGTGTGTTCAATGATACAGCAAAAACAGAAAAACATAAAAAATGTATCTTCCCTCACTACTATTTAAATAAAAGAAAAAAGAAATAGGGAACCTTTGACGTGAAGAGCCGTGACTCTTCAATAATTCCGTTAAATTTAATTTTGTCATAGTCATTCAAACCGAAAGACTATACCGTAAACTCATAAATAATTATGTAAGCGTACACTCAGTATTTCCCAAAACTCACATTATATTATACGGAGTAACAAATTTATCCATTCTTGAACCAAATCCGAGCTACATAAGATGGACCAATAATTACCCTTAAATTACCAACATTACTCTCTCTTATCTATCCACTTATTTGTATGATACGGAGTATCATTTTTTATGAGGAAAAAAGTGATCTCATACAATTATACAAACAATTGGATAAATAAAAGAAAGTATGATGAAACTATTACGGAGTATTATCACTATCACTTCCATCAATAATTATATGGATGTACTAGTATATCTTTATACTCCAATTATATTTATGCCTAAAATTTCAATAAAATAACTCAAAAATTAACTTCAAAATCAACATTTTGTATGAAGGCCCTATTCTTTTGGGCTTTTTAGAGTTAAATTTATAAGAAATGAACTTAAAAAAAGCTGAGCTGAACATAGAAAATCTGAATTTATAAGAGTTGAACTTATAGGAGTTGAAGTCAGTGTTAATTAAAGCTTAGTGACGTTTATAGGAGCTGAACTTCTAGGAGCTGAGCTGAATTTTAACAGCTGAAATTAATTCGAAAAGAATAGGGCTTAAGTACGAAGTATATGGTAGAGTAAGTGTGTACGAGTAAATTTTTTACATGCAAGTAGTTGCGATCATCCGTTACTCAATACGGAGTACATCGCTTTCTTTGTGCTACTTCTACGTAACACATTGAATGTCACCACCTCACAATCTCACATGACTTAGCTTCTAAACTTCACGCTCTTCCCATGTGATTTCCTACTATATAGCTTCAAAAATGCCCATTCTCATTTTTCGAATAATAACTTATTACGTTAAATATAAAACCGTCATATAATAATGTAGATACATGAGTTGTACGGAGTATATGACATGCACATATTAACTAACTATAAATGTATACAAAGTAGTGTACTCCGTAATAGTTTAAAAATGAATTACTCTATCTTTTTTAATCTGAAACATATATCTTATCCTATGAATAAAAATATATACTACGGAGTACGTCGATTTAGTCTCAAAATTCAATGCCTTTTGTTTAAAATAAAATCAATATAGATGGCCCAAAATTAGTTGACTTAATCCTTAATTAGTAGGTTCAACTAAACCTATTGAAGATATTGGGTTCATTAATACCAAATTTTGGAAATAGAATGATCCCAAAACACTTACCAACATTCTTAAACCATGCTTAGCCCACATGAGGATATATATGGCTATATATGTCACAACATTGACTTCATGAACTTGTGGCACCATCTTTTTCACTCTTATATAATTTAATTATATTTATATAAATATATGGATTATTAATTGTTGGATTCTACGGTAATTGAGACGTCGTAGATAATACTGCCCTAAGTCAATTAGACCCTCACTAAGGTGCGTATGGGTTGACGGTCACCGACTCTAGGGTTAAAAAATGTGAAGTTAATGCTGTAAATATGGCTGTTATTAAATCTGCGAATTCTGATGAGCACACCACACCGTGCACGTGTCACGAGCCGAGCCGGACGGCGGTGCGCGCAGAAGAAGCCTTGTACACTCTCCTCAAAATTAGTTCTAACCAAAGTTATCAAAACTCCCTACATAAACCCAATAAACCTCTTTGTCTCCACCAATGTTAGACTTCTAGTTTTTACAAGTTTGGAGCAAAACTCCAACATTGATTATTTTCCTAACACATAGCTTATTGAATTGTTGATAGATTTTGATAAATTATAACATAGCGATTGTCAATTGGTTGTACGATGAAACGCTCTGAACCTATAAAAGTGGTTTTCTCTCCTCCATTTATGGGCGTGTATTATACCGTTTCAGTGTATTATAGCAACAACATAAAAGAGATGGAGTATGTTTGATTTACAATGCAAATATAAAACTCAAAATAAAGACAATAAATACAATGTTTATTTTGTTATTATAAATGCAATATACCATTCAACATACTCTTAAATCTATGACTTCTACTTGACAATTTCCTAGTAATTAATTTTGCATCAGAAAAACCATCTTCTGCAAGTTTCTCTATGTTCTTAACATACTCACTGTGTGATATTATTCTCTTTGCATATTTACAACTACAAATTGATAACACTATTGACAATGATAACTTGGAAATTTCGGAATTTCGGTCACTTGGATTGATGGACTTAAGTACGACAATGACGTCGTGATCGTGGTTGGAGAATTTCTTCCGATTTTTAGGCACCGTAGTAATCATGTAAAACAACGATCTGGCTGACATTTCTCGAATGTCGTACGATTTAGCGTCTATAAAATTGACAATTTCAGTCATGAATCCCACGTCTCCCATGGATTTTCTTGCGTCTTCTGAAGTTGTACAGAGTGTGTACGACGATTTAAGCGCTAATTCTTGAGTTGGGAGGTCCCCTTTTCGGAGAAAGTGTAACAGTTGATCGAGAAACCCGTAATTTATCAGCGACCTCACGCAATCAGCAGAATGAAAACACAGGGTTTCGATTGCCCTTAACGCGGTCTCCCTTAATTTAAAGGACGAGACCAATTTCGGGTCAAGTGCTTGAACTAAAGCTCGAGGACCACCTTCGTTAACGACTAAATTGCGAACATATTCATCATCTTCTGCCAAACATTGTAATAATTCAATCGAACCAATCTGACCCAATTCGTCTCGACTATTGATAAGCTCAACAAAGGTAGAAATTGCGCCATTCTCAATCATAAACCCCTTGATTTCGTCGACAACTAGTATGTTTTGAAGCACACTACAAGACGGTTCGATCAATTCATGTGTATCGTCGTCGTTTGTAGAACATATTTTTAGTAAAGCATTCACTCCGCCATGGGCCGATAATGCCCACGCGTTATCACCGTTCTCGGTTAATCTTGTTAGAATTCGAATCGAGTTTTCTCTTGCTTTAGCACTTGTGCTTTTTTCCAACACTCTAACCGACTGAGTTATAATGCCAGAGGCGATTAGTGACCCTTTCGAGTATTTGAACCCCGCGATCACTCTGATTGCCGTTGTCGCCTCTTCTTGAATTTTTAAATTATTGGAGTCGAAACACGACACTAATGTCAAAATAAAGTCTCCTAAATCAACAATAATTTTGACATATATTTCATCTTTGGTTACTGCTTCATTGAGTGAAATCAAGGCTTGTTTTTTCATTTGTGTGTCCCCAATCTTTAGCCTGTTAAGCAAATCTTTGACATAAAATCTCTTGTCTTCCTTTGTTGCACTGATCGGCAGCCTCGACACTATCAGGTCGAGGCCGCCTGATATCATACCACCGATGTGGTACATGGTGCGGAATTTCCCCTGGACAAGGTCGAGCTTTGAAATGACCTTGTCCAGGTCGCTCTGCATCAACAGTTTTCCAGTGTAGGAAACGTTAATGCAAGACGATGCTAAGCTGTGACACTCGTCTACAGCATGATAGACAAGTGTTACAGCGTCCACGATCACCTGATCGTGCGAGCTGGAGGAGCAGGTAGTGCTCTCCATGGCAATTAATCCGGAACTAAGCTCCTCCAGTTTGTTCCGGATTAATTGCCACTTTATAGGGAACACCCTTATAGTGTAAGAGAGCAAAATGAGTGATGTTATGTTATTGATTATTTGGCAAAGATTATTTCCTTCAACTTCCCTAGTGGATTTTTGTTCATGAACCATTTTTAGTGATTTTTTTTTTTTTTTTTTTTGGTGTGTGTGTGTTTAGTTTACTTAGCTTGCTCAAATTATAAACAAATGTAAAACCATCATTTTTCTTGTGGAATATTAGTTGAGGAGAGAAAAAAAGTAAGGTGCAAAGAAAAGTGGGAATTGTGTGACCAAATAAAAGGTGAAAATATAAGGTGAAGTATACATAGAGAAATTTGATAAAATGAGGAATAAAAGTGACAAAGGAAACAAGAAAAGAAGAATAAAGTTATGAAGGAAAATGTGGAGAGAATAAAATTGTGGGGGTTGGTTTATGTTAACATCTATTTTTGGTGTGTTTGTTAAGTTTTTATTTATTTAGATCATATTGATTTTGTACATCTAATTTTTTAAAAACTACCCCATTTGCTTTTGAAACTTATCTATATATAGTGGAACATTATACAATAAATTAGAGGGGTTGATTAACAGAAAAAGTAAACGAAATGAATTAAGTGTAACACCCTACTTCCAACTAAAGTAGAAATGTTATTCACTTGAAATGTCAGCCAAGGTGCACATCGCTTCACAAACCAACACGGCCCTTTCCAAAGACACTTTGTCCTCACTGCACATCCCGAGAACTTCCTCCGAGGCCACCCATCCTAAGACTACTCTCCAAAGAAGACGCTTAATCAAGAGTTCTTAAAGATGAGCCACCGTAGTGCTAAGATGATCATCTTGTTGATATGAAGAAGACTTACAATCCCTTTAAGACTAGGTCACTGACTCATCACATGGACCACTTCAATCTTAACCCAAATTAATAACCCTGACAACACCTGTTACATTAAGTAAAGAAATAGTCTAAGGGAAAGTGAATTGAATTTCTTCTTATTAAGAAAACCTTGTGTATTGTGAAATATGAAGAGAAATGATAATCTTTTGAAGTCACTTTATTCCTAATAGATTACAAACTAATCATTCTGGGGTGACTGACTTGACGTATATAGTTTGCAGGTTATTATGTATCCTCATGGGGTTTACCCAATGAGCATCAAAAATAGCAATTACGGCTTTCCCACTTTATCTAAAAAATAAAAGAAATATTCCGTACCATTTTCTTCTTCTCATTTTTCTTTTTGGCAATTTTTATCAAAGAAATTTTTTTACTTGCATTTATTTTTTTTATTTTTTTTATGCATTTTGTTAGTTAAATTATTTTTATACCTCTAGTTTTAGTGTATATATATTGTTTTAATCATAAATAATTTATCTGTATTTGTTTTTCGGAATAACTTAAAAATTTCCTTAATTTGCTTGCCAAAAGCAAACGAAAATAGGACATGTCATTTTTCGACATTTGTTGGGAGTTATCCTTTTGTTCATCTCATATTTGCTAAATTTTGTTTTTTAAATAACACATGTTGAAATATAAATTACGATATTTATATTTATAATTATGCATTAAAAGAAACTATAAAAGTTTGATATTAATATCGTGCATAAACTATATTTAGATCGATTAAGGTCCCTTATAAGGGTGAATAAATTAGGTACTTGAAAACTATTTGAATTTCCAAGATTTAAACTATATTTTGTACACTTAACTTAGATTTATCAATTAGGTCTAAGTTGTAACTCAATGAATTGAGGATGTCTTAACTCGATGAACTGTCACACCAAGGTCAGGTTGAAGTACGTCGATCACGCCGAGTCGTGGCAAGGCTGAAAGGGATAATTGTAAACCCTAAAACATAAAAGAATTATGACTTTTAATGCTGTAAGAATATTTGAAAAAGTTTCTAATTTTCCCTTTAACACGTAAATGTTTACTTTTTGTGAAAACTTTTACGATCATCCTAACATATAACGGAGTATAATCCATGCAATTAACATTATGTTTACTATGATCACCGGCTAAAAAAAAAAAAGTGTAGAGAGAATGCAAGTAGGTAGAAATCACATGATGGTTAGCTCATATTTCTTGTAGAACGTAGATGATATGTTGCAATCATCATTTAAAAAATTGTCCTTTTACATGTACGTATTTTCTTCTTCTCTTCTACGCTGCTGCTTCAAGAAAATATTTTATGACAAGTCATATATACTAAAATACGATCAAACGTACACTTGTGACAACTCTAGCTACCACGGATTTCGTTTTTGCGTTTATGTAATTTCAAACTTTTGATATCAACAAGGGGACAATAATATAACAAATACACAAGAACATCATGTAAGTCGATAGTTTTTACGGTCGTCCCAAATATTCGAAGAACCTCGGCTGTGATAAGACGCGATTCACCTGAAGGGAAGTACGTAGTTAGCAAAACTTAAGCATACTGAAGAGTCTATGGATCCGAGTTTAGAGGAAAAGTACCCAAGAGGGGGGGTGAATTGGGTGCTTGAAAACTTTTTCTTGTTTTCAAGACTAAAAGATATATCACGTTTCTAAGACTTAGAGTTAATCACGTTTAACTCAAGTCTTCCGGAAACGCTGAATGATAACTGAGAAACGTGTTGGAAACGTAAGTGAATAACTAAGAAACGTAAATGAAACGTAAGTGAAAATACTTGAAAACGTAAAACGAAAGTAAAGTACGCAGCGGGTTTTGAAGTGGTTCAGTCTCACACTCCGAGACCTACGTCGACTATTCTCTTATTAATATATTAGTACCTACTCCGGATTACAATATATTAATCACTCTACAACTCTTTCAAGTTGTACTCTTTCTCTCAAGCAAAGAGAGCTAATTGTGTCTCGACAATTGTTCACAAGAGAACGAATATGAGACGGTGCTAGCACAATTGACTTGAGTAACAATTAAACAACACGAGATCCGCTTTCAAAGGCCTTTTAAAAAGTTTTGCAAAAGAAGACAATAATGCTTAAAGATTGTTTGCAAAAATACTTCGTTAAATTTGATAGCTCGAAAAGGTGAGAAATGATTTTCCTAAATTTGAGTTTAAATAGAAGTAAAAAGGATATTGCACGAAATCTTTACCAAAACCGAAAATAATAAAAGCAGGAAGTATAGTTAAAAAAGGTTTTGTTTCCTAAAATTAAGGATGCAATATTCTCCAAAGGATTTTACTTTTTATCCAAGCTTAAAATCATTCTCAAATATTTTGTAAAAGATATTTCAAAAGATGATAATTATAAAGATCAGATTTCCAGAAAATATCTTTTCCAAATCAGGTTTTTCGAAAAAGGCCTTAAGAGTTATTCTCTGTGTTTCTTGTGGAGTTCCTGGAAACGCAGTGTATAACTCACGGTTCCAGTGTCTTATTGTGGAAACGTGCGTTTCCAGCAATGACACTGCAACCTCAGAGTGAAACGTAAGATTTCTCTTGTTGTTTTACCATTACCCTTGTCATTACAAGGACTATACGTATACATTAAGAACTGATGCTTCATAAGTTGTTATATAGCCTTGATTTGATTCGCGTTTCCCAACAAAGATGCTTGATTCTTGCTTGGACGTTTCACAACCTACTAAGTTTCATAAACACTAACAACGGATTATAGTATAGTAACAAAAATCAAAGACATCATCAAAACATAACGACGTGGTCGAGTCAACAAATTCCCCCTTTTTGATGATGGCAAGTCTCCTATTTTTGTTTCTAAGGGTAGTTCCCCCTCAACCTATTAGTCACCATACAAAGGTTAAACAAGAAGCGAGAAACATATAATTAGCCGTTTGTAAAAGGAAGAATCAATAAGCGATATAGAAACTAAGCAATAGCATCAAGATAAGAAATGAAGAGCATAGTCATCGAAAAGTAAGAAGGAGCAAAAAGTGTGTTGCGATAGCGTTTACCCTCTTGACATCATTAAAAAGGAAGTGACTAGGGTAACACCGTCGCGTACCTTAAGACAAAAACTTTAACCATAAGCATCAAATGATATTAAGGAAACATCATGCTCGTCAACATACAAAAGCATAAGTAGTTCAGAAATGTCACACAAGAGAAAACAAAAAAAAACATTGATCAGTTTTGAGATAGATAAGGCAAGGACAAGGATTAATGATATGGAAGGAAAAGAACAGGGGGAGTTGGAGGCGGAGTACGGAGAAGGGCAAGAATATCCTCAGTGTTGGCCAACACGGTCTGATGGGAGGTAGCCAAAGCTTCCACCTGCTGGCGAAGAGCGTGAACAGCAGGGGTCAAGCCCTCTTCATCCTTGGTAAATGCAACGAGAGCAGCCGTGTTCTCGTGAAACGCCGCGGTCATCTCTGTCATAGCTCTGGTCTGGTCCTTGACTAGACCCTCAAACCCACGAATCGTACCAAGGAGCTGCGCAATTGAAGCCGTGTTTAAGACGACATTCTTCTCCACAGAGCGCAACCTGGTCTCCAGGGCAGTGGTCATTGGGGCAATATGACCAGAAGGTTCCCCTTGCTCAACTGTCTCAGGCACAGCCACAGAAATACCTACCTCTTTCAGAAGGCGGTCATCAGCAACACCAGGGGGTTGGATCTCAAGATCAACGTGCTTGACCACGCCCTTAGCTTGTAAGACTTTAGACAAAAGCATCCCATAGGCCAGCTTTAGAGTTTTGTCATTGGTGCCGGCGCGTATACAGTCAGCGACATAAAGTACCTTGTCTTTAAACAGGCGGACAAAATTCACTCTTTGATTTTCCTTAAGACATTGGAGAAGTTGGAGATCAGACAACCGATTTTGTTTTTAGCTTTATTGCGGGGTGCAAAAGTTGAATAAATGAAGTGCAACAACAAGCGGTCAGGTGGGAGCAAGAGGTGGGGTTTAATTTCTGTCCCAGACTCAGCACTGGGATAAGCATAGCGTTTCAATTCCAATTTACCGTCAGCAGAAAGGTTGTTATGAGCATTCAAATCAATGAGAGTACCAAGATTAGCAACCCCCAGACTCTGAGCCAAGTCTGCATCAGAAATCACCACATCCACACCATTCACAAGAGCCATTAGAGACTCATCAGTCTCGTGCACTGTAGCGTAGAACTGAGCAATTTCGACCAAATAAATGGGGCCCGAATAGCAAAGAAACGACTTACACTGCTGTACTTCCACCATCTTCTTTAAAAACCCCAACTCAGGCCTATCCAGCCATTCGACAGGAATATAACAACAAGGAAAAAGTGGATGAGATAGTACCTCAATTGCTTTTTCACACTCGACATAACTCATGCGTGCCATTTTGAGTCGAGTTCGCAAAGTCTCAAGTCCTGAAGGAAGAATAACCTCATCATCTCCAGAGTTGTGTCCCTCGTCGTCAAGCATTGTAACCTCAGGAGAAGTCTTAATGCGAGATCGTTTACTTTGACGTTGCGGGGTTTTTAAAACAGCAGACTTGCGGCGCTGAGAGGTGCGCTGCCCCACAGAGGAAGGTTCCGACGTATCAGTGAGATCAAGAGAAGGGTTATTGGTTTTTGGTTTGGGGGCCATGATTGTAGTAAGGAAAAGGAAAAGGAAGGAGTGTGGGAAGAAGAAGACGGTAAAAAGGGAGAGGAAGGGTTTTGTGGTAAGAGGTGAATGTGGTAGGTGAGGGAAATAAAGGAAGGTGAAAAGGATAAGGTTGGGATAGGTTAAATAAGGGAAGAGAGAGGAGGGAAGGGTTAGCGTGTTTGAGAAGGCTGAGAGGGGGATAAAAAAAAAGATACGGTGGGCAGGATGTGGGAAATATTGTGGGGAGTTAAATTTGGAATATATTTGGGTAAAAGATTTGGAACAAAAACCAATGTACAAAATTTTACCAAGTGTGACAAATATGAAAAATACACATGCCAAAATATGTTAAGTATCAATCCCACAAAATAATGCCAACAATAAAAAGCAATGTCATAGTGCAAGCGAGGGTGCGGACACAGTCTACGAATCCCGTTCTAGTCAATCATACGGGGTAATAATGAAGGTGCAAACACAACTTATATACTACCAAGCAAACCAATTTCTAACCGTAGCATCTCAAAACGTTCTCTAGCTAGCGGTTTAGTTAGGATATCGGCCCATTGGTTCTCGGTCTTACAAAATTCCAACTTTATGTTTCCCTTTTCCACATTATCCCTCAAAAAATGGTGTCTAATCTCAATATGTTTAGTCCGGGAGTGTTGAGCGGGGTTTTTAGAAATAATAATCGCACTCGTATTATCACAAAAAATTGGGACACACGAGAAACTTACCCCATAATCCTTTAGTTGTTGTTTCAACCATAGTAGTTGTGAACAAGCAAGGGCAGCGGCAATGTATTCACTCTCCGCGGTGGAAAGTGCAACGGTATTTTGCTTCTTTGAGGACCACGAGATAATGCACGGACCCACGAACGTTGCAATTCCCGAGGTACTCTTCCTATCTATCATACATCCTGCATAATCGGCATCTGAATATCCTTTGAGATCAAAGTTAGACTCCATAGGATACCATAAAAACAAGTTTTGAGTACCAACCAAGTAGCGTAATATGCTTTCATCATAGAAGGTGCGTTTCCTTAGGATTTGACTGGAAACGCGCACAAGCACACACACTAAACATGATATCTGGCCTACTAGCAGTTAAATAGAGTAGAGAACCAATCATACCTCGATAAACCGTAGCATCTACTGACTTACCGTCCTCATCTAGTCCAAGTTTCGTGGTTGTGGACATGGGAGTCGCCATTGGTTTGGCGTTTATCATGGAGAAACGCGTAAGAAGCTCTTTCACATACTTTTGTTGATGAATCTTGATCCCTTCTGGTGTTTGCTGGATTTGAAGTCCCAAGAAGAACTTCAATTCGCCCATCATACTCATCTCGAACGCCGAGGTCATCAACTCGGAAAAGTAAACACAAAGATCATTGTTAGTGGATCCAAAGATAATGTCATCAACATAAATTTGTACGACTAATAGATCAACCCCCTCATTTTTCAAGAACAAGGTTTTATCAACGGAACCTCTTTTAAAACCATTTTCAATTAAATGTGTGGACAAACGATCATACCAAGCACGAGGTGCTTGCTTTAAACCATATAAAGCTTTGTCAAGTTTGAAAACATGTTTTGGAAAGTCCTTATTCAAAAAACCAGGAGGTTGTTCTACATAGACTTCCTCTTTCAAATAGCCATTAAGAAACGCGGTCTTAACATCCATTTGAAACAGTTTAAGTCCTTTATGAGCAGCAAAAGCAATTAATAACCTGATTGCTTCCAAGCGTGCAACGGGGGCAAACGTTTCCTCATAGTCAATTCCTTCTTGTTGGTTGTATCCTTGCACCACCAATCTTGCTTTGTTTCTGACTATGACTCCGGAATCGTCGAGTTTATTCCTATAAACCCATCGTGTACCAATGACGGTGCGGTCATTTGGACGTGGCACAAGATGCCAAACTTTGTTTCTCTCAAACTGCTCTAGTTCTTCTTGCATAGCACCTATCCAATCTGCATCACTAAGAGCAACTTTGACATTACTCTACTAATGGCCGAGAGAAACGAATGAAACAAATGTAAATTATTTAGAGAACGACGAGTTTGTACTCCCTTTTGTATATCAGAAATGATAGAATCAAGTGGAAGCGAGCCTTGGTGTTTCCACTTCTTAGGAACAAAAGGCAATCCATGAGTATTCTGACTCTCTTCTGTGGTTTCCTCTGAACCGCAGCTTTCTTCTCTGTTTCAACCGCTGTGGCTTGATTGCACCGGAAACACTTGCGTTTCCCACGAATCGACCCTGGGTCACTGTTTCTGTGGAACCGCAGCGGTGTTCTCGTGAACTCCTGCGCTTACGATGCGTTTCTTCCGCTTCGCTCAAAGAAAATCGAAGGGTACATTGTTATCGCGATTATTTTGGACAGATTGCTTCGAAGTAGCACGCTTCCAAAGATCATTCTGATTGTTGTCCTCTGGATTTGCATCAACTTCTGCGTTTCCATGAGCTGTAACTTCATCATCTATCCCTTCAAGATTACCTTCATCAGTCACGATTTCTGGTGGATCTTGACGAGTCAAGCGAAAATCTGGATCATCTTTATCCTCCTCATCCTGCGCATACTTTTCAAAGATGTCAGTTTCGTCAAAAACCACATGGACACTTTCCTCGACAACCATAGTTCTTTTGTTGTAGACTTTATATGCCTTGCTCTGATTAGAGTATCCAAGAAAAATAGCCTCATCACTTCTAGGGTCGAATTTTGACAATTGATTTTTTCCATTATTATGAACAAAACATTTACTTCCAAAAACGCGTAAGTGAGAAATGTTAGGTTTTCGACCACGAAGTAATTCATATGGCGTTTTCTTAAGAATAGCTCTAATCGTAACACGGTTATGAATATAGCAAGCCGTATTCACGGCTTCGCCCAAAGCTACGGAAGTCCACTACATAAGAGCATGGTGCGAGCCATGTCCTCTAACGTCACGGTTCATGCTCGACAACACCGCTTTGTTGAGGTGTCCTAGGAGCGGAGAAGTTATGCCCCACTCCTCTACCTCTACAATAGTTTATAAAAGCATGGTTGTCGAACTCAGTACCGTGGTCGGTCCTAATGGACACGAGCTTAACATCAAGCCTATTTTCAACCAATTTAATTAAGCACTCGAATTCATCAAAAGTTTCAGTTTTGGTGCTCAAAAATATTGGCCAAACATATCTTGAATAATCATCGACAATAACGAAAACGTACCTTGCACCTCCTCTACTTCTTACCTTCATGGGACCACAAAGATCCATGTGTATTAGCTCAAGAGGTCGCTTGGTACTTACCACTTTCTTTGGTTTGAACGAGGCTCTTACTTGCTTGCACCGAATGCATGTATCACAAACCTTTTCACGATCAAACTTAATGGAGGGTAAACCTTCCACAAGATTCTTGGATCTCAACATATTCAACAAAGAACTACAAGCATGTCCGACCCTTTTATGCCAAAGATCGGGGTCATTAAGAGTAACGCTCAAACAAGTAAAAGAATCTTTAGATAAAGACTTAACATCAAGGACATACACGTTTTTAAGGCGATGTCCTTCCAAGATAACTTTACTAGATCCCTCAATTATGACCCGGCAAATATTTGAGTGAAAAACGACTTTGTTGCCACGGTCACAAAATTGGGATATACTTAGGAGATTGTGTTTTAGTCCATCGACTAAATACACATTCTTGATGGAAAGGGAGGGAGACATACCTATTGTGCCGACACCAACAATCTTACCTGTCTTGTTGTCTCCAAAGGTTACGCTTCCTCCATCATAGGCCTCCAGTGAAAGGAATTGATTCTTGTCTCCTGGTCATATGTCGCGAGCACCACTGCCTAAGTACCAATAGTGTTTCCTTTCACCTTGACCTGTAAACGCATTATTCTTGAGTTCTAGGTACCCAAGCTAGGTTGGGTCCTCTCTTGTTAGTCACACAAAAAACTTGGTCCTTTCGAACCCAAAACATTTTGGTGACTTTTCCTTTGATCAATCTCTTGACAGCAACATGTGTTTCTTGACGTTTCTCATCAGTTTTAGTGGAAGAACTACACGTTTCTTTAACAGGTTTTGCGTTTCTGGTGAGGTTCACTTTTAATTCATTCGAAGATTCACTCATATTTTTAACAAAGTTCATGTTTCTAGTGACATCTTCATCGAATTTTTCACAAGCCTGTTTGAAATGTCCTGTTTTACCACAATAATATCAAATCATATATTCCGGAAGGTCTACATATTTGCGTTTCCTAAAGTCTCGTTCCCAAGGTTTAGGATTGCATTTAGAATGATCCCTACGACTATACAAATCGTAACCTAGACCCAATTTTAAGTTATTATCCGTCTGTTTAGTCAAGAATTTGCTCACATGGGAACTAGTTTCCCATTTGTTACTGAATTTCAAAGCATGTTTCAACCTCTCATTTAAAGACACAACTTCTTTTGAAAGATTTTCACAATTTGTGACGGAATTATCTAACTCAATGTTAATTTTGTCCAAATATGACTGAAGTTTCATCGTGAGTTTACTGATTTCAATGTTGTGATTAGTCTTTAGATGTTCTAGTTCATCCGAATGTTGTTTGAAGATTAGATCGTGATCTAAATCACACGTTTCCAGGGAATCGTCAGAATTTTTGATTGTTTCACACGCATCAAGATTTCGTTCATTTAAGACATGTAACTCATCCGTTAAGGCAACAATTCTTTCACTTAGGGATTCATTTTCAGTCTTTAAGGATTCATTTTCAGTTCTGAAATCTTTAGCGTTAGACTCCCATTGACTTTTAAATTTAGCGATTCTGTCCAACTTTTCTTTTAGAAACGCATTCTCTTCGGCTATCTCCACGATTTGTTCTTTAACATCAGTTAACTCTAGACCTTGTTCATGACACGTGTCAAGAGTTTGTTCAAAGTACTTAATAAGAACATTGCGTTTAAGACTAGGAAGATCCTTTTTAAGTTCAAGACAACTTACCTCAAAGATCGCTTGCTAGATCTTCAATATCGTGAAACCCAAAGCTTCCCATTAGGCAAAGATCCGTTTCTCCTGGAGTCTTACGATTTATCATGTCGATACTAAGGCTACTCAAGCACAGATGTGCTTCCTCATCCTCCTCATCATCTTCAAAGTCCGAAGGATCAAGTTCACCCCAACAAGATGCCGCCATAACCTTTCGGTAATTATCTTGTTTCTTTCTCGTTGGTTCTTGGACTTGATTTCCTACCAAGAGGGGCACTCTTTTATGACATGACCAGAGGCACCACACTTGTAGCAATTTCGATTCGAAGAGGAGTTTTTCGAGCTATTAGATTTCTTTGAAAAACCGGATTTATCTTGTTGTGGTTTGTTCCACATTTTCTTAAACCGACGAGCAAACGCAGCCATTTCCTCCGAATCATCGTCACTATCACTAGAGGCGGCTTTTAAGACTATACCCTTGTTCTTACTAGGCTCACTCGTGCGTTTATTGAGGATTAACTCATGTGCCATAAGTGAGCCCATCAGATCTTGGTAAGTTAGTTTTGACAAGTCTTTTGCCTCCTCGATAGCCATTACCTTAGGTTGCCATTTATCACTTAGGCTCCTAAGGACTTTACGAATCCTTTTCTCGCTTCAATCTCGCTGCCTAGGTTTCGCAACTCATTTGTCAATTTTGAGAACCGTGCAGACATGCTATTGATACTCTCATCCTTAGTCATAGTAAAGGACTCATATTGTTGAGTGAGCATGTCTATACGTTGATTCTTAACTTGAGAATTTCCTCATAGGCAAGTTCTAGGGATTCCCAAAGTTCTTTGGCATTAACACGTTTAAAAGCGGTGGAACTCATTGGGTGAAATGCAGGTTTGAAGGAAAGACAAGGCTTTCGTGATTCTTTCTCGCTTTTCTACCCTCTTCCTCAGTATAGTTTAAAACACTCTTTGCGACCGTTTTGCCCTCTTTATCAACAGTTGTTATAACATGAGGGCCAGCGAGGATAATTTTCCAACAATCCCAATCATATCCTTGGATATATTGGGAAGCCAATTGTTTCCAAGATCCGTAGTCAGAACCGTCAAAGACGGGACATTTTGGATGTCTGGAATCCATAGAGAATTAAATAAAGTAACAAAAAGACAAAAGGATCAGCCTCTTTGCGGTGTGGCAATCAAGAGAACGAGTCTCTGATACCAATTGAAGAGTCTATGGATCCGAGTTTAGAGGAAAAGTACCCAAGAGGGGGGGTGAATTGGGTGCTTGAAAACTTTTTCTTGTTTTCAAGACTAAAAGATATATCACGTTTCTAAGACTTAGAGTTAATCACGTTTAACTCAAGTCTTCCGGAAACGCTGAATGATAACTGAGAAACGTGTTGGAAACGTAAGTGAATAACTAAGAAACGTAAATGAAACGTAAGTGAAAATACTTGAAAACGTAAAACGAAAGTAAAGTACGCAGCGGGTTTTGAAGTGGTTCAGTCTCACACTCCGAGACCTACGTCGACTATTCTCTTATTAATATATTAGTACCTACTCCGGATTACAATATATTAATCACTCTACAACTCTTTCAAGTTGTACTCTTTCTCTCAAGCAAAAGAGAGCTAATTGTGTCCCGACAATTGTTCACAAGAGAACGAATATGAGACGGTGCTAGCACAATTGACTTGAGTAACAATTAAACAACACGAGATCCGTTTCAAAGGCCTTTTAAAAAGTTTTGCAAAAAGAAGACAATAATGCTTAAAGATTGTTTGCAAAAATACTTCGTTAAATTTGATAGCTCGAAAAAGGTGAGAAATGATTTTCTGAAATTTGAGTTTAAATAGAAGTAAAAGGATATTGCACGAAATCTTTACCAAAACCGAAAATAATAAAAGCAGGAAGTATAGTTAAAAAAGGTTTTGTTTCCTAAAATTAAGGATGCAATATTCTCCAAAGGATTTTACTTTTTATCCAAGCTTAAAATCATTCTCAAATATTTTGTAAAAGATATTTCAAAAGATGATAATTATAAAGATCAGATTTCCAGAAAATATCTTTTCCAAATCAGGTTTTTCGAAAAAGGCCTTAAGAGTTATTCTCTGTGTTTCTTGTGGAGTTCCTGGAAACGCAGTGTATAACTCACTTCCTAAGTCTTATTGTGGAAACGTGCGTTTCCAGCAATGACACTGCAACCTCAGAGTGAAACGTAAGATTTCTCTTGTTGTTTTACCATTACCCTTGTCATTACAAGGACTATACGTATACATTAAGAACTGATGCTTCATAAGTTGTTATATAGCCTTGATTTGATTCGCGTTTCCCAACAAAGATGCTTGATTCTTGCTTGGACGTTTCACAACCTACTAAGTTTCATAAACACTAACAACGGATTATAGTATAGTAACAAAAATCAAAGACATCATCAAAACATAACGACGTGGTCGAGTCAACACATACCTTAAATCGGAAGCACAAAATATTGACATCGATGTTTTCTAAATAAAAGGAACATACCATGTTAGTTTCGCGAATGCTGATGAAGACGTTTTATGACACGTACTTTATGTTTTTGGCGGACGTTTTGTCACATCCTTTTACAAGTTTATCTCTTCACTTTAATTTTCTCTTTCGGATACTAGATGATTTGTGCAATTGCTCGTCTAAAGTGCGTGTTTTATTAGTTCTCCGGTCAAAACGTCAGATACATATATAGCCTCCTTAATAGGTAAACACGTTAACTATACACGGATCACTTTTATAACCGTGAAGAACCATTTAATAAAGTACCTTCACAGAAAAGCCTACGAATATCTTCTGTTTTACGACTTGTCGTAGACAACACGTCATTAGAACTTTCACCTCTGTTTCAGCCGACAATTATCACACAACTTTTTTGAACGAATCTCGACAAAGCATATAATGGTTCTTTCACCTCTGTACACAACTTTTTTGAACGAATCTCGACAAAGCATATAATGGTTCTTTCACCTCTGTTGTGTGATAATTGTTGGGTGAAACAGAGGTGAAAGTTCTAATGACGTGTTGTGTACGACAGGTCGTAAAACAGAAGATATTTGTAGGCTTTTCCATGAAGGTACTTTATTAAATGGTTCTTCATGGTTATAAAAGTGATCAGTGTATAGAACATGATTTACCTATTCAAGCAGGCTATATATGTATCAGACGTTTTGACCGGAGAACTAATAAAACACGCACTTTAGACGAGCAATTGCACAAATCAACTAGTATCCGAAAGAAAATATGAAAATTTAAATTACCTGTACAGATAATATAGGAAGGTATTGTCGCTGCTCAGCCATAGTTTTAGTCCTTGCAAAGTCACTTACAACTTCATTTTTCTTCAAATGCTGTGCATACTTTGCTTCTTCCTTAAAATCAATCTCCCCATCTTCACCAACCTCGGCTTTATCAGCATCAATCTGAAAGGCACAAACGGTTGGTAAAAACTCAAGCAAAATAGAGCATAGCGAAGCCAGTGACACAATTAGCACCGCCACTATTAGTTGTAGAAGAGGCAAACCTGTTCATCTGTCTTCTCTACACCAAGAATATCACCGAGTTTAGACCCAGCAAGCTCCCAAAAGCGTTGTCTAGATTTGTTCTTGCTCTGCTTTTCTCGTATCTCTCGTACTAAAGTAGACCCTTTACGGGATATTATAGCCATATCATATGTTGGATCTTTTATAGGCATCACCGGTTCAGCCAGTTTAGTGTAAACGACTGTACCATCCAAAAAAGGAGGTTTTGTGTCTGCATGATAGACATAACTAAAGTGTTAGCAATCGTCATATAGCACACACATTACTCTATTGAAATTTATTTTTATCTCCTACTGTGAAGAAATGCCCTTAATAATATCACACATGAGTCCCACATTGATTATGGAGAAGAGAATTGAACATTTTATAAAGTTAGAGGCTACTCCTCCCATTTCCAATTGGTTTTGGGATGGAACTCTCTAAGCTTTATAAAGTGGGCTTTCTTTTCTACCAGTTGTGGGTGTGGCTCGGGCCCGTCTCTAGTTTCACACCTAATTTTTTTGCTGCAGCAATTTTTCGTAACTTCTCTTATTCTCACTATTTGGAAAGAGGCACAGTCAACTTACCATGCACTAAAAAAATAACTTTATTCTCTTCTTCATTGTCAATTTCAGTCTGAACTTCCATGCCTCGAACAGCACCCGACCTCAAAAGCTGTCGGTCTTCCCATTGCTGTCTGTCAGCACTCATTTGCGAAACTTTTTTATTTCGAGCACGTGACATTAAAGTTCCATCACGCCTCACCTAAAAAAGAACCAAATTTTTTTCGAAAGGTCTAATTAGTAATCAATGCAACATAGCATGTTGTAAAAAGACATATAGAGTCGTGGACATACCAAGCTCTCTGCCAATTCGACTTCTTTCTTCTGATTCGTAGCCTCATCACCAAGATAAAATGATGAGCTATCACCATCATATATTGTGTTGCCTTCCTCTCTATCATACATTTGCCATTTCAAAGCTCAATGTCAGCACAAAACCCCAACAAATACAATTTCAATGAAGTTTGCCATCAATTTCACTCACCAAGGACGATCTGAATGATACTCCATCTCCATGCGCATACTATCTGTGATCTCATAATTCTGCTCTGCAGCCACCGAAGTCGTATCGCCATCAACATCCTAAGTATGATAAAAACAATAGAGAAGATGAGAAATACTCTCAATAACAGGTAGCCTACAACAGATGACATATATTTACAATAGGGGATGTAAATAGCCTACCCTAAAGTTTTTACCGCATCACCACTACTGCCATCACCAGACGAAACTCTATTCTGATATGACCTTTCCCCATGTCGGGAGCTCGAAGATCGTACAGAGGAACCAGAAGTTCGAAGAGGTACAGGTGAAGAATAAGCGCCTGTAAAACAATGTTAATTGCAAAATTATAAGCAGAGATAAAACAGTCAAGAATAATTTATTGGTTTTTTCAGTTTTTTTCACAGTGATCAGTTTGCAAATTAACCAGAAAAGTGGTGTGTTTCAGAAGCAGATGGACGATATCTTTAATTAGGTGGTTGCTTGTCAATGTTATGCAAACTTGGTTGAGGTTCAGTGTCGATATCAGCCATCTGTCGGAAATTAACCTCTCATGTGCTTCATCCATTACAACGACACTGAAAAGATAATAAACTCACATTAGAACTTCAAGAGTCAGACAGTAAGCATAAAGATATACTAGTACGTACTCCATATAATATAAGGTTCTGTATTATTACCGGTATTTCTCAAGCTCAGAGTCTTTCATCGTTTCACGTAGCAGCACACCATCTGTCATATACTGCATTGTGATAAAGAGAGGAATTAGAACACAAAAAAACAATTGAGAGTAGATTCATTTGCTTGGATAATATGCTGGGTTGAGGGGAGGGAAATGGAAGCATCTATTGTCCTTCCTACAAAGGAAATTGAAATCGTAATTGCGGAGAATATTTTGAAAGAGAACTGACGCTTCCACTCTTATCCCATCCCTTCCTTGTGCACCTCAACTGGCCTCCGAATAAAGGGTAAATCACCACCATTTAAAAGTTTCTTAACAGAGAAGAGAAAATATAGTAACCTTGATTTTGGTGTTAGGGCCAGTAACATCTTCAAAACGAATAGTATATCCAACTTTATCACCCAGTTCAGTTTCCATCTCTTCACTAACTCTTTTTGCTACACTCATGGCAGCGACACGTCTAGGTTGTGTACACCCAACAATACCATACGAAGTGTAGCCATCTTCATACAAATACTGTTAAACAATTTGACAAATATTAGATCAATTTTCTTTGAGACCAGTACCTACATCTTTGTTGGAAGAATGTGGAAGACTCTAGATTTAGTATTTAAGATGAGTAATTAGTATGTGTCATTTCGTATTCTAAGTGTATTTAATTGTGTCTTATATTAGTATATATAGGGTTAGACACAACTAAGAGTTACATAGGAATACTAAATGACACATACTAATTACTCATCTTAAATACTAAATCTAGAGTCTTCCACATTCTTCCAACAATCTTGACAACAATAAATTATTACCATGTAAATGTTCCTACAGTCATGGCATACTTTCGGGTGTTCTTTAATTTTCATTATAGTCAAATATAGTCAAATAGTGTGCATAGGAAGACATGATACTGAACAATAAGTATACGCCCCTACAAACCTGTGTCAATTGGGTGGTCTTCCCTGAACCAGTTTCTCCAACTACAACAATGACTTGATTCTCGCGAATCAGCTGTTACACCAGAAAACGAACAAGTGAGTGCAAAAACCGCAAATCAAATCACGAACAATGATAGTTGTAAATACCAGACAACTAATTTTTCACACAGTAAATCTAGAAATAGTGTTCTGGGAACCTTGGAAGTATGAAAAGATCAGATGCACCCAGTAGTGGCACACATTACTAGCGATCAAGTGAAGTAACAACCATGCAATCTTACACACACAGATCAGACAAGCCCCCAGACTTTGTAAGCATGTGGGTGAAGGAATCCGCATATGCAAGCAAAAATCAGGATTACAGATCAGACATGGCTACAAACATTGATGATAAGGGTGAATGTACAGATAATAACAAAGTGAATATTCAAGCGAAAATGTAAATAAATTACCTGCATGAACTCATCTCGTACAGAAAATATAGGAAGGTATTGTCGCAGCTCAGCCATAGTTTTAGTCCTTGCAAACTCACTTACACCTTCATTTTTCTTCAAATGCTGTGCATACTTTGCTTCTTCCTTAAAATCAATCTCCCCATCTTCACCAACAACGGCTTTATCAGCATCAATCTGAAAGGCGCATTTTCAAAGGGTTGGTAAAAACTCAAGCAAAATAGAGCATAGCAAAGCAAGTGACACAATTAGCACCGCCACTATTAGTTGCAGAAAAGGCAAACCTGTTCAGCTGTCTTCTCTACACCAAGAATATCACCGAGTTTAGACCCAGCAAGCTCCCAAAAGCGTTGTCTAGATTTGTTCATGCTCTGCTTTTCTCGAATCTCTCGTACTAAAGTAGACCCTTTACGGGATATTATAGCCATATCAGATGTTGGATCTTTTATAGGCATCACCGGTTCAGCCTGTTTAGTGTAAACGACTGTACCATCCAAAAAAGGAGGTTTTGTATCTGCATGATAGACATAACTAAAGTGTTAGCAATCGTCATACAGCAATTTTTCGTAACTTCTCTTATTCTCACTATTTGGAAAAGAGGCAACTGTCAACTTACCATGCACTAAAAGAATAACTTTATTCTCTTCTTCATTGTCAATTTCAGTCTGAACTTCTGTGCCTCGAACAGCACCTGACCTCAAAAGTTGTCGGTCTTCCCATTGCTGTTTGTCAGCACTCATTTGCGAAACTTTTTTACTTTGAGCACGTGACATTAAAGTTCCATCACGCCTCACCTAAAAAAGAACCAATTTTTTTTCGAAAGGTCTAATTAGTAATCAATGCAACCTAGCATGCTGTAAGAAGACATAGAGAGCCGTGGACATACCAAGCGCTTTGCCAATTCCACTTGTTTCTTCTGATTTGTAGCGTCATCACCAAGATAAAATGATGAGCTATCAGCATCATATATTGTGTTGCCTTCCTCTCTATCATACCTTTGCCATTTCAAAGCTCAATGTCAGCACAAAACCCCAACAAATACAATTTCAATGAAGTTTGCCATCAATTTCACTCACCACGGACGATCTGAATGATACTCCATCTCCATGCGCATACTATCTGTGATCTCATAATTCTGCTCTGCAGCCACCGAAGTCGTATCGCCATCAACATCCTAATTATGTATGACAAAAACAATAGAGAAGATGAGAAATACTCTCAAACGACTTAACAGCGAACAATGAATAGGTAGCCTACAACAGATGACATATATTTACAATAGGGGCTGTAAATAGCCTACCCTAAAGTTTTTACCGCATCACCAGACGAAACTCTATTATGATATGACCTTTCCCCATGTCGGGAGCTCGAAGATCGTACAGAGGAACCAGAAGTTCGAATAGGTACAGGTGAAGAATAAGCGCCTGTAAAACAATGTCAATTGCAAAATTATAAGCAGAGATAAAACAGTCAAGAATAATTTATTGGTTTTTTCAGTTTCTTTCAGCAGTGATCAGTTTGCAAACTAATGGGAATTTTACTAACCTCCATACTTGCAATTGCAATTGCAATACCCAGAACTTGAATGTACTTATCAGTTTCTAATTTTCCCTTTGACATGTAAATGTTAACTTTTCGTGAAAATTTTTACGATCATCCTAACATATTACGGAGTATAATCCATGCAATTAACATTATGTTTACTATGATCACCGGCTAAAAAAAAAAGTGTAGAGAGAATGCAAGTAATGTAGGTAGGTAGAAATCACATGATGGTTAGCTCATATTTCTTGTAGAACGTAGATGATATGTTGCAATCATCATTTAACAAATTGTCCATTAACATGTACGTATTTTCTTCTTCTCTTCTATGCTGCTGCTTCAAGAAAATATTTTATGACAAGTCATATATACTAAAATACGACCAAACGTACACTTGTGACAAGTCTAGCTACCACGGAGTTCGTTTTTGCGTTTATGTAATTTCAAACTTTTGATACCAACAAGGCGACAATAATATAACAAATACACAAGAACATCATGTAAGTCGATAGTTTTTACGGTCGTCCCAAATATTCGAAGAACCTCAGCTGTGATAAGACGCGATTCACCTGAAGGGAAGTACGTAGTTAGCAAAACTTAAGCATACCTTAAATCGGAAGCACAAAATATTGACATCGATGTTTTCTAAATAAAAGGAACATACCATGTTAGTTTCGCAAATGCTGATGAAGACGTTTTATGACACGTACTTTATGTTTTTGGCGGACGTTTTGTCACATCCTTTTACCAGTTTATCTCTTCACTTTAATTTTCTCTTTCGGATACTAGTTGATTTGTGCAATTGCTCGTCTAAAGTGCGTGTTTTATTAGTTCTCTGGTCAAAACGTCAGATACATATATAGCCTGCTTAATAGGTAAACACGTTAACTATACACGGATCACTTTTATAACCGTGAAGAACCATTTAATAAAGTACCTTCACGGAAAAGCCTACGAATATCTTCTGTTTTACGACTTGTCGTAGACAACACGTCATTAGAACTTTCACCTCTGTTTCAGCCGACAATTATCACACAACTTTTTTGAACAAATCTCGACAAAGCATAAAATATATGAACAAGAATTTTTTAACCTTTGCATATTCCTATCAAATTACAACCACAATACAAGGTTTTCCGGCAAAGTCCCTGCCGTGAATTCCGTGGAACATTGACAGGTGTTTTGTTGGTTTCCATGTCAGAAAGGCCTGAAAAAAACTGTTTCGTTAAACAACAAATTCACAGCTACTTAATTAAAACCGTAACATTCACTTCAGCGACGCACCTCATTTGTCTGAAAATGAGTCGCATTTAGTGAAAAGGTCCTCTTAATGTCGTTCTGTACGGTATCTATGAAACACAAAAACATTTTAACACATTGATTACACGGAGTATGTAAAATCCTTGAGGTTTCTGATACATTAACATTATTGTTCCTCGAATATCTTCAGTCTCGTTTAAACAATTCGGTGAAAACCCTCCATGACTCTCAAGATCTGCAACAAAATTGTCACTATCTAAAACATCAAACCGACCATACGTACAATTATATTGAATGACAGTGCTTTACACAGTATACTGTCTAACATCAACTCTAGCGTTGCGACACGTTACACACATCACATTTATACATGAACAGATTGTTAATACATAAAGAGAATAGTTGTTTTGTATACATTGTTAATACATGAAGAAATGTGTTTTTAAATTTGTATCCTCAACATAATATAGAATCCTCGTATGTGTATACATATGATTCATGCCGTGTTTGATACACGTGAATGACATACCTGTCTTCTCCCAGCTAGTGACAAGAAGATACATCATCTGGGTCTCTCTTGTCAAACTGTAACAACACTTTGAATCACTCAAATGTATCTTGAAGAAAACAAGCTGTAATATCACATACTTATAAGGATAACTCATATTTTCGAGGACAGGATGACAATCCGGAAGTTCATAGCTGTATTAAAAGAAAAAACGAAAAGAAAAAAAATCAAGTAAAAACATGTCCGAAGAGTACGCGTCCTAACACACTTGATTTCTTAACTCGAGTGTAAACTCACGTGAGATGCTCTGTCCTCGTCTTTATCTTAAGAGGAGTTTTCGGAGCTTTGGTACGTATTTCAGGAGTCACCGGAGCTTCATCATTTGACGTACCCACAAGGAAACTTACTAAGTCTTCAATATCCGGCCCATGGAATGATGGTGAAGGTCTATCGACAAAAGACCACGTATTCTCAATATTATCTCGTAATACTCACTAATTTGTACTCCGTATATAATTACATAGGTTACCTCATCACCTGTCGCCGTGCGGAGATATATAGCATCTGCACTCCGATCTCATTGGACATGAACTACAATTAGGTTTCTGATTCGTGCAGAAAACCTGCAAAAGACGCTCCAATTTCGAGCATCGACTAAAATTTTATAGAAAATGTAAATTGCATCTGAATATAAACGTCAAAGTAACATAATTCACACACAAAAAACCCCCAAAAATAGTTTTACTCGAAATCGACACCTTTCCAAACTAATCATGAGACAATGGAGTTTGTACCTATTAGGGAATATTACGGTATATGATAAAATATACCGAATTATGGTAGCGGTAATATATTATAGTATACCATATATAATATTTAGTTTCCTATTTCTATGATAATCTAGATTTAGGTTTGGTTTATATTCAGCACTATATATAGTGCTGAATATAAATCAAATTTAGTTTCTTATTTCTATGATAATCTAGATTTAGGTTGGAGGTATATTTCAGCACTATATATAGTGCTGAATATAAACCAAATTTAGTTTCCTTTTTCTATGATAATCTAGATTTAGGTTTGGTTTATATTCAGCACCATATTGGTTTATATTCAGCAATATATATAGTGCTGAATATATATTCAGCACTATATTGGTTTATAAATAGTGCTGAATATATAGTGCTGAATATATATTCAGCACTATATTCAGCAATATATATAGGGCTGAATCTATATTCAGCACTATATTGGTTTATATTCAGCAATAAATTTGGTTTATATTCAGCAATATATATAGTGCTGAATATAAACCAAACCTAAATCTAGATTATCATAAAAATAGGAAACCAAATATTATATATGGTATACTATAATATATTGTCGCTACCATAATTCGGTATATTACCATATACCGTAATATTCCCTAATATGTACCAACTCCATTGTCTCATGATTACTTTTGGAAAGGTGTCGATCTCGAATAAAACTATTTTTGGGGTTTTTTGTGTGTGAATTATGTTACTTTGACGTTTATATTCAGATGCAATTTACATTTTCTATAAACTTATAGTCGATGCTCGAAATTGGGGTGTCTTTTGCAGGTTTTCTGCACGAATCAGAAACCTAATTGTAGTTCATGTCCAATGAGATCGGAGTGCAGATGCTATATATCTCCGCAAGGCGACAGGTGATGAGGTAACCTATGTAATTATATACGGAGTACAAATTATTGAGTATTACGAGATAATATTGAGAATACGTGTTCTTTTGTCGATAGACCTTCACCATCATTCCATGGGCCGGATATTGAAGATTTAGGAAGTTTCCTTGTGGGTAGGTCAAATGAAGAAACTCCGGTGACTCCTAAAAAAACGTACCAAAGCTCCGAAGACTCCTCTTAAGATAAAAACGAGGACAGAGCATCTCACGTGAGTTTACACTCGCGTTAAGAAATCAAGTGTGTTAAGACGCGTACTCTTCGGACATGTTTTTACTTGATTTTTTTCTTTTCGTTTTTTCTTTTAATACAGCTATGAACTTCCGGATTGTCATCCTATCCTCGAAAATATGAGTTATCCTCATAAGTATGTGATATTACAGCTTGTTTTTTTCAAGATACATTTGAGTGATTCAAAGTGTTGTTACAGTTTGACAAGAGAGACCCAGATGATGTATCTTCTTGTCACTAGGTGGGAGAAGACAAGTATGTCATTCACGTGTATCAAACACGGCATGAATTATATGTAGACACACACGAGGATTCTATATTAAGTTGAGGATACAAATTTGAAAACACATTTCTTCAAAAGAAATGATACAAAACAGCTGTTCTCTTTATGTATTAACAATCTGTTCATGTATAAATGTGATGTGTTTAACGTTTCGCAACGCTAGAGTTGATGTTAGACAGTATACTGTGTAAAGCACTGACATTCAATATAATCGTACGTATGGTCGGTTTGATGCGTTAGATAGTGACGATTTTGTTGCAGATCTTGAGAGTCATGGAGGGTTTTCACCGAATTATTTAAACGAGACTGAAGATATTCCAGGAACAATAATGTTAATGTATCAAAAACCTCAAGGATTTTACATACTCCGTGGAATCAATGTGTTATAACGTTTTTGTGTTTCATAGATACCGTACAAACGGCATGAAGAGGAACTTTCCACTCAATGCGACTCATTTTCAGAAAAATGAGGTGCGTCGCTGAAATGAATGTTACGGTTTTAATTAAGTAGCTGTGAATTTGTTGCTTAACGAAACAGTTTTTTCAGGCCTTTGCTGACATGGAAACCAACAGAACACCTGTCAATGTTCCACGGAATTCACGGCAGGGACTTTGCCGGAAAACCTTGTATTGTGGTTGTAATTTGACAGGAATATGCAAAGGTTAAAAAATTCTTTTTCCTATGTTTTATACTTTGTCGAGATTCGTTCAAAAAAGTTGTGTGATAATTGTCGGGTGAAACAGAGGTGAAAGTTCTAATGACGTGTTGTGTACGACAGGTCGTAAAACAGAAGATATTCGTAGGCTTTTCCATGAAAGTACTTTATTAAATGGTTCTTCATGGTTATAAAAGTGATCCGTGTATAGTTAACATGTTTTACCTATTCAAGCAGGCTATATATGTATCTGACGTTTTGACCGGAGAACTAATAAAACACGCACTTTAGACGAGCAATTGCACAAATCAACTAGTATCCGAAAGAAAATATGAAAATTTAAATTACCTGCATGAACTCATCTCGTACAGATAATATAGGAAGGTATTGTCGCTGCTCAGCCATAGTTTTAGTCCTTGCAAAGTCACTTACAACTTCATTTTGTCTTCAAATGCTGTGCATACTTTGCTTCTTCCTTAAAATCAATCTCCCCATCTTCACTAACCTCGGCTTTATCATCATCAATCTGAAAGGCACAAACGGTTGGTAAAAACTCAAGCAAAATAGAGCATAGCGAAGCCAGTGACACAATTAGCACCGCCACTATTAGTTGCAGAAGAGGCAAACCTGTTCATCTGTCTTCTCTACACCAAGAATGTCACTGAGTTTAGACCCAGCAAGCTCCCAAAAGCGTTGTCTAGATTTGTTCATGCTCTGCTTTTCTCGAATCTCTCGTACTAAAGTAGACCCTTTACGGGATATTATAGCCATATCATATGTTGGATCTTTTATAGGCATCACCGGTTCAGCCTGTTTAGTGTAAACGGCTGTACCATCCAAAAAAGGAGGTTTTGTATCTGCATGATAGACATAACTAATGTGTTAGCAATCGTCATATAGCACACACATTACTCTATTGAAATTTATTTTTATCTCCTACTGTGAAGAAATGCCCTTAATAATATCACACATAAGTCCTACATTGATAATGGAGAAGAGAATTGAACACTTTATAAAGTTAGAGGCTACACCTCCCATTTCCAATTGGTTTTGGGATGGAACTCTCTAAGCTTTATAAAGTGGACTTTTTTTCTACCAGTTGTGGGTGTGGCCCGGGCCCGTCTCTGGTTTCACACCTACTTTTTTTCCTGCAGCAATTTTTCGTAACTTTTCCATGCACTAAAAGAATAACTTTATTCTCTTCTTCATTGTCAATTTCAGTTTGAACTTCCGTGCCTCGAACAGCACCCGACCTCAAAAGCTGTCGGTCTTCCCATTGCTGTGTGTCAGCACTCATTTGCGAAACTTTTTTACTTCGAGCACGTGACATTAAAGTTCCATCACGCCTCACCTAAAAAAGAACCAATTAGTAACCAATGCAACCTTTTTCCAAAAAAGTCAAACACAAAATAAAAGGATACCCAACATAGCATGCTGTAAAAAGACATATAGAGTCGTGGACATACCAAGCGCTCTGCCAATTCGACTTCTTTCTTCTGATTCGTAGCCTCTTCACCAAGATAAAATGATGAGCTATCAGCATCATATATTGTGTTGCCTTCCTCTCTATCATACCTTTGCCATTTCAAAGCTCAATGTCAGCACAAAACCCCAACAAATACAATTTCAATGAAGTTTGCCATCAATTTCACTCACCACGGACGATCTGAATGATACTCCATCTCCATGCGCATACTATCTGTGATCTCATAATTCTGCTCTGCAGCCGCCGAAGTCGTATCGCCATCAACATCCTTAAGTATGACAAAACAATAGAGAAATCCAAGAAGTAAGAAAACTGCATCCATAACATCCATTGATTAAAAAATTTGTCCTCTATGTAATACTTGAGAAGTAAACAAAATCAATCAATGTATTGATACTAAGGAACAATTGCAAAGTGCAAACTAGTGCGCAATCTTTTCATGCATGCTGCATGCAGCATTTTTGGAGTACAAAATCATATATATAGAAGTAAACAAAATCAATGTATTAAAGAAAAAGAACAAGTTGTTGTACAAGTTACCGAGACAGGATTTCTGGGGTGGTCGAAAAAGAAGACGGTCATTGACAACCCAAAAAAAAGCTCACAAAATCACAACTAAATTTTACTAACCTCCATACCTGTAATTGCAATTGCAATACCTCTAACTCTAACTCTGGTTGATGATGCGGGCACCACAACGTCTTGATTTGACGCGAACCGCGAACATGCAACAGCCACCAGAAGAGGGTCTGGTCGATGGGAATTGGGAACCAAGGAGGCAAGGAGCCATAAATTATCAATAACAAATGTAATTTATAGCTTCTTTCAAAAAAAAAAAAAAAATTAATTTATAACTTAGGTCGGCGTATTTTTAGGTAGTTTTCATGATTCAATTTATTTTTCTTAACAAAATCATTCAATATTTTTTTTTAGGTAATTAGAGCAAGTGTCACCAAAATTAGAGCAAGTGTCACCATAATATTTTTCTTAGCAAGTGTCATCAATAACAAATGTAAGACTTATTATGAGACTTAACTCACCAAAATACAAATCACGCCGACTTAACTCACCAAAATTAGAGCAAGTGTCATGTGAGATGTCTCACATTAAGTTTACGTGAGACCAAAGTACAAATCACGGATAAGAGTATAAAATATAATATTAATTTATTAAAGTCACTAACCAGATACTATAAACTATGCTTACAATTAACAATAGAAAGAATATAAGTACTATAAAAATGATTACGAAAATACAGCATCACAATTATCAGTAAAAATGGTACAAAATCTATATAAATTGGTACAATTAAGACGGTCTTACAATATTTATTATAAGACCGTCTTACACACGAATTAGTGTTGTGATTAATTGTCACGAAATTTGTTAATACCCTGTAAGCTAGTAGATTTGTTTCATATTTTTGTACCTTTTAAGTGCTATTTGTACTTTGATTACATATTAATTTAATGTATGACATGTCTCATAAGAGACTTACTGTTTTTCTTTCACATCCCAAAATTTCAATTAGTTTAACTAAATATGAGGATAAAACTTTCACAAATCTCAAGCGAGTTAAGACTCATCCTTCGTACTAGAATAACGTTAGCCAATTGATTATCAAGCTTTAAACGTGTCATTACCTCCTTCTCCAAGTGTGCATGGATGAAGCGGTAACTTAACTTGGTTAATCAGTAAATAAATAGTACTCCCTCTGTCTCAGTCATTTGTTTACAGTTTGACTTTTTTCCCCTCACAAAAAAGTCAAACTGTAAACAATTCACTGAAACGGAGGGAGTAGTTCTTAAAAAAAAAAAAAAAAAAAAAAAAAAGGAAAAAGCTCTGAAAACATTATTGTTAATTGCATTGAGAATTGGGGAAGATGATAGGAAATCACAGTGTGGCTTTTGAAGTTTTGACACAACAAATAGTAGCTTGCCATGTGGCATTTTTATTTAAACAAATATTTAATCATTGCTGTTAGATTCCATAGCACATTAATTATATTTATCAATTTCATTTTTTTTTAAATTATAATTCTTTTAATTTCATTTATTTTACAGGAATATTACTTAACTTTATTTTTGAAATTTGAATATTAATTAATTTTATTTTCTATAATTAGATTTAATATACAGTAATTTAATTAATTTTCGTATATAGTCTTTTATACGTATTTTAATTTTCATATACAGTATTTTATACGTACGTACTTTAATTTTCGCATACAATATTTTATCGGTATTACTCATTCATGTACACAATTACTCATTCCTGTACACTTTTTACCCTAATTTTTCCATTCAATACCCCTCACCTCTTTTAAATTACAGTTTTTCCTCTCTTTTATATTCACAATTATGTTGCATAATTTCACTATAATCAAGCAATTATGACGGATACCTTACCCTTTCATGAGGTAAATCTAATTATTTTAACGGTTTTGCGAATAATTCAACTGAAATATCATTTATTTAAACGATTTATTAATAAACACGATTTTATTTTGGGTGATAATGATGATATAATATGGAGTATGTTGTTAAAACATGACGATGAAGAGACGAGTACGGGATAAAGTCGACATCGCTAATGGTACGTATCGATGCCGGCACAATCGTGGCCATGCTGTTTGGTGCTTAGGGTTGTGGGGGTGGGGGTGGGGGTGGGGGTGGGGGGTGTTGCGCGTACTACGTAGTTTCTCTTTTTTTTTTTTTTTTTTTTTTTTTTTTTTTTTTTTTTTTTTCAAGTTTTGTTATTTTTTATTTAATATTTTAATTTGTTACTTTGAATTTTTTTTTAGTGAATTAATTTGATGTTTATTTTTTGTAAAATACATATTTCAATATTTTAAATAAAATATTTAATTTTTTAATTTAAGGTTTATTTTTTAATATATATTTTGAATAAAAAAAATGTACAAAAATGAGTAAAAATGTGTACAAAAATAAGTAAAAAAAAATGTGTACAAAAGTAGTACATGAATGAGTAATTTTAAAAGGTGAGAGAAAAGAGAGAAAAACTAAGAGTGAAAATAAGAGAAGGGGTATAAAATGGAAAATTGTGTACACGAATGAGTAAAAGTGGTACATGAAAGAACAACACCCTATTTTATACGTATTTGTTTTTTAATAGTTATCGTATTTGTTTTTTAATAGTTAATATCTTTTTTAATAATTTTGAAACTTGTTCATTAAAAATGTTACAAAAGGGTTCGAACTCACGACCTCTCCTAAACAAATTTGACTTCCAACCAACTGTGATACTTGCTCATTTGGTATGTATTTGAAATGCAAACAATATATTGTCTAAGACATCTAGTTTTTAATTTTCAAAACTTTTACTCCACAATTTTACTCCGTATTTGTCAAGATAACTTGGGTTCCCACTTTCCCTTGTTTATTTAATATATTCCCACTTTCGTTATTTGGCTAAATTTGTGACGTACTTATTAAACCTATTTCCATTTACTAACATCTCTATATATAATAAACCGTTAATAATACCCTATTTCTGTTAATAAGACCCAATTTCCGTTAACAATACCCTATTACCGTTGACATTTTTGACATAGGTATGACTTTACATATCAATTCAACCATGTTTCCGTTAAATATTACCTTGTTTACGTATTAGTTTTGATTTTTTTTTACTTACTCCGTAAAATTTTAATGGAAAATAAAAATAAATGAATAACTAATTTTAAAAAGGAATTGATTGATGAGTGGTTAGTATTAAGTGGTACGTATATGTGTATATATATAATTAAATAAGATTGATTGAGGATCCAAAAGGTTAAATCTCAGTGGTCAAATCAAGTAACACATGGATTAAGACATTAATTAAGGGTTCAATTAAAATCCAACGGTTAAGATTAACCCGTAACGTATAAACCCTAAACCGGTAAATCCCTAAACCCGTAAATCATAAACCCGTAACGTATAAACCCTAAACCCGTTACTCGTGACTAATTAACATTATTTCGGTTTAGTTTGTCACGAGTCTTAGTTATTATGGTTATAATCACCTAAACCTGTAGCGTATAAATCCTAAACCCTTTACCCGTGACTAATTAACATAATTTCGGTTAATTAGTCACGAGTCTTATTTATTATGGTTATGATCACTTAAACCCGTAAACCATAAACCCATAACGTATAAACCTTAAACCCGTTACTCGTGACTAATTAACATGCATTATTTCGGATAATTGGTCACGGGTCTTAGTTATTATGATTATGATCACCTAAACCCGTCAACCCTAAATCTTTAACTTATAAATCCTAAAATATTTACCCGTGACTAATTAACATAATTTCGGTTAATTAGTCACGGGTCTTATTTATTATGGTTAGGATCACCTAAGCCCATAAACCATAAACCCGTAACGTATAAATCCTAAACGTGTTACCATGACTAATTAATTACCCTAATACGTTATTCGTTAACCTAAATGTGACGTACTTACTAAACCTATTTTCATTTACTAACATATCTATATATAGTAAACCGTTAATTATACTCTTAACCTTTATCCGTTATATATGTTATATACTCCGTATTACTCTATTTCCATTGAACAAGTAATTTGATCAACCTTTTTTAATTTAGTAACATCGTATTATATAATAAACCGTTAATAATACCATTAACCTTTACCGTTATATATTACCCTATTTTCATCCAACAAACAGTCATATAAACCTATTTCAGTTACATATACCTTATTTCCGTTAATAATATCCAATTTCCGTTAACAATACCCTATTTTCGTTAATAATACCCTATTTCCGTTAATAATACCCTATTTCCGTTAAATATTACCCTTTTTCCGTCAAATATAACCTTATTTCAGTTAAATCCAACATTCATTAACTTTAAACATCAACATTTTTTTTACCTTACATAACACTAAAATTCCATATTTTTTTACTTACTTAACTTTATATATTTTTACTTAACATACGTTAACAATATATTTTTTTTACATTAACAATTTTTTTATATATTTTTAAGGCGAAATTGCAAATAACTACCTTTTAAAACCATTTTTTTTTCAAATAATACCTTTTATAATTTTTTTTTCAAATCACTACCTTAAAACGTATTTTTGTTTTCAAATCAATACCAGTTCCCCGGAAAACGTCATATTTTATCAAATTCCGACCACTTTGAAAATTTTTGTTGCCTTTTATTTGAAACACCCATGTCAAATACCCATTCTACCCTTCTACCCTTTTCTAACCCTTCTTCCTCTATTTAACTTAACCTCTTCATTTCCTCCTCTTTACCTCTTTACCTAAAATTTCTTCCATTGTTTTTAATTTTTTCTCTCATATTATTCAATCAAACAATGATTCTTTCACTTTTCAGCACTTTCCATCCTTATTTTTTTGAGTTAAATGAGATTTCCGGGGAACTGGTATTGATTTGAAAACAAAAATACGTTTTAAGGTAGTGATTTGAAAAAAAAATTATAAAAGGTAGTTATTTGAAAAAAAGTGGTTTTAAAAGGTAGTTATTTGCAATTTCGCCTATTTTTAATTACTTAACTTCATACTCCGTATATTTTATTTTCTTAACTTTAAATTTTCATTTTTAACTTATTTTTTTACAAAATATTTTTTTAACATTATTTATAAATAATACGAGTAATTTATATCTAACTTTAATATTTTTTTTTGTTTTATCCTATTTCCGTAAATAATATAATACATACATGACCCTTCATATTCTATTAAAAAATTATTGCACTAAATAATCTATCAATGACCCTTCATATCTATCTATATTATCATACTAAAGTAATGCCGAACATAGGCTATAAAGTTCCCGCCAATTGTTTTAGATAGCAAAATATTTGAGTTAATTAAGGGAGTAATTGAAGGAATATTAAATAAAGATATTATTCTTGCAAATATATAGATATAAATATTTAATTAAATAAGACAATTAAATCTTTTCTTATAATCACCTACAAAAGAATACATGCCTATAATTAATTAAAGAAACATTTCCATCATTAAAATCTGCATTTATAATTAAGGGAAACAATTTACACCAACTATAAAATTGCGGAAAGAAGTATTTAAAAAAAAAAAAAAAAAGTAAAATGTGAATATATATTTAATCAAGTCAATCAAAGGAGTAATTTTAGGAGAAACTACACGTAAGCATAATCACCTCTATGATATTCACCATTACTTTCTTCCTAAAAACAAAATCACCATTACTTTATTTATTTATTTATTATTATTATTATTATTAAATTTTGCACCAAAAAAATATGTCGAAATTTATTTTAAGACTAATTTGTTCGTCTTCTATGCATAAAATATAAAATTATTATATATAAAGTCTTCACGTAAGTAATTACTAAGTATAACTCAAAATAATATATTCTACTATATCTACAATCAACACTTTTCCTATATAGTACTCCGTATATAAATAAGGCAAAAATAAAATAGATAAAATTTACGGGATATAACTTTGCCATATATCATGTATATAATTCAACATACATTTGCATAATATTTGCATAACAATAATATTTTATTGTTATATACGTATATACATGATAAAATTTACGGGATATAACTTTGCCATATATCATATATATAATTCAACATACATTTTTATAAACAAAATTGGAAAATACAATATTGTTCAACATACAATATTGTTCAAATATATTATGCAAGTGTAATAATAATATTACATTGAATGTACTAAAATCAAGATTGTAAGTCAGTACTTGCACTAAAGCTATAGCTTTTGATAACTTTGTCATATATATCATGTATATAATTCAACATACATTTGCACTTAACTTTCCCGCCTAACTTGCACTTCAATAGGAATATTAATGTAATAACAATATGATATGATGATATGATTATTTTATTTAAGGAAGTAATTAAATGCATACTAATTTACGGCTGATTCTTAACATACAATACAATATTATATTCTCAATTCTTTATATTGTATCTAAATATTTTAGGAAGTTATATTATTAATTATATAAAGGATGGATGGAATGGATGATTATTTCTCATTTTTTCTATGAACTAATTAAATTAATATAAGTAAATATGAAATAGATGAATGTTTTATGCATATAAAAGTGTATACTTTTACTTTTATTATATCATTTTCTAATTTTTGATAAATTTAGCAAGAGGATTAAAATAATTGTATTTTATGAGTGTTTCATGCATATAAATTAAATAATGTTTGTTTTAATGTTTATTATATCACAAATTCTTGTGTAAGGCAAGCCTTACAATAAGTTATTGTAAGTCGGCCTTATTTGTACTCGATTATATAATGTTTGTACCATTTTAGTAATAATTATTATTAATTGTAACTAAAATTTTTTAGTACCCCTAAAAGTGACTTTAGTATATTTGTTTTAAGTTTTTGTACCCTTTAAACTACAATTTGTACTTTTGCCTCGCATTAACTTAGTGTAAGACTAGTCTTACAGGAGAATTACTGTTATTATATTGTAACCTTCTTTTTTTTTTTTTTTTTTTTTTTGATGTTTTTGTGAGCATTAAAAAGCTATCAAAATGGTCATATGACAACAAATGGGGTTATCTTAAGAGTGTACTAATATTTTAGAACTTAAAAGTATGCAGTAGATCATTCAGTAAACCTGAAATAAACAACAAATGGATCATATAATTTTTAAGATATACTTACACTACAATTGTAGTTAAGTTTTATATCAGCCGAAATATTACTTATTTAGTAGGTGTTTCCATATCCGACTTTGAAGAAACCATTAAAGACAATGAACGCCTTCTACTTTTCCATCATTTATTTTCAATTATCCAAATTAAATATGATATAAATATTACATAAAATATGATAAATTATTATTGGGTAATATTGATATTGATATAAACATAAAAAAGAGTATATTATAATTAATTGTTAATAGCAT